>CM060907.1:23962500-25162500 GCA_030737815.1 Allium fistulosum | reverse complement strand
ATTTAGCAATTTGTTTCTGCATTTCGAAATTTGAATTTTGTAATAAGGCAACTGACTTTGCCGCATTTTCTTATTTCAGCAATAAAATGCCATTTCTTCGAGCCAGAGCTGTGATTCATTATGTACGATATGCAACATCACGATGCACGAAGAGCTAAATCCCATCACACAATGGGACTTATTCAAATGGAGAGTGGCTGTGATACGACCGGCCACTCACTAGGCGAAACCCGAGCTCGGGGGCAAGCCATGACACCGATATTAATAGGATTGACACACGACAATCCTACAACCAGCTCCATATTCCCAGAGTGCGAAATGGAGTATAAACATCTAACTCCATATTCCCAGAGTGCGAAATGGAGTATAAACATCTAACTCCATATTCCCAGAGTGCGAAATGGAGTATAAACATCCAACTCCATATTCCCAGAGTGCGAAATGGAGTATAGACATTCAGCTCCGCATTCCCAGAGTGCGAAGCGGAGCATAAACAGTCAATTCCATGTTCCCAGAGTGCGAAATGGAGTATAAACATCCAACTCCGTATTCCCAGAGTGCGAAACGGAGTATAAACATCCGACTCCGTATTCCCAGAGTGCGAAACGGAGTATAAACATCTAACTCCATATTCCCAGAGTGCGAAATGGAGTATAAACATCCGACTCCGTATTCCCAGAGTGCGAAACGGAGTATAAACATCTGACTCCATATTCCCAGAATGCGAAGCGGAGTATAAAACATTTAACTCCATATTCCCAGAGTGCGAAATGGAGTATAGACATTCAGCTCCGCATTCCCAGAGTGCGAAGCGGAGTATAAACAGTCAATTCCATGTTCCCAAAGTGCGAACAACCGCTCACGAGATGACGCATATCCCCGGAGTATGGATGGAACGATTCATGAGAGAACGAGCGTAGTTCGACCACTCGGTCCTCGCTCGGTACCATCGCAAGCTGATCATCACACCTTGACCCCGAATCTGGGGGCAGAAGCAAATGTTAGTCATTGCCCGAAACTATTCGATGTTCAGCTCCGATGCGATTCCCTATCACAACTCGAGTCCGAAAGTTCCATACTTAACAAGTAAAAATGAGCTATTCTTGAAGCAATCAAAAAATGCAAATACACTGGACCAAAGTCCGAACACTGCGATATTCAAGCATAGAAAGGAACACAAGCTGAAGCTAAAAGACAAAATTTTATTCCAACTAAACTCAAAAACAATGCTTCATACATGAGACCTTTCCTAAAATGTTCCAACTAGCAGGGGCCGAACCCACATCTAAACACGGCCTACAAAAGGGAAAAGACAGAAAAAATAACAAAAGTCCCTAACTATCTATGAAAAGGATGTCTAATCCTTCTGCTTCCTCAGCTTCTTCTTCTTCTTTGAGGAACTACTGGAGCCGCCAGTACCCTTTCGCTTGGAGCCTTTCTCCCTAGGCAAGCTCCCCCCGGGTGAAGGCATAATGTCAACATCCTCGTCTGAGCTGGACTCTATAGGGATGCTTCCCGCGGGAGGAGTGGGAGGAACAGACTCCGCAACCGGAGGAGGGGCTGGTACATTAGTGTCAGTAAGTGTGCCCTCAGGAGACATAGTCATAAGAGGAATGGGGCACTGAGCTGCCGCTCCGTCATCAACACCGCCGCCGTGCGCCGCATCCGCCATCTCGGCATTGATCTCAGCTAACATCGCCGCTTCCCGCCGCGCCCTGGCCTCGCTAGGAGCCGTAGTAGTTTGGGACAAGGTGTCAGATGTGGCCGTGAATCCACCCAAGCCAAATGGCAAGTCCGCAAAAGGATCACTTTGACGGCCGAGAAGCTCGTTTATCATCTGCTCGTCGAAAGAAAGTGAGCTCCCCTCCGTCACTCCAACCGGTGCCATTGCTGCGACGGAGGTCGCCTCAGAAACGATGGCTCCTGGCGCATGACCTAATACTTGGGTGATAAGAGGCGCGGCTGGTGCAACTCCTGTCACTGATCGAAGGAAAAGACATGTCATTAGCAACATTTCAACACGGGATCTTCAATCCAAATATACTGGAAGTTAGTTCAAAGTACCTTCCTCGGTTTGGCTCGAGGTCGTCTGAACCGCTTCAGAAGGATGTTCCTTAATAGGAGATAAGTGCGGTTGATCTGGGTCGTACGCTGGGATAGGCTGGGAGTAGATCATTGAAGTTGGCTCAGACTGAGATGACACGACAATCTCAGAACTTGTAACATGGTGTTCCACACCAGAGCTCTCTCCGACCTCCGGGACCTGAGCACCAAGCCTCACCTTGTCATGGGAAATCATGGAGTCATGGAGAACCTTCTTTTCGTCATCATTAAGGATGCGGTTCTCCAGCTCGAACTCATCAGGGGCTTCGTCAGGGTGCCCAGATCTCTCCTCATCCACCAGTAGGTTCCAGGCGTTATAGAGATGTGTGGGGTAATCGTCAAGCCATGTCAGGTCTCGGTGCCTTAGCACATTGGCGTTGTAAGTGACGAGTAGCTCCTCCACCTCGGCCTCAATCCTGGCCTCCGCCTGCCGTACTTTCTCCTCAACTCCAGCCTCAGCCTCACGGGCTTGTTGTACGGCCGCCTCTTTCTCCTTTTGAAGTGTCACTGCCTGGTCACAGGCTTCCTGCGCAGAGACATTAGCTGCGTCTTTTTCCTTAGCCATCTCTGAAAATTTTGACTTCAGCTCATTAAGCTCCTTGAGAGCGGCATCCCTCTCGGCCGTAATGGAAGTGTTCCTGTGACCCATGTCCTCAATAGCGGTGTAATGTTCTTGCTTCATCCTGGCCATGGCAGCGGTCACCTCGTCAACTTTCTTTAAGGCCTCCATTTCAGACTTACGAGAAGACTCGGCCTCAGAGTTAAGCGCTTTTATGATTTGGTCGTTGCGACCCAGCTCCTTCTCAAGTTTCTCGATGGTGACGCCCCGCTCAAACGCCACTTTAGATGCCTTCCTCGCGGCCCGTCCCCACTCCCTATACTGGAAAAAGATGTCCGCGACATAATCGTGGATAGTGGTTTCCGCGGTTGGCGGGATTCTCTTCAGGTGCGGGGGAAAGACATATCCATCAAAACAGATGTCAGGAAATTCCTTCCTCATCTGTGCCAATTTGAGCGCTCCCTCGCTAGACGCCTCGGTCGGGACCGACACAGTAGCCGAAGAGGTGGCTATTTCGGTCCTGCGCGGAGGGTCGGACCTCAAAGCTTGGGAAGGCGGCCTAGACCGTGAAGTTTCGGAGGGACGAGTAACGGCGACCACAGGAGGTGCAGAGGTCCTGGGGGGAGGAGAACGAGATCGGGATCGGTGAACATGTCCCCTATCTCTGTCAGACTTCTCCTGACCAGAGTGTCCAGCGTCATAATCCCTCTCGCCCTCTCTCCTGCGTGGCTCGTGATAACGACGCTTACGCAAACTACCAAGCACGGAACCTTTCCCGGACATCGTACCTGAAAAGAAAACAACAAAGAATCAGTAACCGTTTGCGATGTGTTGATTGTGGTTAGAAAAATGTGTTGTGCCGTGAGGAGTGTGTGAATGTGTAACCCCCCGGACCAACCAGAAGTGTCAGTCGCATCGGCAAACTCAGACTCGCTGACATCGGCGATATGTCGCGGTCCACCCGACCCAACATCGTGTTGCTCCGGCTCGATGTCAGGGACTGGAGGGTCAGTACGCCCTTCAAATTGATCTTCAGCTTGCGGGGAGGACGCCTCCGTAATCTTAACTCCTGACGAAGGGCGGTGCAAAACCACAGACTTCCGCCTCCCAGACTTAGGCTGTTTCGAAGCCACAGCTTTGCCTTTCCTCTTAGCATCGGACTCTGGAGTTGCATTAGCAGGTCCGGCCAATGGTTCTTCGTCAATGTGGGTTTTCTCGGAGTCGGGTTCCTCGATTATCACGACCCTGGGCTTCATCTGCTTGACCTTTTTCCTGGAGACGGTCTTTAATGCGCCGTCAAGTCTTATGCTCTGCCTCCGACCAATCAGCCCAAGGACTCTGAGATTCCGATCTGTCAATAATAGTTCAATATTCCTTTCTTCGCTAGGAATCTCTTGGAGGACCCGAACTATCTCTTTGTAATAGCCACCCTCAGGCCGCTGGATGATAGCTGAAAGAAAAAGAGGAGAAGACGTAAGTTTAATTTCACTCCGAAAATTGCCCTGTCAATTATTTGGGAAAAGAGACGATACTCACGTCTGAATAGCCATCTTCTGGCAAATCCCGGGGGACATCGGACATAGAACCACTCCGACTTAAAATAGCTTAGCCTAGTCCACGACCCCACGACGACTTGGCAGTTCCTTACAGACTCCAAGAACGTATAAGATGGGCTGTCAGTCCGACTCTTGAAGTTAAACAAGTATCTTATATCGATCATACGGGGAGGACGATGGAGGTACTCCATGAATACAACGAACAAGCTGTTGAGTGAGGCATATCCGTTTGGATGCAATTGAGACGGAGCGATGTCCAGATAAGCCAACACTTCTCTTATATAGTCGTTGAATGGAGGAAGTGTGCCGGCTGCGCACGCGTGCCGATTAAAAGCAGTATACCCCTCCGGGGGATTATGTGGCCTATCATCCGGTCCAGGCAACAATACCTCATCCAAAGATAAACCATGCCTTAAGCATATCCTCCCCAGCATGTCTTCGGAGATATTGGATGAGACGGAATCAGGTGGACTGTTAATGAAGGACGCGTTGGGCAACTCGTCCGGAGCTGGGCCAATAACTTCGGCCTCGATGACCGGAATCTCAATTCTAGGAAGGACAGGGTTCTGAATTTCTTGCTGCTGCGAACTTGACGGTTCCATCGCCAGCTAACTCACGAGAAACCATCATTAGATGACAAAAAGCCCGTGCGTTCCCCAGTGTAACGTGCATGAATGTGTTGTGTAGTGCGAATGCTGTGCGTGACTTGAGCAAATTCTGCAGAATTAAAGAAAATGTGCAAGCGACGAGATTCTGGAAGTCAAACAAACATGACCGTCATCGCTGACCGTCATGACTGCGCCATCCAGATGATAACGATCGATTCAAGATTGAAGAGTTCGTTGTACTTTTCTGTTAAAAGGCAGTTCCATCGACGAGCTTCGAAAGTCAGTCAAATATGCAATCCTGTAGTCAAGTCCAATTATGCAAGGCAGAAGCTCGTCGGAATCAAATGTAAGAACATACAAAAGTTCGCTAAGTTCGTCAAATTTCAGCATGGAATCGATCGTAGTTCAAGTTCAAATTCATTCGGAGGCATGATGTCTTTTGTATCGATCCAGTTCGAATCGATACTTTCGTATCGATCAAGTCGACTCGATACCTTTCGTATCGATGTCAGTTCGTATCGACCGGAGGAGGAGATTTCGTATCGATCAGGTAAGTTTACTTCGCATCGACCAAGGGTAACGGCTGTGAGACAACCAAATGCAATAACTTCGCATCGATCTGTGGTTATCGATATGGGACCGATGAGATCTCTTGGCCTTCGTATCGATCAAGAGAGATAGATTTTCGCATCGATCACGCTGGCCAAGCGCTTACATCGATCATCTCAGTTCAACACAAGCCCCTACCACCTTAGATCGATGCGAACCTCTGCATCCCCTTTAACCCATCAGTCGATGCGAAATCATGAAAATCTGGATCGAGTCGAATCCTCCTATCCCAGATCGACACGAACTAGTGGTGAAGCAATCACTCCAGAACTCCTTCTTCTCCGATTGAAGCGAGCATGGCCATGGCCATCCTCGACCAAGTTCTGGTCCAGATCTGGCCTTGGCACCACTATAATCGATAATCGGCAAAGGCACGATGGATCTGAGATCTGAACTTCGTCGCTCAAGTGTAGCTGTGATTGCTCGTTTACCTGAATCGAATTGGAGTTTGGGGAAATTATAAGATGATGTTTGATCGATTCGAAGATTGAAATAATTCTTCTCTCCTGCTTGTCTGTGGATCGATACGAGAAGGCAGAAGACAACAGTAAAAGTAAAAGGTAAAAAAGTGAGAAATGGCAAAGTCCCAGATATTTATACAAGGCCTAGGACGGAACCGAGTCGATTCGACTCCCAGTCAATCTGACCGGTCGCAACCAGTCAAGCAGCGCATCGATGCGAGCATTCGTATCGAACCCCTTAACCTTTATCAGTTCGAAGCGCACAGGGAGGCTACGTGAAAACGATGGGTAGGCGCACGCGCTTTTCTCGCATCCATCAAGCCGTGCATTCATCGAGACGAAATCTTCACCAGACACCATCGTTTCGAAGCATCCGGGTTTTGAGCCATCGATTCGAAACAGAGCAGATCTGTTGATACGAGCGTCAATTTCGTATCCATCCGTATCTATCGATGCGAACATCCATTTCGTATCCACCAGATATCATCAATTCGAACCAGGATTCGCCACCATTTGTGACCATCGATACGAATGATTGTTTTCGTATCCATCAAGTCAACCCACATCGATACGAAAGAAGGCTTTTTGACTTTGAGCATCGACTCGTAAGCGGACCGATACGAGAGAATGGCTAAGGGGTACGATTTCCAAAGCTATTCGAAGAAGGCCTACAGCTTTTCAAAGCACGTCATGTTTTCACAAGACGTACTTTGGGGGGCAAATGTTATCCCGCCTTTTGGCAAGGCCAGGACATCAAGAAGCCGGCTAGAGAACAAGGATAACACGCCATGGATATCACTGAATTTTGTCCGAGCCCAGAGTGAGCTACAATTGATAGGACACGACAAGAAAGGCCATAGAGATCAGCACCTCAAATTTCAAGTCGATCCGGACTCATACACTCAAGTTATGATCGAGTCGAATTGGAGGGAAAGAGCCCAGATTTCGTATCCATCACTCTGGGCGATTTCGTATCCATCACCGAAGCCCCAGTTCGAATCCATCATGCTTCGTATCGATCAGCTCCGGATCCATCGAGGTACCCAGGTTCGACTCGATTTTCTTCGTATCCATCGAACTCGTATCGATGGACTTCACACATACCAGCAATTGAAGGACTTCGTATCCTTCAGCCAGTGTCAGTTTCGTATCCATCAGATGATGCATACGTCGTATCCATCAGACATTGTTTACTTCGTATCCATCAGCCAGTGCCTACTTCGTATCCATCAGATAGTATTTGCCTCGTATCCCAGGATGAAGTCCTACTCGAAACCATCAGGTCAACCAGCTTGGATAACGTGTCACCTCTCGAAGGAAATGGGGCAAGATACGTGGAGTCGAAGCAGTCAACACGGAGCAAATACCGGATCGAGGCGAAGAGCGCACACCACGTCATCCCTCGATGCGAATGCGCCGAGATATATGGAGTCGACGCGGTCAACTCGGAGTGAAGAGCGGATCGAAGCGAGGCGCGCGCACCACATCACCTTGAGAGCGCGTGCAGTCATCGAGACGAAAGGATGGAGTCGAAGCAATGGAGACGAGCAGAACAGCCAGCGTTAAAATCCATCTCGTATCGACGATATCTCTCAATCCACTAATCCAAACACAATGAAATTTTAACTGAAGGCTGCACACATAACAAGGAATGTCTCCACCAATTTTGAGCTCAATTGGAAGTAATCCTGATCGATACGAAATGATTTCGTATCGATCACAGATTGGCTTGAAACTCTCTGGAAGTGGTCGAATGGGCCCCCTCACGTGTCTGGCCAAGTCTTCCGGAGTTTGAGCGAAATCCAAGCCTCCTACGCCTATAAATAGAGCCCCAGAATCAACGGAAAAAGGATCTTTTTGCTCTGAAGCGCCCAGACTCTGCCGGATTGAGATTTGCATCATACTTTTGCTGTCAATTTCGAATTCCAAACTGTAATCCGCTGTTCATCGCTGTAAACGCTTGTAATCATTGAAAGAGAATCAATAAAATCATCAAAACTTCATAGTGGACGTAGGCTATACGCCGAACCACTCTAAACTGCTTGTCTGTTCACTTTGCATTCATATTTGTTGGAGTTTTTGTTAGATAATCTCTGTTTTACATTTATAATCTTCATTTTATCTCTTCAAACAACTCCCGAAGAGTGTTGTGCCCATTTTTGGTACAAACAATAACCAGTCAAAACGAAGCTCGCGGTGAGTTCTACGGCCTTGACGGCTGTAAGCCGTCAACGGATAGTTTCAAACCCAAAAAAGGCTATTCGAACCTCAATCGGGTCTCTGAAGTTTTTTGGCCTTCTTTTTCCCATCACGTGAATTTTTACGTTAAAACGGGATCACCGTTGCTGGTCTTTGATTTACCTTCCTTGGAGAGCGGTTCAGCATGGTACTGTTCCATTCCAAATCCCTGCACCCACTTCTCAAAGTCGAACGGCGCTGTTTCGGCATTTTAGACGAATGTTGCACCTTGCACAGCGAATGTTGCACCTTGTGGATACCGATTCTTCGGACGGCCATAACTGTTGGCTCGTTTAGAGTTACGGCAGCCATAACTAGTCAAAATGAAGCTTTCGGTGAGTTCTACGGCCTTGACCGTTGTAAGCCGTCAACAGACAGTTTCAAACCCAAAAAAGGCTATCCGAACCTCAATCGGGTCTTTGAAGTTTTTTGGCCTACTTTTTCCCATCACGTGAATTTTTACGTTAAAACGGGATCACCATTGCTGGTCTTCGATTTACCTTCCCTGGAGAGCGGTTCAGCATGGTACTGTTCCGTTTCAAATCCCTGCACCCACTTCTCAAAGTCGAACGGCGCTGTTTCGGCTTTTTGGACGAATGTTGCACCTTGCACAGCGAATGTTGCACCCTGTGGATACCGATTCTTCGGACGGCCATAACTGTTGGCTCGTTTAGAGTTACGGGAGCCATAACTAGTCAAAACGAAGCTTTCGGTGAGTTCTACAGCCTTGACCGCTGTAAGCCGTCAACGGATAGTTTCAAACCCAAAAAAGGCTATTCGAACCTCAATCGGGTCTCTGAAGTTTTTTGGCCTACTTTTTCCCATCACGTGAATTTTTACGTTAAAACGGGATCACCGTTGCTGGTCTTCGATTTACCTTCCCTGGAGAGCGGTTCTGCATGGTACTGTTCCATTTCAAATCCCTGCACCCACTTCTCAAAGTCGAACGGCGCTGTTTCGGCTTTTTGGACGAATGTTGCACCTTGCACAGCAAATGTTGCACCTTGTGGATATCGATTCTTCGGACGGCCATAACTGTTGGCTCGTTTAAAGTTACGGGAGCCATAACCAGTCAAAACGAAGCTCGCGGTGAGTCCTACGGCCTTGACAGCTGTAAGCCGTCAACGGATAGTTTCAAACCCAAAAAAGGCTATCCGAACCTCAATCGGGTCTCTGAAGTTTTTTGGCATTCTTTTTCCCATCACGTGAATTTTTACGTTAAAACGGGATCACCGTTGCTGGTCTTCGATTTACCTTCCCTAGAGAGCGGTTCAGCATGGTACTGTTCCATTTCAAATCCCTGCACCCACTTCTCAAAGTCGAACGGCGCTGTTTCGGCTTTTTGGATGAATGTTGTACCTTGCACAGCGAATGTTGCACCATGTGGATACCGATTCTTCGGACGGCCATAACTGTTGGCTCGTTTAGAGTTACGGGAGCCATAACCAGTCAAAACGAAGCTCTCGGTGAGTTCTACGGCCTTGACCACTGTAAGCCATCAACGGATAGTTTCAAACCCAAAAAAGGCTATCCGAACCTCAATCGGGTCTCTGAGGTTTTTTGGCCTTCTTTTTCCCATCACGTGAATTTTTACGTTAAAACGGGATCACCGTTGCTGGTCTTCGATTTACCTTCCCTGGAGAGCGGTTCAGCATGGTACTGTTCCATTTCAAATCCCTGCACCCACTTCTCAAAGTCGAACGGTGTTGTTTCGGCTTTTTGGACGAATGTTGCACCTTGCACAGCGAATGTTGCACCCTGTGGATACCGATTCTTCGGACGGCCATAACTGTTGGCTCGTTTAGAGTTACGGGAGCAATAACCAGTCAAAACAAAGCTCTCGGTGAGTTCTACGGCCTTGACAGCTGTAAGCCGTCAACAGATAGTTTCAAACCCAAAAAAGGCTATCCGAACCTCAATCGCGTCTCTGAAGTTTTTTGGCCTTCTTTTTTCCATTACGTGAATTGTTACGTTAAAACGGGATCACTGTTGCTGGTCTTCGATTTTCCTTCCCCGGAGAGCGGTTCAGCATGGTACTGTTCCATTTCAAATCTCTGCACCCACTTCTAAAAGTCGAACGGCGCTGTTTCGGCTTTTTGGACGAATGTTGCACCTTTCACAGCGAATGTTGCACCCTGTGGATATCGATTCTTCGGACGACCATAACTGTTGGCTCGTTTAGAGTTACGGGAGCCATAACCAGTCAAAACGAAGCTCGCGGTGAGTTCTACGGCCTTGACCGCTATAAGCCTTCAACGGATAGTTTCAAACCCAAAAAAGGCTATCCGAACCTCAATCGGGTCTCTGAAGTTTTTTGGCCTTCTTTTTCCCATCACGTGAATTTTTACGTTAAAACGGGATCACCGTTGCTGGTCTTCGATTTACCTTCCCTGGAGAGCGGTTCAGCATGGTACTGTTCCATTTCAAATCCCTGCACCCACTTCTAAAAGTCGAACGGCGCTGTTTAGGCTTTTTGGACGAATGTTGCACCTTGCACTGCGAATGTTGCACCCTGTGGATATCGATTCTTCGGACGGCCATAACTGTTGGCTCGTTTAGAGTTACGGGAGCCATAACCAGTCAAAACGAAGCTCTCGGTGAGTTCTTCGGCCTTGACGGCAGTAAGCCGTCAACGGATAGTTTCAAACCCAAAAAAGGCTATCCGAACCTCAATCGCGTCTCTGAAGTTTTTTGGCCTTCTTATTTCCATCACGTGAATTTTTACGTTAAAACGGGATCACCGTTGCTGGTCTTCGATTTACCTCCCCTGCAGAGCGGTTCAGCATGGTACTGTTTCGTTTCAAATCCCTGCACCCACTTCTAAAAGTCGAATGGTGCTGTTTTGGCTTTTTGGACGAATGTTGCACCTTTCACAGCGAATGTTGCACCCTGTGGATATCGATTCTTCGGACGGCCATAACTGTTGGCTCGTTTAGAGTTACGGGAGCCATAACCAGTCAAAACGAAGCTCGCGGTGAGTCCTACGGCCTTGACAGATGTAAGCCGTCAACGGATAGTTTCAAACCCAAAAAAGGCTATCCGAACCTCAATCGGGTCTCTGAAGTTTTTTGGCCTTCTTTTTTCCATCACGTGAATTTTTACGTTAAAACGGGATCACCGTTGCTGGTCTTCGATTTGCCTTCCTTGGAGAGCGGTTCAGCATGGTACTGTTCCATTTCAAATCCCCGCACCCACTTCTAAAAGTCGAACGGCGCTGTTTAGGCTTTTTGGACGAATGTTGCACCTTGCACTGCGAATGTTGCACCCTGTGGATATCGATTCTTCGGACGGCCATAACTGTTGGCTCGTTTAGAGTTACGGGAGCCATAACCAGTCAAAACGAAGCTCTCAGTGAGTTCTTCGGCCTTGACGGCTGTAAGCCGTCAACGGATTGTTTCAAACCCAAAAAAGGCTATCCGAACCTCAATCGCGTCTCTGAAGTTTTTTGGCCTTCTTTTTTCCATCACGTGAATTTTTACGTTAAAACGGGATCACCGTTGCTGGTCTTCGATTTACCTTCCCCGGAGAGCAGTTCAGCATGGTACTATTCCATTTCAAATCCCTACACCCACTTCTAAAAGTCGAACGGCGCTGTTTCAACTTTTTGGACGAATGTTGCACCTTTCACAGCGAATGTTGCACCCTGTGGATACCGATTCTTCGGACGGCCATAACTGTTGGCTGGTTTAGAGTTACGGGATCCATAACCAGTCAAAACGAAGCTCGCGGTGAGTTCTACGGCCTTGACCGCTGTAAGACGTCAACGGATAGTTTCAAACCCAAAAAAGGCTATCCGAACCTCAATCGGGTCTCTGAAGTTTTTTGGCCTTCTTTTTTCCATCACGTGAATTTTTACGTTAAAACGGGATCACCGTTGCTGGTCTTCGATTTACCTTCCCTGGAGAGCGGTTCAGCATGGTACTGTTCCATTTCAAATCCCTTCACCCACTTCTAAAAGTCGAACGGTGCTGTTTTGGCTTTTTGGACGAATGTTGCACCTTTCACAGCGAATGTTGCACCCTGTGGATATCGATTCTTCGGACGGCCATAACTGTTGGCTCGTTTAGAGTTACGGGAGCCATAACCAGTCAAAACGAAGCTCGCGGTGAGTTCTACGGCCTTGACTGCTGTAAGCCGTCAACTGATAGTTTCAAACCTAAAAAAAGGCTATCCGAACCTCAATCGGGTCTCTGAAGTTTTTTGGCCTTCTTTTTCCCATCACGTGAATTTTTACGTTAAAACGGGATCACCGTTGCTGGTCTTCGATTTACCTTCCCTGGAGAGCGGTTCAGCATGGTACTGTTCCATTTCAAATCCCTGCACCCACTTCTCAAAGTCGAACGGCGCTGTTTCGGCTTTTTGGACGAATGTTGCACCTTGCACAGCGAATGTTGCACCCTGTGGATACCGATTCTTCGGACGGCCATAACTGTTGGCTCGTTTAGAGTTACGGGAGCCATAACCAGTCAAAACGAAGCTCTCGGTGAGTTCTACGGCCTTGACCGCTGTAAGCCGTCAACGGATAGTTTCAAACCCAAAAAAGGCTATCCAAACCTCAATCGGGTCTCTGAAGTTTTTTGGCCTTCCTTTTCCCATCACGTGAATTTTTACGTTAAAACGGGATCACCGTTGCTGGTCTTCGATTTACCTTCCCTGGAGAGCGGTTCAGCATGGTACTGTTCCATTTCAAATCCCTGCACCCACTTCTAAAAGTCGAACGGCGCTGTTTCGGCTTTTTGGACGAATGTTGCACCCTGTGGATATCGATTCTTCGGACGGCCATAACTGTTGGCTCGTTTAGAGTTACGGGAGCCATAACCAGTCAAAACGAAGCTCTCGGTGAGTTCTACGGCCTTGACCACTGTAAGCCATCAATGGATAGTTTCAAACCCAAAAAAGGCTATCCGAACCTCAATCGGGTCTCTGAGGTTTTTTGGCCTTCTTTTTCCCATCACGTGAATTTTTACGTTAAAACGGGATCACCGTTGCTGGTCTTCGATTTACCTTCCCTGGAGAGCGGTTCAGCATGGTACTGTTCCATTTCGAATCCCTGCACCCACTTCTCAAAGTCGAACGGCGCTGTTTCGGCTTTTTGGACGAATGTTGCACCTTGCACAGCGAATGTTGCACCCTGTGGATACCGATTCTTCGGACGGCCATAACTGTTGGCTCGTTTAGAGTTACGGGAGCAATAACCAGTCAAAACAAAGCTCTCGGTGAGTTCTACGGCCTTGACAGCTGTAAGCCGTCAACATATAGTTTCAAACCCAAAAAAGGCTATCCGAACCTCAATCGCGTCTCTGAAGTTTTTTGGCCTTCTTTTTTCCATTACGTGAATTGTTACGTTAAAACAGGATCACTGTTGCTGGTCTTCGATTTACCTTCACCGGAGAGCGGTTCAGCATGGTACTGTTCCATTTCAAATCTCTGCACCCACTTCTAAAAGTCGAACGGCGCTGTTTCGACTTTTTGGACGAATGTTGCACCTTTCACAGCGAATGTTGCACCCTGTGGATATCGATTCTTCGGACGGCCATAACTGTTGGCTCGTTTAGAGTTACGGGAGCCATAACCAGTCAAAACGAAGCTCGCGGTGAGTTCTACGGCCTTGACCGCTGTAAGCCTTCAACGGATAATTTCAAACCCAAAAAAGGCTATCCGAACCTCAATCGGGTCTCTGAAGTTTTTTGGCCTTCTTTTTCCCATCACGTGAATTTTTACGGTAAAACGGGATCACCGTTGCTGGTCTTCGATTTACCTTCCCTGGAGAGCGGTTCAGCATGGTACTGTTCCATTTCAAATCCCTGCACCCACTTCTAAAAGTCGAACGGCGCTGTTTAGGCTTTTTGGACGAATGTTGCACCTTGCACTGCGAATGTTGCACCCTGTGGATATCGATTCTTCGGACGGCCATAACTGTTGGCTCGTTTAGAGTTACGGGAGCCATAACCAGTCAAAACGAAGCTCTCGGTGAGTTCTTCGGCCTTGACGGCTGTAAGTCATCAACGGATAGTTTCAAACCCAAAAAAGGCTATCCGAACCTCAATCGCGTCTCTGAAGTTTTTTGGCCTTCTTTTTTCCATCACGTGAATTTTTACGTTAAAACGGGATCACCGTTGCTGGTCTTCGATTTACCTTCCCTGGAGAGCGGTTCAGCATGGTACCGTTCCATTTCAAATCCCTGCACCCACTTCTCAAAGTCGAACGGCGCTGTTTCGGCTTTTTGGACGAATGTTGCACCTTGTACAGCGAATGTTGCACCCTGTGGATACCGATTCTTCGGACGGCCATAACTGTTGGCTCGTTTAGAGTTACGGGAGCCATAACCAGTCAAAACGAAGCTCTCGGTGAGTTCTACGGCCTTGACAGCTGTAAGCCATCAACAGATAGTTTCAAACCCAAAAAAGGCTATCCGAACCTCAATCGCGTCTCTGAAGTTTTTTGGCCTTCTTTTTTCCATTACGTGAATTGTTACGTTAAAACGGGATCACCGTTGCTGGTCTTCGATTTACCTTCCCTAGAGAGCGGTTCAGCATGGTACTGTTCCATTTCAAATCCCTGCACCCACTTCTAAAAGTCGAACGGCGCTGTTTCGGCTTTTTGGACGAATGTTGCACCTTTCACAACGAATGTTGCACCCTGTGGATATCGATTCTTCGGACGGCCATAACTGTTGGCTCGTTTAGAGTTACGGGAGCCATAACCAGTCAAAACGAAGCTCGCGGTGAGTTCTACGGCCTTGACCGTTGTAAGCCGTCAACGGATAGTTTCAAACCCAAAAAAGGCTATCCGAACCTCAATCGGGTCTCTGAAGTTTTTTGGCCTTCTTTTTCCCATCACGTGAATTTTTACGTTAAAACGGGATCACCGTTGCTGGTCTTCGATTTACCTTCCCTGGAGAGCGGTTCAGCATGGTACTGTTCCGTTTCAAATCCCTGCACCCACTTCTAAAAGTCGAACTGCGCTGTTTCGGCTTTTTGGACGAATGTTGCACCTTTCACAGCGAATGTTGCACCCTGTGGATATCGATTCTTCGGACGGCCATAACTGTTGGCTCGTTTAGAGTTACGGGAGCCATAACCAGTCAAAACGAAGCTCGCGGTGAGTTCTACGGCGTTGACCGCTGTAAGCCATCAACGGATAGTTTCAAACCCAAAAAAGGCTATCCGAACCTCAATCGGGTCTCTGAAGTTTTTTGGCCTTCTTTTTCCCATCACGTGAATTTTTACGTTAAAACGGGATCACCGTTGCTGGTCTTCGATTTACCTTCCCTGGAGAGCGGTTCAGCATGGTACTGTTCCATTTCAAATCCCTGCACCCACTTCTCAAAGTCGAACGGCGCTGTTTCGGCTTTTTGGACGAATGTTGCACCTTGCACAGCGAATGTTGCACCCTTTGGATACCGATTCTTCGGACGGCCATAACTGTTGGCTCGTTTAGAGTTACGGGAGCCATAACCAGTCAAAACGAAGCTCTCGGTGAGTTCTACGGCCTTGACCGCTGTAAGCCATCAACGGATAGTTTCAAACCCAAAAAAGGCTATCCGAACCTCAATCGGGTCTCTGAAGTTTTTTGGACTTCTTTTTCCCATCACGTGAACTGTTACGTTAAAACGGGATCACCGTTGCTGGTCTTCGATTTACCTTCCCTGGAGAGCGGTTCAGCATGGTACTGTTCCATTTCAAATCCCTGCACCCACTTCTAAAAGTCGAACGGCGCTGTTTAGGCTTTTTGGACGAATGTTGCACCTTGCACTGCGAATGTTGCACCCTGTGGATATCGATTCTTCGGACGGCCATAACTGTTGGCTCGTTTAGAGTTACGGGAGCCATAACCAGTCAAAACGAAGCTCTCAGTGAGTTCTTCGGCCTTGACGGCTGTAAGCCGTCAACGGATTGTTTCAAACCCAAAAAAGGCTATCCGAACCTCAATCGCGTCTCTGAAGTTTTTTGGCCTTCTTTTTTCCATCACGTGAATTTTTACGTTAAAACGGGATCACCGTTGCTGGTCTTCGATTTACCTTCCCCGGAGAGCAGTTCAGCATGGTACTATTCCATTTCAAATCCCTACACCCACTTCTAAAAGTCGAACGGCGCTGTTTCAACTTTTTGGACGAATGTTGCACCTTTCACAGCGAATGTTGCACCCTGTGGATACCGATTCTTCGGACGGCCATAACTGTTGGCTGGTTTAGAGTTACGGGATCCATAACCAGTCAAAACGAAGCTCGCGGTGAGTTCTACGGCCTTGACCGCTGTAAGACGTCAACGGATAGTTTCAAACCCAAAAAAGGCTATCCGAACCTCAATCGGGTCTCTGAAGTTTTTTGGCCTTCTTTTTTCCATCACGTGAATTTTTACGTTAAAACGGGATCACCGTTGCTGGTCTTCGATTTACCTTCCCTGGAGAGCGGTTCAGCATGGTACTGTTCCATTTCAAATCCCTTCACCCACTTCTAAAAGTCGAACGGTGCTGTTTTGGCTTTTTGGACGAATGTTGCACCTTTCACAGCGAATGTTGCACCCTGTGGATATCGATTCTTCGGACGGCCATAACTGTTGGCTCGTTTAGAGTTACGGGAGCCAATTCCAGTCAAAACGAAGCTCGCGGTGAGTTCTACGGCCTTGACTGCTGTAAGCCGTCAACTGATAGTTTCAAACCTAAAAAAAGGCTATCCGAACCTCAATCGGGTCTCTGAAGTTTTTTGGCCTTCTTTTTCCCATCACGTGAATTTTTACGTTAAAACGGGATCACCGTTGCTGGTCTTCGATTTACCTTCCCTGGAGAGCGGTTCAGCATGGTACTGTTCCATTTCAAATCCCTGCACCCACTTCTCAAAGTCGAACGGCGCTGTTTCGGCTTTTTGGACGAATGTTGCACCTTGCACAGCGAATGTTGCACCCTGTGGATACCGATTCTTCGTACGGCCATAACTGTTGGCTCGTTTAGAGTTACGGGAGCCATAACCAGTCAAAACGAAGCTCTCGGTGAGTTCTACGGCCTTGACCGCTGTAAGCCGTCAACGGATAGTTTCAAACCCAAAAAAGGCTATCCAAACCTCAATCGGGTCTCTGAAGTTTTTTGGCCTTCCTTTTCCCATCACGTGAATTTTTACGTTAAAACGGGATCACCGTTGCTGGTCTTCGATTTACCTTCCCTGGAGAGCGGTTCAGCATGGTACTGTTCCATTTCAAATCCCTGCACCCACTTCTAAAAGTCGAACGGCGCTGTTTCGGCTTTTTGGACGAATGTTGCACCCTGTGGATATCGATTCTTCGGACGGCCATAACTGTTGGCTCGTTTAGAGTTACGGGAGCCATAACCAGTCAAAACGAAGCTCTCGGTGAGTTCTACGGCCTTGACCACTGTAAGCCATCAATGGATAGTTTCAAACCCAAAAAAGGCTATCCGAACCTCAATCGGGTCTCTGAGGTTTTTTGGCCTTCTTTTTCCCATCACGTGAATTTTTACGTTAAAACGGGATCACCGTTGCTGGTCTTCGATTTACCTTCCCTGGAGAGCGGTTCAGCATGGTACTGTTCCATTTCGAATCCCTGCACCCACTTCTCAAAGTCGAACGGCGCTGTTTCGGCTTTTTGGACGAATGTTGCACCTTGCACAGCGAATGTTGCACCCTGTGGATACCGATTCTTCGGACGGCCATAACTGTTGGCTCGTTTAGAGTTACGGGAGCAATAACCAGTCAAAACAAAGCTCTCGGTGAGTTCTACGGCCTTGACAGCTGTAAGCCGTCAACATATAGTTTCAAACCCAAAAAAGGCTATCCGAACCTCAATCGCGTCTCTGAAGTTTTTTGGCCTTCTTTTTTCCATTACGTGAATTGTTACGTTAAAACAGGATCACTGTTGCTGGTCTTCGATTTACCTTCACCGGAGAGCGGTTCAGCATGGTACTGTTCCATTTCAAATCTCTGCACCCACTTCTAAAAGTCGAACGGCGCTGTTTCGACTTTTTGGACGAATGTTGCACCTTTCACAGCGAATGTTGCACCCTGTGGATATCGATTCTTCGGACGGCCATAACTGTTGGCTCGTTTAGAGTTACGGGAGCCATAACCAGTCAAAACGAAGCTCGCGGTGAGTTCTACGGCCTTGACCGCTGTAAGCCTTCAACGGATAATTTCAAACCCAAAAAAGGCTATCCGAACCTCAATCGGGTCTCTGAAGTTTTTTGGCCTTCTTTTTCCCATCACGTGAATTTTTACGTTAAAACGGGATCACCGTTGCTGGTCTTCGATTTACCTTCCCTGGAGAGCGGTTCAGCATGGTACTGTTCCATTTCAAATCCCTGCACCCACTTCTAAAAGTCGAACGGCGCTGTTTAGGCTTTTTGGACGAATGTTGCACCTTGCACTGCGAATGTTGCACCCTGTGGATATCGATTCTTCGGACGGCCATAACTGTTGGCTCGTTTAGAGTAACGGGAGCCATAACCAGTCAAAACGAAGCTCTCGGTGAGTTCTTCGGCCTTGACGGCTGTAAGTCATCAACGGATAGTTTCAAACCCAAAAAAGGCTATCCGAACCTCAATCGCGTCTCTGAAGTTTTTTGGCCTTCTTTTTTCCATCACGTGAATTTTTACGTTAAAACGGGATCACCGTTGCTGGTCTTCGATTTACCTTCCCTGGAGAGCGGTTCAGCATGGTACCGTTCCATTTCAAATCCCTGCACCCACTTCTCAAAGTCGAACGGCGCTGTTTCGGCTTTTTGGACGAATGTTGCACCTTGTACAGCGAATGTTGCACCCTGTGGATACCGATTCTTCGGACGGCCATAACTGTTGGCTCGTTTAGAGTTACGGGAGCCATAACCAGTCAAAACGAAGCTCTCGGTGAGTTCTACGGCCTTGACAGCTGTAAGCCATCAACAGATAGTTTCAAACCCAAAAAAGGCTATCCGAACCTCAATCGCGTCTCTGAAGTTTTTTGGCCTTCTTTTTTCCATTACGTGAATTGTTACGTTAAAACGGGATCACCGTTGCTGGTCTTCGATTTACCTTCCCTAGAGAGCGGTTCAGCATGGTACTGTTCCATTTCAAATCCCTGCACCCACTTCTAAAAGTCGAACGGCGCTGTTTCGGCTTTTTGGACGAATGTTGCACCTTTCACAACGAATGTTGCACCCTGTGGATATCGATTCTTCGGACGGCCATAACTGTTGGCTCGTTTAGAGTTACGGGAGCCATAACCAGTCAAAACGAAGCTCGCGGTGAGTTCTACGGCCTTGACCGTTGTAAGCCGTCAACGGATAGTTTCAAACCCAAAAAAGGCTATCCGAACCTCAATCGGGTCTCTGAAGTTTTTTGGCCTTCTTTTTCCCATCACGTGAATTTTTACGTTAAAACGGGATCACCGTTGCTGGTCTTCGATTTACCTTCCCTGGAGAGCGGTTCAGCATGGTACTGTTCCGTTTCAAATCCCTGCACCCACTTCTAAAAGTCGAACTGCGCTGTTTCGGCTTTTTGGACGAATGTTGCACCTTTCACAGCGAATGTTGCACCCTGTGGATATCGATTCTTCGGACGGCCATAACTGTTGGCTCGTTTAGAGTTACGGGAGCCATAACCAGTCAAAACGAAGCTCGCGGTGAGTTCTACGGCGTTGACCGCTGTAAGCCGTCAACGGATAGTTTCAAACCCAAAAAAGGCTATCCGAACCTCAATCGGGTCTCTGAAGTTTTTTGGCCTTCTTTTTCCCATCACGTGAATTTTTACGTTAAAACGGGATCACCGTTGCTGGTCTTCGATTTACCTTCCCTGGAGAGCGGTTCAGCATGGTACTGTTCCATTTCAAATCCCTGCACCCACTTCTCAAAGTCGAACGGCGCTGTTTCGGCTTTTTGGACGAATGTTGCACCTTGCACAGCGAATGTTGCACCCTTTGGATACCGATTCTTCGGACGGCCATAACTGTTGGCTCGTTTAGAGTTACGGGAGCCATAACCAGTCAAAACGAAGCTCTCGGTGAGTTCTACGGCCTTGACCGCTGTAAGCCATCAACGGATAGTTTCAAACCCAAAAAAGGCTATCCGAACCTCAATCGGGTCTCTGAAGTTTTTTGGACTTCTTTTTCCCATCACGTGAATTGTTACGTTAAAACGGGATCACCGTTGCTGGTCTTCGATTTACCTTCCCTGGAGAGCGGTTCAGCATGGTACTGTTCCATTTCAAATCCCTGCACCCACTTCTAAAAGTCGAACGGTGCTGTTTCGGCTTTTTGGACGAATGTTGCACCTTTCACAACGAATGTTGCACCCTGTGGATATCGATTCTTCGGACGGCCATAACTGTTGGCTCGTTTAGAGTTACGGGAGCCATAACCAGTCAAAACGAAGCTCGCGGTGAGTTCTACGGCCTTGACCGTTGTAAGCCGTCAACGGATAGTTTCAAACCCAAAAAAGGCTATCCGAACCTCAATCGGGTCTCTGAAGTTTTTTGGCCTTCTTTTTCCCATCACGTGAATTTTTACGTTAAAACGGGATCACCGTTGCTGGTCTTCGATTTACCTTCCCTGGAGAGCGGTTCAGCATGGTACTGTTCCGTTTCAAATCCCTGCACCCACTTCTAAAAGTCGAACGGCGCTGTTTCGGCTTTTTGGATGAATGTTGCACCTTTCACAGCGAATGTTGCACCCTGTGGATATCGATTCTTCGGACGGCCATAACTGTTGGCTCGTTTAGAGTTACGGGAGCCATAACCAGTCAAAACGAAGCTCGCGGTGAGTTCTACGGCGTTGACCGCTGTAAGCCGTCAACGGATAGTTTCAAACCCAAAAAAGGCTATCCGAACCTCAATCGGGTCTCTGAAGTTTTTTGGCCTTCTTTTTCCCATCACGTGAATTTTTACGTTAAAACGGGATCACCGTTGCTGGTCTTCGATGTACCTTCCCTGGAGAGCGGTTCAGCATGGTACTGTTCCATTTCAAATCCCTGCACCCACTTCTCAAAGTCGAACGGCGCTGTTTCGGCTTTTTGGACGAATGTTGCACCTTGCACAGCGAATGTTGCACCCTGTGGATACCGATTCTTCGGACGGCCATAACTGTTGGCTCGTTTAGAGTTACGGGAGCCATAACCAGTCAAAACGAAGCTCTCGGTGAGTTCTACGGCCCTGACCGCTGTAAGCCATCAACGGATAGTTTCAAACCCAAAAAAGGCTATCCGAACCTCAATCGTGTCTCTGAAGTTTTTTGGCCTTCTTTTTTCCATTACGTGAATTGTTACGTTAAAACGGGATCACCGTTGCTGGTCTTCGATTTACCTTCCCTGGAGAGCGGTTCAGCATGGTACTGTTCCATTTCAAATCCCTGCACCCACTTCTAAAAGTCGAACGGCGCTGTTTCGGCTTTTTGGACGAATGTTGCACCTTTCACAACGAATGTTGCACCCTGTGGATATCGATTCTTCGGACGGCCATAACTGTTGGCTCGTTTAGAGTTACGGGAGCCATAACCAGTCAAAACGAAGCTCGCGGTGAGTTCTACGGCCTTGACCGTTGTAAGCCGTCAACGGATAGTTTCAAACCCAAAAAAGGCTATCCGAACCTCAATCGGGTCTCTGAAGTTTTTTGGCCTTCTTTTTCCCATCACGTGAATTTTTACGTTAAAACGGGATCACCGTTGCTGGTCTTCGATTTACCTTCCCTGGAGAGCGGTTCAGCATGGTACTGTTCCGTTTCAAATCCCTGCACCCACTTCTAAAAGTCGAACGGCGCTGTTTCGGCTTTTTGGACGAATGTTGCACCTTTCACAGCGAATGTTGCACCCTGTGGATATCGATTCTTCGGACGGCCATAACTGTTGGCTCGTTTAGAGTTACGGGAGCCATAACCAGTCAAAACGAAGCTCGCGGTGAGTTCTACGGCGTTGACCGCTGTAAGCCGTCAACGGATAGTTTCAAACCCAAAAAAGGCTATCCGAACCTCAATCGGGTCTCTGAAGTTTTTTGGCCTTCTTTTTCCCATCACGTGAATTTTTACGTTAAAACGGGATCACCGTTGCTGGTCTTCGATTTACCTTCCCTGGAGAGCGGTTCAGCATGGTACTGTTCCATTTCAAATCCCTGCACCCACTTCTCAAAGTCGAACGGCGCTGTTTCGGCTTTTTGGACGAATGTTGCACCTTGCACAGCGAATGTTGCACCCTGTGGATACCGATTCTTCGGACGGCCATAACTGTTGGCTCGTTTAGAGTTACGGGAGCCATAACCAGTCAAAACGAAGCTCTCGGTGAGTTCTACGGCCTTGACCGCTGTAAGCCATCAACGGATAGTTTCAAACCCAAAAAAGGCTATCCGAACCTCAATCGGGTCTCTGAAGTTTTTTGGACTTCTTTTTCCCATCACGTGAATTGTTACGTTAAAACGGGATCACCGTTGCTGGTCTTCGATTTACCTTCCCTGGAGAGTGGTTCAGCATGGTACTGTTCCGTTTCAAATCCCTGCACCCACTTCTAAAAGTCGAACGGCGCTGTTTTGGCTTTTTGGACGAATGTTGCACCTTTCACAGCGAATGTTGCACCCTGTGGATATCGATTCTTCGGACGGCCATAACTGTTGGCTCGTTTAGAGTTACGAGAGCCATAACCAGTCAAAACGAAGCTCGCGGTGAGTTCTACGGCCTTGATGGCTGTAAGCCGTCAACGGATAGTTTCAAACCCAAAAAAGGCTATTCGAACCTCAATCGGGTCTCTGAAGTTTTTTGGCCTTCTTTTTCCCATCACGTGAATTTTTACGTTAAAACGGGATCACCGTTGCTGGTCTTTGATTTACCTTCCTTGGAGAGTGGTTCAGCATGGTACTGTTCCATTCCAAATCCCTGCACCCACTTCTCAAAGTCGAACGGCGCTGTTTTGGCTTTTTAGACGAATGTTGCACCTTGCACAGCGAATGTTGCACCTTGTGGATACCGATTCTTCGGACGGCCATAACTGTTGGCTCGTTTAGAGTTACGGCAGCCATAACTAGTCAAAATGAAGCTTTCGGTGAGTTCTACGGCCTTGACCGCTGTAAGCCGTCAACGGACAGTTTCAAACCCAAAAAAGGCTATCCGAACCTCAATCGGGTCTTTGAAGTTTTTTGGCCTACTTTTTCCCATCACGTGAATTTTTACGTTAAAACGGGATCACCATTGCTGGTCTTCGATTTACCTTCCCTGGAGAACGGTTCAGCATGGTACTGTTCCGTTTCAAATCCCTGAACCCACTTCTCAAAGTCGAACGGCGCTGTTTCGGCTTTTTGGACGAATGTTGCACCTTGCACAGCGAATGTTGCACCCTGTGGATACCGATTCTTCGGACGGCCATAACTGTTGGCTCGTTTAGAGTTACGGGAGCCATAACTAGTCAAAACGAAGCTCTCGGTGAGTTCTACAGCCTTGACCACTGTAAGCCGTCAACGGATAGTTTCAAACCCAAAAAAGGCTATTCGAACCTCAATCGGGTCTTTGAAGTTTTTTGGCCTACTTTTTCCCATCACGTGAATTTTTACGTTAAAACGGGATCACCGTTGCTGGTCTTCGATTTACCTTCCCTGGAGAGCGGTTCTGCATGGTACTGTTCCATTTCAAATCCCTGCACCCACTTCTCAAAGTCGAACGGCGCTGTTTCGGCTTTTTGGACGAATGTTGCACCTTGCACAGCAAATGTTGCACCTTGTGGATATCGATTCTTCGGACGGCCATAACTGTTGGCTCGTTTAAAGTTACGGGAGCCATAACCAGTCAAAACGAAGCTCGCGGTGAGTCCTACGGCCTTGACAGCTGTAAGCCGTCAACGGATAGTTTCAAACCCAAAAAATGCTATCCGAACCTCAATCGGGTCTCTGAAGTTTTTTGGCCTTCTTTTTCCCATCACGTGAATTTTTACGTTAAAACGGGATCACCGTTGCTGGTCTTCGATTTACCTTCCCTGGAGAGCGGTTCGGCATGGTACTGTTCCATTTCAAATCCCTGCACCCACTTCTCAAAGTCGAACGGCGCTGTTTCGGCTTTTTGGATGAATGTTGTACCTTGCACAGCGAATGTTGCACCCTGTGGATACCGATTCTTCGGACGGCCATAACTGTTGGCTCGTTTAGATTTACGGGAGCCATAACCAGTCAAAACGAAGCTCTCGGTGAGTTCTACGGCCTTGACCACTGTAAGCCATCAACGGATAGTTTCAAACCCAAAAAAGGCTATCCGTACCTCAATCGGGTCTCTGAGGTTTTTTGGCCTTCTTTTTCCCATCACGTGAATTTTTACGTTAAAACGGGATCACCGTTGCTGGTCTTCGATTTACCTTCCCTGGAGAGCGGTTCAGCATGGTACTGTTCCATTTCAAATCCCTGCACCCACTTCTCAAAGTCGAACGGCGCTGTTTCGGCTTTTTGGATGAATGTTGTACCTTGCACAGCGAATGTTGCACCCTGTGGATACCGATTCTTCGGACGGCCATAACTGTTGGCTCGTTTAGAGTTACGGGAGCCATAACCAGTCAAAACGAAGCTCTCGGTGAGTTCTACGGCCTTGACCACTGTAAGCCATCAACGGATAGTTTCAAACCCAAAAAAGGCTATCCGAAACTCAATCGGGTCTCTGAGGTTTTTTGGCCTTCTTTTTCCCATCACGTGAATTTTTACGTTAAAACGGGATCACCGTTGCTGGTCTTCGAATTACCTTCCTTGGAGAGCGGTTCATCATGGTACTGTTCCATTTCAAATCCCTGCACCCACTTCTCAAAGTCGAACGGCGCTGTTTCGGCTTTTTGGACGAATGTTGCACCTTGCTCAGCGAATGTTGCACCCTGTGGATACCGATTCTTCGGACGGCCATAACTGTTGGCTCGTTTAGAGTTACGGGAGCAATAACCAGTCAAAACAAAGCTCTCAGTGAGTTCTACGGCCTTGACAGCTGTAAGCCGTCAACAGATAGTTTCAAACCCAAAAAAGGCTATCCGAACCTCAATCGCGTCTGTGAAGTTTTTTGGCCTTCTTTTTTCCATTACGTGAATTGTTACGTTAAAACGGGATCACTGTTGCTGGTCTTCGATTTACCTTCCCCGGAGAGCGGTTCAGCATGGTACTGTTCCATTTCAAATCTCTGCACCCACTTCTAAAAGTCGAACGGCGCTGTTTCGGCTTTTTGGACGAATGTTGCACCCTGTGGATATCGATTCTTCGGACGGCCATAACTGTTGGCTCGTTTAGAGTTACGGGAGCCATAACCAGTCAAAACGAAGCTCGCGGTGAGTTCTACGGCCTTGACCGCTGTAAGCCTTCAACGGATAGTTTCAAACCCAAAAAAGGCTATCTGAACCTCAATCGGGTCTCTGAAGTTTTTTGGCCTTCTTTTTCCCATCACGTGAATTTTTACGTTAAAACGGGATCACCGTTGCTGGTCTTCGATTTACCTTCCCTGGAGAGCGGTTCAGCATGGTACTGTTCCATTTCAAATCCCTGCACCCACTTCTAAAAGTCGAACGGCGCTGTTTAGGCTTTTTGGACGAATGTTGCACCTTGCACTGCGAATGTTGCACCCTGTGGATATCGATTCTTCGGACGGCCATAACTGTTGGCTCGTTTAGAGTTACGGGAGCCATAACCTGTCAAAACGAAGCACTCGGTGAGTTCTTCGGCCTTGACGGCTGTAAGCCCTCAACGGATAGTTTCAAACCCAAAAAAGGCTATCCGAACCTCAATCGCGTCTCTGAAGTTTTTTGGCCTTCTTATTTCCATCACGTGAATTTTTACGTTAAAACGGGATCACCGTTGCTGGTCTTCGATTTACCTCCCCTGGAGAGCGGTTCAGCATGGTACTGTTTCGTTTCAAATCCCTGCACCCACTTCTAAAAGTCGAATGGTGTTGTTTTGGCTTTTTGGACGAATGTTGCACCTTTCACAGCGAATGTTGCACCCTGTGGATATCGATTCTTCGGACGGCCATAACTGTTGGCTCGTTTAGAGTTACGGGAGCCATAACTAGTCAAAACGAAGCACTCGGTGAGTTCTACGGCCTTGACAGCTGTAAGCCGTCAACGGATAGTTTCAAACCCAAAAAAGGCTATCCGAACCTCAATCGGGTCTCTGAAGTTTTTTGGCCTTCTTTTTTCCATCACGTGAATTTTTACGTTAAAACGGGATCACCGTTGCTGGTCTTCGATTTGCCTTCCTTGGAGAGCGGTTCAGCATGGTACTGTTCCATTTCAAATCCCTGCACCCACTTCTAAAAGTCGAACGGCGCTGTTTAGGCTTTTTGGACGAATGTTGCACCTTGCACTGCGAATGTTGCACCCTGTGGATATCGATTCTTCGGACGGCCATAACTGTTGGCTCGTTTAGAGTTACGGGAGCCATAACCAGTCAAAACGAAGCTCTCGGTGAGTTCTTCGGCCTTGACGGCTGTAAGCCGTCAACGGATTGTTTCAAACCCAAAAAAGGCTATCCGAACCTCAATCGCGTCTCTGAAGTTTTTTGGCCTTCTTTTTTCCATCACGTGAATTTTTACGTTAAAACGGGATCACCGTTGCTGGTCTTCGATTTACCTTCCCCGGAGAGCGGTTCAGCATGGTACTATTCCATTTCAAATCCCTACACCCACTTCTAAAAGTCGAACGGCGCTGTTTCAGCTTTTTGGACGAATGTTGCACCTTTCACAGCGAATGTTGCACCCTGTGGATATCGATTCTTCGGACGGCCATAACTGTTGGCTCGTTTAGAGTTACGGGAGCCATAACCAGTCAAAACGAAGCTCGCGGTGAGTTCTACGGCCTTGACAGCTGTAAGCCGTCAACGGATAGTTTCAAACCCAAAAAAGGCTATCCGAACCTCAATCGGGTCTCTGAAGTTTTTTGGCCTTCTTTTTCCCATCACGTGAATTTTTACGTTAAAACGGGATCACCGTTGCTGGTCTTCGATTTACCTTCCCTGGAGAGCGGTTCAGCATGGTACTGTTCCATTTCAAATCCCTGCACCCACTTCTCAAAGTCGAACGGCGCTGTTTCGGCTTTTTGGACGAATGTTGCACCTTGCACAGCGAATGTTGCACCCTGTGGATACCGATTCTTCGGACGACCATAACTGTTGGCTCGTTTAGAGTCACGGGAGCCATAACCAGTCAAAATGAAGCTCTCGGTGAGTTCTACGGCCTTGACCGCTGTAAGCCGTCAACGGATAGTTTCAAACCCAAAAAAGGCTATCCGAACCTCAATCGGGTCACTGAAGTTTTTTGGCCTTCTTTTTCCCATCATGTGAATTTTTACGTTAAAACGGGATCACCGTTGCTGGTCTTCGATTTACCTTCCCTGGAGAGCGGTTCAACATGGTACTGTTCCATTTCAAATCCCTGCACCCACTTCTCAAAGTCGAACGGCGCTGTTTCGGCTTTTTGGACGAATGTTGCACCTTGCACAGCGAATGTTGCACCCTGTGGATACCGATTCTTCGAACGGCCATAACTGTTGGCTCGTTTAGAGTTACGGGAGCCATAACCAGTCAAAACAAAGCTCTCGGTGAGTTCTACGGCCTTGACAGCTGTAAGCCGTCAACAGATAGTTTCAAACCCAAAAAAGGCTATCTGAACCTCAATCGCGTCTCTGAAGTTTTTTGGCCTTCTTTTTTCCATCACGTGAATTGTTACGTTAAAACGGGATCACCGTTGCTGGTCTTCGATTTACCTTCCCCGAAGAGCGGTTCAGCATGGTACTGTTCCATTTCAAATCCCTGCACCCACTTCTAAAAGTCGAACGGCGCTGTTTCGGCTTTTTGGACGAATATTGCACCTTTCACAGCGAATGTTGCACCCTGTGGATATCGATTCTTCGGACGGCCATAACTGTTGGCTCGTTTAGAGTTACGGGAGCCATAACCAGTCAAAACGAAGCTCGCGGTTAGTTCTACGGCCTTGACAGCTGTAAGCCGTCAACGGATAGTTTCAAACCCAAAAAAGGCTATCCGAACCTCAATCGGGTCTCTGAAGTTTTTTGGCCTTCTTTTTCCCATCACGTGAATTTTTACGTTAAAACGGGATCACCTTTGCTGGTCTTCGATTTACCTTCCCTGGAGAGCGGTTCAGCATGGTACTGTTCCATTTCAAATCCCTGCACCCACTTCTCAAAGTCGAACGGCGCTGTTTCGGCTTTTTGGACGAATGTTGCACCTTGCACTGCGAATGTTGCACCCTATGGATATCAATTCTTTGGACGGCCATAACTGTTGGCTCGTTTAGAGTTACGGGAGCCATAACCAGTCAAAACGAAGCTCTCGGTGAGTTCTTCGGCCTTGACGGCTATAAGCCGTCAACGGATAGTTTCAAACCCAAAAAAGGCTATCCGAACCTCAATCGCGTCTCTGAAGTTTTTTGGCCTTCATTTTTCCATCACGTGAATTTTTACGTTAAAACGGGATCACCGTTGCAGGTCTTCGATTTACCTTCCCTGGAGGGTGGTTCAGCATGGTACTGTTCCGTTTCAAATCCCTGCACCCACTTCTAAAAGTCGAATGGCGCTGTTTCGGCTTTTTGGACGAATGTTGCACCCTGTGGATATCGATTCTTCGGACGGCCATAACTGTTGGCTCGTTTAGAGTTACGGGAGCCATAACCAGTCAAAACGAAGCTCTCGGTGAGTTCTACGGCCTTGACCGCTATAAGCCGTCAACGGATAGTTTCAAACCCAAAAAAGGCTATCCGAACCTCAATCAGGTCTCTGAAGTTTTTTGGCCTTCTTTTTTCCATCACGTGAATTTTTACGTTAAAACGGGATCACCGTTGCTGGTCTTCGATTTGCCTTCCCTGGAGAGCGGTTCAGCATGGTACTGTTCCATTTCAAATCCCTGCACCCACTTCTAAAAGTCGAACAGCGCTGTTTAGGCTTTTTGGACGAATGTTGCACCTTGCACTGCGAATGTTGCACCCTGTGGATATCGATTCTTCCAACGGCCATAACTGTTGGCTCGTTTAGAGTTACCGGAGCCATAACCAGTCAAAACGAAGCTCTCGGTGAGTTCTTTGGCCTTGACGGCTATAAGCCGTCAACGGATAGTTTCAAACCCAAAAAAGGCTATCCGAACCTCAATCGCGTCTCTGAAGTTTTTTGGCCTTCTTTTTTCCATCACGTGAATTTTTACTTTAAAACGGGATCACCGTTGCTGGTCTTCGATTTACCGTTCCTGGAGAGCGATTCAGCATGGTACTGTTCCGTTTCAAATCCCTGCACCCACTTCTAAAAGTCGAACGGCGCTGTTTAGGCTTTTTGGACGAATGTTGCACCTTGCACTGCGAATGTTGCACCCTGTGGATATCGATTCTTCGGACGCCCATAACTGTTGGCTCGTTTAGAGTTACGGGAGCCATAACCAGTCAAAACGAAGCTCTCGGTGAGTTCTACGGCCTTGACAGCTGTAAGCCGTCAACAGATAGTTTCAAACCCAAAAAAGGCTATCTGAACCTCAATCGCGTCTCTAAAGTTTTTTGGCCTTCATTTTTCCATCACGTGAATTTTTACGTTAAAACGGGATCACCGTTGCTGGTCTTCGATTTACCTTCCCCGGAGAGCGGTTCAGCATGGTACTGTTCCATTTCAAATCCCTGCACCCACTTCTAAAAGTCGAACGGCGCTGTTTCTGCTTTTTAGACGAATGTTGCACCTTTCACAGCGAATGTTGCACCCTGTGGATATCGATTCTTCGGACGGCCATAACTGTTGGCTCGTTTAGAGTTACGGGAGCCATAACCAGTCAAAACGAAGCCCTCGGTGAGTTCTTCGGCCTTAACGGCTGTAAGCCATCAACGGATAGTTTCAAACCCAAAAAAGGCTATCCGAACCTCAATCGCGTCTCTGAAGTTTTTTGGCCTTCTTTTTTCCATCACGTGAATTTTTACGTTAAAACGGGATCACCGTTGCTGGTCTTCGATTTACCTTCCCTGGAGAGCGGTTCAGCATGGTACTGTTCCGTTTCAAATCCCTGCACCCACTTCTAAAAGTCGAACGGCGCTGTTTAGGCTTTTTGGACGAATGTTGCACCTTGCACTGCGAATGTTGCACCCTGTGGATATCGATTCTTCGGACGGCCATAACTGTTGGCTCGTTTAGAGTTACGGGAGCCATAACCTGTCAAAACGAAGCACTCGGTGAGTTCTTCGGCCTTGACGGCTGTAAGCCGTCAACGGATAGTTTCAAACCCAAAAAAGGCTATCCGAACCTCAATCGCGTCTCTGAAGTTTTTTGGCCTTCTTATTTCCATCACGTGAATTTTTACGTTAAAACGGGATCACCGTTGCTGGTCTTCGATTTACCTCCCCTGGAGAGCGGTTCAGCATGGTACTGTTTCGTTTCAAATCCCTGCACCCACTTCTAAAAGTCGAACGGCGCTGTTTAGGCTTTTTGGACGAATGTTGCACCTTGCACTGCAAATGTTGCACCCTGTGGATATCGATTCTTCGGACAGCCATAACTGCTGGCTCGTTTAGAGTTACGGGAGCCATAACCAGTCAAAACGAAGCTCTCGGTGAGTTCTTCGGCCTTGACGGCTGTAAGCCGTCAACGGATTGTTTCAAACCCAAAAAAGGCTATCCGAACCTCAATCGCGTCTCTAAAGTTTTTTGGCCTTCTTTTTTCCATCACGTGAATTTTTACGTTAAAACGGGATCACCGTTGCTGGTCTTCGATTTACCTTCCCCGGAGAGCGGTTCAGCATGGTACCATTCCATTTCAAATCCCTACACCCACTTCTAAAAGTCGAACGGCGCTGTTTCAGCTTTTTGGACGAATGTTGCACCTTTCACAGCGAATGTTGCACCCTGTGGATATCGATTCTTCGGACGGCCATAACTTTTGGCTGGTTTAGAGTTACGGGAGCCATAACCAGTCAAAACGAAGCTCGCGGTGAGTTCTACGGCCTTGACCGCTGTAAGACGTCAACGGATAGTTTCAAACCCAAAAAAGGCTATCCGAACCTCAATCGGGTCTCTGAAGTTTTTTGGCCTTCTTTTTTCCATCACGTGAATTTTTACGTTAAAACGGGATCACCGTTGCTGGTCTTCGATTTACCTTCCCTGGAGAGCGGTTCAGCATGGTACTGTTCCATTTCAAATCCCTTTACCCACTTCTAAAAGTCGAACGGCGCTGTTTTGGCTTTTTGGACGAATGTTGCACCTTTCACAGCGAATGTTGCACCCTGTGGATATCGATTCTTCGAACGGCCATAACTGTTGGCTCGTTTAGAGTTACGGGAGCCATAACCAGTCAAAACGAAGCTCGCGGTGAGTTCTACGGCCTTGATAGCTGTAAGCCGTCAACTGATAGTTTCAAACCCAAAAAAGGCTATCCGAACCTCAATCGGGTCTCTGACGTTTTTTGGCCTTCTTTTTCCCATCACGTGAATTTTTACGTTAAAACGGGATCACCGTTGCTGGTCTTCGATTTACCTTCCCTGGAGAGCGGTTCAGCATGGTACTGTTCCATTTCAAATCCCTGCACCCACTTCTCAAAGTCGAACGGCGCTGTTTCGGCTTTTTGGACTAATGTTGCACCTTGCACAGCGAATGTTGCACCCTGTGGATACCGATTCTTCGGACGGCCATAACTGTTGGCTCGTTTAGAGTTACGGGAGCCATAACCAGTCAAAACGAAGCTCTCGGTGAGTTCTACGGCCTTGACCGCTGTAAGCCGTCAACAGATAGTTTCAAACCCAAAAAAGGCTATCCAAACCTCAATCGGGTCTTTGACGTTTTTTGGCCTTCTTTTTCCCATCACGTGAATTTTTACGTTAAAACGGGATCACTGTTGCTGGTCTTCGATTTACCTTCCCTGGAGAGCGGTTCAGCATGGTACTGTTCCATTTCAAATCCCTGCACCCACTTCTAAAAGTCGAACGGCGCTGTTTCGGCTTTTTGGACGAATGTTGCACCTTTCACAGCGAATGTTGCACCCTATGGATATCGATTCTTCGGACGGCCATAACTGTTGGCTCGTTTAGAGTTACGGGAGCCATAACCAATCAAAACGAAGCTCGCGGTGAGTTCTACGGCCTTGACAGTTGTAAGCCGTCAACGGATAGTTTCAAACCCAAAAAAGGCTATCCGAACCTCAATCGGGTCTCTGAAGTTTTTTGGCCTTCTTTTTCCCATCACGTGAATTTTTACGTTAAAACGGGATCACCGTTGCTGGTCTTCGATTTACCTTCCCTGGAGAGCGGTTCAGCATGGTACTATTCCATTTCAAATCCCTGCACCCACTTCTCAAAGTCGTACGGCGCTGTTTCGGCTTTTTGGACGAATGTTGCACCTTGCACAGCGAATGTTGCACCCTGTGGATACCGATTCTTCGGACGGCCATAACTGTTGGCTCGTTTAGAGTCACGGGAGCCATAACCAGTCAAAATGAAGCTCTCGGTGAGTTCTACGGCCTTGACCGCTGTAAGCCGTCAATGGATAGTTTCAAACCAAAAAAAGGCTATCCGAACCTCAATCGGGTCACTGAAGTTTTTTGGCCTTCTTTTTCCCATCATGTGAATTTTTACGTTAAAACGGGATCACCGTTGCTGGTCTTCGATTTACCTTCCCTGGAGAGCGGTTCAGCATGGTACTGTTCCATTTCAAATCCCTGCACCCACTTCTCAAAGTCGAATGGCGCTGTTTCGGCTTTTTGGACGAATGTTGCACCTTGCACAGCGAATGTTGCACCCTGTGGATATCGATTCTTCGAACGGCCATAACTGTTGGCTCGTTTAGAGGTACGGGAGCCATAACCAGTCAAAACAAAGCTCTCGGTGAGTTCTACGGCCTTGACAGCTGTAAGCCGTCAACAGATAGTTTCTAACCCAAAAAAGGCTATCTGAACCTCAATCGCGTCTCTGAAGTTTTTTGGCCTTCTTTTTTCCATCACGTGAATTGTTACGTTAAAACGGGATCACCGTTACTGGTCTTCGATTTACCTTCCCCGAAGAGCGGTTCAGCATGGTACTGTTCCATTTCAAATCCCTGCACCCACTTCTAAAAGTCGAACGGCGCTGTTTCGGCTTTTTGGACGAATATTGCACCTTTCACAGCGAATGTTGCACCCTGTGGATATCGATTCTTCGGACGGCCATAACTGTTGGCTCGTTTAGAGTTACGGGAGCCATAACCAGTCAAAACGAAGCTCGCGGTGAGTTCTACGACCTTGACAGCTATAAGCCGTCAGCGGATAGTTTCAAACCCAAAAAAGGCTATCCGAACCTCAATAGGGTCTCTGAAGTTTTTTGGCCTTCTTTTTCCCATCACGTGAATTTTTACGTTAAAACGGGATCACCGTTGCTGGTCTTCAATTTACCTTCCCTGGAGAGCGGTTCAGCATGGTACTGTTCCATTTCAAATCCCTGCACCCACTTCTCAAAGTCGAACGGCGCTGTTTCGGCTTTTTGGACGAATGTTGCACCTTGCACTGCGAATGTTGCACCCTGTGGATATCGATTCTTCGGACGGCCATAACTGTTGGCTCGTTTAGAGTTACGGGAGCCATAACCAGTCAAAACGAAGCTCTCGGTGAGTTCTTCGGCCTTGACGGCTGTAAGCCGTCAACGGATAGTTTCAAACCCAAAAAAGGCTATCCGAACCTCAATCGCGTCTTTGAAGTTTTTTGGCCTTCTTTTTTCCATCACGTGAATTTTTACGTTAAAACGGGATCACCGTTGCTGGTCTTCGATTTACCTTCCCTGGAGGTCAGTTCAGCATGGTACTGTTCCGTTTCAAATCCCTGCACCCACTTCTAAAAGTCGAATGGCGCTGTTTCGGCTTTTTGGACGAATGTTGCACCCTGTGGATATCGATTCTTAGGACGGCCATAACTGTTGGCTCGTTTAGAGTTACGGGAGCCATAACCAGTCAAAACGAAGCTCTCGGTGAGTTCTTCGGCCTTGACGGCTGTAAGCCGTCAATGGATAGTTTCAAACCCAAAAAAGGCTATCCGAACCTCAATCGCGTCTCTGAAGTTTTTTGGCCTTCTTTTTCCCATCACGTGAATTTTTACGTTAAAACAGGATCACCGTTGCTGGTCTTCGATTTACCTTCCCTGGAGAGCGGTTCAGCATGGTACTGTTCCATTTCAAATCCCTGCACCCACTTCTCAAAGTCGAACGGCGCTGTTTCGGCTTTTTGGACGAATGTTGCACCTTGCACTGCGAATGTTGCACCCTGTGGATATCGATTCTTCGGACGGCCATAACTGTTGGCTCGTTTAGAGTTACGGGAGCCATAACCAGTCAAAACGAAGCTCTCGGAGAGTTCTTCGGCCTTGACGGCTATAAGCCATCAACGGATAGTTTCAAACCCAAAAAAGGCTATCCGAACCTCAATCGCGTCTCTGAAGTTTTTTGGCCTTCTTTTTTCCATCACGTGAATTTTTACGTTAAAACGGGATCACCGTTGCTGGTCTTCGATTTACCATCCCTGGAGAGCGGTTCAGCATGGTACTGTTCCGTTTCAAATCCCTGCACCCACTTCTAAAAGTCGAACGGCGCTGTTTCTGCTTTTTAGACGAATGTTGCACCCTGTGGATATCGATTCTTCGGACGGCCATAACTGTTGGCTCGTTTAGAGTTACGGGAGCCATAACCAGTCAAAACGAAGCTCTCGGTGAGTTCTTCGGCCTTGACGGCTGTAAGCCGTCAACGGATACTTTCAAACCCAAAAAAGGTTATCCGAACCTCAATCGCGTCTCTGAAGTTTTTTGGCCTTCTTTTTCCCATCAGGTGAATTTTTACGTTAAAACAGGATCACCGTTGCTGGTCTTCGATTTACCTTCCCTGGAGAGCGGTTCAGCATGGTACTGTTCCATTTCAAATCCCTGCACCCACTTCTCAAAGTCGAACGGCGCTGTTTCGGCTTTTTGGACGAATGTTGCACCTTGCACTGCGAATGTTGCACCCTGTGGATATCGATTCTTCGGACGGCCATAACTGTTGGCTCGTTTAGAGTTACGGGAGCCATAACCAGTCAAAACGAAGCTCTCGGTGAGTTCTTCGGCCTTGACGGCTGTAAGCCGTCAACGGATAGTTTCAAACCCAAAAAAGGCTATTCGAACCTCAATCGGGTCTTTGAAGTTTTATGGCCTTCTTTTTTCCATCACGTGAATTTTTACGTTAAAACGGGATCACCGTTGCTGGTCTTCGATTTACCTTCCCCGGAGAGCGGTTCAGCATGGTACTGTTCCATTTCAAATCCCTGCACCCACTTCTAAAAGTCGAACGGCGCTGTTTCTGCTTTTTAGACGAATGTTGCACCTTTCACAACGAATGTTGCACCCTGTGGATATCGATTCTTCGGACGGCCATAACTGTTGGCTCGTTTAGAGTTACGGGAGCCATAACCAGTCAAAACGAAGCTCGCGGTGAGTTTTACGGCCTTGACAGCTGTAAGCCGTCAACGGATAGTTTCAAACCCAAAAAAGGCTATCCGAACCTCAATCGGGTCTCTGATGTTTTTTGGCCTTCTTTTTCCCATCACGTGAATTTTTACGTTAAAACGGGATCACCGTTGCTGGTCTTCGATTTACCTTCCCTGGAGAGCGGTTCAGCATGGTACTGTTCCATTTCAAATCCCTGCACCCACTTCGCAAAGTCGAACGGCGCTGTTTCGGCTTTTTGGACGAATGTTGCACCTTGCACAGCGAATGTTGCACCCTGTGGATACCGATTCTTCGGACGGCCATAACTGTTGGCTCGTTTAGAGTTACGGGAGCCATAACCAGTCAAAACGAAGCTCTCGGTGAGTTCTACGGCCTTGACCGCTGTAAGCCGTCAACGGATAGTTTCAAACCCAAAAAAGGCTATCCGAACCTCAATCGGGTCACTGAAGTTTTTTGGCCTTCTTTTTCCCATCACGTGAATTTTTACGTTAAAACGGGATCACCGTTGCTGGTCTTCGATTTACCATCCCTGGAGAGCGGTTCAGCATGGTACTGTTCCATTTCAAATCCCTGCACCCACTTCTCAAAGTCGAACGGCGCTGTTTCGGCTTTTTGGACGAATGTTGCACCTTGCACAGCGAATGTTGCACCCTGTGGATACGGATTCTTCGGACGGCCATAACTGTTGGCTCGTTTAGAGTTACGGGAGCAATAACCAGTCAAAACAAAGCTCTCGGTGAGTTCTACGGCCTTGACAGCTGTAAGCCGTCAACAGATAGTTTCAAACCCAAAAAAGGCTATCCGAACCTCAATCGCGTCTCTGAAGTTTTTTGGCCTTCTTTTTTCCATCACGTGAATTGTTACGTTAAAACGGGATCACCGTTGCTGGTCTTCGATTTACCTTCCTCGGAGAGCGGTTCAGCATGGTACTATTCCATTTCAAATCCCTGCACCCACTTCTAAAAGTCGAACGGTGCTGTTTCGGCTTTTTGGACGAATATTGCACCTTTCACAGCGAATGTTGCACCCTGTGGATATCGATTCTTCGGACGGCCATAACTGTTGGCTCGTTTAGAGTTACGGGAGCCATAACCAGTCAAAACGAAGCTCGCGGTGAGTTCTACGGCCTTGACAGCTGTCAGCCATCAACGGATAGTTTCAAACCAAAAAAAGGCTATCCGAACCTCAATCGGGTCTCTGAAGTTTTTTGGCCTTCTTTTTCCCATCACGTGAATTTTTACGTTAAAACGGGATCACCGTTGCTGGTCTTCGATTTACCTTCCCTGGAGAGCGGTTCAGCATGGTACTGTTCCATTTCAAATCCCTGCACCCACTTCTAAAAGCCGAACGGCGCTGTTTAGGCTTTTTGGACGAATGTTGCACCTTGCACTGCGAATGTTGCACCCTGTGGATATCGATTCTTCGGACGGCCATAACTGTTGGCTCGTTTAGAGTTACGGGAGCCATAACCAGTCAAAACGAAGCTCTCGGTGAGTTCTTCGGCCTTGACGGCTGTAAGCCATCAACGGATAGTTTCAAATCCAAAAAAGGCTATCCGAACCTCAATCGCGTCTCTGAAGTTTTTTGGCCTTCTTTTTCCCATCACGTGAATTTTTACGTTAAAACAGGATCACCGTTGCTGGTCTTCGATTTACCTTCCCTGGAGAGCGGTTCAGCATGGTACTGTTCCATTTCAAATCCCTGCACCCACTTCTCAAAGTCGAACGGCGCTGTTTCGGCTTTTTGGACGAATGTTGCACCTTGCACTGCGAATGTTGCACCCTGTGGATATCGATTCTTCGGACGGCCATAACTGTTGGCTCGTTTAGAGTTACGGGAGCCATAACCAGTCAAAACGAAGCTCTCGGTGAGTTCTTCGGCCTTGATGGCTGTAAGCCGTCAACGGATAGTTTCAAACCGAAAAAAGGCTATCCGAACCTCAATCGCGTCTTTGAAGTTTTTTGGCCTTCTTTTTTCCATCACGTGAATTTTTACGTTAAAACGGGATCACCGTTGCTGGTCTTCGATTTACCTTCCCTGGAGGGCAGTTCAGCATGGTACTGTTCCGTTTCAAATCCCTGCACCCACTTCTAAAAGTCGAATGGCGCTGTTTCGGCTTTTTGGACGAATGTTGCACCCTGTGGATATCGATTCTTCGGACGGCCATAACTATTGGCTCGTTTAGAGTTACGGGAGCCATATCCAGTCAAAACGAAGCTCTCGGTGAGTTCTACGGCCTTGACCGCTGTAAGCCGTCAACAGATAGTTTCAAACCCAAAAAAGGCTATCCGAACCTCAATCAGGTCTTTGAAGTTTTTTGGCCTTCTTTTTTCCATCACGTGAATTTTTACGTTAAAACGGGATCACCGTTGCTGGTCTTCGATTTGCCTTCCCAGGAGAGCGGTTCAGCATGGTACTGTTCCATTTCAAATCCCTGCGCCCACTTCTAAAAGTCGAACAGCGCTGTTTAGGCTTTTTGGACGAATGTTGCACCTTGCACTGCGAATGTTGCACCCTGTGGATATCGATTCTTCGGACGGCCATAACTGTTGGCTAGTTTAGAGTTATGGGAGCCATAACCAGTCAAAACGAAGCTCTCGGTGAGTTCTTCGGCCTTGACGGCTATAAGCCATCAACGGATAGTTTCAAACCCAAAAAAAGCTATCCGAACCTCAATCGCGTCTCTGAAGTTTTTTGGCCTTCTTTTTTCCATCACGTGAATTTTTACGTTAAAACGGGATCACCGTTGCTGGTCTTCGATTTACCGTCCCTGGAGAGCGGTTCAGCATGGTACTGTTCCGTTTCAAATCCCTGCACCCACTTCTAAAAGTCGAACGGCGCTGTTTAGGCTTTTTGGACGAATGTTGCACCTTGCACTGCGAATGTTGCACCCTGTGGATATCGATTCTTCGGACGGCCATAACTGTTGGCTCGTTTAAAGTTACGGGAGCCATAACCAGTCAAAACGAAGCTCTCGGTGAGTTCTACGGCCTTGACCGCTGTAAGCCGTCAACGGATAGTTTCAAACCCAAAAAAGGCTATTCGAACCTCAATCGGGTCTCTGAAGTTTTATGGCCTTCTTTTTTCCATCACGTGAATTTTTACGTTAAAACGGGATCACCGTTGCTGGTCTTCGATTTACCTTCCCCGGAGAGCGGTTCAGCATGGTACTGTTCCATTTCAAATCCCTGCACCCACTTCTAAAAGTCGAACGGCGCTGTTTCTGCTTTTTAGACGAATGTTGCACCTTTCACAGCGAATGTTGCACCCTGTGGATATCGATTCTTCGGACGGCCATAACTGTTGGCTCGTTTAGAGTTACGGGAGCCATAACCAGTCAAAACGAAGCTCGCGGTGAGTTTTACGGCCTTGACGGCTGTAAGCCGTCAACGGATAGTTTCAAACCCAAAAAAGGCTATCCGAACCTCAATCGCGTCTCTGATGTTTTTTGGCCTTCTTTTTCCCATCACGTGAATTTTTACGTTAAAACGGGATCACCGTTGCTGGTCTTCGATTTACCTTCCCTGGAGAGCGGTTCAGCATGGTACTGTTCCATTTCAAATCCCTGCACCCACTTCTCAAAGTCGAACGGCGCTGTTTCGGCTTTTTGGACGAATGTTGCACCTTGCACAGCGAATGTTGCACCCTGTGGATACCGATTCTTAGGACGGCCAAAACTGTTCGCTCGTTTAGAGTTACGGGAGCCATAACCAGTCAAAACGAAGCTCTCGGTGAGTTCTACGGCCTTGACCGCTGTAAGCCGTCAACGGATAGTTTCAAACCCAAAAAAGGCTATCCGAACCTCAATCGGGTCACTGAAGTTTTTTGGCCTTCTTTTTCCCATCACGTGAATTTTTACGTTAAAATGGGATCACCATTGCTGGTCTTCGATTTACCATCCCTGGAGAGCGGTTCAGCATGGTACTGTTCCATTTCAAATCCCTGCACCCACTTCTCAAAGTCGAACGGCGCTGTTTCGGCTTTTTGGACGAATGTTGCACCTTGCACAGCGAATGTTGCACCCTGTGGATATCGATTCTTCGGACGGCCATAACTGTTGTCTCGTTTAGAGTTACGGGAGCCATAACCAGTCAAAACGAAGCTCTCGGTGATTTCTACGGCATTGACGGCTGTAAGACGTCAACGGATAGTTTCAAACCCAAAAAAAGCTATCCGAACCTCAATCGCGTCTCTGAAGTTTTTTGGCCTTCTTTTTTCCATCACGTGAATTTTTACGTTAAAACGGGATCACCGTTGCTGGTCTTCGATTTACCGTCCCTGGAGAGCGGTTCAGCATGGTACTGTTCCGTTTCAAATCCCTGCACCCACTTCTAAAAGTCGAACGGCGCTGTTTAGGCTTTTTGGACGAATGTTGCACCTTGCACTGCGAATGTTGCACCCTGTGGATATCGATTCTTCGGACGGCCATAACTGTTGGCTCGTTTAAAGTTACGGGAGCCATAACCAGTCAAAACGAAGCTCTCGGTGAGTTCTACGGCCTTGACCGCTGTAAGCCGTCAACGGATAGTTTCAAACCCAAAAAAGGCTATTCGAACCTCAATCGGGTCTCTGAAGTTTTATGGCCTTCTTTTTTCCATCACGTGAATTTTTACGTTAAAACGGGATCACCGTTGCTGGTCTTCGATTTACCTTCCCCGGAGAGCGGTTCAGCATGGTACTGTTCCATTTCAAATCCCTGCACCCACTTCTAAAAGTCGAACGGCGCTGTTTCTGCTTTTTAGACGAATGTTGCACCTTTCACAGCGAATGTTGCACCCTGTGGATATCGATTCTTCGGACGGCCATAACTGTTGGCTCGTTTAGAGTTACGGGAGCCATAACCAGTCAAAACGAAGCTCGCGGTGAGTTTTACGGCCTTGACGGCTGTAAGCCGTCAACGGATAGTTTCAAACCCAAAAAAGGCTATCCGAACCTCAATCGGGTCTCTGATGTTTTTTGGCCTTCTTTTTCCCATCACGTGAATTTTTACGTTAAAACGGGATCACCGTTGCTGGTCTTCGATTTACCTTCCCTGGAGAGCGGTTCAGCATGGTACTGTTCCATTTCAAATCCCTGCACCCACTTCTCAAAGTCGAACGGCGCTGTTTCGGCTTTTTGGACGAATGTTGCACCTTGCACAGCGAATGTTGCACCCTGTGGATACCGATTCTTAGGACGGCCAAAACTGTTCGCTCGTTTAGAGTTACGGGAGCCATAACCAGTCAAAACGAAGCTCTCGGTGAGTTCTACGGCCTTGACCGCTGTAAGCCGTCAACGGATAGTTTCAAACCCAAAAAAGGCTATCCGAACCTCAATCGGGTCACTGAAGTTTTTTGGCCTTCTTTTTCCCATCACGTGAATTTTTACGTTAAAATGGGATCACCATTGCTGGTCTTCGATTTACCATCCCTGGAGAGCGGTTCAGCATGGTACTGTTCCATTTCAAATCCCTGCACCCACTTCTCAAAGTCGAACGGCGCTGTTTCGGCTTTTTGGACGAATGTTGCACCTTGCACAGCGAATGTTGCACCCTGTGGATACCGATTCTTCGGACGGCCATAACTGTTGGCTCGTTTAGAGTTACGGGAGCAATAACCAGTCAAAAAAAAGCTCTCGGTGAGTTCTGCGGCCTTGACAGCTGTAAGCCGTCAACAGATAGTTTCAAACCCAAAAAAGGCTATCCGAACCTGAATCGCGTCTCTGAAGTTTTTTGGCCTTCTTTTTTCCATCACGTGAATTGTTACGTTAAAACGGGATCACCGTTGCTGGTCTTCGATTTACCTTCCTCGGAGAGCGGTTCAGCATGGTACTATTCCATTTCAAATCCCTGCACCCACTTCTAAAAGTCGAACGGCGCTGTTTCGGCTTTTTGGACGAATATTGCACCTTTCACAACGAATGTTGCACCCTGTGGATATCGATTCTTCGGACGGCCATAACTGTTGGCTCGTTTAGAGTTACGGGAGCCATAACCAGTCAAAACGAAGCTCGCGGTGAGTTCTACGACCTTGACAGCTATAAGCCGTCAGCGGATAGTTTCAAACCCAAAAAAGGCTATCCGAACCTCAATCGGGTCTCTGAAGTTTTTTGGCCTTCTTTTTCCCATCACGTGAATTTTTACGTTAAAACGGGATCACCGTTGCTGGTCTTCGATTTACCTTCCCTGGAGAGCGGTTCAGCATGGTACTGTTCCATTTCAAATCCCTGCACCCACTTCTCAAAGTCGAACGGCGCTGTTTCGGCTTTTTGGACGAATGTTACACCTTGCACTGCGAATGTTGCACCCTGTGGATATCGATTCTTCGGACGGCCATAACTGTTGGCTCGTTTAGAGTTACGGGAGCCATAACCAGTCAAAACGAAGCTCTCGGTGAGTTCTTTGGCCTTGACGGCTGTAAGCCGTCAACGGATAGTTTCAAACCCAAAAAAGGCTATCCAAACCTCAATCGCGTCTTTGAAGTTTTTTGGCCTTCTTTTTTCCATCACGTGAATTTTTACGTTAAAACGGGATCACCGTTGCTGGTCTTCGATTTACCTTCCCTGGAGGGCAGTTCAGCATGGTACTGTTCCATTTCAAATCCCTGCACCCACTTCTAAAAGTCGAATGGCGCTGTTTCGGCTTTTTGGACGAATGTTGCACCCTGTGGATATCGATTCTTCGGACGGCCATAACTGTTGGCTCGTTTAGAGTTACGGGAGCCATATCCAGTCAAAACGAAGCTCTCGGTGAGTTCTACGGCCTTGACCGCTGTAAGCCGTCAACGGATAGTTTCAAACCCAAAAAAGGCTATCCGAACCTCAATCAGGTCTCTGAAGTTTTTTGGCCTTCTTTTTTCCATCACATGAATTTTTACGTTAAAACGGGATCACCGTTGCTGGTCTTCGATTTGCCTTCCCTGGAGAGCGGTTCAGCATGGTACTGTTCCATTTCAAATCCCTGCACCCACTTCTAAAAGTCGAACAGCGCTGTTTAGGCTTTTTGGACGAATGTTGCACCTTGCACTGCGAATGTTGCACCCTGTGGATATCGATTCTTCGGACGGCCATAACTGTTGGCTCGTTTAGAGTTATGGGAGCCATAACCAGTCAAAACGAAGCTCTCGGTGAGTTCTTCGGCCTTGACGGCTATAAGCCATCAACGAATAGTTTCAAACCCAAAAAAGGCTATCCGAACCTCAATCGCGTCTCTGAAGTTTTTTGGCCTTCTTTTTTCCATCACGTGAATTTTTACGTTAAAACGGGATCACCGTTGCTGGTCTTCGATTTACCGTCCCTGGAGAGCGGTTCAGCATGGTACTGTTCCGTTTCAAATCCCTGCACCCACTTCTAAAAGTCGAACGGCGCTGTTTAGGCTTTTTGGACGAATGTTGCACCTTGCACTGCGAATGTTGCACCCTGTGGATATCGATTCTTCGGACGGCCATAACTATTGGCTCGTTTAGAGTTACGGGAGCCATAACCAGTCAAAACGAAGCTCTCGGTGAGTTCTACGGCCTTGACCGCTGTAAGCCGTCAACGGATAGTTTCAAACCCAAAAAAGGCTATTCGAACCTCAATCGGGTCTCTGAAGTTTTATGGCCTTCTTTTTTCCATCACGTGAATTTTTACGTTAAAACGGGATCACCGTTGCTGGTCTTCGATTTACCTTCCCCGGAGAGCGGTTCAGCATGGTACTGTTCCATTTCAAATCCCTGCACCCACTTCTAAAAGTCGAACGGCGCTGTTTCTGCTTTTTAGACGAATGTTGCACCTTTCACAGCGAATGTTGCACCCTGTGGATATCGATTCTTCGGACGGCCATAACTGTTGGCTCGTTTAGAGTTACGGGAGCCATAACCAGTCAAAACGAAGCTCGCGGTGAGTTTTACGGCCTTGACGGCTGTAATCCGTCAACGGATAGTTTCAAACCCAAAAAAGGCTATCCGAACCTCAATCGGGTCTCTGATGTTTTTTGGCCTTCTTTTTCCCATCACGTGAATTTTTACGTTAAAACGGGATCACCGTTGCTGGTCTTCGATTTACCTTCCCTGGAGAGCGGTTCAGCATGGTACTGTTCCATTTCAAATCCCTGCACCCACTTCTCAAAGTCGAACGGCGCTGTTTCGGCTTTTTGGACGAATGTTGCACCTTGCACAGCGAATGTTGCACCCTGTGGATACCGATTCTTAGGACGGCCAAAACTGTTCGCTCGTTTAGAGTTACGGGAGCCATAACCAGTCAAAACGAAGCTCTCGGTGAGTTCTACGGCCTTGACCGCTGTAAGCCGTCAACGGATAGTTTCAAACCCAAAAAAGGCTATCCGAACCTCAATCGGGTCACTGAAGTTTTTTGGCCTTCTTTTTCCCATCACGTGAATTTTTACGTTAAAATGGGATCACCATTGCTGGTCTTCGATTTACCATCCCTGGAGAGCGGTTCAGCATGGTACTGTTCCATTTCAAATCCCTGCACCCACTTCTCAAAGTCGAACGGCGCTGTTTCGGCTTTTTGGACGAATGTTGCACCTTGCACAGCGAATGTTGCACCCTGTGGATACCGATTCTTCGGATGGCCATAACTGTTGGCTCGTTTAGAGTTACGGGAGCAATAACCAGTCAAAAAAAAGCTCTCGGTGAGTTCTACGGCCTTGACAGCTGTAAGCCGTCAACAGATAGTTTCAAACCCAAAAAAGGCTATCCGAACCTCAATCGCGTCTCTGAAGTTTTTTGGCCTTCTTTTTTCCATCACGTGAATTGTTACGTTAAAACGGGATCACCGTTGCTGGTCTTCGATTTACCTTCCTCGGAGAGCGGTTCAGCATGGTACTATTCCATTTCAAATCCCTGCACCCACTTCTAAAAGTCGAACGGCGCTGTTTCGGCTTTTTGGACGAATATTGCACCTTTCACAGCGAATGTTGCACCCTGTGGATATCGATTCTTCGGACGGCCATAACTGTTGGCTCGTTTAGAGTTACGGGAGCCATAACCAGTCAAAACGAAGCTCGCGGTGAGTTCTACGACCTTGACAGCTATAAGCCGTCAGCGGATAGTTTCAAACCCAAAAAAGGCTATCCGAACCTCAATCGGGTCTCTGAAGTTTTTTGGCCTTCTTTTTCCCATCACGTGAATTTTTACGTTAAAACGGGATCACCGTTGCTGGTCTTCGATTTACCTTCCCTGGAGAGCGGTTCAGCATGGTACTGTTCCATTTCAAATCCCTGCACCCACTTCTCAAAGTCGAACGGCGCTGTTTCGGCTTTTTGGACGAATGTTGCACCTTGCACTGCGAATGTTGCACCCTGTGGATATCGATTCTTCGGACGGCCATAACTGTTGGCTCGTTTAGAGTTACGGGAGCCATAACCAGTCAAAACGAAGCTCTCGGTGAGTTCTTCGGCCTTGACGGCTGTAAGCCGTCAACGGATAGTTTCAAACCCAAAAAAGGCTATCCGAACCTCAATCGCGTCTTTGAAGTTTTTTGGCCTTCTTTTTTCCATCACGTGAATTTTTACGTTAAAACGGGATCACCGTTGCTGGTCTTCGATTTACCTTCCCTGGAGGGCAGTTCAGCATGGTACTGTTCCATTTCAAATCCCTGCACCCACTTCTAAAAGTCGAATGGCGCTGTTTCGGCTTTTTGGACGAATGTTGCACCCTGTGGATATCGATTCTTCGGACGGCCATAACTGTTGGCTCGTTTAGAGTTACGGGAGCCATATCCAGTCAAAACGAAGCTCTCGGTGAGTTCTACGGCCTTGACCGCTGTAAGCCGTCAACGGATAGTTTCAAACCCAAAAAAGGCTATCCGAACCTCAATCAGGTCTCTGAAGTTTTTTGGCCTTCTTTTTTCCATCACGTGAATTTTTACGTTAAAACGGGATCACCGTTGCTGGTCTTCGATTTGCCTTCCCTGGAGAGCGGTTCAGCATGGTACTGTTCCATTTCAAATCCCTGCACCCACTTCTAAAAGTCGAACAGCGCTGTTTAGGCTTTTTGGACGAATGTTGCACCTTGCACTGCGAATGTTGCACCCTGTGGATATCGATTCTTCGGACGGCCATAACTGTTGGCTCGTTTAGAGTTATGGGAGCCATAACCAGTCAAAACGAAGCTCTCGGTGAGTTCTTCGGCCTTGACGGCTATAAGCCATCAACGGATAGTTTCAAACCCAAAAAAGGCTATCCGAACCTCAATCGCGTCTCTGAAGTTTTTTGGCCTTCTTTTTTCCATCACGTGAATTTTTACTTTAAAACGGGATCACCGTTGCTGGTCTTCGATTTACCGTCCCTGGAGAGCGGTTCAGCATGGTACTGTTCCGTTTCAAATCCCTGCACCCACTTCTAAAAGTCGAACGGCGCTGTTTAGGCTTTTTGGACGAATGTTGCACCTTGCACTGCGAATGTTGCACCCTGTGGATATCGATTCTTCGGACGGCCATAACTGTTGGCTCGTTTAGAGTTACGGGAGCCATAACCAGTCAAAACGAAGCTCTCGGTGAGTTCTACGGCCTTGACCGCTGTAAGCCGTCAACGGATAGTTTCAAACCCAAAAAAGGCTATTCGAACCTCAATCGGGTCTCTGAAGTTTTATGGCCTTCTTTTTTCCATCACGTGAATTTTTACGTTAAAACGGGATCACCGTTGCTGGTCTTCGATTTACCTTCCCTGGAGAGCGGTTCAGCATGGTACTGTTCCATTTCAAATCCCTACACCCACTTCTAAAAGTCGAACGGCGCTGTTTCTGCTTTTTAGACGAATGTTGCACCTTTCACAGCGAATGTTGCACCCTGTGGATATCGATTCTTCGGACGGCCATAACTGTTGGCTCGTTTAGAGTTACGGGAGCCATAACCAGTCAAAACGAAGCTCGCGGTGAGTTTTACGGCCTTGACAGCTGTAAGCCGTCAACGGATAGTTTCAAACCCAAAAAAGGCTATCCGAACCTCAATCGGGTCTCTGATGTTTTTTGGCCTTCTTTTTCCCATCACGTGAATTTTTACGTTAAAACGGGATCACCGTTGCTGGTCTTCGATTTACCTTCCCTGGAGAGCGGTTCAGCATGGTACTGTTCCATTTCAAATCCCTGCACCCACTTCTCAAAGTCGAACGGCGCTGTTTCGGCTTTTTGGACGAATGTTGCACCTTGCACAGCGAATGTTGCACCCTGTGGATACCGATTCTTCGGACGGCCATAACTGTTGGCTCGTTTAGAGTTACGGGAGCCATAACCAGTCAAAACGAAGCTCTCGGTGAGTTCTACGGCCTTGACCGCTGTAAGCCGTCAACGGATAGTTTCAAACCCAAAAAAGGCTATCCGAACCTCAATCGGGTCACTGAAGTTTTTTGGCCTTCTTTTTCCCATCACGTGAATTTTTACGTAAAAACGGGATCACCGTTGCTGGTCTTCGATTTACCATCCCTGGAGAGCGGTTCAGCATGGTACTGTTCCATTTCAAATCCCTGCACCCACTTCTCAAAGTCGAATGGCGCTGTTTCGGCTTTTTGGACGAATGTTGCACCTTGCACAGCGAATGTTGCACCCTGTGGATACCGATTCTTCGGACGGCCATAACTGTTGGCTCGTTTAGAGTTACGGGAGCAATAACCAGTCAAAACAAAGCTCTCGGTGAGTTCTACGGCCTTGACAGCTGTAAGCCGTCAACAGATAGTTTCAAACCCAAAAAAGGCTATCCGAACCTCAATCGCGTCTCTGAAGTTTTTTGGCCTTCTTTTTTCCATCACGTGAATTGTTACGTTAAAACGGGATCACCGTTGCTGGTCTTCGATTTACCTTCCTCGGAGAGCGGTTCAGCATGGTACTATTCCATTTCAAATCCCTACACCCACTTCTAAAAGTTGAACGGCGCTGTTTCGGCTTTTTGGACGAATATTGCACCTTTCACAGCGAATGTTGCACCCTGTGGATATCGATTCTTCGGACGGCCATAACTGTTGGCTCGTTTAGAGTTACGGGAGCCATAACCAGTCAAAACGAAGCTCGTGGTGAGTTCTACGGCCTTGATAGCTGTCAGCCATCAACGGATAGTTTCAAACCAAAAAAAGGCTATCCGAACCTCAATCGGGTCTCTGAAGTTTTTTGGCCTTCTTTTTTCCATCACGTGAATTTTTACGTTAAAACGGGATCACCGTTGCTGGTCTTCGATTTACCTTCCCTGGAGAGCGGTTCAGCATGGTACTGTTCCATTTCAAATCCCTGCACCCACTTCTAAAAGCCGAACGGCGCTGTTTAGGCTTTTTGGATGAATGTTGCACCTTGCACTGCGAATGTTGCACCCTGTGGATATCGATTCTTCGGACGGCCATAACTGTTGGCTCGTTTAGAGTTACGGGAGCCATAACCAGTCAAAACGAAGCTCTCGGTGAGTTCTTCGGCCTTGACGGCTGTAAGCCGTCAACGGATAGTTTCAAACCCAAAAAAGGCTATCCGAACCTCAATCGCGTCTCTGAAGTTTTTTGGCCTTCTTTTTTCCATCACGTGAATTTTTACGTTAAAACGGGATCACCGTTGCTGGTCTTCGATTTACCGTCCCTGGAGAGTGGTTCAGCATGGTACTGTTCCGTTTCAAATCCCTGCACCCACTTCTAAAAGTCGAACGGCGCTGTTTAGGCTTTTTGGACGAATGTTGCACCTTGCACTGCGAATGTTGCACCCTGTGGATATCGATTCTTCGGACGGCCATAACTGTTGGCTCGTTTAGAGTTACGGGAGCCATAACCAGTCAAAACGAAGCTCTCTGTGAGTTCTACGGCCTTGACCGCTGTAAGCCGTCAACGGATAGTTTCAAACCCAAAAAAGGCTATTCGAACCTCAATCGGGTCTCTGAAGTTTTATGGCCTTCTTTTTTCCATCACGTGAATTTTTACGTTAAAACGGGATCACCGTTGCTGGTCTTCGATTTACCTTCCCCGGAGAGCGGTTCAGCATGGTACTGTTCCATTTCAAATCCCTGCACCCACTTCTAAAAGTCGAACGGCGCTGTTTCTGCTTTTTAGACGAATGTTGCACCTTTCACAGCGAATGTTGCACCCTGTGGATATCGATTCTTCGGACGGCCATAACTGTTGGCTCGTTTAGAGTTACGGGAGCCATAACCAGTCAAAACGAAGCTCGCGGTGAGTTTTACGGCCTTGACAGCTGTAAGCCGTCAACGGATAGTTTCAAACCCAAAAAAGGCTATCCGAACCTCAATCGGGTCTCTGATGTTTTTTGGCCTTCTTTTTCCCATCACGTGAATTTTTACGTTAAAACGGGATCACCGTTGCTGGTCTTCGATTTACCTTCCCTAGAGAGCGGTTCAGCATGGTACTGTTCCATTTCAAATCCCTGCACCCACTTCTCAAAGTCGAACGGCGCTGTTTCGGCTTTTTGGACGAATGATGCACCTTGCACAGCGAATGTTGCACCCTGTGGATACCGATTCTTCGGACAGCCATAACTGTTGGCTCGTTTAGAGTTACGGGAGCCATAACCAGTCAAAACGAAGCTCTCGGTGAGTTCTACGGCCTTGACCGCTGTAAGCTGTCAACGGATAGTTTCAAACCCAAAAAAGGCTATCCGAACCTCAATCGGGTCACTGAAGTTTTTTGGCCTTCTTTTTCCCATCACGTGAATTTTTACGTTAAAACGGGATCACCGTTGCTGGTCTTCGATTTACCATCCCTGGAGAGCGGTTCAGCATGGTACTGTTCCATTTCAAATCCCTGCACCCACTTCTCAAAGTCGAACGGCGCTGTTTCGGCTTTTTGGACGAATGTTGCACCTTGCACAGCGAATGTTGCACCCTGTGGATACCGATTCTTTGGACGGCCATAACTGTTGGCTCGTTTAGAGTTACGGGAGCAATAACCAGTCAAAACAAAGCTCTCGGTGAGTTCTACGGCCTTGACAGCTGTAAGCCGTCAACAGATAGTTTCAAACCCAAAAAAGGCTATCCGAACCTCAATCGCGTCTCTGAAGTTTTTTGGCCTTCTTTTTTCCATCACGTGAATTGTTACGTTAAAACGGGATCACCGTTGCTGGTCTTCGATTTACCTTCTTCGGAGAGCGGTTCAGCATGGTACTATTCCATTTCAAATCCCTGCACCCACTTCTAAAAGTCGAACGGCGCTGTTTCGGCTTTTTGGACGAATACTGCACCTTTCACAGCGAATGTTGCACCCTGTGGATATCGATTCTTCGGACGGCCATAACTGTTGGCTCGTTTAGAGTTACGGGAGCCATAAGCAGTCAAAACGAAGCTCGCGGTGAGTTCTACGGCCTTGATAGCTGTCAGCCATCAACGGATAGTTTCAAACCAAAAAAAGGCTATCCGAACCTCAATCGGGTCTCTGAAGTTTTTTGGCCTTCTTTTTCCCATCACGTGAATTTTTACGTTAAAACGGGATCACCGTTGCTGGTCTTCGATTTACCTTCCCTGGAGAGTGGTTCAGCGTGGTACTGTTCCATTTCAAATCCCTGCACCCACTTCTAAAAGCCGAACGGCGCTGTTTAGGCTTTTTGGACGAATGTGGCACTGCGAATGTTGCACCCTGTGGATATCGATTCTTCGGACGGCCATAACTGTTGGCTCGTTTAGAGTTACGGGAGCCATAACCAGTCAAAACGAAGCTCTCGGTGAGTTCTTCGGCCTTGACGGCTGTAAGCCGTCAACGGATAGTTTCAAACCCAAAAAAGGCTATCCGAACCTCAATCGCGTCTCTGAAGTTTTTTGGCCTTCTTTTTTCCATCACGTGAATTTTTACGTTAAAACGGGATCACCGTTGCTGGTCTTCGGTTTACCTTCCCTGTAGAGCGGTTCAGCATGGTACTGTTCCGTTTCAAATCCTTGCACCCACTTCTAAAAGTCGAATGGCGCTGTTTCGGCTTTTTGGACGAATGTTGCACCCTATGGATATCGATTCTTCGGACGGCGATAACTGTTGGCTCGTTTAGAGTTACGGGAGCCATAACCAGTCAAAACGAAGCTCTCGGTGAGTTCTACGGCCTTGACCGCTGTAAGCCATCAACGGATAGTTTCAAACCCAAAAAAGGCTATCCGAACCTCAATCGGGTCTCTGAAGTTTTTTGGCCTTCTTTTTTCCATCATGTGAATTTTTACGTTAAAACGGGATCACCGTTACTGGTCTTCGATTTGCCTTCCCTGGAGAGCGGTTCAGCATGGTACTGTTCCATTTCAAATCCCTGCACCCACTTCTAAAAGTCGAACGGCGCTGTTTAGGCTTTTTGGACGAATGTTGCACCTTGCACTGCGAATGTTGCACCCTGTGGATATCGATTCTTCGGACGGCCATAACTGTTGGCTCGTTTAGAGTTACGGGAGCCATAACCAGTCAAAACGAAGCTCTCGGTGAGTTCTTCGGCCTTGACGGCTGTAAGCCGTCAACGGATAGTTTCAAACCCAAAAAAGGATATCCGAACCTCAATCGCGTCTCTGAAGTTTTTTGGCCTTCTTTTTTCCATCACGTGAATTTTTACGTTAAAACGGGATCACCGTTGCTGGTATTCGATTTACCGTCCCTGGAGAGCGGTTCAGCATGGTACTGTTCCGTTTCAAATCCCTGCACCCACTTCTAAAAGTCGAACGGCGCTGTTTAGGCTTTTTGGACGAATGTTGCACCTTGCACTGCGAATGTTGCACCCTGTGGATATCGATTCTTCGGACGGCCATAACTGTTGGCTCGTTTAGAGTTACGGGAGCCATAACCAGTCAAAACGAAGCTCTCGGTGAGTTCTACGGCCTTGACAGCTGTAAGCCGTCAACAGATAGTTTCAAACCCAAAAAAGGCTATCCGAACCTCAATCGCGTCTCTAAAGTTTTTTGGCGTTCTTTTTTCCATCACGTGAATTTTTACGTTAAAACGGGATCACCGTTGCTGGTCTTCGATTTACCTTCCCCGGAGAGCGGTTCAGCATGGTACTGTTCCATTTCAAATCCCTGCACCCACTTCTAAAAGTCGAACGGCGCTGTTTCTGCTTTTTAGACGAATGTTGCACCTTTCACAGCGAATGTTGCACCCTGTGGATATCGATTCTTCGGACGGCCATAACTGTTGGCTCGTTTAGAGTTACGGGAGCCATAACCAGTCAAAATGAAGCTCGCGGTGAGTTCTACGGCCTTGACAGCTGTAAGCCGTCAACGGATAGTTTCAAACCGAAAAAAGGCTATCCGAACCTTAATCGGGTCTCTGAAGTTTTTTGTCCTTCTTTTTTCCATCACGTGAATTTTTACGTTAAAACGGGATCACCGTTGCTGGTCTTCGATTTACCTTCCCTGGAGAGCGGTTCAGCATGGTACTGTTCCATTTCAAATTCCTGCACCCACTTCTAAAAGTCGAACGGCGCTGTTTAGGCTTTTTGGACGAATGCTGCACCTTGCACTGCGAATGTTGCACCCTGTGGATATCGATTCTTCGGACGGCCATAATTGTTGGCTCGTTTAGAGTTACGGGAGCCATAACCAGTCAAAACGAAGCTCTCGGTGAGTTCTACGGCCTTGACAGTTGTAAGCCGTCAACAGATAGTTTCAAACCCAAAAAAGGCTACCCGAACCTCAATCGCGTCTCTGAAGTTTTTTGGCCTTCTTTTTTCCATCACGTGAATTTTTACGTTAAAACGGGATCACCGTTGCTGGTCTTCGATTTACCTTCCCCGGAGAGTGGTTCAGCATGGTACTGTTCCATTTCAAATCCGTACACCCACTTCTAAAAGTCGAACGGCGCTGTTTCAGCTTTTTGGACGAATGTTGCACCTTTCACAGCGAATGTTGCACCCTGTGGATATCGATTCTTGGGACGGCTATAACTGTTGGCTGGTTTAGAGTTACGGGAGCCATAACCAGTCAAAATGAAGCTCGCGGTGAGTTCTACGGCCTTGACCGCTGTAAGCCGTCAACGGATAGTTTCAAACCCAAAAAAGGCTATCCGAACCTCAATCGGGTCTCTGAAGTTTTTTGGCCTTCTTTTTTCCATCACGTGAATTTTTACGTTAAAACGGGATCGCCGTTGCTGGTCTTCGATTTACCTTCCCTGGAGAGCGGTTCAGCATGGTACTGTTCCATTTCAAATCCCTTCACCCACTTCTAAAAGTCGAACGTCGCTGTTTTGGCTTTTTGGACGAATGTTGCACCTTTCACAGCGAATGTTGCACCATGTGGATATCGATTCTTCGGACGGCCATAACTGTTGGCTCGTTTAGAGTTACGGGAGCCATAACCAGTCAAAACGAAGCTCGCGGTGAGTTCTACGGCGTTGACAGCTGTAAGCCATCAACTGATAGTTTCAAACCCAAAAAAGGCTATCCGAACCTCAATCGGGTCTCTGAAGTTTTTTGGCCTTCTTTTTCCCATCACGTGAATTTTTACGTTAAAACGGGATCACCGTTGTTGGTCTTCAATTTACCTTCCCTGGAGAGCGATTCAGCATGGTACTATTCCATTTCAAATCCCTGCACCCACTTCTCAAAGTCGAACGGCGTTGTTTCGGCTTTTTGGACGAATGTTGCACCTTGCACAGCGAATGTTGCACCCTGTGGATACCGATTCTTCAGACGGCCATAACTGTTGGCTCGTTTAGAGTTACGGGAGCTATAACCAGTCAAAACGAAGCTCTCAGTGAGTTCTATGGCCTTGACCGCTGTAAGCCGTCAACGGATAGTTTCAAACCCAAAAAAGGCTATCCAAACCTCAATCGGGTCTTTGAAGTTTTTTGGCCTTCTTTTTCCCATCACGTGAATTTTTACGTTAAAACGGGATCACCGTTGCTGGTCTTCGATTTACCTTCCCTAGAGAGCGGTTCAGCATGGTACTGTTCCATTTCAAATCCCTACACCAACTTCTAAAAGTCGAACGGCGCTGTTTCGGCTTTTTGGACGAATGTTGCACCTTTCACAGCGAATGTTGCACCCTGTGGATATCGATTCTTCGGACGGCCATAACTGTTGGCTCGTTTAGAGTTACGGGAGCCATAACCAGTCAAAACGAAGCTCGCGGTGAGTTCTACGGCCTTGACAGCTGTCAACCGTCAACGGATAGTTTCAAACCAAAAAAAGGCTATCCGAACCTCAATCGGGTCTCTGAAGTTTTTTGGCCTTCTTTTTTCCATCCCATGAATTTTTACTTTAAAACGGGATCACCGTTGCTGGTCTTCGATTTACCTTCCCTGGAGAGCGGTTCAGCATGGTACTGTGCCATTTCAAATCCCTGCACCCACTTCACAAAGTCGAACGGCGCTGTTTCGGCTTTTTGGACGAATGTTGCACCTTGCACAGCGAATGTTGCACCCTGTGGATACCGATTCTTCGGACGGCCATAACTGTTGGCTCGTTTAGAGTTACGGGAGCCATAACCAGTCAAAACGAAGCTCTCGGTGAGTTCTACGGCCTTGACCACTGTAAGCCGTCAACGGATAGTTTCAAACCCAAAAAAGGCTATCCGAACCTCAATCGGGTCTCTGAAGTTTTTTGGCCTTCTTTTTCCCATCACGTGAATTTTTACGTTAAAACGGGATCACTGTTGCTGGTCTTCGATTTACCTTCCCTGGAGAGCGGTTCAGCATGGTACTGTTCCATTTCAAATCCCTACACCCACTTCTCAAAGTCGAACGGCGCTGTTTCGGCTTTTTGGACGAATGTTGCACCTTGCACAGCGAATGTTGCACCCTGTGGATACCGATTCTTCGGACGGCCATAACTGTTGGCTCGTTTAGAGTTACGGGAGCCATAACCAGTCAAAACAAAGCTCTCGGTGAGTTCTATGGCCTTGACAGCTGTAAGCCGTCAACAGATAGTTTCAAACCCAAAAAAGGCTATCCGAACCTCAATCGCGTCTCTGAAGTTTTTTGGCCTTCTTTTTTCCATCACGTGAATTGTTACGTTAAAACGGGATCACCGTTGCTGGTCTTCGATTTACCTTCCCCGGAGAGCGGTTCAGCATGGTAATGTTCCATTTCAAATCCCTGCACCCACTTCTAAAAGTCGAACGGCGCTGTTTCGGCTTTTTGGACGAATATTGCACCTTTCACAGCGAATGTTGCACCCTGTGGATATCGATTCTTCGGACGGCCATAACTGTTGGCTCGTTTAGAGTTTCGGGAGCAATAACCAGTCAAAACGAAGCTCGCGGTGAGTTCTACGGCCTTGACCGCTGTAAGCCGTCAACGGATAGTTTCAAACCCAAAAAAGGCTATCCGAACCTCAATCGGGTCTCTGAAGTTTTTTGGCCTTCTTTTTCCCATCACGTGAATTTTTACGTTAAAACGGGATCACCGTTGCTGGTCTTCAATTTACCTTCCCTGGAGAGCGGTTCAGCATGGTACTGTTCCATTTCAAATCCCTGCACCCACTTCTAAAAGTCGAACGGCGCTGTTTAGGCTTTTTGGACGAATGTTGCACCTTGCACTACGAATGTTGCACCCTGTGGATATCGATTCTTCGGACGGCCATAACTGTTGGCTCGTTTAGAGTTACGGGAGCCATAACCAGTCAAAACGAAGCTCTCGGTGAGTTCTTCGGCCTTGACGGCTGTAAGCCGTCAACGGATAGTTTCAAACCCAAAAAAGGCTATCCGAACCTCAATCGCGTCTCTGAAGTTTTTTGGCCTTCTTTTTTCCATCACGTGAATTTTTACGTTAAAACGGGATCACCGTTGCTGGCCTTCGATTTACCTTCCCTGGAGAGCGGTTCAACATGGTACTGTTCCGTTTCAAATCCCTGCACCCACTTCTAAAAGTCGAATATCGCTGTTTCAGCTTTTTGGACGAATGTTGCACCTTTCACAGCGAATGTTGCACCCTGTGGATATCGATTCTTCGGACGGCGATAACTGTTGGCTCGTTTAGAGTTACGGGAGCCATAACCAGTCAAAACGAAGCTCTCGGTGAGTTCTACGGCCTTGATAGCTGTAAGCCGTCAACGGATAGTTTCAAACAAAAAAAGGCTATCCGAACCTCAATCGGGTCTCTGAAGTTTTTTGGCCTTCTTTTTTCCATCACGTGAATTTTTACGTTAAAACGGGATCACCGTTGCTGGTCTTCGATTTGCCTTCCCTGGAGAGCGGTTCAGCATGGTACTGTTCCATTTCAAATCCCTGCACCCACTTCTAAAAGTCGAACGGCGCTGTTTAGGCTTTTTGGACGAATGTTGCACCTTGCACTGCGAATGTTGCACCCTGTGGATATCGATTCTTCGGACGGCCATAACTGTTGGCTCGTTTAGAGTTACGGGAGCCATAACCAGTCAAAACGAAGCTCTCGGTGAGTTCTTCGGCCTTGACGGCTGTAAGCCGTCAACGGATAGTTTCAAACCCAAAAAAGGCTATCCGAACCTCTATCGCGTCTCTGAAGTTTTTTGGCCTTCTCTTTTCCATCACGTGAATTTTTACGTTAAAACGGGATCACCGTTGCTGGTCTTCGATTTACCGTCCCTGGAGAGCGGTTCAGCATGGTACTGTTCCGTTTCAAATCCCTGCACCCACTTCTAAAAGTCGAATGGTGCTGTTTTGGCTTTTTGGACGAATGTTGCACCTTGCACAGCGAATGTTGCACCCTGTGGATATCGATTCTTCGGACGGCCATAACTGTTGGCTCGTTTAGAGTTACGGGAACCATAACCAGTCAAAACGAAGCTCTCGGTAAGTTCTACGGCCTTGACAGCTGTAAGCCATCAACGGATAGTTTCAAACCCAAAAAAGGCTAGCCAAACCTCAATCGGGTCTCTAAAGTTTTTTGGCCTTCTTTTTTCCATCACGTGAATTTTTACGTTAAAACGAGATCACCGTTGCTGGTCTTCGATTTACCTTCCCTGGAGAGCGGTTCAGCATGTTACTGTTCCATTTCAAATCCCTGCACCCACTTCTAAAAGTCGAACGGCGCTGTTTAGGCTTTTTGGACGAATGTTGCACCTTGCACTACGAATGTTGCACCCTGTGGATATCGATTCTTCGGACGGCCATAACTGTTGGCTCGTTTAGAGTTACGGGAGCCATAACCAGTCAAAACGAAGCTCTCGGTGAGTTCTACGGCCTTGACAGCTGTAAGCCGTCAACAGATAGTTTCAAACCCAAAAAAGGCTATCCGAACCTCAATCGCGTCTCTGAAGTTTTTTGGCCTTCTTTTTTCCATCACGTGAATTTTTACGTTAAAACGGGATCACCGTTGCTGGTCTTCGATTTACCTTCCCCGGAGAGCGGTTCAGCATGGTACTGTTCCATTTCAAATCCCTACACCCACTTCTAAAAGTCGAACGGCGCTGTTTCAGCTTTTTGGACGAATGTTGCACCTTTCACAGCGAATGTTGCACCCTGCGGATATCGATTCTTCGGACGGCCATAACTGTTGGCTGGTTTAGAGTTACGGGAGCCATAACCAGTCAAAATGAAGCTCGCGGTGAGTTCTACGGCCTTGACCGCTGTAAGCCGTCAACGGATAGTTTCAAACCCAAAAAAGGCTATCCGAACCTCAATCGGGTCTCTGAAGTTTTTTGGCCTTCTTTTTTCCATCACGTGAATTTTTACGTTAAAACGGGATCACCGTTGCTGGTCTTCGATTTACCTTCCCTGGAGAGCGGTTCAGCATGGTACTGTTCCATTTCAAATCCCTTCACCCACTTCTAAAAGTCGAACGGCGCTGTTTTGGCTTTTTGGATGAATGTTGCACCTTTCACAGCGAATGTTGCACCCTGTGGATATCGATTCTTCGGACGGCCATAACTGTTGGCTCGTTTAAAGTTACGGGAGCCATAACCAGTCAAAACGAAGCTCGCGGTGAGTTCTACGGCCTTGACGGCTGTAAGCCGTCAACGGATAGTTTCAAACCCAAAAAAGGCTATTCGAACCTTAATCGGGCCTCTGAAGTTTTTTGGCCTTCTTTTTTCCATCACGTGAATTTTTATGTTAAAACGGGATCACCGTTGCTGGTCTTCGATTTACCTTCCCTGGAGAGCGGTTCAGCATGGTACTGTTCCATTTCAAATCCCTGCACCCACTTCTCAAAGTCGAACGGCGCTGTTTCGGCTTTTTGGACGAATGTTGCACCTTGCACAGCGAATGTTGCACCCTGTGGATACCGATTCTTTGGACGGCCATAACTGTTGGCTCGTTTAGAGTTACGGGAGCCATAACCAGTCAAAACAAAGCATTCGGTGAGTTCTACTGACTTGACCGCTGTAAGCCGTCAACGGATAGTTTCAAACCCAAAAAAGGCTATAAAAACCTCAATCGGGTCTCTGAAGTTTTTTGGCCTTCTTTTTCCCATCACGTGAATTTTTACGTTAAAATGGGATCACCGTTGCTGGTCTTCGATCTACCTTCCCTGGAGAGCGGTTCAGCATGGTACTGTTCCATTTCAAATCCCTACACCCACTTCTAAAAGTCGAACGGCGCTGTTTCGGCTTTTTGGACGAATGTTGCACCTTTCACAGCGAATGTTGCACCCTGTGGATATCGATTCTTCGGACGGCCATAACTGTTGGCTCGGTTAGAGTTACGGGAGCCATAACCAGTCAAAACGAAGCTCGCGGTGAGTTCTACGGCCTTGACCGCTGTAAGCCGTCTACGGATAGTTTCAAACCCAAAAAAGGCTATCCGAACCTCAATCGGGTCTTTGAAGTTTTTTGGCCTTCTTTTTCCCATCACGTGAATTTTTACGTTAAAACGGGATCACCGTTGCTGGTCTTCGATTTACCTTCCCTGGAGAGCGGTTCAGCATGGTACTGTGCCATTTCAAATCCCTGCACCCACTTCTCAAAGTCGAACGGCGCTGTTTCGGCTTTTTGGACGAATGTTGCACCTTGCACAGCGAATGTTGCACCCTGTGGATACCGATTCTTCGGACGGCCATAACTGTTGGCTCGTTTAGAGTTACGGGAGCCATAACCAGTCAAAACGAAGCTCTCGGTGAGTTCTACGGCCTTGACCGCTGTAAGCCGTCAACGGATAGTTTCAAACACAAAAAAGGCTATCCGAACCTCAATCGGGTCTCTGAAGTTTTTTGGCCTTCTTTTTCCCATCATGTGAATTTTTACGTTAAAACGGGATCACCGTTGCTGGTCTTCGATTTACCTTCCCTGGAGAGCGGTTCAGCATGGTACTGTTCCATTTCAAATCCCTGCACCCACTTCTCAAAGTCGAACGGCATTGTTTCGACTTTTTGGACGAATGTTGCACCTTGCACAGCAAATGTTGCACCCTGTGGATACCCATTCTTCGGACGGCTATAACTATTGGCTCGTTTAGAGTTACGGGAGCCATAACCAGTCAAAACAAAGCTCTCGGTGAGTTCTACGGCCTTGACAGCTGTAAGCCGTCAACAGATAGTTTCAAACCCAAAAAAGGCTATCTGAACCTCAATCGCGTCTCTGAAGTTTTTTGGCCTTCTTTTTTCCATCACGTGAATTGTTACGTTAAAACGGGATCACCGTTGCTGGTCTTCGATTTACCTTCCCCGGAGAGCGGTTCAGCATGGTACTGTTCCATTTCAAATCCCTGCACCCACTTCTAAAAGTCGAACGGCGCTGTTTCGGCTTTTTGGACGAATATTGCACCTTTCACAGCGAATGTTGCACCCTGTGGATATCGATTCTTCGGACGGCCATAACTGTTGGCTCGTTTAGAGTTACGGGAGCCATAACCAGTCAAAACGAAGCTCGCGGTGAGTTCTACGGCCTTGACCGCTGTTAGCCGTCAACGGATAGTTTCAAACCCAAAAAAGGCTATCCGAACCTCAATCGGGTCTCTGAAGTTTTTTGGCCTTCTTTTTCCCATCACGTGAATTTTTACGTTAAAACAGGATCACCATTGCTGGTCTTCGATTTACCTTCCCTGGAGAGCGGTTCAGCATGGTACTGTTCCATTTCAAATCCCTGCACCCACTTCTAAAAGTCGAACGGCGCTGTTTAGGCTTTTTGTACGAATGTTGCACCTTGCACTGCGAATGTTGCACACTGTGGATATCGATTCTTCGGACGGCCATAACTGTTGGCTCGTTTAGAGTTACGGGAGCCATAACCAGTCAAAACGAAGCTCTCGGTGAGTTCATCGGCCTTGACGGCTGTAAGCCGTCAACGGATAGTTTCAAACCCAAAAAAGGCTATCCGAACCTCAATCGCGTCTTTGAAGTTTTTTGGCCTTCTTTTTTCCATCACGTGAATTTTTACGTTAAAACGGGATCACCGTTGCTGGTCTTCGATTTACCTTCCCTGGAGAGCGGTTCAGCATGGTACTGTTCCGTTTCAAATCCCTGCACCCACTTCTAAAAGTCGAATGGCGCTGTTTCGACTTTTTGGACGAATGTTGCACCTTTCACAGCGAATGTTGCACCCTGTGGATATCGATTCTTCGGACGGCGATAACTATTGGCTCGTTTAGAGTTACGGGAGCCATAACCAGTCAAAACGAAGCTCTCGGTGAGTTCTGTGGCCTTGACGGCTGTAAGCCGTCAACGGATAGTTTCAAACCCAAAAAAGGATATCCGAACCTAAATCGGGTCTCTGAAGTTTTTTGGCCTTCTTTTTTCCATCACGTGAATTTTTACGTTAAAACGGGATCACCGTTGCTGGTCTTCGATTTGCCTTCCCTGGAGAGCGGTTCAACATGGTACTGTTCCATTTCAAATCCCTGCACCCACTTCTAAAAGTCGAACGGCGCTGTTTAGGCTTTTTGGACGAATGTTACACCTTGCACTGCGAATGTTGCACCCTGTGGATATCGATTCTTCGGACGGCCATAACTGTTGGCTCGTTTAGAGTTACGGGAGCCATAACCAGTCAAAACGAAGCTCTCGGTGAGTTCTGTGGCCTTGACGGCTGTAAGCCGTCAACGGATAGTTTCAAACCCAAAAAAGGATATCCGAACCTAAATCGGGTCTCTGAAGTTTTTTGGCCTTCTTTTTTCCATCACGTGAATTTTTACGTTAAAACGGGATCACCGTTGCTGGTCTTCGATTTGCCTTCCCTGGAGAGCGGTTCAGCATGGTACTGTTCCATTTCAAATCCCTGAACCCACTTCTAAAAGTTGAATGGTGCTGTTTTGGCTTTTTGGACGAATGTTGCACCTTGCACAGCGAATGTTGCACCCTGTGGATATCGATTCTTCGGACGGCCATAACTGTTGGCTCATTTAGAGTTACGGGAACCATAACCAGTCAAAATAAAGCTCTCGGTGAGTTCTACGGCCTTGACAGCTGTAAGCCGTCAACGGATAGTTTCAAACCCAAAAAAGGCTAGCCGAACCTCAATCGGGTCTCTAAAGTTTTTTGGCCTTCTTTTTTCCATCACGTGAATTTTTACGTTAAAACGAGATCACCGTTGCTGGTCATCGATTTACCTTCCCTGGAGAGCGGTTTGGCATGGTACTGTTCCATTTCAAATCCCTGCACCCACTTCTAAAAGTCGAACGGCGCTGTTTAGGCTTTTTGGACGAATGTTGCACCTTGCACTGCGAATGTTGCACCCTGTGGATATCGATTCTTCGGACGGCCATAACTGTTGGCTCGTTTAGAGTTACGGGAGACATAACCAGTCAAAACAAAGCTCTCGGTGAGTTCTACGGCCTTGATGGCTGTAAGCCGTCAACAAATAGTTTCAAACCCAAAAAAGGCTATCCGAACCTCAATCGCGTCTCTGAAGTTTTTTGGCCTTCTTTTTTCCATCACGTGAATTTTTACGTTAAAACAGGATCACCGTTGCTGGTCTTCGATTTACCTTCCCCGGAGAGCGGTTCAGCATGGTACTGTACCATTTCAAATCCCTACACCCACTTCTAAAAGTCGAACGGCGCTGTTTCGGCTTTTTAGACGAATGTTGCACCTTTCACAGCGAATGTTGCACCCTGTGGATATCGATTCTTCGGACGGCCATAACTGTTGGCTGGTTTAGAGTTACGGGAGCCATAACCAGTCAAAACGAAGCTCGCGGTGAGTTCTACTGCCTTGATAGCTGTAAGCCATCAACGGATAGTTTCAAACCCAAAAAAGGCTATCCGAACCTCAATCGGGTCTTTGAAGTTTTTTGGCCTTCTTTTTTCCATCACGTGAATTTTTACGTTAGAACGGGATCACCGTTGCTGGTCTTCGATTTACCTTCCCTGGAGAGTGGTTCAGCATGGTACTGTTCCATTTCAAATCCCTGCACCCACTTCTAAAAGTCGAACGGCGCTGTTTCGGCGTTTTGGACGAATGTTGCACCTTTCACAACGAATGTTGCACCCTGTGGATATCGATTCTTCGGACGGCCATAACTGTTGGCTCGTTTAGAGTTACGGGAGCCATAACCAGTCAAAACGAAGCTTGCGTTGAGTTCTACGGCCTTGACAGCTGTAAGCCGTCAACGGATAGTTTCAAACCCAAAAAAGGCTATCCGAACCTCAATCGGGTCTCTGAAGTTTTTTGGCCTTCTTTTTTCCATCACGTGAATTTTTACGTTAAAACGGGATCACCTTTGCTGGTCTTCGATTTACCTTCCCTGGAGAGTGGTTCAGCATGGTACTGTTCCGTTTCAAATCCCTACACCCACTTCTAAAAGTCGAATGGCGCTGTTTCTGCTTTTTGGACGAATGTTGCACCTTTCACAGCGAATGTTGCACCCTGTGGATATCGATTCTTCGGATGGCCATAACTGTTGGCTCGTTTAGAGTTACGAGAGCCATAACTAGTCAAAACGAAGCTCTCGGTGAGTTCTACGGCCTTGACAGTTGTAAGCCGTCAACGGATAGTTTCAAACCCAAAAAAGGCTATCCGAACCTCAATCGGGTCTCTGAAGTTTTTTGGCCTTCTTTTTTCCATCACGTGAATTTTTACGTTAAAATGGGATCGCCGTTGCTGGTCTTCGATTTACCTTCCTTGGAGAGCGGTTCAGCATGGTACTGTTCCATTTCAAATCCCTGCACCCACTTCTAAAAGTCGAACGGCGCTGTTTAGGCTTTTTGGACGAATGTTGCACCTTGTACTGCGAATGTTGCACCCTGTGGATATCGATTTTTCGGACGGCCATAACTGTTGGCTCGTTTAGAGTTACGGGAGCCATAACCAGTCAAAACGAAGCTCTCGGTGAGTTCTTCGGCCTTGACGGCTGTAAGCCGTCAACGGATAGTTTCAAACCCAAAAAAGGCTATCCGAACCTCAATCGCGTCTCTGAAGTTTTTTGGCCTTCTTTTTTCCATCACGTGAATTTTTACGTTAAAACAGGATCACCGTGGCTGGTCTTCGAATTACCATCCCTGGAGAGCGGTTCAGCATGGTACTGTTCCGTTTCAAATCCCTGCACCCACTTCTAAAAGTCGAATGGCGCTGTTTTGGCTTTTTGGACGAATGTTGCACCTTGCACAGCGAATGTTGCACCCTGTGGATATCGATTCTTCGGACGGCCATAACTGTTGGCTCGTTTAGAGTTACGGGAACCATAACCAGTCAAAACGAAGCTCTCGGTGAGTTCTACGGCCTTGACAGCTGTAAGCCGTCAACGGATAGTTTCAAACCCAAAAAAGGCTAGCCGAACCTCAATCGGGTCTCTAAAGTTTTTTGGCCTTCTTTTTTCCATCACGTGAATTTTTACGTTAAAACGAGATCACCGTTGCTGGTCTTCGATTTACCTTCCCTGGAGAGCGGTTCAGCATGGTACTGTTCCATTTCAAATCCCTGCACCCACTTCTAAAAGTCAAACGGCGCTGTTTAGGCTTTTTGGACGAATGTTGCACCTTGCACTGCGAATGTTGCACCCTGTGGATATCGATTCTTCGGACGGCCATAACTGTTGGCTCGTTTAGAGTTACGGGAGCCATAACCAGTCAAAACGAAGCTCTCGGTCATTTCTACGGCCTTGACAGCTGTAAGCCATCAACAGATAGTTTCAAACCCAAAAAAGGCTATCCGAACCTCAATCGCGTCTCTGAAGTTTTTTGGCCTTCTTTTTTCCATCACGTGAATTTTTACGTTAAAACGGGATCACCGTTGCTGGACTTCAATTTACCTTCCCTGGAGAGCGGTTCAGCATGGTACTGTTCCATTTCAAATCCCTGCACCCACCTCTCAAAGTCGAACGGCGCTGTTTCGGCTTTTTGGACGAATGTTGCACCTTGCACAGCGAATGTTGCACCCTGTGGATATCGATTCTTCGGACGGCCATAACTGTTGGCTCGTTTAGAGTTACGGGAGCCATAACCAGTCAAAACGAAGCTCTCGGTGAGTTCTACAGCCTTGACCGCTGTAAGCCGTCAACGGATAGTTTCAAACCCAAAAAAGGCTATCCGAACCTCAATCGGGTCTCTGAAGTTTTTTGGCCTTCTTTTTTCCATCACGTGAATTTTTACGTTAAAACGGGATCACCGTTGCTGGTCTTCGATTTACCTTCCCTAGAGAGCGGTTCAACATGGTACTGTTCCGTTTCAAATCCCTGCACCCACTTCTAAAAGTCGAATGGCGCTGTTTCGGCTTTTTGGACGAATGTTGCACCTTTCACAGCGAATGTTGCACCCTGTGGATATCGATTCTTCGGATGGCCATAACTGTTGGCTCGTTTAGAGTTACGAGAGCCATAACTAGTCAAAACGAAGCTCTCGGTGAGTTCTACGGCCTTGACAGCTGTAAGCCGTCAACGGATAGTTTCAAACCCAAAAAAGGCTATCCGAACCTCAATCGGGTCTCTGAAGTTTTTTGGCCTTCTTTTTTCCATCACGTGAATTTTTACGTTAAAATGGGATCACCGTTGCTGGTCTTTGATTTACCTTCCTTAGAGAGCGGTTCGGCATGGTACTATTCCATTTCAAATCCCTGCACCCACTTCTAAAAGTCGAACGGCGCTGTTTAGGCTTTTTGGACGAATGTTGCACCTTGTACTGCGAATGTTGCACCCTGTGGATATCGATTCTTCGTACGGCCATAACTGTTGGCTCATTTAGAGTTACGGGAGCCATAACCAGTCAAAACAAAGCTCTCGGTGAGTTCTTCGGCCTTGATGCCTGTAAGCCGTCAACGGATAGTTTCAAACCCAAAAAATGCTATCCGAACCTCAATCGCATCTCTGAAGTTTTTTGGCCTTCTTTTTTCCATCACGTGAATTTTTACGTTAAAACGGGATCACCGTTGCTGGTCTTCGATTTACCGTCCCTGGAGAGCGGTTCAGCATGGTACTGTTCCGTTTCAAATCCCTGCACCCACTTCTAAAAGTCGAATGGCGCTGTTTTGGCTTTTTGGACGAATGTTGCACCTTGCACAGCGAATGTTGCACCCTGTGGATATCGATTCTTCGGACGGCCATAACTGTTGGCTCGTTTAGAGTTACGGGAACCATAACCAGTCAAAACGAAGCTCTCGGTGAGTTCTATGGCCTTGACGGCTGTAAGCCGTCAACGGATAGTTTCAAACCCAAAAAAGGCTAGCCGAACCTCAATCGGGTCTCTAAAGATTTTTGGCCTTCTTTTTTCAATCACGTGAATTTTTACGTTAAAACGAGATCACCGTTGCTGGTCTTCGATTTACCTTCCCTGGAGAGCGGTTCAGCATGGTACTGTTCCATTTCAAATCCCTGCACCCACTTCTAAAAGTCAAACGGCGCTGTTTAGGCTTTTTGGACGAATGTTGCACCTTGCACTGCGAATGTTGCACCCTGTGGATATCGATTCTTCGGACGGCCATAACTGTTGGCTCGTTTAGAGTTACGGGAGCCATAACCAGTCAAAACGAAGCTCTCGGTCAGTTCTACGGCCTTGACAGCTGTAAGCCGTCAACAGATAGTTTCAAACCCAAAAAAGGCTATCCGAACCTCAATCGCGTCTCTGAAGTTTTTTGGCCTTCTTTTTTCCATCACGTGAATTTTTACGTTAAAACGGGATCACCGTTGCTGGTCTTCGATTTACCTTCCCCGGAGAGCGGTTCAGCATGGTACTGTTCCATTTCAAATCCCTGCACCCACTTTTAAAAGTCGAACGGCGTTGTTTCGGCTTTTTAGACGAATGTTGCACCTTTCACAGCGAATGTTGCACCCTGTGGATATCGATTCTTCGACGGCCATAACTGTTGGCTCGTTTAGAGTTACGGGAGCCATAACCAGTCAAAACGAAGCTCGCGGTGAGTTCTATGGCCTTGACAGCTGTAAGCCGTCAACGGATAGTTTCAAACCCAAAAAAGGCTATCCGAACCTCAATCGGGTCTTTGAAGTTTTCTGGCCTTCTTTTTTCCATCACGTGAATTTTTACGTTAAAACGGGATCACCGTTGCTGGTCTTCGATTTACCTTCCCTAAAGAGTGGTTCAGCATGGTACTGTTCCATTTCAAAACCATGCACCCACTTCTAAAAGTCGAACGGCGCTGTTTCGGCTTTTTGGACGAATGTTGCACCTTTCACAGCGAATGTTGCACCCTGTGGATATCGATTCTTCGGACGGCCATAACTGTTGGCTCGTTTAGAGTTACGGGAGCCATAACCAGTCAAAACGAAGCTCGCGGTGAGTTCTACGGCCTTGACAGCTGTAAGCCGTCAACGGAAAGTTTCAAACCCAAAAAAGGCTATCCGAACCTCAATCGGGTCTCTGAAGTTTTTTGACCTTCTTTTTTACATCACGTGAATTTTTACGTTAAAACGGGATCACCGCTGCTGGTCTACGATTTACCTTCCCTGGAGAGCGTTTCAGCATGGTACTGTTCCGTTTCAAATCCCTGCACCCACTTCTAAAAGTCGAATGGTGCTGTTCCGGCTTTTTGGACGAATGTTGCACCTTTCACAGCGAATGTTGCACCCTGTGGATATCGATTCTTCGGATGGCCATAACTGTTGGCTCGTTTAGAGTTACGGGAGCCATAACTAGTCAAAACGAAGCTCTCGGTGAGTTCTACGGCCTTGACGGCTGTAAGCCGTCAACGGATAGTTTCAAACACAAAAAAGGCTATCCGAACCTCAATCGGGTCTCTGAAGTTTTTTGGCCTTCTTTTTTCCATCACGTGAATTTTTACGTTAAAATGGGATCACCGTTGCTGGTCTTCGATTTACCTTCCCTGGAGAGCGGTTCAACATGGTACTGTTCCATTTCAAATCCCTGCACCCACTTCTAAAAGTCGAACGACGCTGTTTAGGCTTTTTGGACGAATGTTGCACCTTGCACTGCGAATGTTGCACCCTGTGGATATCGATTCTTCGGACGGCCATAACTGTTGGCTCATTTAGAGTTACGGGAGCCATAACCAGTCAAAACAAAGCTCTCGGTGAGTTCTTCGGCCTTGATGGCTGTAAGCCATCAACGGATAGTTTCAAACCCAAAAAAGGCTATCCGAACCTCAATCGCGTCTCTGAAGTTTTTTGGCCTTCTTTTTTCCATCACGTGAATTTTTACGTTAAAACGGGATCACCGTTGCTGGTCTTCGATTTACCATCCCTGGAGAGCGGTTCAGCATGGTACTGTTCCGTTTCAAATCCCTGCACCCACTTCTAAAAGTCGAATGGCGCTGTTTTGGCTTTTTGGACGAATGTTGCACCTTGCACGGCGAATGTTGCACCCTGTGGATATCGATTCTTCGGACGGCCATAACTGTTGGCTCGTTTAGAGTTACGGGAACCATAACCAGTCAAAACGAAGCTCTCGGTGAGTTCTATGGCCTTGACGGCTGTAAGCCGTCAACGGATAGTTTCAAACCCAAAAAAGGCTAGCCGAACCTCAATCGGGTCTCTTAAGTTTTTTGGCCTTCTTTTTTCCATCACGTGAATTTTTACGTTAAAACGAGATCACCATTGCTGGTCTTCGATTTACCTTCCCTGGAGAGCGGTTCAACATTGTACTGTTCCATTTCAAATCCCTGCACCCACTTCTAAAAGTCGAACGGCGCTGTTTAGGCTTTTTGGACGAATGTTGCACCTTGCACTGCGAATGTTGCACCCTGTGGATATCGATTCTTTGGACGGCCATAACTGTTGGCTCATTTAGAGTTACGGGAGCCATAACCAGTCAAAACGAAGCTCGCGGTGAGTTCTACGGCCTTGACAGCTGTAAGTTGTCAACAGATAGTTTCAAACCCAAAAAAGGCTATCCGAACCTCAATCGCGTCTTTGAAGTTTTTTGGCCTTCTTTTTTCCATCACGTGAATTTTTACGTTAAAACGGCATCACCATTGCTGGTCTTCGATTTACCTTCCCCGGAGAGCGGTTCAGCATGGTACTGTTCCATTTCAAATCCCTGCACCCACTTCTAAAAGTCGAACGGCGCTGTTTCGGCTTTTTAGACGAATGTTGCACCTTTCACAGCGAATGATGCACCCTGTGGATATCGATTCTTCGGACGGCCATAACTGTTGGCTCGTTTAGAGTTACGGGAGCCTTAACCAGTCAAAACGAAGCTCGCGGTGAGTTCTACGGCCTTGACAGCTGTAAGCCGTCAACGGATAGTTTCAAACCCAAAAAAGGCTATCCGAACCTCAATCGGGTCTCTGAAGTTTTTTGGCCTTCTTTTTTACATCACGTGAATTTTTACGTTAAAATGGGATCACCGTTGCTGGTCTTCGATTTACCTTCCCTGGAGAGCGTTTCAGCATGGTACTGTTCCATTTCAAATCCCTGCACCCACTTCTAAAAGTCGAACGGCGCTGTTTAGGCTTTTTGGACGAATGTTGCACCTTGTACTGCGAATGTTGCACCCTGTGGATATCGATTCTTCGTACGGCCATAACTGTTGGCTCATTTAGAGTTACGGGAGCCATAACCAGTCAAAACAAAGCTCTCGGTGAGTTCTTCGGCCTTGATGCCTGTAAGCCGTCAACGGATAGTTTCAAACCCAAAAAAGGCTATCCGAACCTCAATCGCATCTCTGAAGTTTTTTGGCCTTCTTTTTTCCATCACGTGAATTTTTACGTTAAAACGGGATCACCGTTGCTGGTCTTCGATTTACCGTCCCTGGAGAGCGGTTCAGCATGGTACTGTTCCGTTTCAAATCCCTGCACCCACTTCTAAAAGTCGAATGGCGCTGTTTTGGCTTTTTGGACGAATGTTGCACCTTGCACAGCGAATGTTGCACCCTGTGGATATCGATTCTTCGGACGGCCATAACTGTTGGCTCGTTTAGAGTTACGGGAACCATAACCAGTCAAAACGAAGCTCTCGGTGAGTTCTATGGCCTTGACGGCTGTAAGCCGTCAACGGATAGTTTCAAACCCAAAAAAGGCTAGCCGAACCTCAATCGGGTCTCTAAAGATTTTTGGCCTTCTTTTTTCAATCACGTGAATTTTTACGTTAAAACGAGATCACCGTTGCTGGTCGTCGATTTACCTTCCCTGGAGAGCGGTTCAGCATGGTACTGTTCCATTTCAAATCCCTGCACCCACTTCTAAAAGTCAAACGGCGCTGTTTAGGCTTTTTGGACGAATGTTGCACCTTGCACTGCGAATGTTGCACCCTGTGGATATCGATTCTTCGGACGGCCATAACTGTTGGCTCGTTTAGAGTTACGGGAGCCATAACCAGTCAAAACGAAGCTCTCGGTCAGTTCTACGGCCTTGACAGCTGTAAGCCGTCAACAGATAGTTTCAAACCCAAAAAAGGCTATCCGAACCTCAATCGCGTCTCTGAAGTTTTTTGGCCTTCTTTTTTCCATCACGTGAATTTTTACGTTAAAACGGGATCACCGTTGCTGGTCTTCGATTTACCTTCCCCGGAGAGCGGTTCAGCATGGTACTGTTCCATTTCAAATCCCTGCACCCACTTCTAAAAGTCGAACGGCGTTGTTTCGGCTTTTTAGACGAATGTTGCACCTTTCACAGCGAATGTTGCACCCTGTGGATATCGATTCTTCGACGGCCATAACTGTTGGCTCGTTTAGAGTTACGGGAGCCATAACCAGTCAAAACGAAGCTCGCGGTGAGTTCTATGGCCTTGACAGCTGTAAGCCGTCAACGGATAGTTTCAAACCCAAAAAAGGCTATCCGAACCTCAATCGGGTCTTTGAAGTTTTATGGCCTTCTTTTTTCCATCACGTGAATTTTTACGTTAAAACGGGATCACCGTTGCTGGTCTTCGATTTACCTTCCCTAAAGAGTGGTTCAGCATGGTACTGTTCCATTTCAAAACCATGCACCCACTTCTAAAAGTCGAACGGCGCTGTTTCGGCTTTTTGGACGAATGTTGCACCTTTCACAGCGAATGTTGCACCCTGTGGATATCGATTCTTCGGACGGCCATAACTGTTGGCTCGTTTAGAGTTACGGGAGCCATAACCAGTCAAAACGAAGCTCGCGGTGAGTTCTACGGCCTTGACAGCTGTAAGCCGTCAACGGAAAGTTTCAAACCCAAAAAAGGCTATCCGAACCTCAATCGGGTCTCTGAAGTTTTTTGACCTTCTTTTTTACATCACGTGAATTTTTACGTTAAAACGGGATCACCGCTGCTGGTCTTCGATTTACCTTCCCTGGAGAGCGTTTCAGCATGGTACTGTTCCGTTTCAAATCCCTGCACCCACTTCTAAAAGTCGAATGGTGCTGTTCCGGCTTTTTGGACGAATGTTGCACCTTTCACAGCGAATGTTGCACCCTGTGGATATCGATTCTTCGGATGGCCATAACTGTTGGCTCGTTTAGAGTTACGGGAGCCATAACTAGTCAAAACGAAGCTCTCGGTGAGTTCTACGGCCTTGACGGCTGTAAGCCGTCAACGGATAGTTTCAAACACAAAAAAGGCTATCCGAACCTCAATCGGGTCTCTGAAGTTTTTTGGCCTTCTTTTTTCCATCACGTGAATTTTTACGTTAAAATGGGATCACCGTTGCTGGTCTTCGATTTACCTTCCCTGGAGAGCGGTTCAACATGGTACTGTTCCATTTCAAATCCCTGCACCCACTTCTAAAAGTCGAACGACGCTGTTTAGGCTTTTTGGACGAATGTTGCACCTTGCACTGCGAATGTTGCACCCTGTGGATATCGATTCTTCGGACGGCCATAACTGTTGGCTCATTTAGAGTTACGGGAGCCATAACCAGTCAAAACAAAGCTCTCGGTGAGTTCTTTGGCCTTGATGGCTGTAAGCCATCAACGGATAGTTTCAAACCCAAAAAAGGCTATCCGAACCTCAATCGCGTCTCTGAAGTTTTTTGGCCTTCTTTTTTCCATCACGTGAATTTTTACGTTAAAACGGGATCACCGTTGCTGGTCTTCGATTTACCATCCCTGGAGAGCGGTTCAGCATGGTACTGTTCCGTTTCAAATCCCTGCACCCACTTCTAAAAGTCGAATGGCGCTGTTTTGGCTTTTTGGACGAATGTTGCACCTTGCACGGCGAATGTTGCACCCTGTGGATATCGATTCTTCGGACGGCCATAACTGTTGGCTCGTTTAGAGTTACGGGAACCATAACCAGTCAAAACGAAGCTCTCGGTGAGTTCTATGGCCTTGACGGCTGTAAGCCGTCAACGGATAGTTTCAAACCCAAAAAAGGCTAGCCGAACCTCAATCGGGTCTCTTAAGTTTTTTGGCCTTCTTTTTTCCATCACGTGAATTTTTACGTTAAAACGAGATCACCATTGCTGGTCTTCGATTTACCTTCCCTGGAGAGCGGTTCAACATTGTACTGTTCCATTTCAAATCCCTGCACCCACTTCTAAAAGTCGAACGGCGCTGTTTAGGCTTTTTGGACGAATGTTGCACCTTGCACTGCGAATGTTGCACCCTGTGGATATCGATTCTTTGGACGGCCATAACTGTTGGCTCATTTAGAGTTACGGGAGCCATAACCAGTCAAAACGAAGCTCGCGGTGAGTTCTACGGCCTTGACAGCTGTAAGTTGTCAACAGATAGTTTCAAACCCAAAAAAGGCTATCCGAACCTCAATCGCGTCTTTGAAGTTTTTTGGCCTTCTTTTTTCCATCACGTGAATTTTTACGTTAAAACGGCATCACCATTGCTGGTCTTCGATTTACCTTCCCCGGAGAGCGGTTCAGCATGGTACTGTTCCATTTCAAATCCCTGCACCCACTTCTAAAAGTCGAACGGCGCTGTTTCGGCTTTTTAGACGAATGTTGCACCTTTCACAGCGAATGTTGCACCCTGTGGATATCGATTCTTCGGACGGCCATAACTGTTGGCTCGTTTAGAGTTACGGGAGCCTTAACCAGTCAAAACGAAGCTCGCGGTGAGTTCTACGGCCTTGACAGCTGTAAGCCGTCAACGGATAGTTTCAAACCCAAAAAAGGCTATCCGAACCTCAATCGGGTCTCTGAAGTTTTTTGGCCTTCTTTTTTACATCACGTGAATTTTTACGTTAAAACGGGATCACCGTTGCTGGTCTTCGATTTACCTTCCCTGGAGAGCGTTTCAGCATGGTACTGTTCCGTTTCAAATCCCTGCACCTACTTCTAAAAGTCGAATGGTGCTGTTCCGGCTTTTTGGACGAATGTTGCACCTTTCACAGCGAATGTTGCACCCTGTGGATATCGATTCTTCGGATGGCCATAATTGTTGGCTCGTTTAGAGTTACGGGAGCCATAACCAGTCAAAACGAAGCTCTCGGTGAGTTCTACGTCCTTGATGGCTGTAAGTCGTCAACGGATAGTTTCAAACCCAAAAAAGGCTATTCGAACCTCAATCGGGTCTTTGAAGTTTTTTGGCCTTCTTTTTTCCATCACGTGAATTTTTACGTTAAAATGGGATCACCGTTGCTGGTCTTCGATTTACCTTCCCTGGAGAGCGGTTCAGCATGGTACTGTTCCATTTCAAATCCCTGCACCCACTTCTAAAAGTCGAACGACGCTGTTTAGGCTTTTTGGACGAATGTTGCACCTTGCACTGCGAATGTTGCACCCTGTGGATATCGATTCTTCGTACGGCCATAACTGTTGGCTCATTTAGAGTTACGGGAGCCATAACCAGTCAAAACAAAGCTCTCGGTGAGTTCTTCGGCCTTGATGCCTGTAAGCCGTCAACGGATAGTTTCAAACCCAAAAAAGGCTATCCGAACCTCAATCGCGTCTCTGAAGTTTTTTGGCCTTCTTTTTTCCATCACGTGAATTTTTACGTTAAAACGGGATCACCGTTGCTGGTCTTCGATTTACCATCCCTGGAGAGCGGTTCAGCATGGTACTGTTCCGTTTCAAATCCCTGCACCCACTTCTAAAAGTCGAATGGCGCTGTTTTGGCTTTTTGGACGAATGTTGCATCTTGCACAGCGAATGTTGCACCATGTGGATATCGATTCTTCGGACGGCCATAACTGTTGGCTCGTTTAGAGTTACGGGAACCATAACCAGTCAAAACGAAGCTCTCGGTGAGTTCTATGGCCTTGACGGCTGTAAGCCGTCAACGGATAGTTTCAAACCCAAAAAAGGCTAGCCGAACCTCAATCGGGTCTCTTAAGTTTTTTGGCCTTCTTTTTTCCATCACGTGAATTTTTACGCTAAAACGAGATCACCATTGTTGGTCTTCGATTTACCTTCCCTGGAGAGCGGTTCAGCATTGTACTGTTCCATTTCAAATCCCTGCACCCACTTCTAAAAGTCGAACGGCGCTGTTTAGGCTTTTTGGACGAATGTTGCACCTTGCACTGCGAATGTTGCACCCTGTGGATATCGATTCTTCGGACGGCCATAACTGTTGGCTCGTTTAGTGTTACGGGAGCCATAACCAGTCAAAACGAAGCTCTCGGTGAGTTCTACGGCCTTGACAGTTGTAAGTTGTCAACAGATAGTTTCAAACCCAAAAAAGGCTATCCGAACCTCAATCGGGTCTCTGAAGTTTTTTGGCCTTCTTTTTTCCATCACGTGAATTTTTACGTTAAAATGGGATCACCGTTGCTGGTCTTCGATTTACCTTCCCTGGATAGCGGTTCAGCATGGTACTGTTCCATTTCAAATCCCTGCACCCACTTCTAAAAGTCGAACGGCGCTGTTTAGGCTTTTTGGACGAATGTTGCACCTTGTACTGCGAATGTTGCACCCTGTGGATATCGATTCTACTAACGGCCATAACTGTTGGCTCGTTTAGAGTTACGGGAGCCATAACCAGTCAAAACGAAGCTCTCAGTGAGCTCTTCGGCCTTGACGGCTGTAAGCCGTCAACGGATAGTTTCAAACCCAAAAAAGGCTATCCGAACCTCAATCGCGTCTTTGAAGTTTTTTGGCCTTCTTTTTTCCATCACGTGAATTTTTACGTTAAAACGGGATCACCGTTGCTGGTCTTCGATTTACCGTCCCTGGAGAGCGGTTCAGCATGGTACTGTTCTGTTTCAAATCCCTGCACCCACTTCTAAAAGTCGAACGGCGCTGTTTAGGCTTTTTGGACGAATGTTGCACCTTGCACAGCGAATGTTGCACCATGTGGATATCGATTCTTCGGACGGCCATAACTGTTGGCTCGTTTAGAGTTACGGGAACCATAACCAGTCAAAACGAAGCTCTCGGTGAGTTCTACGGCCTTGACAGCTGTAAGCCGTCAACGGATAGTTTCAAACCCAAAAAAGGCTATCCGAACCTCAATCGGGTCTCTGAAGTTTTTTGGCCTTCTTTTTTCCATCACGTGAATTTTTACGTTAAAACGAGATCACCATTGCTGGTCTTCGATTTACCTTCCCTGGAGAGCGGTTCAGCATGGTACTGTTCCATTTCAAATCCCTGCACCCACTTCTAAAAGTCGAACGGCGCTGTTTAGGCTTTTTGGACGAATGTTGCACCTTGCACTGCGAATGTTGCACCCTGTGGATATCGATTCTTCGGACGACCATAACTGTTGGCTCGTTTAGAGTTACGGGAGCCATAACCAGTCAAAATGAAGCTCTCGGTGAGTTCTACGGCCTTGACAGCTGTAAGCCGTCAACAGATAGTTTCAAACCCAAAAAAGGCTATCCGAACCTCAATCGCGTCTCTGAAGTTTTTTGGCCTTCTTTTTTCCATCACGTGAATTTTTATGTTAAAACGGGATCACCGTTGCTGGTCTTCGATTTACCTTCCCCGGAGAGCGGTTCAGCATGGTACTGTTCCATTTCAAATCCCTGCACCCACTTCTAAAAGTCGAACGGCGCTGTTTAGGCTTTTTGGACGAATGTTGCACCTTGCACTGCGAATGTTGCACCCTGTGGATATCGATTCTACTAACGGCCATAACTGTTGGCTCGTTTAGAGTTACGGGAGCCATAACCAGTCAAAACGAAGCTCTCGGTGAATTCTACGGCCTTGACGGCTGTAAGCCGTCAACGGATAGTTTCAGACCCAAAAAAGGCTAGCCGAACCTCAATCGGGTCTCTAAAGTTTTTTGGCCTTCTTTTTTCCATCACGTGAATTTTTACGTTAAAACGAGATCACCATTGCTGGTCTTCGATTTACCTTCCCTGGAGAACGGTTCAGCATTGTACTGTTCCATTTCAAATCCCTGCACCCACTTCTAAAAGTCGAACGGCGCTGTTTAGGCTTTTTGGACGAATGTTGCACCTTGCACTGCGAATGTTGCACCCTGTGGATATCGATTCTTCGGACGGCCATAACTATTGGCTCGTTTAGAGTTACGGGAGCCATAACCAGTCAAAACGAAGCTCTCGGTGAGTTCTACGGCCTTGACAGCTGTAAGCTGTCAACAGATAGTTTCAAACCCAAAAAAGGCTATCCGAACCTCAATCGCGTCTCTGAAGTTTTTTGGCCTTCTTTTTTCCATCACGTGAATTTTTACGTTAAAACGGGATCACCATTGCTGGTCTTCGATTTACCTTCCCCGGAGAGCGGTTCAGCATGGTACTGTTCCATTTCAAATCCCTGCACCCACTTCTAAAAGTCGAACGGCTCTGTTTCGGCTTTTTAGACGAATGTTGCACCTTTCACAGCGAATGTTGCACCCTGTGGATATCGATTCTTCGGACGGCCATAACTGTTGGCTCGTTTAGAGTTACGGGAGCCATAACCAGTCAAAACGAAGCTCGCGGTGAGTTCTAAGGCCTTGACAGCTGTAAGCCGTCAACGGATAGTTTCAAACCCAAAAAAGGCTATCCGAACCTCAATCGGGTCTTTGAAGTTTTTTGGCCTTCTTTTTTCCATCACGTGAATTTTTACGTTAAAACGGGATCACCGTTGCTGGTCTTCGATTTAGCTTCCCTGGAAAGTGGTTCAGCATGCTACCGTTCCATTTCAAATCACTGCACCCACTTCTAAAAGTCGAACGGCGCTGTTTCGGCTTTTTGGACGAATGTTGCACCTTTCACAGCGAATGTTGCACCCTGTGGATATCGATTCTTCGGACGGCCATAACTGTTGGCTCGTTTAGAGTTACGGGAGCCATAACCAGTCAAAACGAAGCTTGCGGTGAGTTCTACGGCCTTGATAGCTGTAAGCCGTCAACGGATAGTTTCAAACCCAAAAAAGGCTATCCGAACCTCAATTGGGTCTCTGAAGTTTTTTGGCCTTCTTTTTTCCATCACGTGAATTTTTACGTTAAAACGGGATCACCGTTGCTGGTCTTCGATTTACCTACCCTGGAGAGCGGTTCAGCATGGTACTGTTCCGTTTCAAATCCCTGCACCCACTTCTAAAAGTCGAACGGCGCTGTTTCGGCTTTTTGGACGAATGTTGCACCTTTCACAGCGAATGTTGCACCCTATGGATATCGATTCTTCGGATGGCCATAACTGTTGGCTCGTTTAGAGTTACGAGAGCCATAACTAGTCAAAACGAAGCTCTCGGTGAGTTCTACGGCCTTGACAGCTGTAAGCCGTCAACGGATAGTTTCAAACCCAAAAAAGGCTATCCGAACCTCAATCGGGTCTCTGAAGTTTTTTGGCCTTCTTTTTTCCATCACGTGAATTTTTACGTTAAAACGGGATCACCGTTGCTGGTCTTCGATTTACCTTCCCTGGAGAGCGGTTCAGCATGGTACTGTTCCATTTCAAATCCCTGCACCCACTTCTAAAAGTCGAACGGCGCTGTTTAGGCTTTTTGGACGAATGTTGCACCTTGCACTGCGAATGTTGCACCCTGTGGATATCGATTCTTCGGACGGCCATAACTGTTGGCTCGTTTAGAGTTACGGGAGCCATAACCAGTCAAAACGAAGCTCTCGGTGAGTTCTACGGCCTTGATAGCTGTAAGCCGTCAACAGATAGTTTCAAACCCAAAAAAGGCTATCCGAACCTCAATCGCGTCTCTGAAGTTTTTTGGCCTTCTTTTTTCCATCACGTGAATTTTTACTTTAAAACGGGATCACCGTTGCTGGTCTTCGATTTACCTTCCCCGGAGAGCGGTTCAGCATGGTACTGTTCCATTTCAAATTCCTACACCCACTTCTAAAAGTCGAACGGCGCTGTTTCGGCTTTTTAGACGAATGTTGCACCTTTCACAGCGAATGTTGCACCCTGTGGATATCGATTCTTCGGACGGCCATAACTGTTGGCTCGTTTAGAGTTACGGGAGCCATAACCAGTCAAAACGAAGCTCTCGGTGAGTTCTACGGCCTTGATAGCTGTAAGCCGTCAACAGATAGTTTCAAACCCAAAAAAGGCTATCCGAACCTCAATCGCGTCTCTGAAGTTTTTTGGCCTTCTTTTTTCCATCACGTGAATTTTTACGTTAAAACGGAATCACCGTTGCTGGTCTTCGATTTACCTTCCCCGGAGAGCGGTTCAGCATGATACTGTTCCATTTCAAATCCCTGCACCCACTTCTAAAAGTCGAACGGCGCTGTTTCGGCTTTTTAGACGAATGTTGCACCTTTCACAACGAATGTTGCACCCTGTGGATATCGATTCTTCGGACGGCCATAACTATTGGCTCGTTTAGAGTTACGGGAGCCATAACCAGTCAAAACAAAGCTCGCGGTGAGTTCTACGGCCTTGACGGCTGTAAGCCGTCAACGGATAGTTTCAAACCCAAAAAAGGCTATCCGAACCTCAATCGGGTCTCTGAAGTTTTTTGGCCTTCTTTTTTCCATCACGTGAATTTTTACGCTAAAACGAGATCACCGTTGCTGGTCTTCGATTTACCTTCCCTGGAGAGCGGTTCAGCATGGTACTGTTCCATTTCAAATCCCTGCACCCAGTTCTAAAAGTCGAACGGCGCTGTTTAGGCTTTTTGGACGAATGTTGCACCTTGCACTGCGAATGTTGCACCCTGTGGATATCGATTCTTCGGACGGCCATAACTGTTGGCTCGTTTAGAGTTACGGGAGCCATAACCAGTCAAAACGAAGCTCTCGGTGAGTTCTACGGCCTTGATAGCTGTAAGCCGTCAACAGATAGTTTCAAACCCAAAAAAGGCTATCCGAACCTCAATCGCGTCTCTGAAGTTTTTTGGCCTTCTTTTTTCCATCACGTGAATTTTTACTTTAAAACGGGATCACCGTTGCTGGTCTTCGATTTACCTTCCCCGGAGAGCGGTTCAGCATGGTACTGTTCCATTTCAAATCCCTACACCCACTTCTAAAAGTCGAACGGCGCTGTTTCGGCTTTTTAGACGAATGTTGCACCTTTCACAGCGAATGTTGCACCCTGTGGATATCGATTCTTCGGACGGCCATAACTGTTGGCTCGTTTAGAGTTACGGGAGCCATAACCAGTCAAAACGAAGCTCTCGATGAGTTCTACGGCCTTGAAGGTTGTAAGCTGTCAACGGATAGTTTCAAACCCAAAAAAGGCTATCCGAACCTCAATCGGGTCTCTGAAGTTTTTTGGCCTTCTTTTTTCCATCACGTGAATTTTTACGTTAAAATGGGATCACCGTTGCTGGTCTTCGATTTACCTTCCCTGGAGAGCGGTTCAGCATGGTACTGTTCCATTTCAAATCCCTGCACCCACTTCTAAAAGTCAAACGGCGCTGTTTAGGCTTTTTGGACGAATGTTGCACCTTGCACTGCGAATGTTGCACCCTGTGGATATCGATTCTTCAGACGGCCATAACTGTTGGCTCATTTAGAGTTACGGGAGCCATAACCAGTCAAAACAAAGCTCTCGGTGAGTTCTTCGGCCTTGATGGCTGTAAGCCGTCAACGGATAGTTTCAAACCCAAAAAAGGCTATCCGAACCTCAATCGGGTCTTTGAAGTTTTTTGGCCTTCTTTTTTCCATCACGTGAATTTTTACGTTAAAACGGGATCACCGTTGCTGGTCTTCGATTTACCTTCCTTGGAGAGCGGTTCAGCATGGTACTGTTCCATTTCAAATCCCTGCACCCACTTCTAAAAGTCGAACGCCGCTGTTTCGGCTTTTTGGATGAATGTTGCACCTGGCACAGCGAATGTTGCACTCTATGGATATCGATTCTTCGGACGGCCATAGCTGTTGGCTCGTTTAGAGTTACGGGAGCCATAACCATTCAAAATGAAGCTCTCGGTGAGTTCTACGGCCTTGACCGCTGTAAGCCGTCAACGGATAGTTTCAAACCCAAAAAAGGCTATCCGAACCTCAATCGGGTCTCTGAAGTTTTTTGGCCTTCTTTTTTCCATCACGTGAATTTTTATGTTAAAATGGGATCACCGTTGCTGGTCTTCGATTTACCTTCCCTGGAGAGCGATTCAGCATGGTACTGTTCCATTTCAAATCCATGCACTCACTTCTAAAAGTCGAACGGCGCTGTTTAGGCTTTTTGGACGAATGTTGCACCTTGTACTACGAATGTTGCACCCTGTGGATATTGATTCTTCGGACGGCCATAATTGTTGGCTCGTTTAGAGTTACGGGAGCCATAACCAGTCAAAACGAAGCTCTCGGTGAGTTCTACGGCCTTGACGGCTGTAAGCCGTCAACGGATAGTTTCAAACCCAAAAAAGGCTATCCGAACCTCAATCGGGTCTCTGAAGTTTTTTGGCCTTCTTTTTTCCATCACGTGAATTTTTACGTTAAAATGGGATCACCGTTGCTGGTCTTCGATTTACCTTCCCTGGAGAGCCGTTCAGCATGGTACTATTCCATTTCAAATCCCTGCACCCACTTCTAAAAGTCGAACGGCGCTTTTTAGGCTTTTTGGACGAATGTTGCACCTTGCACTGCGAATGTTGCACCCTGTGGATATCGATTCTTCGGACGGCCATAACTGTTGGCTCGTTTAGAGTTACGGGAGCCATAACCAGTCAAAACAAAGCTCTCGGTGAGTTCTTCGGCCTTGACGGCTGTAAGCCGTCAACGGATAGTTTCAAACCCAAAAAAGGCTATCCGAACCTCAATCGGTTCTTTGAAGTTTTTTGGCCTTCTTTTTTCCATCACGTGAATTTTTACGTTAAAACGGGATCACCGTTGCTGGTCTTCGATTTAGCTTCCCTGGAGAGTGGTTCAGCATGGTACCGTTCCATTTCAAATCACTGCACCCACTTCTAAAAGTCGAACGGCGCTGTTTCTGCTTTTTGGACGAATGTTGCACCTTTCACAGCGAATGTTGCATCCTGTGGATATCGATTCTTCGGACGGCCATAACTGTTGGCTCGTTTAGAGTTACGGGAGCCATAACCAGTCAAAACGAAGCTTGCGGTGAGTTCTACGGCCTTGATAGCTGTAAGCCGTCAACGGATAGTTTCAAACCCAAAAAAGGCTATCCGAACCTCAATTGGGTCTCTGAAGTTTTTTGGCCTTCTTTTTTCCATCACGTGAATTTTTACGTTAAAACGGGATCACCGTTGCTGGTCTTCGATTTACCTTCCCTGGAGAGCGGTTCAGCATGGTACTGTTCCGTTTCAAATCCCTGCACCCACTTCTAAAAGTCGAATGGCGCTTTTTCGGCTTTTTGGACGAATGTTGCACCTTTCACAGCGAATGTTGCACCCTATGGATATCGATTCTTCGGATGGCCATAACTGTTGGCTCGTTTAGAGTTACGAGAGCCATAACTAGTCAAAACGAAGCTCTCGGTGAGTTCTACGGCCTTGACAGCTGTAAGCCGTCAACGGATAGTTTCAAACCCAAAAAAGGCTATCCGAACCTCAATCGGGTCTCTGAAGTTTTTTGGCCTTCTTTTTTCCATCACGTGAATTTTTACGTTAAAACGGGATCACCGTTGCTGGTCTTCGATTTACCTTCCCTGGAGAGCGGTTCAGCATGGTACTGTTCCATTTCAAATCCCTGCACCCACTTCTAAAAGTCGAACGGCGCTGTTTAGGCTTTTTGGACGAATGTTGCACCTTGCACTGCGAATGTTGCACCCTGTGGATATCGATTCTTCGGACGGCCATAACTGTTGGCTCGTTTAGAGTTACGGGAGCCATAACCAGTCAAAACGAAGCTCTCGGTGAGTTCTACGGCCTTGATAGCTGTAAGCCGTCAACAGATAGTTTCAAACCCAAAAAAGGCTATCCGAACCTCAATCGCGTCTCTGAAGTTTTTTGGCCTTCTTTTTTCCATCACGTGAATTTTTACTTTAAAACGGGATCACCGTTGCTGGTCTTCGATTTACCTTCCCCGGAGAGCGGTTCAGCATGGTACTGTTCCATTTCAAATCCCTACACCCACTTCTAAAAGTCGAACGGCGCTGTTTCGGCTTTTTAGACGAATGTTGCACCTTTCACAGCGAATGTTGCACCCTGTGGATATCGATTCTTCGGACGGCCATAACTGTTGGCTCGTTTAGAGTTACGGGAGCCATAACCAGTCAAAACGAAGCTCTCGGTGAGTTCTACGGCCTTGATAGCTGTAAGCCGTCAACAGATAGTTTCAAACCCAAAAAAGGCTATCCGAACCTCAATCGCGTCTCTGAAGTTTTTTGGCCTTCTTTTTTCCATCACGTGAATTTTTACGTTAAAACGGGATCACCGTTGCTGGTCTTCGATTTACCTTCCCCGGAGAGCGGTTCAGCATGATACTGTTCCATTTCAAATCCCTGCACCCACTTCTAAAAGTCGAACGGCGCTGTTTCGGCTTTTTAGACGAATGTTGCACCTTTCACAACGAATGTTGCACCCTGTGGATATCGATTCTTCGGACGGCCATAACTGTTGGCTCGTTTAGAGTTACGGGAGCCATAACCAGTCAAAACAAAGCTCGCGGTGAGTTCTACGGCCTTGACGGCTGTAAGCCGTCAACGGATAGTTTCAAACCCAAAAAAGGTTATCCGAACCTCAATCGGGTCTCTGAAGTTTTTTGGCCTTCTTTTTTCCATCACGTGAATTTTTACGCTAAAACGAGATCACCGTTGCTGGTCTTCGATTTACCTTCCCTGGAGAGCGGTTCAGCATGGTACTGTTCCATTTCAAATCCCTGCACCCAGTTCTAAAAGTCGAACGGCGCTGTTTAGGCTTTTTGGACGAATGTTGCACCTTGCACTGCGAATGTTGCACCCTGTGGATATCGATTCTTCGGACGGCCATAACTGTTGGCTCGTTTAGAGTTACGGGAGCCATAACCAGTCAAAACGAAGCTCTCGGTGAGTTCTACGGCCTTGATAGCTGTAAGCCGTCAACAGATAGTTTCAAACCCAAAAAAGGCTATCCGAACCTCAATCGCGTCTCTGAAGTTTTTTGGCCTTCTTTTTTCCATCACGTGAATTTTTACTTTAAAACGGGATCACCGTTGCTGGTCTTCGATTTACCTTCCCCGGAGAGCGGTTCAGCATGGTACTGTTCCATTTCAAATCCCTACACCCACTTCTAAAAGTCGAACGGCGCTGTTTCGGCTTTTTAGACGAATGTTGCACCTTTCACAGCGAATGTTGCACCCTGTGGATATCGATTCTTCGGACGGCCATAACTGTTGGCTCGTTTAGAGTTACGGGAGCCATAACCAGTCAAAACGAAGCTCTCGATGAGTTCTACGGCCTTGAAGGTTGTAAGCTGTCAACGGATAGTTTCAAACCCAAAAAAGGCTATCCGAACCTCAATCGGGTCTCTGAAGTTTTTTGGCCTTCTTTTTTCCATCACGTGAATTTTTACGTTAAAATGGGATCACCGTTGCTGGTCTTCGATTTACCTTCCCTGGAGAGCGGTTCAGCATGGTACTGTTCCATTTCAAATCCCTGCACCCACTTCTAAAAGTCAAACGGCGCTGTTTAGGCTTTTTGGACGAATGTTGCACCTTGCACTGCGAATGTTGCACCCTGTGGATATCGATTCTTCGGACGGCCATAACTGTTGGCTCATTTAGAGTTACGGGAGCCATAACCAGTCAAAACAAAGCTCTCGGTGAGTTCTTCGGCCTTGATGGCTGTAAGCCGTCAACGGATAGTTTCAAACCCAAAAAAGGCTATCCGAACCTCAATCGGGTCTTTGAAGTTTTTTGGCCTTCTTTTTTCCATCACGTGAATTTTTACGTTAAAACGGGATCACCGTTGCTGGTCTTCGATTTACCTTCCTTGGAGAGCGGTTCAGCATGGTACTGTTCCATTTCAAATCCCTGCACCCACTTCTAAAAGTCGAACGCCGCTGTTTCGGCTTTTTGGATGAATGTTGCACCTGGCACAGCGAATGTTGCACTCTATGGATATCGATTCTTCGGACGGCCATAGCTGTTGGCTCGTTTAGAGTTACGGGAGCCATAACCATTCAAAATGAAGCTCTCGGTGAGTTCTACGGCCTTGACCGCTGTAAGCCGTCAACGGATAGTTTCAAACCCAAAAAAGGCTATCCGAACCTCAATCGGGTCTCTGAAGTTTTTTGGCCTTCTTTTTTCCATCACGTGAATTTTTATGTTAAAATGGGATCACCGTTGCTGGTCTTCGATTTACCTTCCCTGGAGAGCGATTCAGCATGGTACTGTTCCATTTCAAATCCATGCACTCACTTCTAAAAGTCGAACGGCGCTGTTTAGGCTTTTTGGACGAATGTTGCACCTTGTACTACGAATGTTGCACCCTGTGGATATTGATTCTTCGGACGGCCATAATTGTTGGCTCGTTTAGAGTTACGGGAGCCATAACCAGTCAAAACGAAGCTCTCGGTGAGTTCTACGGCCTTGACGGCTGTAAGCCGTCAACGGATAGTTTCAAACCCAAAAAAGGCTATCCGAACCTCAATCGGGTCTCTGAAGTTTTTTGGCCTTCTTTTTTCCATCACGTGAATTTTTACGTTAAAATGGGATCACCGTTGCTGGTCTTCGATTTACCTTCCCTGGAGAGCCGTTCAGCATGGTACTATTCCATTTCAAATCCCTGCACCCACTTCTAAAAGTCGAACGGCGCTTTTTAGGCTTTTTGGACGAATGTTGCACCTTGCACTGCGAATGTTGCACCCTGTGGATATCGATTCTTCGGACGGCCATAACTGTTGGCTCGTTTAGAGTTACGGGAGCCATAACCAGTCAAAACAAAGCTCTCGGTGAGTTCTTCGGCCTTGACGGCTGTAAGCCGTCAACGGATAGTTTCAAACCCAAAAAAGGCTATCCGAACCTCAATCGGTTCTTTGAAGTTTTTTGGCCTTCTTTTTTCCATCACGTGAATTTTTACGTTAAAACGGGATCACCGTTGCTGGTCTTCGATTTAGCTTCCCTGGAGAGTGGTTCAGCATGGTACCGTTCCATTTCAAATCACTGCACCCACTTCTAAAAGTCGAACGGCGCTGTTTCGGCTTTTTGGACGAATGTTGCACCTTTCACAGCGAATGTTGCACCCTGTGGATATCGATTCTTCGGACGGCCATAACTTTTGGCTCGTTTAGAGTTACGGGAGCCATAACCAGTCAAAACGAAGCTTGCGGTGAGTTCTACGGCCTTGATAGCTGTAAGCCGTCAACGGATAGTTTCAAACCCAAAAAAGGCTATCCGAACCTCAAGTGGGTCTCTGAAGTTTTTTGGCCTTCTTTTTTCCATCACGTGAATTTTTACGTTAAAACGGGATCACCGTTGCTGGTCTTCGATTTACCTTCCCTGGAGAGCGGTTCAGCATGGTACTGTTCCGTTTCAAATCCCTGCACCCACTTCTAAAAGTCGAATGGCGCTTTTTCGGCTTTTTGGACGAATGTTGCACCTTTCACAGCGAATGTTGCACCCTATGGATATCGATTCTTCGGATGGCCATAACTGTTGGCTCGTTTAGAGTTACGAGAGCCATAACTAGTCAAAACGAAGCTCTCGGTGAGTTCTACGGCCTTGACAGCTGTAAGCCGTCAACGGATAGTTTCAAACCCAAAAAAGGCTATCCGAACCTCAATCGGGTCTCTGAAGTTTTTTGGCCTTCTTTTTTCCATCACGTGAATTTTTACGTTAAAACGGGATCACCGTTGCTGGTCTTCGATTTACCTTCCCTGGAGAGCGGTTCAGCATGGTACTGTTCCATTTCAAATCCCTGCACCCACTTCTAAAAGTCGAACGGCGCTGTTTAGGCTTTTTGGACGAATGTTGCACCTTGCACTGCGAATGTTGCACCCTGTGGATATCGATTCTTCGGACGACCATAACTGTTGGCTCGTTTAGAGTTACGGGAGCCATAACCAGTCAAAACGAAGCTCTCGGTGAGTTCTACGGCCTTGATAGCTGTAAGCCGTCAACAGATAGTTTCAAACCCAAAAAAGGCTATCCGAACCTCAATCGCGTCTCTGAAGTTTTTTGGCCTTCTTTTTTCCATCACGTGAATTTTTACTTTAAAACGGGATCACCGTTGCTGGTCTTCGATTTACCTTCCCCGGAGAGCGGTTCAGCATGGTACTGTTCCATTTCAAATCCCTACACCCACTTCTAAAAGTCGAACGGCGCTGTTTCGGCTTTTTAGACGAATGTTGCACCTTTCACAGCGAATGTTGCACCCTGTGGATATCGATTCTTCGGACGGCCATAACTGTTGGCTCGTTTAGAGTTACGGGAGCCATAACCAGTCAAAACGAAGCTCTCGGTGAGTTCTACGGCCTTGATAGCTGTAAGCCGTCAACAGATAGTTTCAAACCCAAAAAAGGCTATCCGAACCTCAATCGCGTCTCTGAAGTTTTTTGGCCTTCTTTTTTCCATCACGTGAATTTTTACGTTAAAACGGGATCACCGTTGCTGGTCTTCGATTTACCTTCCCCGGAGAGCGGTTCAGCATGATACTGTTCCATTTCAAATCCCTGCACCCACTTCTAAAAGTCGAACGGCGCTGTTTCGGCTTTTTAGACGAATGTTGCACCTTTCACAACGAATGTTGCACCCTGTGGATATCGATTCTTCGGACGGCCATAACTGTTGGCTCGTTTAGAGTTACGGGAGCCATAACCAGTCAAAACAAAGCTCGCGGTGAGTTCTACGGCCTTGATGGCTGTAAGCCGTCAACGGATAGTTTCAAACCCAAAAAAGGCTATCCGAACCTCAATCGGGTCTCTGAAGTTTTTTGGCCTTCTTTTTTCCATCACGTGAATTTTTAAGCTAAAACGAGATCACCGTTGCTGGTCTTCGATTTACCTTCCCTGGAGAGCGGTTCAGCATGGTACTGTTCCATTTCAAATCCCTGCACCCAGTTCTAAAAGTCGAACGGCGCTGTTTAGGCTTTTTGGACGAATGTTGCACCTTGCACTGCGAATGTTGCACCCTGTGGATATCGATTCTTCGGACGGCCATAACTGTTGGCTCGTTTAGATTTACGGGAGCCATAACCAGTCAAAACGAAGCTCTCGGTGAGTTCTACGGCCTTGATAGCTGTAAGCCGTCAACAGATAGTTTCTAACCCAAAAAAGGCTATCCGAACCTCAATCGCGTCTCTGAAGTTTTTTGGCCTTCTTTTTTCCATCACGTGAATTTTTACTTTAAAACGGGATCACCGTTGCTGGTCTTCGATTTACCTTCCCTGGAGAGCGGTTCAGCATGGTACTGTTCCATTTCAAATCCCTACACCCACTTCTAAAAGTCGAACGGCGCTGTTTCGGCTTTTTAGACGAATGTTGCACCTTTCACAGCGAATGTTGCACCCTGTGGATATCGATTCTTCGGACGGCCATAACTGTTGGCTCGTTTAGAGTTACGGGAGCCATAACCAGTCAAAACGAAGCTCTCGATGAGTTCTACGGCCTTGAAGGTTGTAAGCTGTCAACGGATAGTTTCAAACCCAAAAAAGGCTATCCGAACCTCAATCGGGTCTCTGAAGTTTTTTGGCCTTCTTTTTTCCATCACGTGAATTTTTACGTTAAAATGGGATCACCGTTGCTGGTCTTCGATTTACCTTCCCCGGAGAGCGGTTCAGCATGGTACTGTTCCATTTCAAATCCCTGCACCCACTTCTAAAAGTCGAACGGCGCTGTTTCGGCTTTTTAGACGAATGTTGCACCTTTCACAACGAATGTTGCACCCTGTGGATATCGATTCTTCGGACGGCCATAACTGTTGGCTCGTTTAGAGTTACGGGAGCCATAACCAGTCAAAACAAAGCTCGCGGTGAGTTCTACGGCCTTGATGGCTGTAAGCCGTCAACGGATAGTTTCAAACCCAAAAAAGGCTATCCGAACCTCAATCGGGTCTCTGAAGTTTTTTGGCCTTCTTTTTTCCATCACGTGAATTTTTAAGCTAAAACGAGATCACCGTTGCTGGTCTTCGATTTACCTTCCCTGGAGAGCGGTTCAGCATGGTACTGTTCCATTTCAAATCCCTGCACCCAGTTCTAAAAGTCGAACGGCGCTGTTTAGGCTTTTTGGACGAATGTTGCACCTTGCACTGCGAATGTTGCACCCTGTGGATATCGATTCTTCGGACGGCCATAACTGTTGGCTCGTTTAGATTTACGGGAGCCATAACCAGTCAAAACGAAGCTCTCGGTGAGTTCTACGGCCTTGATAGCTGTAAGCCGTCAACAGATAGTTTCTAACCCAAAAAAGGCTATCCGAACCTCAATCGCGTCTCTGAAGTTTTTTGGCCTTCTTTTTTCCATCACGTGAATTTTTACTTTAAAACGGGATCACCGTTGCTGGTCTTCGATTTACCTTCCCCGGAGAGCGGATCAGCATGGTACTGTTCCATTTCAAATCCCTACACCCACTTCTAAAAGTCGAACGGCGCTGTTTCGGCTTTTTAGACGAATGTTGCACCTTTCACAGCGAATGTTGCACCCTGTGGATATCGATTCTTCGGACGGCCATAACTGTTGGCTCGTTTAGAGTTACGGGAGCCATAACCAGTCAAAACGAAGCTCTCGATGAGTTCTACGGCCTTGAAGGTTGTAAGCTGTCAACGGATAGTTTCAAACCCAAAAAAGGCTATCCGAACCTCAATCGGGTCTCTGAAGTTTTTTGGCCTTCTTTTTTCCATCACGTGAATTTTTACGTTAAAATGGGATCACCGTTGCTGGTCTTCGATTTACCTTCCCTGGAGAGCGGTTCAGCATGGTACTGTTCCATTTCAAATCCCTGCACCCACTTCTAAAAGTCAAACGGCGCTGTTTAGGCTTTTTGGACGAATGTTGCACCTTGCACTGCGAATGTTGCACCCTGTGGATATCGATTCTTCGGACGGCCATAACTGTTGGCTCATTTAGAGTTACGGGAGCCATAACCAGTCAAAACAAAGCTCTCGGTGAGTTCTTCGGCCTTGATGGCTATAAGCCGTCAACGGATAGTTTCAAACCCAAAAAAGGCTATCCGAACCTCAATCGGGTCTTTGAAGTTTTTTGGCCTTCTTTTTTCCATCACGTGAATTTTTACGTTAAAACGGGATCACCGTTGCTGGTCTTCGATTTACCTTCCTTGGAGAGCGGTTCAGCATGGTACTGTTCCATTTCAAATCCCTGCACCCACTTCTAAAAGTCGAACGCCGCTGTTTCGGCTTTTTGGATGAATGTTGCACCTGGCACAGCGAATGTTGCACTCTATGGATATCGATTCTTTGGACGGCCATAGCTGTTGGCTCGTTTAGAGTTACGGGAGCCATAACCATTCAAAATGAAGCTCTCGGTGAGTTCTACGGCCTTGACCGCTGTAAGCCGTCAACGGATAGTTTCAAACCCAAAAAAGGCTATCCGAACCTCAATCGGGTCTCTGAAGTTTTTTGGCCTTCTTTTTTCCATCACGTGAATTTTTATGTTAAAATGGGATCACCGTTGCTGGTCTTCGATTTACCTTCCCTGGAGAGCGATTCAGCATGGTACTGTTCCATTTCAAATCCATGCACTCACTTCTAAAAGTCGAACGGCGCTGTTTAGGCTTTTTGGACGAATGTTGCACCTTGTACTACGAATGTTGCACCCTGTGGATATTGATTCTTCGGACGGCCATAATTGTTGGCTCGTTTAGAGTTACGGGAGCCATAACCAGTCAAAACGAAGCTCTCGGTGAGTTCTACGGCCTTGACGGCTGTAAGCCGTCAACGGATAGTTTCAAACCCAAAAAAGGCTATCCGAACCTCAATCGGGTCTCTGAAGTTTTTTGGCCTTCTTTTTTCCATCACGTGAATTTTTACGTTAAAATGGGATCACCGTTGCTGGTCTTCGATTTACCTTCCCTGGAGAGCCGTTCAGCATGGTACTATTCCATTTCAAATCCCTGCACCCACTTCTAAAAGTCGAACGGCGCTTTTTAGGCTTTTTGGACGAATGTTGCACCTTGCACTGCGAATGTTGCACCCTGTGGATATCGATTCTTCGGACGGCCATAACTGTTGGCTCGTTTAGAGTTACGGGAGCCATAACCAGTCAAAACAAAGCTCTCGGTGAGTTCTTCGGCCTTGACGGCTGTAAGCCGTCAACGGATAGTTTCAAACCCAAAAAAGGCTATCCGAACCTCAATCGGTTCTTTGAAGTTTTTTGGCCTTCTTTTTTCCATCACGTGAATTTTTACGTTAAAACGGGATCACCGTTGCTGGTCTTCGATTTACCTTCCCTGGAGAGCGGTTCAGCATGGTACTGTTCCATTTCAAATCCCTGCACCCACTTCTAAAAGTCGAACGGCGCTGTTTCGGCTTTTTGGATGAATGTTGCACCTTGCACAACGAATGTTGCACTCTGTGGATATCGATTCTTCGGACGGCCATAGCTGTTGGCTCGTTTAGAGTTACGGGAGCCATAACCAGTCAAAATGAAGCTCTCGGTGAGTTCTACGGCCTTGACCGCTGTAAGCTGTCAACGGATAGTTTCAAACCCAAAAAAGGCTATCCAAACCTCAATCGGGTCTCTGAAGTTTTTTGGCCTTCTTTTTTCCATCACGTGAATTTTTACGTTAAAATTGGATCACCGTTGCTAGTCTTCGATTTACCTTCCCTGGAGAGCGGTTCAGCATGGTACTGTTCCATTTCAAATCCCTACACCCACTTCTAAAAGTCGAACGGCGCTGTTTAGGCTTTTTGGACGAATGTTGCACCTTGTACTGCGAATGTTGCACCCTGTGGATATCGATTCTTCGGACGGCCATAACTGTTGGGTCGTTTAGAGTTACGGGAGCCATAACCAGTCAAAACGAAGCTCTCAGTGATTTCTACGGCCTTGACGGCTGTAAGCCGTCAACGGATAGTTTCAAACCCAAAAAAGGCTATCCGAACCTCAATCAGGTCTCTGAAGTTTTTTGGCCTTCTTTTTTCCATCACGTGAATTTTTACGTTAAAATGGGATCACCGTTGCTGGTCTTCGATTTACCTTCCCTGGAGAGCGGTTCATCATGGTACTGTTCCATTTCAAATCCCTGCACCCACTTCTAAAAGTCGAACGGCGCTGTTTAGGCTTTTTGGACGAATGTTGCACCTTGCACTGCGAATGTTGCACCCTGTGGATTTCGATTCTTCGGACGGCCATAACTGTTGGCTCGTTTAGAGTTACGGGAGCCATAACCAGTCAAAACAAAGCTCTTGGTGAGTTCTTCGGCCTTGACGGCTGTAAGACGTCAACGGATAGTTTCAAACCCAAAAAAGGCTATCCGAACCTCAATCGGTTCTTTGATGTTTTTTGGCCTTCTTTTTTCCATCACGTGAATTTTTACGTTAAAACGGGATCACCGTTGCTGGTCTTCGATTTACCTTCCCTGGAGAGCGGTTCAGCATGGTACTGTTCCATTTCAAATCCCTGCACCCACTTCTAAAAGTCGAACGGCGCTGTTTCGGCTTTTTGGATGAATGTTGCACCTTGCACAGCGAATGTTTCACTCTGTGGATAACGATTCTTCGGACGGCCATAGCTGTTGGCTCGTTTAGAGTTACGGGAGCCATAACCAGTCAAAATGAAGCTCTCGGTGAGTTCTACGGCCTTGACCGCTGTAAGCCGTCAACGGATAGTTTCAAACCCAAAAAAGGCTATCCGAACCTCAATCGGGTCTCTGAAGTTTTTTGGCCTTCTTTTTTCCATCACATGAATTTTTACGTTAAAATGGGATCACCGTTGCTGGTCTTCGATTTACCTTCAATGGAGAGCGGTTCAGCATGGTACTGTTCCATTTCAAATCCCTGCACCCACTTCTAAAAGTCGAACGGCGCTGTTTAGGCTTTTTGGACGAATGTTGCACCTTGTACTGCGAATGTTGCACCCTGTGGATATCGATTCTTCGGACGGCCATAACTGTTGGCTCGTTTAGAGTTACGGGAGCCATAACCAGTGAAAACGAAGCTCTCGGTGAGTTCTTCGGCCTTGACGGCTGTAAGCCGTCAACGGATAGTTTCAAACCCAAAAAAGGCTATCCGAACCTCAATCGCGTCTCTGAAGTTTTTTGGCCTTCTTTTTTCCATCACGTGAATTTTTACGTTAAAACGGGATCACCGTTGCTGGTCTTCGATTTACCGTCCCTGTAGAGAGGTTCAGCATGGTACTGTTCTGTTTCAAATCCCTGCACTCACTTCTAAAAGTCAAATGGCGCTGTTTCGGCTTTTTGGACGAATGTTGCACCTTGCACAACGAATGTTGCACCATGTGGATATCGATTCATCGGACGGCCATAACTGTTGGCTCGTATAGAGTTACGGGAGCCATAACCAGTAAAAACGAAGCTCTCGGTGAGTTCTACGGCCTTGACGGCTGTAAGCCGTCAACGGATAGTTTCAAACCCAAAAAAGGCTATCCGAACCTCAATCGGGTCTCTGAAGTTTTTTGGCCTTCTTTTTTCCATCACGTGAATTTTTACGTTAAAACGAGATCACCATTGCTGGTCTTCGATTTACCTTCCCTGGAGAGCGGTTCAGCATGGTACTGTTCCATTTCAAATCCCTGCACCCACTTCTAAAAGTCGAATGGCGCTGTTTAGGCTTTTTGGACGAATGTTGCACCTTGTACTGCGAATGTTGCACCCTGTGGATATCGATTCTTCGGACGGTCATAACTGTTGGCTCGTTTAGAGTTACGGGAGCCATAACCAGTCAAAACGAAGCTCTCGGTGAGTTCTTCGGCCTTGACGGCTGTAAGCCATCAACGGATAGTTTCAAACCCAAAAAAGGCTATCCGAACCTCAATCGCATCGCTGAAGTTTTTTGGCCTTCTTTTTTCCATCACGTGAATTTTTCCCTTAAAACGGGATCACCGTTGCTGGTCTTCGATTTACCGTCCCTGGAGAGCGGTTCAACATGGTACTGTTCTGTTTCAAATCCCTGCACCCACTTCTAAAAGTCGAATGGCGCTGTTTCGGCTTTTTGGACGAATGTTGCACCTTGCACAGCGAATGTTGCACCATGTGGATATCGATTCTTCGGACGGCCATAACTGTTGGCTCGTTTAGAGTTACGGGAACCATAACCAGTCAAAACGAAGCTCTCGGTGAGTTCTACGGCCTTGACTGCTGTAAGCCATCAACGGATAGTTTCAAACCCAAAAAAGGCTATCCGAACCTCAATCGGGTCTCTGAAGTTTTTTGGCCTTCTTTTTTCCATCACGTGAATTTTTACGTTAAAACGAGATCACCATTGCTGGTCTTCGATTTACCTTCCCTGGAGAGCGGTTCAGCATGGTACTGTTCCATTTCAAATCCCTGCACCCACTTCTAAAAGTCGAACGGCGCTGTTTAGGCTTTTTGGACGAATGTTGCACCTTGCACTGCGAATGTTGCACCCTGTGGATATCGATTCTTCGGACGGCCATAACTGTTGGCTCGTTTAGAGTTACGGGAGCCATAACCAGTCAAAATAAGCTCTCGGTGAGTTCTACGGCCTTGACGGCTGTAAGCCGTCAACAGATAGTTTCAAACCCAAAAAAGGCTATCCGAACCTCAATCGCGTCTCTGAAGTTTTTTGGCCTTCTTTTTTCCATCACGTGAATTTTTACGTTAAAACGGGATCACCGTTGCTGGTCTTCGATTTACCTTCCCCGGAGAGCGGTTCAGCATGGTACTGTTCCATTTCAAATCCCTGCACCCACTTCTAAAAGTCGAACGGCGCTGTTTCGGCTTTTTAGACGAATGTTGCACCTTTCACAGCGAATGTTGCACCCTGTGGATATCGATTCTTCGGACGGCCATAACTGTTGGCTCGTTTAGAGTTACGGGAGCCATAACCAGTCAAAACGAAGCTCTCGGTGAGTTCTACGGCCCTGACGGCTGTAAGCCGTCAATGGATAGTTTCAAACCCAAAAAAGGCTATCCGAACCTCAATCGGGTCTCTGATGTTTTTTGGCATTCTTTTTTCCATCACGTGAATTTTTACGTTAAAATGGGATCACCGTTGCTGGTCTTCGATTTACCTTCCCTGGAGAGCGGTTCAGCATGGTACTGTTCCATTTCAAATCCCTGCACCCACTTCTAAAAGTCGAACGGCGCTATTTAGGCTTTTTGGACGAATGTTGCACCTTGCACTGCGAATGTTGCACCCTGTGGATATCGATTCTTCGGGCGGCCATAACTGTTGGCTCATTTAGAGTTACGGGAGCCATAACCAGTCAAAACAAAGCTCTCGGTGAGTTCTTCGGCCTTGACGGCTATAAGCCGTCAACGGATAGTTTCAAACCCAAAAAAGGCTATCCGAACCTCAATCGGGTCTTTGAAGTTTTTTGGCCTTCTTTTTTCCATCACGTGAATTTTTACGTTAAAACGGGATCGCCATTGCTGGTCTTCGATTTACCTTCCCTGGAGAGCGGTTCAGCATGGTACTGTTCCATTTCAAATCCCTGCACCCACTTCTAAAAGTCGAACGGCGCTGTTACGGCTTTTTGGACGAATGTTGCACCTTGCACAGCGAATGTTGCACTCTGTGGATATCGATTCTTCGGACGGCCATAACTGTTGGCTCGTTTAGAGTTACGGGAGCCATAACCAGTCAAAATTAAGCTCTCGGTGAGTTCTACGGCCTTGACCGCTGTAAGCCGTCAACGGATAGTTTCAAACCCAAAAAAGGCTATCCGAACCTCAATCGGGTCTCCGAAGTTTTTTGGCCTTCTTTTTTCCATCACGTGAATTTTTACGTTAAAATGGGATCACCGTTGCTGGTCTTCGATTTACCTTCCCTGGAGAGCGGTTCATCATGGTACTGTTCCATTTCAAATCCCTGCACCCACTTCTAAAAGTCGAACGGCGCTGTTTAGGCATTTTGGACGAATGTTGCACCTTGTACTGCGAATGTTGCACCCTGTGGATATCGATTCTTCGGACGGCCATAACTTTTGGCTCGTTTAGATTTACGGGAGCCATAACCAGTCAAAACGAAGCTCTCGGTGAGTTCTTCGGCCTTGATGGCTGTAAGCCGTCAACGGATAGTTTCAAACCCAAAAAAGGCTATCCGAACCTCAATCGCGTCTCTGAAGTTTTTTGGCCTTCTTTTTTCCATCACGTGAATTTTTACGTTAAAACGGGATCACCGTTGCTGGTCTTCGATTTACCGTCCCTGGAGAGAGGTTCAGCATGGTACTGTTCTGTTTCAAATCCCTGCACCCACTTCTAAAAGTCGAATGGCGTTGTTTCGGCTTTTTGGACGAATGTTGCACCTTGCACAGCGAATGTTGCACCATGTGGATATCGATTCTTCGGACGGCCATAACTGTTGGCTCGTTTAGAGTTACGGGAGCCATAACCAGTCAAAACGAAGCACTCGGTGAGTTCTACGGCCTTGACAGCTGTAAGCCGTCAACGGATAGTTTCAAACCCAAAAAAGGCTATCCGAACCTCAATCGGGTCTTTGAAGTTTTTTGGCCTTCTTTTTTCCATCACGTGAATTTTTACGTTAAAACGAGATCACCATTGCTGGTCTTCGATTTACCTTCCCTGGAGAGCGGTTAAGCATGGTACTATTCCATTTCAAATCCCTGCACCCACTTCTAAAAGTCGAACAGCGCTGTTTCGGCTTTTTGGACGAATGTTGCACCTTGCACAGCGAATGTTGCACTCTGTGGATATCGATTCTTCGGACGGCCATAACTGTTGGCTCGTTTAGAGTTACGGGAGCCATAACCAGTCAAAACGAAGCTCTCGATGAGTTCTATGGCCTTGACGGCTGTAAGCCGTCAACGGATAGTTTCAAACCGAAAAAAGGCTATCCGAACCTCAATCGCGTCTTTGAAGTTTTTTGGCCTTCTTTTTTCCATCACGTGAATTTTTACGTTAAAACGGGATCACCGTTGCTAGTCTTCGATTTACCTTCCCCGGAGAGTGGTTCAGCATGGTACTGTTCCATTTCAAATCCCTGCACCCACTTCTAAAAGTCGAACGGCGCTGTTTCGGCTTTTTAGACGAATGTTGCACCTTTCACAGCGAATGTTGCACCCTATGGATATTGATTCTTCGGACGGCCATAACTGTTGGCTCGTTTAGAGTTACGGGAGACATAACCAGTCAAAACGAAGCTCTCGGTGAGTTCTTCGGCCTTGACGGCTGTAAGCCATCAACGGATAGTTTCAAACCCAAAAAAGGCTATCCAAAACTCAATCGCGTCTTTGAAGTTTTTTGGCCTTCTTTTTTCCATCACGTGAATTTTTACGTTAAAACGGGATCACCGTTGCTGGTCTTCGATTTACCTTCCCTGGAGATCGGTTCAGCATGGTACTGTTCCATTTCAAATCCCTGCACCCACTTCTAAAAGTCGAACGGCGCTGTTTAGGCTTTTTGGACGAATGTTGCACCTTGCAGTGCGAATGTTGCACCCTGTGGATATCGATTCTTCGGACGGCCATAATTGTTGGCTCGTTTAGAGTTACGGGAGCCATAACCCGTCAAAACGAAGCTCTCGGTGAGTTCTACGGCCTTGACAGCTGTAAGCCGTCAACGGATAGTTTCAAACCCAAAAAAGGCTATCCGAACCTCAATCGGGTCTCTGAAGTTTTTTGGCCTTCTTTTTTCCATCACGTGAATTTTTACGTTAAAATGGGATCACCGTTGCTGGTCTTCGATTTACCTTCCCTAGAGATCGGTTCAGCATGGTACTGTTCCATTTCAAATCCCTGCACCCACTTCTAAAAGTCGAACGGCGCTGTTTAGGCTTTTTGGACGAATGTTGCACCTTGCACTGCGAATGTTGCACCCTGTGGATAACGATTCTTCGGACGGCCATAACTGTTGGCTCATTTAGAGTTACGGGAGCCATAACCAGACAAAACGAAGCTCTCGGTGAGTTCTTCGGCCTTGACGGCTGTAAGCCGTCAACGGATAGTTTCATACCCAAAAAAGGCTATCCGAACCTCAATCGGATCTTTGAAGTTTTTTGGCCTTCTTTTTTCCATCACGTGAATTTTTACGTTAAAACGGGATCATCGTTGCTGGTCTTCGATTTACCTTCCCTGGAGAGCGGTTAAGCATGGTACTGTTCCATTTCAAATCCCTGCACCCACTTCTAAAAGTCGAACAGCGCTGTTACGGCTTTTTGGACGAATGTTGCACCTTGCACAGCGAATGTTGCACTCTGTGGATATCGATTCTTCGGACGGCCATAACTGTTGGCTCGTTTAGAGTTACGGGAGCCATAACCAGTCAAAACGAAGCTCTCGGTGAGTTCTATGGCCTTGACGGCTGTAAGCCGTCAACGGATAGTTTCAAACCCAAAAAAGGCTATCCGAACCTCAATCGCGTCTCTGAAGTTTTTTGGCCTTCTTTTTTCCATCACGTGAATTTTTACGTTAAAACGGGATCACCGTTGCTGGTCTTCGATTTACCTTCCCTGGAGATCGGTTCAACATGGTACTGTTCCATTTCAAATCCCTGCACCCACTTCTAAAAGTCGAACGGCGCTGTTTAGGCTTTTTGGACGAATGTTGCACCTTGCACTGCGAATGTTGCACCCTGTGGATAACGATTCTTCGGACGACCATAACTGTTGGCTCATTTAGAGTTACGGGAAACATAACCAGTCAAATCGAAGCTCTCGGTGAGTTCTTCGGCCTTGACGGCTGTAAGCCGTCAACGGATAGTTTCAAACCCAAAAAAGGCTATCCGAACCTCAATCGGATCTTTGAAGTTTTTTGGCCTTCTTTTTTCCATCACGTGAATTTTTACGTTAAAACGAGATCACCATTGCTGGTCTTCGATTTACCTTCCCTGGAGAGCGGTTAAGCATGGTACTATTCCATTTCAAATCCCTGCACCCACTTCTAAAAGTCGAACAGCGCTGTTTCGGCTTTTTGGATGAATGTTGCACCTTGCACAGCGAATGTTGCACTCTGTGGATATCGATTCTTCGGACGGCCATAACTGTTGGATCGTTTAGAGTTACGGGAGCCATAACCAGTCAAAACGAAGCTCTCGGTGAGTTCTATGGCCTTGACGGCTGTAAGCCGTCAACGGATAGTTTCAAACCGAAAAAAGGCTATCCGAACCTCAATCGCGTCTTTGAAGTTTTTTGGCCTTCTTTTTTCCATCACGTGAATTTTTACGTTAAAACGGGATCACCGTTGCTAGTCTTCGATTTACCTTCCCCGGAGAGCGGTTCAGCATGGTACTGTTCCATTTCAAATCCCTGCACCCACTTCTAAAAGTCGAACGGCGCTGTTTCGGCTTTTTAGACGAATGTTGCACCTTTCACAGCGAATGTTGCACCCTATGGATATTGATTCTTCGGACGGCCATAACTGTTGGCTCGTTTAGAGTTACGGGAGCCATAACCAGTCAAAACGAAGCTCTCGGTGAGTTCTTCGGCCTTGACGGCTGTAAGCCATCAACGGATAGTTTCAAACCCAAAAAAGGCTATCCAAAACTCAATCGCGTCTTTGAAGTTTTTTGGCCTTCTTTTTTCCATCACGTGAATTTTTACGTTAAAACGGGATCACCGTTGCTGGTCTTCGATTTACCTTCCCTGGAGATCGGTTCAGCATGGTACTGTTCCATTTCAAATCCCTGCACCCACTTCTAAAAGTCGAACGGCGCTGTTTAGGCTTTTTGGACGAATGTTGCACCTTGCAGTGCGAATGTTGCACCCTGTGGATATCGATTCTTCGGACGGCCATAATTGTTGGCTCGTTTAGAGTTACGGGAGCCATAACCCGTCAAAATGAAGCTCTCGGTGAGTTCTACGGCCTTGACAGCTGTAAGCCGTCAACGGATAGTTTCAAACCCAAAAAAGGCTATCCGAACCTCAATCGGGTCTCTGAAGTTTTTTGGCCTTCTTTTTTCCATCACGTGAATTTTTACGTTAAAATGGGATCACCGTTGCTGGTCTTCGATTTACCTTCCCTAGAGATCGGTTCAGCATGGTACTGTTCCATTTCAAATCCCTGCACCCACTTCTAAAAGTCGAACGGCGCTGTTTAGGCTTTTTGGACGAATGTTGCACCTTGCACTGCGAATGTTGCACCCTGTGGATAACGATTCTTCGGACGGCCATAACTGTTGGCTCATTTAGAGTTACGGGAGCCATAACCAGACAAAACGAAGCTCTCGGTGAGTTCTTCGGCCTTGATGGCTGTAAGCCGTCAACGGATAGTTTCATACCCAAAAAAGGCTATCCGAACCTCAATCGGATCTTTGAAGTTTTTTGGCCTTCTTTTTTCCATCACGTGAATTTTTACGTTAAAACGGGATCACCGTTGCTGGTCTTCGATTTACCTTCCCTGGAGAGCGGTTAAGCATGGTACTGTTCCATTTCAAATCCCTGCACCCACTTCTAAAAGTCGAACAGCGCTGTTACGGCTTTTTGGACGAATGTTGCACCTTGCACAGCGAATGTTGCACTCTGTGGATATCGATTCTTCGGACGGCCATAACTGTTGGCTCGTTTAGAGTTACGGGAGCCATAACCAGTCAAAACGAAGCTCTCGGTGAGTTCTATGGCCTTGACGGCTGTAAGCCGTCAACGGATAGTTTCAAACCCAAAAAAGGCTATCCGAACCTCAATCGCGTCTCTGAAGTTTTTTGGCCTTCTTTTTTCCATCACGTGAATTTTTACGTTAAAACGGGATCACCGTTGCTGGTCTTCGATTTACCTTCCCTGGAGATCGGTTCAACATGGTACTGTTCCATTTCAAATCCCTGCACCCACTTCTAAAAGTCGAACGGCGCTGTTTAGGCTTTTTGGACGAATGTTGCACCTTGCACTGCGAATGTTGCACCCTGTGGATAACGATTCTTCGGACGACCATAACTGTTGGCTCATTTAGAGTTACGGGAAACATAACCAGTCAAAACGAAGCTCTCGGTGAGTTCTTCGGCCTTGACGGCTGTAAGCCGTCAACGGATAGTTTCAAACCCAAAAAAGGCTATCCGAACCTCAATCGGATCTTTGAAGTTTTTTGGCCTTCTTTTTTCCATCACGTGAATTTTTACGTTAAAACGGGATCACCGTTGCTGGTCTTCGATTTACCTTCCCTGGAGAGCGGTTAAGCATGGTACTGTTCCATTTCAAATCCCTGCACCCACTTCTAAAAGTCGAACAGCGCTGTTTCGGCTTTTTGGATGAATGTTGCACCTTGCACAGCGAATGTTGCACTCTGTGGATATCGATTCTTCGGACGACCATAACTGTTGGCTCGTTTAGAGTTACGGGAGCCATAACCAGTTATAACGAAGCTCTCGGTGAGTTCTATGGCCTTGACGGCTGTAAGCCGTCAACGGATAGTTTCAAACCCAAAAAAGGCTATCCGAACCTCAATCGCGTCTCTGAAGTTTTTTGGCCTTCTTTTTTCCATCACGTGAATTTTTACGTTAAAACGGGATCACCGTTGCTGGTCTTCGATTTACCTTCCATGGAGAGCGGTTCACCATGGTACTGTTCCATTTCAAATCCCTGCACCCACTTCTAAAGGTCGAACGGCGGTGTTTCGGCTTTTTGGACGAATGTTGCACCTTGCACTGCGAATGTTGCACCCTGTGGATATCGATTCTTCGGACGGCCATAACTATTGGCTTGTTTAGAGTTACGAGAGCCATAACCAGTCAAAACGAAGCTCGCGGTGAGTTCTACGGCCTTGACAGCAGTAAGCCGTCAACGGATAGTTTCAAACCCAAAAAAGGCTATCCGAACCTCAATCGGGTCTTTGAAGTTTTTTGGCCTTCTTTTTTCCATCACGTGAATTTTTACGTTAAAACGGGATCACCGTTGCTGGTTTTCGATTTACCTTCCCTGGAGAGCGGTTCAGCATGGTACTGTTCCATTTCAAATCCCTGCACCCACTTCTAAAAGTTGAACGGCGCTGTTTAGTCTTTTTGGACGAATGTTGCACCTTGTAGTGCGAATGTTGCACCCTGTGGATATCGATTCTTCGGACGGCCATAACTGTTGGCTCGTTTAGAGTTACGGGAGCCATAACCCGTCAAAACGAAGCTCTCGGTGAGTTCTACGGCCTTGACGCTGTAAGCCGTCAACGGATAGTTTCAAACCCAAAAAAGGCTATCCGAACCTCAATCGGGTCTCTGAAGTTTTTTGGCCTTCTTTTTTCCATCATGTGAATTTTTACGTTAAAACGGGATCACCATTGCTGGTCTTCGATTTACCTTCCCTAGAGAGCGTTTCAGCATGGTATGGTTCCATTTCAAATCCCTGCACCCACTTCTCAAAGTCGAAAGGCACTGTTTCGGCATTTTGGACGAATGTTGCACCTTGCACAATGAATGTTGCACCCTGTGGATATCGATTCTTCGGATGTCCATAACTGTTGGCTCGTTTAGAGTTACGGGAGCCATAACCAGTCAAAACGAAGCTCTCGGTGAGTTCTACGGCCTTGACCGCTGTAAGCCGTCAACGGATAGTTTCAAACCCAAAAAAGGCTATCCGAACCTCAATCGGGTCTCTGAAGTTTTTTGGCCTTCTTTTTTCCATCACGTGAATTTTTACGTTAAAACGGGATCACCGTTGCTGGTCTTCGATTTACCTTCCCTGGAGAGCGGTTCAACATGGTACTGTTCCATTTCAAATCCCTGCACCCACTTCTAAAAGTCGAACGGCGTTGTTTCGGCTTTTTGGATGAATGTTGCACCTTGCACAGCGAATGTTGCACCCTGTGGATATCGATTCTTCGGACGACCATAACTGTTGGCTTGTTTAGAGTTACGGGAGCCATAACCAGTCAAAACAAAGCTCGCGGTGAGTTCTACGGCCTTGACAGCTGTAAGCCATCAACGAATAGTTTCAAACCCAAAAAAGGCTATCCGAACCTCAATCGGGTCTCTGAAGTTTTTTGGCCATCTTTTTTTCATCACGTGAATTTTTACGTTAAAACGTGATCACCATTGCTGGTCTTCGATTTACCTTCCCTGGAGAGCGGTTCAGCATGGTACTATTCCATTTCAAATCCCTGCACCCACTTCTAAAAGTCGAACGGCGCTGTTTCGGCTTTTTGGACGAATGTTGCACCTTGCACAGCGAATGTTGCACCCTGTGGATATCGATTCTTCGGACGGACATAACTGTTGGCTCGTTTAGAGTTACGGGAGCCATAACCCGTCAAAACGAAGCTCTCGGTGAGTTCTAGGGCCTTGACCGCTGTAAGCCGTCAACGGATAGTTTCAAACCCAAAAAAGGCTATCCGAACCTCAATCGGGTCTCTGAAGTTTTTTGGCCTTCTTTTTTCCATCACGTGAATTTTTACGTTAAAACGGGATCACCGTTGCTGGTCTTCGATTTACCTTCCCTGGAGAGCGGTTCAGCATGGTACTGTTCCATTTCAAATCCCTGCACCCACTTCTAAAAGTCGAACGGCGTTGTTTCGGCTTTTTGGACAAATGTTGCACCTTGCACTGCGAATGTTGCACCCTGTGGATATCGATTCTTCGGACGACCATAAATGTTGGCTTGTTTAGAGTTACGGGAGCCATAACCAGTCAAAATGAAGCTCGCGGTGAGTTCTACGGCCTTGACAGTTGTAAGCCATCAACGAATAGTTTCAAACCCAAAAAAGGCTATCCGAACCTCAATCGGGTCTCTGAAGTTTTTTGGCCTTCTTTTTTCCATCACGTGAATTTTTACGTTAAAACGGGATCACCGTTGCTGGTTTTCGATTTACCTTCCTTGGAGAGCGGTTCAGCATGGTACTGTTCCATTTCAAATCCCTGCACCCACTTCTAAAAGTCGAACGGCGCTGTTTAGGCTTTTTGGACGAATGTTGCACCTTACAGTGCGAATGTTGCACCCTGTGGATATCGATTCTTCGGACGGCCATAACTGTTGGCTCGTTTAGAGTTACGGGAGCCATAACCCGTCAAAACGAAGCTCCCGGTGAGTTCTACGGCCTTGACGCTGTAAGCCGTCAACGGATATTTTCAAACCCAAAAAAGGCTATCCGAACCTCAATCGGGTCTCTGAAGTTTTTTGGCCTTCTTTTTTCCATCACGTGAATTTTTACGTTAAAACGGGATCACCGTTGCTGGTCTTCGATTTACCCTCCCTAGAGAGCGTTTCAGCATGGTATGGTTCCATTTCAAATCCCTGCACCCACTTCTCAAAGTCGAAAGGCACTGTTTCGGCTTTTTGGACGAATGTTCCACCTTGCACAGCGAATGTCGCACCCTGTGGATATCGATTCTTCGGACGGCCATAACTGTTGGCTTGTTTAGAGTTACGGGAGCCATAACCAGTCAAAACGAAGCTCTCGGTGAGTTCTACGGCCTTGACCGCTGTAAGCCGTCAACGGATAGTTTCAAACCCAAAAAAGGCTATCCGAACCTCAATCGGGTCTCTGAAGTTTTTTGGCCTTCTTTTTTCCATCACGTGAATTTTTACGTTAAAACGGGATCACCGTTGCTGGTCTTCGATTTACCTTCCCTGGAGAGCGGTTCAGCATGGTACTGTTCCATTTCAAATCCCTGCACCCACTTCTAAAAGTCGAACGGCGCTGTTTCGGCTTTTTGGACGAATGTTGCACCTTGCACAGCGAATGTTGCACCCTGTGGATATCGATTCTTCGGACGGCCATAACTGTTGGCTCGTTTAGAGTTACGGGAGCCATAACCCGTCAAAACGAAGCTCTCGGTGAGTTCTACGGCCTTGACCGCTGTAAGCCGTCAACGGATAGTTTCAAACCCAAAAAAGGCTATCCGAACCTCAACGGGTCTCTGAAGTTTTTTGGCCTTCTTTTTTCCATCACGTGAATTTTTACGTTAAAACGGGATCACCGTTGCTGGTCTTCGATTTACCTTCCCTGGAGAGCGGTTCAACATGGTACTGTTCCATTTCAAATCCCTGCACCCACTTCTAAAAGTCGAACGGCGTTCTTTCGGCTTTTTGGACAAATGTTGCACCTTGCACAGCGAATGTTGCACCCTGTGGATATCGATTCTTCGGACGACCATAACTGTTGGCTTGTTTAGAGTTACGGGAGCCATAACCAGTCAAAACGAAGCTCGCGGTGAGTTCTACGGCCTTGACAGCTGTAAGCCATCAACGAATAGTTTCAAACCCAAAAAAGGCTATCCGAACCTCAATCGGGTCTCTGAAGTTTTTTGGCCTTCTTTTTTCCATCACGTGAATTTTTATGTTAAAACTGGATCACCGTTGCTGGTCTTCGATTTACCTTCCCTGGAGAGCGGTTCAGCATGGTACTATTCCATTTCAAATCCCTGCACCCACTTCTAAAAGTCGAACGGCGCTGTTTCGGCTTTTTGGACGAATGTTGCACCTTGCACAGCGAATGTTGCACCCTGTGGATATCGATTCTTCGGACGGCCATAACTGTTGGCTCGTTTAGAGTTACGGGAGCCATAACCAGTCAAAATGAAGCTCTCGGTGAGTTCTATGGCCTTGACGGCTGTAAGCTGTCAACGGATAGTTTCAAACCCAAAAAAGGCTATCCGAACCTTAATCGGGTCTTTGAAGTTTTTAGGCCTTCTTTTTTCCATCACGTGAATTTTTACGTTAAAACGGGATCACCGTTGCTGGTCTTCGATTTACCTTCCCTGGAGAGCGGTTCACCATGGTACTGTTCCATTTCAAATCCCTACACCCACTTCTAAAAGTCGAACGGCGCTGTTTCGGCTTTTTGGACGAATGTTGCACCTTGCACTGCGAATGTTGCACCCTGTGGATATCGATTCTTCGGACGGCCATAACTATTGGCTTGTTTAGAGTTACGGGAGCCATAACCTGTCAAAACGAAGCTCGCGGTGAGTTCTACGGCCTTGACAGCTGTATGCCGTCAACGGATAGTTTCAAACCCAAAAAAGTCTATCCGAACCTCAATCGGGTCTCTGAAGTTTTTTGGCTTTCTTTTTTCCATCACGTGAATTTTTACGTTAAAACGGGATCACCGTTGCTGGTTTTCGATTTACCTTCCCTGGAGAGCGGTTCAGCATGGTACTGTTCTATTTCAAATCCCTGCACCCACTTCTAAAAGTCGAACGGCGCTGTTTAGGCTTTTTGGACGAATGTTGCACCTTGCACTGCGAATGTTGCACCCTGTGGATATCGATTCTTCGGACGGCCATAACTGTTTGATCGTTTAGAGTTACGGGAGCCATAACCCGTCAAAACGAAGCTCTCGGTGAGTTCTACGGCCTTGACAGCTGTAAGCCGTCAACGGATAGTTTCAAACCCAAAAAAGGCTATCCGAACCTCAATCGGGTCTTTGAAGTTTTTTGGCCTTCTTTTTTCCATCACGTGAATTTTTACGTTAAAACGGGATCACCGTTGCTTTTCTTCGATTTACCTTCCCTGGAGAGCGTTTCAGCATGGTATGGTTCCATTTCAAATCCCTGCACCCACTTCTCAAAGTCGAACGGCACTGTTTCGGCTTTTTGGACGAATGTTGCACCTTGCACACCGAATGTTGCACCCTGTGGATATCGATTCTTCGGACGGCCATAACTTTTGGCTCGTTTAGAGTTACGGGAGCCATAACCAGTCAAAACGAAGCTCTCGGTGAGTTCTACGGCCTTGACCGCTGTAAGCCGTCAACGGATAGTTTCAAACCCAAAAAAGGCTATCCGAACCTCAATCGGGTCTTTGAAGTTTTTTGGCCTTCTTTTTCCCATCACGTGAATTTTTACGTTAAAACGGGATCACCATTGCTGGTCTTCGATTTACCTTCCCTGGAGAGCGATTCAGCATGGTACTGTTCCATTTCAAATCCCTACACCCACTTCTAAAAGTCGAACGGCGCTGTTTCGGCTTTTGGGACGAATGTTGCACCTTGCACAGCGAATGTTGCACCCTGTGGATATCAATTCTTCGGACGGCCATAACTGTTGGCTTGTTTAGAGTTACGGGAGCCATAACCCGTCAAAACGAAGCTCTCGGTGAGTTCTACGGCCTTGACAGCTGTAAGCCGTCAACGGATAGTTTCAAACCCAAAAAAGGTTATCCGAACCTCAATCGGGTCTCTGAAGTTTTTTGGCCTTCTTTTTTCCATCACGTGAATTTTTACGTTAAAACGGGATCACCGTTGCTGGTCTTCGATTTACCTTCCCTGGAGAGCGTTTCAGCATGGTATGGTTCCATTTCAAATCCCTGCACCCACTTCTCAAAGTCGAACGGCACTGTTTCGGCTTTTTGGACGAATGTTGCACCTTGCACAGCGAATGTTGCACCCTGTGGATATCGATTCTTCGGACGGCCATAACTTTTGGCTCGTTTAGAGTTACGGGAGCCATAACCAGTCAAAACGAAGCTCTCGGTGAGTTCTACGGCCTTGACCGCTGTAAGCCGTCAACGGATAGTTTCAAACCCAAAAAAGGCTATCCGAACCTCAATCGGGTCTTTGAAGTTTTTTGGCCTTCTTTTTCCCATCACGTGAATTTTTACGTTAAAACGGGATCACCATTGCTGGTCTTCGATTTACCTTCCCTGGAGAGCGGTTCAGCATGGTACTGTTCCAATTCAAATCCCTGCACCCACTTCTAAAAGTCGAACGGCGCTGTTTCGGCTTTTTGGACGAATGTTGCACCTTGCACAGCGAATGTTGCACCCTGTGGATATCGATTCTTCGGACGGCCATAACTGTTGGCTTGTTTAGAGTTACGGGAGCCATAACCCGTCAAAACGAAGCTCGCGGTGAGTTCTACGGCCTTGACAGCTGTAAGCCGTCAATGGATAGTTTCAAACCCAAAAAAGGCTATCCGAACCTCAATCGGGTCTCTGAAGTTTTTTGGCCTTCTTTTTTCCATCACGTGAATTTTTACGTTAAAACGGGATCACCGTTGCTGGTCTTCGATTTACCATCCCTGGAGAGCGGTTCAGCATGGTACTGTTCCATTTCAAATCCCTGCTCCCACTTCTAAAAGTCGAACGGCGCTGTTTCGGCTTTTTGGACGAATGTTGCACCTTGCACAGCGAATGTTGCACCCTGTGGATATCGATTCTTCGGACGGCCATAACTGTTGGCTCGTTTAGAGTTACGGGAGCCATAACCAGTCAAAACGAAGCTCTCGGTGAGTTTTATGGCCTTGATGGCTATAAGCCGTCAACGGATAGTTTCAAACCCAAAAAAGGCTATCCGAACCTCAGTCGGGTTTCTGAAGTTTTTAGGCCTTCTTTTTTCCATCACGTGAATTTTTACGTTAAAACGGGATCACCGTTGCTGGTCTTCGATTTACCTTCCCTGGAGAGCGGTTCACCATGGTACTGTTCCATTTCAAATCCCTGCACCCACTTCTAAAAGTCGAACGGCGCTGTTTCGGCTTTTTGGACGAATGTTGCACCTTGCACTGCGAATGTTGCACCCTGTGGATATCGATTCTTCGGACGGCCATAACTATTGGCTTGTTTAGAGTTACGGGAGCCATAACAAGTCAAAACGAAGCTCGCGGTGAGTTCTACGGCCTTGACAGCTGTAAGCCGTCAACGGATAGTTTCAAACCCAAAAAAGGCTATCCGAACCTCAATCGGGTCTCTGAAGTTTTATGGCCTTCTTTTTTCCATCACGTGAATTTTTACATTAAAACGGGATCACCGTTGCTGGTCTTCGATTTACCTTCCATGGAGAGCGGTTCAGCATGGTACTGTTCCATTTCAAATCCCTGCACCCACTTCTAAAAGTCGAACGGCGCTGTTTCGACTTTTTGGACGAATGTTGCACCTTGCACAGCGAATGTTGCACCCTGTGGATATCGATTCTTCGGACGGCCATAATTGTTGGCTCGTTTAGAGTTACGGGAGCCATAACCAGTCAAAACGAAGTTCTCGGTGATTTCTATGGCCTTGACAGCTGTAAGCCGTTAACGGATAGTTTCAAACCCAAAAAAGGCTATCCGAACCTCAATCGCGTCTCTGAAGTTTTTTGGCCTTCTTTTTCCCATCACGTGAATTTTAACGTTAAAACGGGATCACCGTTGCTGGTCTTCGATTTACCTTTCTGGAGAGCGGTTCAGCATGGTACTGTTCCATTTCAAATCCCTGCACCCACTTCTCAAAGTCGAACGGCGCTGTTTCGGCTTTTTGGACGAATGTCGCACCTTGCACAGCGAATGTTGCACCCTGTGGATATCGATTCTTCGGACGGCCATAACTGTTGGATCGTTTAGAGTTACGGGAGCCATAACCAGTCAAAACGAAGCTCTCGTTGAGTTCTACGGCCTTGAATGCTGTAAGCCATCAACGGATAGTTTCAAACCCAAAAAAGGCTATCCGAACCTCAATCGGGTCTCTGAAGTTTTTTGGCCTTCTTTTTTCCATCACGTGAATTTTTACGTTAAAACGGGATCACCGTTGCTGGTTTTCGATTTACCTTCCCTGGAGAGCGGTTTAGCATGGTACTGTTCCATTTCAAATCCCAGCACCCACTTCTAAAAGTCGAACGGCGTTGTTTCGGCTTTTTGGACGAATGTTGCGCCTTGCACAGCGAATGATGCACCCTTTGGATATCGATTCTTCGGACGGCCATAACTGTTGGCTTGTTTAGAGTTACGGGAGCCATAACCAGTCAAAACAAAGCTCGCGGTGAGTTCTACGGCCTTGACAGCTGTAAGCCATCAACGAATAGTTTCAAACCCAAAAAAGGCTATCCGAACCTCAATCGGGTCTTAGAAGTTTTTTGGCCATCTTTTTTCCATCACGTGAATTTTTACGTTAAAACGGGATCACCGTTGCTGGTCATCGATTTACCTTCCCTGGAGAGCGGTTCAGCATGGTACTATTCCATTTCAAATCCCTGCACCCACTTCTAAAAGTCGAACGGCGCTGTTTCGGCTTTTTGGACGAATGTTGCACCTTGCACAGCGAATGTTGCACCCTGTGGATATCGATTCTTCGGATGGCCATAACTGTTGGCTCGTTTAGAGTTACGGGAGCCATAACCCGTCAAAACGAAGCTCTCGGTGAGTTCTACGGCCTTGACCGCTGTAAGCCGTCAACAGATAGTTTCAAACCCAAAAAGGCTATCCGAACCTCAATTGGGTCTCTGAAGTTTTTTGGCCTTCTTTTTTCCATCACGTGAATTTTTACGTTAAAACGGGATCACCGTTGCTGGTCTTCGATTTACCTTCCCTGGAGAGCGGTTCAGCATGGTACTGTTCAATTTCAAATCCCTGCACCCACTTCTAAAAGTCGAACGGCGTTGTTTCGGCTTTTTGGACAAATGTTGCACCTTGCACAGCGAATGTTGCACCCTGTGGATATCGATTCTTCGGACGACCATAACTGTTGGCTTGTTTAGAGTTACGGGAGCCATAACCAGTCAAAACGAAGCTCGCGGTGAGTTCTACGGCCTTGACAGCTGTAAGCCATCAACGAATAGTTGCAAACCCAAAAAAGGCTATCCGAACCTCAATCGGGTCTCTGAAGTTTTTTGGCCTTCTTTTTTCCATCACGTGAATTTTTACGTTAAAACGGGATCACCGTTGCTGGTCTTCGATTTACCTTCCCTGGAGAGCGGTTCAGCATGGTACTATTCCATTTCAAATCCCTGCACCCACTTCTAAAAGTCGAACGGCGCTGTTTCGGCTTTTTGGACGAATGTTGCACCTTGCACAGCGAATGTTGCACCCTGTGTATATCGATTCTACGGACGGCCATAACTGTTGGCTCGTTTAGAGTTACGGGAGCCATAACTAGTCAAAACGAAGCTCTCGGTGAGTTCTATGGCCTTGACGGCTGTAAGCCGTCAACGGATAGTTTCAAACCCAAAAAAGGCTATCCGAACCTCAATCGGGTCTCTGAAGTTTTTAGGCCTTCTTTTTTCCATCACGTGAATTTTTACGTTAAAACGGGATCACCGTTGCTGGTCTTCGATTTACCTTTCCTGGAGAGCGGTTCACCATGGTACTGTTCTATTTCAAATCCCTACACCCACTTCTAAAAGTCGAACGGCGCTGTTTCGGCTTTTTGGACGAATGTTGCACCTTGCACTACGAATGTTGCACCCTGTGGATATCGATTCTTCGGACGGCCATAACTATTGGCTTGTTTAGAGTTACGGGAGCCATAACCTGTCAAAATGAAGCTCGCGGTGAGTTCTACAGCCTTGACAGCTGTAAGCCGTCAACGGATAGTTCCAAACCCAAAAAAGGCTATCCGAACCTCAATCGGGTCTCTGAAGTTTTTTGGCCTTCTTTTTTCCATCACGTGAATTTTTACGTTAAAACGGGATCACCGTTGCTGGTTTTCGATTTACCTTCCCTGGAGAGCGGTTCAGCATGGTACTGTTCTATTTCAAATCCCTGCTCCCACTTCTAAAAGTCGAACGGCGCTGTTTAGGCTTTTTGGACGAATGTTGCACCTTGCACTGCGAATGTTGCACCCTGTGGATATCGATTCTTCGGACGGCCATAACTGTTTGCTCGTTTAGAGTTACGGGAGCCATAACCCGTCAAAACGAAGCTCTCGGTGAGTTCTACGGCCTTGACAGCTGTAAGCTGTCAACGGATAGTTTCAAACCCAAAAAAGGCTATCCGAACCTCAATCGGGTCTTTGAAGTTTTTTGGCCTTCTTTTTTCCATCACGTGAATTTTTACGTTAAAACGGGATCACCGTTGCTGGTCTTCGATTTACCTTCCCTGGAGAGCGTTTCAGCATGGTATGGTTCCATTTCAAATCCCTGCACCCACTTCTCAAAGTCGAACGGCACTGTTTCGGCTTTTTGGACGAATGTTGCACCTTGCACAGCGAATGTTGCACCCTGTGGATATCGATTCTTCGGACGGCCATAACTTTTGGCTCGTTTAGAGTTACGGAAGCCATAACCAGTCAAAACGAAGCTCTCGGTGAGTTCTACGGCCTTGACCGCTGTAAGCCGTCAACGGGTAGTTTCAAACCCAAAAAAGGCTATCCGAACCTCAATCGGGTCTTTGAAGTTTTTTGGTCTTCTTTTTCCCATCACGTGAATTTTTACGTTAAAACGGGATCACCGTTGCTGGTCTTCGATTTACCTTCCTTGGAGAGCGGTTCACCATGGTACTATTACATTTCAAATCCCTGCACCCACTTCTAAAAGTCGAACGGCGCTGTTTCGGCTATTTGGACGAATGTTGCACCTTGCACAGCGAATGTTGCACCTTGCACAGCGAATGTTGCCCCCTGTGGATATCGATTCTTCGGACGGCCATAACTGTTGTCTCGTTTAGAGTTACGGGAGCCATAACCAGTCAAAACGAAGCACTCGGTGAGTTCTACGGCCTTGACTGCTGTAAGCCGTCAACGGATAGTTTCAAACCCAAAAAAGGCTATCCGAACCTCAATCGGGTCTTTGAAGTTTTTGGCCTTCTTTTTTCCATCACGTGAATTTTTACGTTAAAACGGGATCACCGTTGCTGGTCTTCGATTTACCTTCCCTGGAGAGCGTTTCAGCATGGTATGGTTCCATTTCAAATCCCTGCACCCACTTCTCAAAGTCGAACGGCACTGTTTGGGCTTTTTGGACGAATGTTGCACCTTGCACAATGAATGTTGCACCCTGTGGATATCGATTCTTCGGATGGCCATAACTGTTGGCTCGTTTAGAATTACGGGAGCCATAACCAGTCAAAACGAAGCTCTCGGTGAGTTCTACGGCCTTGACCGCTGTAAGCCGTCAACGGATAGTTTCAAACCCAAAAAAGGCTATCCGAACCTCAATCGGGTCTCTGAAGTTTTTTGGCCTTCTTTTTTCCATCACGTGAATTTTTACGTTAAAACGGGATCACCGTTGCTGATCTTCGATTTACCTTCCCTGGAGAGCGGTTCATCATGGTACTATTCCAATTCAAATCCCTGCACCCACTTCTAAAAGTCAAACGGCGCTGTTTCGGCTTTTTGGACGAATGTTGCACCTTGCACAGCGAATGTTGCACCCTGTGGATATCGATTCTTCGGACGGCCATAACTGTTGGCTTGGTTTGAGTTACGGGAGCCATAACCAGTCAAAACAAAGCTCACGGTGAGTTCTACGGCCTTGACAGCTGTAAGCCGTCAACGGATAGTTTCAAACCCAAAAAAGGCTATCCGAACCTCAATCGGGTCTCTGAAGTTTTTTGGCCTTCTTTTTTCCATCACGTGAATTTTTACGTTAAAACGGGATCACCGTTGCTGGTCTTCGATTTACCTTCCCTGGAGAGCGGTTCAGCATGGTACTGTTCCATTTCAAATCCCTGCTCCCACTTCTAAAAGTCGAACGGCGCTGTTTCGGCTTTTTGGACGAATGTTGCACCTTGCACAGCGAATGTTGCACCCTGTGAATATCGATTCTTCGGACGGCCATAACTGTTGGCTCGTTTAGAGTTACGGGAGCCATAACCAGTCAAAACGAAGCTCTCGGTGAGTTCTATGGCCTTGACGGCTGTAAGCCGTCAACGGATAGTTTCAAACCCAAAAAAGGCTATCCGAACCTCAGTCGGGTCTCTGAAGTTTTTAGGCCTTCTTTTTTCCATCACGTGAATTTTTACGTTAAAACGGGATCACCGTTGCTGGTCTTCGATTTACCTTCCCTGGAGAGCGGTTCACCATGGTATTGTTCCATTTCAAATCCCTGCACCCACTTCTAAAAGTCGAACGGCGCTGTTTCGGCTTTTTGGACGAATGTTGCACCTTGCACTGCGAATGTTGCACCCTATGGATATCGATTCTTCGGACGGCCATAACTATTGGCTTGTTTAGAGTTACGGGAGCCATAACAAGTCAAAACGAAGCTCGCGGTGAGTTCTATGGTCTTGACAGCTGTAAGCCGTCAACGGATAGTTTCAAACCCAAAAAAGGCTATCCGAACCTCAATCGGGTCTCTGAAGTTTTTTGGCCTTCTTTTTTCCATCACATGAATTTTTACATTAAAACGGGATCACCGTTGCTGGTCTTCGATTTACCTTCCATGGAGAGCGGTTCAGCATGGTACTGTTCCATTTCAAATCCCTGCACCCACTTCTAAAAGTCGAACGACGCTGTTTCGACTTTTTGGACGAATGTTGCACCTTGCACAGCGAATGTTGCACCCTGTGGATATCGATTCTTCGGACGGCCATAACTGTTGGCTCATTTAGAGTTACGGGAGCCATAACCAGTCAAAACGAAGTTCTCGGTGATTTCTACGGCCTTGACAGCTGTAAGCCGTCAACGGATAGTTTCAAACCCAAAAAAGGCTATCCGAACCTCAATCGCGTCTCTGAAGTTTTTTGGCCTTCTTTTTCCCATCACGTGAATTTTTACGTTAAAACGGGATCACCGTTGCTGGTCTTCGATTTACCTTTCTGGAGAGCGGTTCAGCATGGTACTGTTCCATTTCAAATCCCTGCACCCACTTCTCAAAGTCGAACGGCGCTGTTTCGGCTTTTTGGACGAATGTCGCACCTTGCACAGCGAATGTTGCACCCTGTGGATATCGATTCTTCGGACGGCCATAACTGTTGGATCGTTTAGAGTTACGGGAGCCATAACCAGTCAAAACGAAGCTCTCGTTGAGTTCTACGGCCTTGAATGCTGTAAGCCATCAACGGATAGTTTCAAACCCAAAAAAGGCTATCCGAACCTCAATCGGGTCTCTGAAGTTTTTTGGCCTTCATTTTTCCATCACGTGAATTTTTACGTTAAAACGGGATCACCGTTGCTGGTCTTCGATTTACCTTCCCTTGAGAGCGGTTCAGCATGGTACTGTTCCATTACAAATCCCTGCAGCCACTTCTAAAAGACGAACGGTGCTGTTTAGTCTTTTTGGACGAATGTTGCACCTTGCAATGCGAATGTTGCACCCTGTGGATATCGATTCTTCGGACGGCCATAACTGTTGGCTCGTTTAGAGTTACGGGAGTCATAACCAGTCAAAACGAAGCTCTCGGTGAGTTCTACGGCCTTGATGGCTGTAAGCCGTCAACGGATAAATTCAAACCCAAAAAAGGCTATCCGAACCTCAATCGTGTCTCTGAAGTTTTTTGGCCTTCTTTTTTCCATCACGTGAATTTTTACGTTAAAACGGGATCACCGTTGCTGGCCTTCGATTTACCTTCCCTGGAGAGCGGTTCACCATGGTACTGTTCCATTTCAAATCTCTACACCCACTTGTAAAAGTCGAATGGCGTTGTTTCGGCTTTTTGGACGAATGTCGCACCTTGCACAGCGAATGTTGCACCCTATGGATATCGATTCTTCGAACGACAATAACTGTTTGCTCGTTTAGGGTTATGGGAGCCATAACCAGTCAAAACGAAGATCGCGGTGAGTTCTACGGCCTTGACCGCTGTAAGCCGTCAACGGATAGTTTCAAACCCAAAAAAGGCTATCCGAACCTCAATCGGGTCTTTGAAGTTTTTTGGCCTTCTTTTTTCCATCACGTGAATTTTTACGTTAAAACGGGATCACCGTTGCTGGTCTTCGATTTACCTTCCCTGGAGAGCGGTTCAGCATGGTACTGTTCCATTTCAAATCACTGCACCCACTTCTAAAAGTCGAACGGCGTTGTTTCGGCTTTTTGAACGAATGTTGCACCTTGCACAGCGAATGTTGCACCCTGTGGATATCGATTCTTCGGACGGCCATAACTGTTGGCTTGTTTAGAGTTACGGGAGCCATAACCAGTCAAAACAAAGCTCGCGGTGAGTTCTACGGCCTTGACAGCTGTAAGCCATCAACGAATAGTTTCAAACCCAAAAAAGGCTATCCGAACCTCAATCGGGTCTCTGAAGTTTTTTGGCCATCTTTTTTCCATCACGTGAATTTTTACGTTAAAACGGGATCACCGTTGCTGGTCTTCGATTTACCTTCCCTGGAGAGCGGTTCAGCATGGTACTATTCCATTTCAAATCCCTGCACCCACTTCTAAAAGTCGAACGGCGCTGTTTCGGCTTTTTGGACGAATGTTGCACCTTGCACAGCGAATGTTGCACCCTGTGGATATCGATTCTTCGGACGGCCATAACTGTTGGCTCGTTTAGAGTTACGGGAGCCATAACCCGTCAAAACGAAGCTCTCGGTGAGTTCTACGGCCTTTACCGCTGTAAGCCGTCAACAAATAGTTTCAAACCCAAAAAAGGCTATCCGAACCTCAATCAGGTCTCTGAAGTTTTTTGGCCTTCTTTTTTCCATCACGTGAATTTTTACGTTAAAACGGGATCACCGTTGCTGGTCTTCGATTTACCTTCCCTGGAGAGCGGTTCAGCATGGTACTATTCCATTTCAAATCCCTGCACCCACTTCTAAAAGTCGAACGGCGTTGTTTCGGCTTTTTGGACAAATGTTGCACCTTGCACAGCGAATGTTGCACCCTGTGGATATCGATTCTTCGGACGACCATAACTGTTGGCTTGTTTAGAGTTACGGGAGCCATAACCAGTCAAAACGAAGCTCCCGGTGAGTTCTACGGCCTTGACAGCTGTAAGCCATCAACGAATAGTTTCAAACCCAAAAAAGGCTATCCGAACCTCAATCGGGTCTCTGAAGTTTTTTGGCCTTCTTTTTTCCATCACGTGAATTTTTACGTTAAAACGGGATCACCGTTGCTGGTCTTCGATTTACCTTCCCTGGAGAGCGGTTCAGCATGGTACTATTCCATTTCAAATCCCTGCACCCACTTCTAAAAGTCGAACGGCGCTGTTTCGGCTTTTTGGACGAATGTTGCACCTTGCACAGCGAATGTTGCACCCTGTGGATATCGATTCTTCGGACGGCCATAACTGTTGGCTCGTATAGAGTTACGAGAGCCATAACTAGTCAAAACGAAGCTATCGGTGAGTTCTACGGCCTTGACAGCTATAAGCCGTCAACGGATAGTTTCAAACCCAAAAAAGGCTATTTGAACCTCAATCGGGTCTCTGAAGTTTTTTGGCCTTCTTTTTTCCATCACGTGAATTTTTACGTTAAAACGAGATCACCGTTGCTGGTCTTCGATTTACCTTCCCTGGAGAGTGGTTCAGCATGGTACTGTTCCATTTCAAATCCCTGCACCCACTTCTAAAAGTCGAACGGCGCTGTTTAGGCTTTTTGGACGAATGTTGCACCTTGCACTGCGAATGTTGCACCCTGTGGATATCGATTCTTCGGACGGCCATAACTGTTTGCTCGTTTAGAGTTACAGGAGCCATAACCCGTCAAAACGAAGCTCTCGGTGAGTTCTACGGCCTTGACAGCTGTAAGCCGTCAACGGATAGTTTCAAACCCAAAAAAGGCTATCCGAACCTCAATCGGGTCTCTGAAGTTTTTTGGCCTTCTTTTTTCCATCACGTGAATTTTTACGTTAAAACGGGATCACCGTTGCTGGTCTTCGATTTACCTTCCCTGGAGAGCGGTTCAGCATGGTACTGTTCCATTTCAAATCCCTGCACCCACTTCTAAAGGTCGAACGGCGTTGTTTCGGCTTTTTGGACAAATGTTGCACCTTGCTCAGCGAATGTTGCACCCTGTGGATATCGATTCTTCGGACGACCATAACTGTTGGCTTGTTTAGAGTTACGGGAGCCATAACCAGTCAAAACGAAGCTCGCGGTGAGTTCTACGGCCTTGACAGCTGTAAGCCATCAACGAATAGTTTCAAACCCAAAAAAGGCTATCCGAACCTCAATCGGGTCTCTGAAGTTTTTTGGCCTTCTTTTTTCCATCACGTGAATTTTTACGTTAAAACGGGATCACCGTTGCTGGTCTTCGATTTACCTTCCCTGGAGAGCGGTTCAGCATGGTACTATTCCATTTCAAATCCCTGCACCCACTTCTAAAAGTCGAACGGCGCTGTTTCGGCTTTTTGGACGAATGTTGCACCTTGCACAGCGAATGTTGCACCCTGTGGATATCGATTCTTCGGACGGCCATAACTGTTGGCTCGTTTAGAGTTACGGGAGCCATAACTAGTCAAAACGAAGCTCTCGGTGAGTTCTATGGCCTTGACGGCTGTAAGCCATCAACGTATAGTTTCAAACCCAAAAAAGGCTATCCGAACCTCAATCGGGTCTCTTAAGTTTTTAGGCCTTCTTTTTTCCATCACGTGAATTTTTACGTTAAAACGGGATCACCGTTGCTGGTCTTCGATTTACCTTTCCTGGAGAGCGGTTCACCATGGTACTGTTCCATTTCAAATCCCTACACCCACTTCTAAAAGTCGAACGGCGCTGTTTCGGCTTTTTGGACGAATGTTGCACCTTGCACTGCGAATGTTGCACCCTGTGGATATCGATTCTTCGGACGGCCATAACTATTGGCTTGTTTAGAGTTACGGGAGCCATAACCTGTCAAAAAGAAGCTCGCGGTGAGTTCTACGGCCTTGACAGCTGTAAGCCATCAACGGATAGTTCCAAACCCAAAAAAGGCTATCCGAACCTCAATCGGGTCTCTGAAGTTTTTTGGCCTTCTTTTTTCCATCACGTGAATTTTTACGTTAAAACGGGATCACCGTTGCTGGTTTTCGATTTACCTTCCCTGGAGAGCGGTTCAGCATGGTACTGTTCTATTTCAAATCCCTGCTCCCACTTCTAAAAGTCGAACGGCGTTGTTTAGGCTTTTTGGACGAATGTTGCACCTTGCACTGCGAATGTTGCACCCTGTGGATATCGATTCTTCGGACGGCCATAACTGTTTGCTCGTTTAGAGTTACGGGAGCCATAACCCGTCAAAACGAAGCTCTTGGTGAGTTCTACGGCCTTGACAGCTGTAAGCCGTCAACGGATAGTTTCAAACCCAAAAAAGGCTATCCGACCTCAATCGGGTCTTTGAAGTTTTTTGGCCTTCTTTTTTCCATCACGTGAATTTTTACGTTAAAACGGGATCACCGTTGCTAGTCTTCGATTTACCTTCCCTGGAGAGCGTTTCAGCATGGTATGGTTCCATTTCAAATCCCTGCACCCACTTCTCAAAGTCGAACGGCACTGTTTCGGCTTTTTGGACGAATGTTGCACCTTGCACAGCGAATGTTGCACCCTGTGGATATCGATTCTTCGGACGGCCATAACTTTTGGCTCGTTTAGAGTTACGGGAGCCATAACCAGTCAAAACGAAGCTCTCGGTGAGTTCTACGGCCTTGACCGCTGTAAGCCGTCAACGGATAGTTTCAAACCCAAAAAAGGCTATCCGAACCTCAATCGGGTCTTTGAAGTTTTTTGGCCTTCTTTTTCCCATCACGTGAATTTTTACGTTAAAACGGGATCACCGTTGCTGGTCTTCGATTAACCTTCCCTGGAGAGCGGTTCAGCATGGTACTGTTCCATTTCAAATCCCTGCACCCACTTCTAAAAGTCGAACGGCGCTGTTTCGGCTTTTTGGACGAATGTTGCACCTTGCACAGCGAATGTTGCACCCTGTGGATATCGATTCTTCGGACGGCCATAACTGTTGGCTTGTTTAGAGTTACCGGAGCCAAAACCAGTCAAAATGAAGCTCGCGGTGAGTTCTACGGCCTTGACAGCTGTAAGCCATCAACGAATAGTTTCAAACCCAAAAAAGGCTATCCGAACCTCAATCGGGTCTCTGAAGTTTTTTGGCCTTCTTTTTTCCATCACGTGAATTTTTACGTTAAAACGGGATCACCGTTGCTGGTCTTCGATTTACCTTCCCTGGAGAGCGGTTCAGCATGGTACTATTCCATTTCAAATCCCTGCACCCACTTCTAAAAGTCGAACGGCGCTGTTTCGGCTTTTTGGACGAATGTTGCACCTTGCACAGCGAATGTTGCACCCTGTGGATATCGATTCTTCGGACGGCCATAACTGTTGGCTCGTTTAGAGTTACGGGAGCCATAACTAGTCAAAACGAAGCTCTCGGTGAGTTCTATGGCCTTGACGGCTGTAAGCCATCAACGGATAGTTTCAAACCCAAAAAAGGCTATCCGAACCTCAATCGGGTCTCTGAAGTTTTTAGGCCTTCTTTTTTCCATCACGTGAATTTTTACGTTAAAACGGGATCACCGTTGCTGGTCTTCGATTTACCTTTCCTGGAGAGCGGTTCACCATGGTACTGTTCCATTTCAAATCCCTACACCCACTTCTAAAAGTCGAACGGCGCTGTTTCGGCTTTTTGGACGAATGTTGCACCTTGCACTGCGAATGTTGCACCCTGTGGATATCGATTCTTCGGACGGCCATAACTATTGGCTTGTTTAGAGTTACGGGAGCCATAACCTGTCAAAAAGAAGCTCGCGGTGAGTTCTACGGCCTTGACAGCTGTAAGCCGTCAACGGATAGTTCCAAACCCAAAAAAGGCTATCCGAACCTCAATCGGGTCTCTGAAGTTTTTTGGCCTTCTTTTTTCCATCACGTGAATTTTTACGTTAAAACGGGATCACCGTTGCTGGTTTTCGATTTACCTTCCCTGGAGAGCGGTTCAGCATGGTACTGTTCAATTTCAAATCCCTGCTCCCACTTCTAAAAGTCGAACGGCGTTGTTTAGGCTTTTTGGTCGAATGTTGCACCTTGCACTGCGAATGTTGCACCCTGTGGATATCGATTCTTCGGACGGCCATAACTGTTTGCTCGTTTAGAGTTACGGGAGCCATAACCCGTCAAAACGAAGCTCTTGGTGAGTTCTACGGCCTTGACAGCTGTAAGCCGTCAACGGATAGTTTCAAACCCAAAAAAGGCTATCCGAACCTCAATCGGGTCTTTGAAGTTTTTTGGCCTTCTTTTTTCCATCACGTGAATTTTTACGTTATAACGGGATCACCGTTGCTGGTCTTCGATTTACCTTCCCTGGAGAGCGTTTCAGCATGGTATGGTTCCATTTCAAATCCCTGCACCCACTTCTCAAAGTCGAACGGCACTGTTTCGGCTTTTTGGACGAATGTTGCACCTTGCACAGCGAATGTTGCACCCTGTGGATATCGATTCTTCGGACGGCCATAACTTTTGGCTCGTTTAGAGTTACGGGAGCCATAACCAGTCAAAACGAAGCTCTCGGTGAGTTCTACGGCCTTGACCGCTGTAAGCCGTCAACGGATAGTTTCAAACCCAAAAAAGGCTATCCGAACCTCAATCGGGTCTTTGAAGATTTTTGGCCTTCTTTTTCCCATCACGTGAATTTTTACGTTAAAACGGGATCACCGTTGCTGGTCTTCGATTTACCTTCCCTGGAGAGTGGTTCAGCATGGTACTGTTCCATTTCAAATCCCTGCACCCACTTCTAAAAGTCGAACGGCGCTGTTTCGGCTTTTTGGACGAATGTTGCACCTTGCACAGCGAATGTTGCACCCTGTGGATATCGATTCTTCGGACGGCCATAACTGTTGGCTTGTTTAGAGTTACCAGAGCCATAACCCGTCAAAACGAAGCTCTCGGTGAGTTCTACGGCCTTGACAGCTGTAAGCCGTCAAAGGAAAGTTTCAAACCCAAAAAAGGCTATCCGAACCTCAATCGGGTCTCTGAAGTTTTTTGGCCTTCTTTTTTCCATCACGTGAATTTTTACGTTAAAACGGGATCACCGTTGCTGGTCTTCGATTTACCTTCCCTGGAGAGCGTTTCAGCATGGTATGGTTCCATTTCAAATCCCTGCACCCACTTCTCAAAGTCGAACGGCACTGTTTGGGCTTTTTGGACGAATGTTGCACCTTGCACAATGAATGTTGCACACTGTGGATATCGATTCTTCGGACGGCCATAACTGTTGGCTCGTTTAGAGTTACGGGAGCCATAACTAGTCAAAACGAAGCTCTCGGTGAGTTCTATGGCCTTGACGGCTGTAAGCCATCAACGGATAGTTTCAAACCCAAAAAAGGCTATCCGAACCTCAATCGGGTCTCTGAAGTTTTTAGGCCTTCTTTTTTCCATCACGTGAATTTTTACGTTAAAACGGGATCACCGTTGCTGGTCTTCGATTTACCTTTCCTGGAGAGCGGTTCACCATGGTACTGTTCCATTTCAAATCCCTACACCCACTTCTAAAAGTCGAACGGCGCTGTTTTGGCTTTTTGGACGAATGTTGCACCTTGCACTGCGAATGTTGCACCCTGTGGATATCGATTCTTCGGACGGCCATAACTATTGGCTTGTTTAGAGTTACGGGAGCCATAACCTGTCAAAAAGAAGCTCGCGGTGAGTTCTACGGCCTTGACAGCTGTAAGCCGTCAACGGATAGTTCCAAACCCAAAAAAGGCTATCCGAACCTCAATCGGGTCTTTGAAGTTTTTTGGCCTTCTTTTTTCCATCACGTGAATTTTTACGTTAAAACGGGATCACCGTTGCTGGTCTTCGATTTAACTTCCCTGGAGAGCGTTTCAGCATGGTATGGTTCCATTTCAAATCCCTGCACCCACTTCTCAAAGTCGAACGGCACTGTTTCGGCTTTTTGGACGAATGTTGCACCTTGCACAGCGAATGTTGCACCCTGTGGATATCGATTCTTCGGACGGCCATAACTTTTGGCTCGTTTAGAGTTACGGGAGCCATAACCAGTCAAAACGAAGCTCTCGGTGAGTTCTACGGCCTTGACCGCTGTAAGCCGTCAACGGATAGTTTCAAACCCAAAAAAGGCTATCCGAACCTCAATCGGGTCTTTGAAGATTTTTGGCCTTCTTTTTCCCATCACGTGAATTTTTACGTTAAAACGGGATCACCGTTGCTGGTCTTCGATTTACCTTCCCTGGAGAGCGGTTCAGCATGGTACTGTTCCATTTCAAATCCCTGCACCCACTTCTAAAAGTCGAACGGCGCTGTTTCGGCTTTTTGGACGAATGTTGCACCTTGCACAGCGAATGTTGCACCCTGTGGATATCGATTCTTCGGACGGCCATAACTGTTGGCTTGTTTAGAGTTACCGGAGCCATAACCCGTCAAAACGAAGCTCTCGTTGAGTTCTACGGCCTTGACAGCTGTAAGCCGTCAACGGAAAGTTTCAAACCCAAAAAAGGCTATCCGAACCTCAATCGGGTCTTTGAAGTTTTTTGGCCTTCTTTTTTCCATCACGTGAATTTTTACGTTAAAACGGGATCACCGTTGCTGGTCTTCGATTTACCTTCCCTGGAGAGCGTTTCAGCATGGTATGGTTCCATTTCAAATCCCTGCACCCACTTCTCAAAGTCGAACGGCACTGTTTGGGCTTTTTGGACGAATGTTGCACCTTGCACAATGAATGTTGCAGCCTGTGGATATCGATTCTTCGGACGGCCATAACTGTTGGCTCGTTTAGAGTTACGGGAGCCATAACTAGTCAAAACGAAGCTCTCGGTGAGTTCTATGGCCTTGACGGCTGTAAGCCATCAACGGATAGTTTCAAACCCAAAAAAGGCTATCCGAACCTCAATCGGGTCTCTGAAGTTTTTAGGCCTTCTTTTTTCCATCACGTGAATTTTTACGTTAAAACGGGATCACCGTTGCTGGTCTTCGATTTACCTTTCCTGGAGAGCGGTTCACCATGGTACTGTTCCATTTCAAATCCCTACACCCACTTCTAAAAGTCGAACGGCGCTGTTTCGGCTTTTTGGACGAATGTTGCACCTTGCACTGCGAATGTTGCACCCTGTGGATATCGATTCTTCGGACGGCCATAACTATTGGCTTGTTTAGAGTTACGGGAGCCATAACCTGTAAAAAAGAAGCTCGCGGTGAGTTCTACGGCCTTGACAGCTGTAAGCCGTCAACGGATAGTTCCAAACCCAAAAAAGGCTATCCGAACCTCAATCGGGTCTCTGAAGTTTTTTGGCCTTCTTTTTTCCATCACGTGAATTTTTACGTTAAAACGGGATCACCGTTGCTGGTTTTCGATTTACCTTCCCTGGAGAGCGGTTCAGCATGGTACTGTTCTATTTCAAATCCCTGCTCCCACTTCTAAAAGTCGAACGGCGTTGTTTAGGCTTTTTGGACGAATGTTGCACCTTGCACTGCGAATGTTGCACCCTGTGGATATCGATTCTTCGGACGGCCATAACTGTTTGCTCGTTTAGAGTTACGGGAGCCATAACCCGTCAAAACGAAGCTCTTGGTGAGTTCTACGGCCTTGACAGCTGTAAGCCGTCAACGGATAGTTTCAAACCCAAAAAAGGCTATCCGAACCTCAATCGGGTCTTTGAAGTTTTTTGGCCTTCTTTTTTCCATCACGTGAATTTTTACGTTAAAACGGGATCACCGTTGCTAGTCTTCGATTTACCTTCCCTGGAGAGCGTTTCAGCATGGTATGGTTCCATTTCAAATCCCTACACCCACTTCTCAAAGTCGAACGGCACTGTTTCGGCTTTTTGGACGAATGTTGCACCTTACACAGCGAATGTTGCACCCTGTGGATATCGATTCTTCGGACGGCCATAACTTTTGGCTCGTTTAGAGTTACGGGAGCCATAACCAGTCAAAACGAAGCTCTCGGTGAGTTCTACGGCCTTGACCGCTGTAAGCCGTCAACAGATAGTTTCAAACCCAAAAAAGGCTATCCGAACCTCAATCGGGTCTTTGAAGTTTTTTGGCCTTCTTTTTCCCATCACGTGAATTTTTACGTTAAAACGGGATCACCGTTGCTGGTTTTCGATTTACCTTCCCTGGAGAGCGGTTCAGCATGGTACTGTTCCATTTCAAATCCCTGCACCCACTTCTAAAAGTCGAACGGCGCTGTTTCGGCTTTTTGGACGAATGTTGCACCTTGCACAGCGAATGTTGCACCCTGTGGATATCGATTCTTCGGACGGCCATAACTGTTGGCTTGTTTAGAGTTACCGGAGCCATAACCAGTCAAAACGAAGCTCGCGGTGAGTTCTACGGCCTTGACAGCTGTAAGCCATCAACGAATAGTTTCAAACCCAAAAAAGGCTATCCGAACCTCAATCGGGTCTCTGAAGTTTTTTGGCCTTCTTTTTTCCATCACGTGAATTTTTACGTTAAAACGGGATCACCGTTGCTGGTCTTCGATTTACCTTCCCTGGAGAGCGGTTCAGCATGGTACTATTCCATTTCAAATCCCTGCACCCACTTCTAAAAGTCGAACGGCGCTGTTTCGGCTTTTTGGACGAATGTTGCACCTTGCACAGCGAATGTTGCACCCTGTGGATATCGATTCTTCGGACGGCCATAACTGTTGGCTCGTTTAGAGTTACGGGAGCCATAACTAGTCAAAACGAAGCTCTCGGTGAGTTCTATGGCCTTGACGGCTGTAAGCCATCAACGGATAGTTTCAAACCCAAAAAAGGCTATCCGAACCTCAATCGGGTCTCTGAAGTTTTTAGGCCTTCTTTTTTCCATCACGTGAATTTTTACGTTAAAACGGGATCACCGTTGCTGGTCTTCGATTTACCTTTCCTGGAGAGCGGTTCACCATGGTACTGTTCCATTTCAAATCCCTACACCCACTTCTAAAAGTCGAACGGCGCTGTTTCGGCTTTTTGGACGAATGTTGCACCTTGCACTGCGAATGTTGCACCCTGTGGATATCGATTCTTCGGACGGCCATAACTATTGGCTTGTTTAGAGTTACGGGAGCCATAACCTGTAAAAAAGAAGCTCGCGGTGAGTTCTACGGCCTTGACAGCTGTAAGCCGTCAACGGATAGTTCCAAACCCAAAAAAGGCTATCCGAACCTCAATCGGGTCTCTGAAGTTTTTTGGCCTTCTTTTTTCCATCACGTGAATTTTTACGTTAAAACGGGATCACCGTTGCTGGTTTTCGATTTACCTTCCCTGGAGAGCGGTTCAGCATGGTACTGTTCTATTTCAAATCCCTGCTCCCACTTCTAAAAGTCGAACGGCGTTGTTTAGGCTTTTTGGACGAATGTTGCACCTTGCACTGCGAATGTTGCACCCTGTGGATATCGATTCTTCGGACGGCCATAACTGTTTGCTCGTTTAGAGTTACGGGAGCCATAACCCGTCAAAACGAAGCTCTTGGTGAGTTCTACGGCCTTGACAGCTGTAAGCCGTCAACGGATAGTTTCAAACCCAAAAAAGGCTATCCGAACCTCAATCGGGTCTTTGAAGTTTTTTGGCCTTCTTTTTTCCATCACGTGAATTTTTACGTTAAAACGGGATCACCGTTGCTAGTCTTCGATTTACCTTCCCTGGAGAGCGTTTCAGCATGGTATGGTTCCATTTCAAATCCCTGCACCCACTTCTCAAAGTCGAACGGCACTGTTTCGGCTTTTTGGACGAATGTTGCACCTTACACAGCGAATGTTGCACCCTGTGGATATCGATTCTTCGGACGGCCATAACTTTTGGCTCGTTTAGAGTTACGGGAGCCATAACCAGTCAAAACGAAGCTCTCGGTGAGTTCTACGGCCTTGACCGCTGTAAGCCGTCAACGGATAGTTTCAAACCCAAAAAAGGCTATCCGAACCTCAATCGGGTCTTTGAAGTTTTTTGGCCTTCTTTTTCCCATCACGTGAATTTTTACGTTAAAACGGGATCACCGTTGCTGGTTTTCGATTTACCTTCCCTGGAGAGCGGTTCAGCATGGTACTGTTCCATTTCAAATCCCTGCACCCACTTCTAAAAGTCGAACGGCGCTGTTTCGGCTTTTTGGACGAATGTTGCACCTTGCACAGCGAATGTTGCACCCTGTGGATATCGATTCTTCAGACGGCCATAACTGTTGGCTTGTTTAGAGTTACCGGAGCCATAACCAGTCAAAACGAAGCTCGCGGTGAGTTCTACGGCCTTGACAGCTGTAAGCCATCAACGAATAGTTTCAAACCCAAAAAAGGCTATCCGAACCTCAATCGGGTCTCTGAAGTTTTTTGGCCTTCTTTTTTCCATCACGTGAATTTTTACGTTAAAACGGGATCACCGTTGCTGGTCTTCGATTTACCTTCCCTGGAGAGCGGTTCAGCATGGTACTATTCCATTTCAAATCCCTGCACCCACTTCTAAAAGTCGAACGGCGCTGTTTCGGCTTTTTGGACGAATGTTGCACCTTGCACAGCGAATGTTGCACCCTGTGGATATCGATTCTTCGGACGGCCATAACTGTTGGCTCGTTTAGAGTTACGGGAGCCATAACTAGTCAAAACGAAGCTCTCGGTGAGTTCTATGGCCTTGACGGCTGTAAGCCATCAACGGATAGTTTCAAACCCAAAAAAGGCTATCCGAACCTCAATCGGGTCTCTGAAGTTTTTAGGCCTTCTTTTTTCCATCACGTGAATTTTTACGTTAAAACGGGATCACCGTTGCTGGTCTTCGATTTACCTTTCCTGGAGAGCGGTTCACCATGGTACTGTTCCATTTCAAATCCCTACACCCACTTCTAAAAGTCGAACGGCGCTGTTTCGGCTTTTTGGACGAATGTTGCACCTTGCACTGCGAATGTTGCACCCTGTGGATATCGATTCTTCGGACGGCCATAACTATTGGCTTGTTTAGAGTTACGGGAGCCATAACCTGTAAAAAAGAAGCTCGCGGTGAGTTCTACGGCCTTGACAGCTGTAAGCCGTCAACGGATAGTTCCAAACCCAAAAAAGGCTATCCGAACCTCAATCGGGTCTCTGAAGTTTTTTGGCCTTCTTTTTTCCATCACGTGAATTTTTACGTTAAAACGGGATCACCGTTGCTGGTTTTCGATTTACCTTCCCTGGAGAGCGGTTCAGCATGGTACTGTTCTATTTCAAATCCCTGCTCCCACTTCTAAAAGTCGAACGGCGTTGTTTAGGCTTTTTGGACGAATGTTGCACCTTGCACTGCGAATGTTGCACCCTGTGGATATCGATTCTTCGGACGGCCATAACTGTTTGCTCGTTTAGAGTTACGGGAGCCATAACCCGTCAAAACGAAGCTCTTGGTGAGTTCTACGGCCTTGACAGCTGTAAGCCGTCAACGGATAGTTTCAAACCCAAAAAAGGCTATCCGAACCTCAATCGGGTCTTTGAAGTTTTTTGGCCTTCTTTTTTCCATCACGTGAATTTTTACGTTAAAACGGGATCACCGTTGCTAGTCTTCGATTTACCTTCCCTGGAGAGCGTTTCAGCATGGTATGGTTCCATTTCAAATCCCTGCACCCACTTCTCAAAGTCGAACGGCACTGTTTCGGCTTTTTGGACGAATGTTGCACCTTACACAGCGAATGTTGCACCCTGTGGATATCGATTCTTCGGACGGCCATAACTTTTGGCTCGTTTAGAGTTACGGGAGCCATAACCAGTCAAAACGAAGCTCTCGGTGAGTTCTACGGCCTTGACCGCTGTAAGCCGTCAACGGATAGTTTCAAACCCAAAAAAGGCTATCCGAACCTCAATCGGGTCTTTGAAGTTTTTTGGCCTTCTTTTTCCCATCACGTGAATTTTTACGTTAAAACGGGATCACCGTTGCTGGTTTTCGATTTACCTTCCCTGGAGAGCGGTTCAGCATGGTACTGTTCCATTTCAAATCCCTGCACCCACTTCTAAAAGTCGAACGGTGCTGTTTCGGCTTTTTGGACGAATGTTGCACCTTGCACAGCGAATGTTGCACCCTGTGGATATCGATTCTTCGGACGGCCATAACTGTTGGCTTGTTTAGAGTTACCGGAGCCATAACCAGTCAAAACGAAGCTCGCGGTGAGTTCTACGGCCTTGACAGCTGTAAGCCATCAACGAATAGTTTCAAACCCAAAAAAGGCTATCCGAACCTCAATCGGGTCTCTGAAGTTTTTTGGCCTTCTTTTTTCCATCACGTGAATTTTTACGTTAAAACGGGATCACCGTTGCTGGTCTTCGATTTACCTTCCCTGGAGAGCGGTTCAGCATGGTACTATTCCATTTCAAATCCCTGCACCCACTTCTAAAAGTCGAACGGCGCTGTTTCGGCTTTTTGGACGAATGTTGCACCTTGCACAGCGAATGTTGCACCCTGTGGATATCGATTCTTCGGACGGCCATAACTGTTGGCTCGTTTAGAGTTACGGGAGCCATAACTAGTCAAAACGAAGCTCTCGGTGTGTTCTATGGCCTTGACGGCTGTAAGCCATCAAAGGATAGTTTCAAACGCAAAAAAGGCTATCCGAACCTCAATCGGGTCTCTGAAGTTTTTAGGCCTTCTTTTTTCCATCACGTGAATTTTTACGTTAAAACGGGATCACCGTTGCTGGTCTTCGATTTACCTTTCCTGGAGAGCGGTTCACCATGGTACTGTTCCATTTCAAATCCCTACACCCACTTCTAAAAGTCGAACGGCGCTGTTTCGGCTTTTTGGACGAATGTTGCACCTTGCACTGCGAATGTTGCACCCTGTGGATATCGATTCTTCGGACGGCCATAACTATTGGCTTGTTTAGAGTTACGGGAGCCATAACATGTCAAAAAGAAGCTCGCGGTGAGTTCTACGGCCTTGACAGCTGTAAGCCGTCAACGGATAGTTCCAAACCCAAAAAAGGCTATCCGAACCTCAATCGGGTCTCTGAAGTTTTTTGGCCTTCTTTTTTCCATCACGTGAATTTTTACGTTAAAACGGGATCACCGTTGCTGGTTTTCGATTTACCTTCCCTGGAGAGCGGTTCAGCATGGTACTGTTCTATTTCAAATCCCTGCTCCCACTTCTAAAAGTCGAACGGCGTTGTTTAGGCTTTTTGGACGAATGTTGCACCTTGCACTGCGAATGTTGCACCCTGTGGATATCGATTCTTCGGACGGCCATAACTGTTTGCTCGTTTAGAGTTACGGGAGCCATAACCCGTCAAAACGAAGCTCTTGGTGAGTTCTACGGCCTTGACAGCTGTAAGCCGTCAACGGATAGTTTCAAACCCAAAAAAGGCTATCCGAACCTCAATCGGGTCTTTGAAGTTTTTTGGCCTTCTTTTTTCCATCACGTGAATTTTTACGTTAAAACGGGATCACCGTTGCTGGTCTTCGATTTACCTTCCCTGGAGAGCGTTTCAGCATGGTATGGTTCCATTTCAAATCCCTGCACCCACTTCTCAAAGTCGAACGGCACTGTTTCGGCTTTTTGGACGAATGTTGCACCTTGCACAGCGAATGTTGCACCCTGTGGATATCGATTCTTCGGACGGCCATAACTTTTGGCTCGTTTAGAGTTACGGGAGCCATAACCAGTCAAAACGAAGCTCTCGGTGAGTTCTACGGCCTTGACCGCTGTAAGCCGTCAACGGATAGTTTCAAACCCAAAAAAGGCTATCCGAACCTCAATCGGGTCTTTGAAGTTTTTTGGCCTTCTTTTTCCCATCACGTGAATTTTTACGTAAAAACGGGATCACCGTTGCTGGTCTTCGATTTACCTTCCCTGGAGAGCGGTTCAGCATGGTACTGTTCCATTTCAAATCCCTGCACCCACTTCTAAAAGTCGAACGGTGATGTTTCGGCTTTTTGGACGAATGTTGCACCTTGCACAGCGAATGTTGCACCCTGTGGATATCGATTCTTCGGACGGCCATAACTGTTGGCTTGTTTAGAGTTACCGGAGCCATAACCCGTCAAAACGAAGCTCTCGGTGAGTTCTACGGCCTTGACAGCTGTAAGCCGTCAACGGAAAGTTTCAAACCCAAAAAAGGCTATCCGAACCTCAATCGGGTCTTTGAAGTTTTTTGGCCTTCTTTTTTCCATCACGTGAATTTTTACGTTAAAACGGGATCACCGTTGCTGGTCTTCGATTTACCTTCCCTGGAGAGCGTTTCAGCATGGTATGGTTCCATTTCAAATCCCTGCACCCACTTCTCAAAGTCGAACGGCACTGTTTGGGCTTTTTGGACGAATGTTGCACCTTGCACAATGAATGTTGCACCCTGTGGATATCGATTCTTCGGATGGCCATAACTGTTGGCTCGTTTAGAATTACGGGAGCCATAACCAGTCAAAACGAAGCTCTCGGTGAGTTCTACGGCCTTGACCGCTGTAAGCCGTCAACGGATAGTTTCAAACCCAAAAAAGGCTATCCGAACCTCAATCGGGTCTCTGAAGTTTTTTGGCCTTCTTTTTTCCATCACGTGAATTTTTACGTTAAAACGGGATCAACGTTGCTGATCTTCGATTTACCTTCCATGGAGAGCGGTTCAGCATGGTACTGTTCCAATTCAAATCCCTGCACCCACTTCTAAAAGTCAAACGGCGCTGTTTCGGCTTTTTGGACGAATGTTGCACCTTGCACAGCGAATGTTGCACCCTGTGGATATCGATTCTTCGGACGGCCATAACTGTTGGCTTGGTTTGAGTTACGGGAGCCATAACCAGTCAAAACAAAGCTCGCGGTGAGTTCTACGGCCTTGACAGCTGTAAGCCATCAACGGATAGTTTCAAACCCAAAAAAGGCTATCCGAACCTCAATCGGGTCTCTGAAGTTTTTTGGCCTTCTTTTTTCCATCACGTGAATTTTTACGTTAAAACGGGATCACCGTTGCTGGTCTTCGATTTACCTTCCCTGGAGAGCGGTTCAGCATGGTACTGTTCCATTTCAAATCCCTGCTCCCACTTCTAAAAGTCGAACGGCGCTGTTTCGGCTTTTTGGACGAATGTTGCACCTTGCACAGCGAATGTTGCACCCTGTGGATATCGATTCTTCGGACGGCCATAACTGTTGGCTCGTTTAGAGTTACGGGAGCCATAACCAGTCAAAACGAAGCTCTCGGTGAGTTCTATGGCCTTGACGGCTGTAAGCCGTCAACGGATAGTTTCAAACCCAAAAAAGGCTATCCGAACCTCAGTCGGGTCTCTGAAGTTTTTAGGCCTTCTTTTTTCCATCACGTGAATTTTTACGTTAAAACGAGATCACCGTTGCTGGTCTTCGATTTACCTTCCCTGGAGAGCGGTTCACCATGGTACTGTTCCATTTCAAATCCCTGCACCCACTTCTAAAAGTCGAACGGCGCTGTTTCGGCTTTTTGGACGAATGTTGCACCTTGCACTGCGAATGTTGCACCCTGTGGATATCGATTCTTCGGACGGCCATAACTATTGGCTTGTTTAGAGTTACGGGAGCCATAACAAGTCAAAACGAAGCTCGCGGTGAGTTCTACGGCCTTGACGGCTGTAAGCCGTCAACGGATAGTTTCAAACCGAAAAAAAAGGCTATCCGAAAATCAATCGGGTCTCTGAAGTTTTTTGGCCTTCTTTTTTCCATCACGTGAATTTTTACATTAAAACGGGATCACCGTTGCTGGTCTTCGATTTACCTTCCATGGAGAGCGGTTCATCATGGTACTGTTCCATTTCAAATCCCTGCATCCACTTCTAAAAGTCGAACGGCGCTGTTTAGACTTTTTGGATGAATGATGCACCTTGCACAGCGAATGTTGCACCCTGTGGATATCGATTCTTCGGACGGCCATAACTGTTGGCTCGTTTAGAGTTACGGGAGCCATAACCAGTCAAAACGAAGTTCTCGGTGATTTCTACGGCCTTGACAGCTGTAAGCTGTCAACGGATAGTTTCAAACCCAAAAAAGGCTATCCGAACCTCAATCGCGTCTCTGAAGTTTTTTGGCCTTCTTTTTCCCATCACGTGAATTTTTACGTTAAAACGGGATCACCGTTGCTGGTCTTCGATTTACCTTTCTGGCAAGCGGTTCAGCATGTTACTGTTCCATTTCAAATCCCTACACCCACTTCTCAAAGTCGAACGGCGCTGTTTCGGCTTTTTGGACGAATGTCGCACCTTGCACAGCGAATGTTGCACCCTGTGGATATCGATTCTTCGGACGGCCATAACTGTTGGATCGTTTAGAGTTACGGGAGCCATAACCAGTCAAAACGAAGCTCTCATTGAGTTCTACGGCCTTGAATGCTATAACCCATCAACGGATAGTTTCAAACTCAAAAAAGGCTATCCGAACCTCAATCGGGTCTCTGAAGTTTTTTGGCCTTCTTTTTTCCATCACGTGAATTTTTACGTTAAAACGGGATCACCGTTGCTGGTCTTCGATTTACCTTCCCTGGAGAGAGGTTCAGCATGGTACTGTTCCATTTCAAATCCCTGCACCCACTTCTAAAAGACGAACGGTGTTGTTTAGGCTTTTTGGACGAATGTTGCACCTTGCAATGCGAATGTTGCACCCTGTGGATATCGATTCTTCGGACGGCCATAACTGTTGGCTCGTTTAGAGTTATGGGAGTCATAACCAGTCAAAACGAAGCTCTCGGTGAGTTCTACGGCCTTGATGGCTGGAAGCCGTCAACGGATAAATTCAAACCCAAAAAAGGCTATCCGAACCTCAATCGCGTCTCTGAAGTTTTTTGGCCTTATTTTTTCCATCACGTGAATTTTTACGTTAAAACGGGATCACCGTTGCTGGTCTTCGATTTACCTTCCCTGGAGAGCGGTTCACCATGGTACTGTTCCATTTCAAATCCCTACACCCACTTCTAAAAGTCGAATGGCGTTGTTTCGGCTTTTTGGACGAATGTCGCACCTTGCACAGCGAATGTTGCACCCTATGGATATCGATTCTTCGAACGACCATAACTGTTTGCTCGTTTAGGGTTATGGGAGCCATAACCAGTCAAAACGAAGCTCGCGGTGAGTTCTACGGCCTTGACTGCTGTAAGCCGTCAACGGATAGTTTCAAACCCAAAAAAGGCTATCCGAACCTCAATCGGGTCTCTGAAGTTTTTTGGCCTTCTTTTTTCCATCACGTGAATTTTTACATTAAAACGGGATCACCGTTGCTGGTCTTCGATTTACCTTCCATGGAGAGCGGTTCAGCATGGTACTGTTCCATTTCAAATCCCTGCACCCACTTCTAAAAGTCGAACGGCGCTGTTTGGACTTTTTGGACGAATGTTGCACCTTGCACAGCGAATGTTGCACCCTGTGGATATCGATTCTTCGGACGGCCATAACTGTTGGCTCGTTTAGAGTTACGGGAGCCATAACCAGTCAAAACGAAGTTCTCGGTGATTTCTACGGCCTTGACAGCTGTAAGCCATCAACGGATAGTTTCAAACCCAAAAAAGGCTATCCGAACCTCCATCGCGTCTCTGAAGTTTTTTGGCCTTCTTTTTCCCATCACGTGAATTTTTACGTTAAAACGGGATCACCGTTGCTGGTCTTTGATTTACCTTTCTGGAGAGCGGTTCAGCATGGTACTGTTCCATTTCAAATCCCTGCACCCACTTCTCAAAGTCGAACGGCGTTGTTTCGGCTTTTTGGACGAATGTCGCACCTTGCACAGCGAATGTTGCACCCTGTGGATATCGATTCTTCGGACGGCCATAACTGTTGGATCGTTTAGAGTTACGGGAGCCATAACCAGTCAAAACGAAGCTCTCATTGAGTTCTACGGCCTTGAATGCTGTACGCCATCAACTGATAGTTTCAAACCCAAAAAAGGCTATCCGAACCTCAATCGGGTCTCTGAAGTTTTTTGGCCTTCTTTTTTCCATCACGTGAATTTTTACGTTAAAACAGGATCACCGTTGCTGGTCTTCGATTTACCTTCCCTGGAGATCGGTTCAGCATGGTACTGTTCCATTTCAAATCCCTGCACCCACTTCTAAAAGACGAACGGTGCTGTTTAGGCTTTTTGGACGAATGTTGCACCTTGCAATGCGAATGTTGCACCCTGTGGATATCGATTCTTCGGACGGCCATAACTGTTGGCTCGTTTAGAGTTACGGGAGCCATAACCAGTCAAAACGAAGCTCTCGGTGAGTTCTACGGCCTTGATGGCTGTAAGCCGTCAACGGATAAATTCAAACCCAAAAAAGGCTATCCGAACCTCAATCGCGTCTCTGAAGTTTTTTGGCCTTCTTTTTTCCATCACGTGAATTTTTACGTTAAAACGGGATCACCGTTGCTGGTCTTCGATTTACCTTCCCTAGAGAGCGGTTCACCATGGTACTGTTCCATTTCAAATCCCTACACCCACTTCTAAAAGTCGAATGGCGTTGTTTCGGCTTTTTGGACGAATGTCGCACCTTGCACAGCGAATGTTGCACCCTATGGATATCGATTCTTCGAACGACCATAACTGTTTGCTCGTTTAGAGTTATGGGAGCCATAACCAGTCAAAACGAAGCTCGCGGTGAGTTCTACGGCCTTGACGGCTGTAAGCCGTCAACGGATAGTTTCAAACCCAAAAAAGGCTATCCGAACCTCAATCGGGTCTCTGAAGTTTTTTGGCCTTCTTTTTTCCATCACATGAATTTTTACATTAAAACGGGATCACCGTTGCTGGTCTTCTATTTACATTCCCTGGAGAGCGGTTCAGCATGGTACTGTTCCATTTCAAATCCCTGCACCCACTTCTAAAAGTCGAACGGCGCTGTTTAGGCTTTTTGGACGAATGTTGCACCTTGCACTGCGAATGTTGCACCCTATGGATATCGATTCTTCGGACGGCTATAACTGTTGGCTCGTTTAGAGTTACGGGAGCCATAACCAGTCAAAACGAAGCTCTCGGTGAGTTCTACGGCCTTGACCGCTGTAAGCCATCAACGGATAGTTTCAAACCCAAAAAAGGCTATCCGAACCTCAATCGGGTCTCTGAAGTTTTTTGGCCTTCTTTTTTCCATCACGTGAATTTTTACGTTAAAACGGGATCACCGTTGCTGGTCTTCGATTTACCTTCCCTGGAGAGCGGTTCAGCATGGTACTGTTCCATTTCAAATCCCTGCACCCACTTCTAAAAGTCGAACGGCGTTGTTTCGGCTTTTTGGACGAATGTTGCACCTTGCACAGCGAATGTTGCACCCTGTGGATATCGATTCTTCGGACGGCCATAACTGTTGGCTTGTTTAGAGTTACGGGAGCCATAACCAGTCAAAACGAAGCTCTCGGTGAGTTCTACGGCCTTGACGGCTGTAAGCCATCAACGAATAGTTTCAAACCCAAAAAAGGCTATCCGAACCTCTATCGGGTCTCTGAAGTTTTTTGGCCATATTTTTTCCATCACGTGAATTTTTACGTTAAAACGGGATCACCGTTGCTGGTCTTCGATTTACCTTCCCTGGAGAGCGGTTCAGCATGGTACTATTCCATTTCAAATCCCTGCACCCACTTCTAAAAGTCGAACGGCGCTGTTTCGGCTTTTTGGACGAATGTTGCACCTTGCACAGCGAATGTTGCACCCTGTGGATATCGATTCTTCGGACGGCCATAACTGTTTGCTCGTTTAGAGTTACGGGAGCAATAACCCGTCAAAACGAAGCTCTCGGTGAGTTCTACGGCCTTGACAGCTGTAAGCCGTCAACGGATAGTTTTAAACCCAAAAAAGGCTATCCGAACCTCAATCGGGTCTCTGAAGTTTTTTGGCCTTCTTTTTTCCATCACGTGAATTTTTACGTTAAAACGGGATCACCGTTGCTGGTCTTCGATTTACCTTCCCTGGAGAGCGTTTCAGCATGGTATGGTTCCATTTCAAATCCCTGCACCCACTTCTCAAAGTCGAACGGCGCTGTTTCGGCTTTTTGGACGAATGTTGCACTGCGAATTTTGCACCCTGTGGATATCGATTCTTCGGACGGCCATAACTTTTGGCTCGTTTAGAGTTACGGGAGCCATAACCAGTCAAAACGAAGCTCTCGGTGAATTCTACGGCCTTGACCGCTGTAAGCCGTCAACGGATAGTTTCAAACCCAAAAAAGGCTATTCGAACCTCAATCGGGTCTCTGAAGTTTTTTGGCCTTCTTTTTTCCATCACGTGAATTTTTACGTTAAAATGGGATCATCGTTGCTGGTTTTCGATTTACCTTCCCTGGAGAGCGGTTCAGCATGGTATTGTTCTATTTCAAATCCCTGCACCCACTTCTAAAAGTCGAACGGCGCTGTTTAGGCTTTTTGGACGAATGTTGCACCTTGCACTTCAAATGTTGCACCTTGTGGATATCGATTCTTCGGACGGCCATAACTGTTTGCTCGTTTAGAGTTACGGGAGCCATAACCCGTCAAAACGAAGCTCTCGGTGAGTTCTACGGCCTTGACGGCTGTAAGCCGTCAACGGATAGTTTTAAACCCAAAAAAGGCTATCCGAACCTCAATCGGATCTTTGAAGTTTTTTGGCCTTCTTTTTTCCATCACGTGAATTTTTACGTTAAAACGGGATCACCGTTGCTGGTCTTCGATTTACCTTCCCTGGAGAGCGTTTCAGCATGGTATGGTTCCATTTCAAATCCCTGCACCCACTTCTCTATGTCGAATGGCACTGTTTCGGCTTTTTGGACGAATGTTGCACCTTGCACAGCGAATGTTGCACCCTGTGGATATCGATTCTTCGGACGGCCATAACTGTTGGCTTGTTTAGAGTTACGGGAGCCATAACCAGTCAAAACGAAGCTTGCGGTGAGTTCTACGGCCTTGATAGCTGTAAGCCATCAACGGATAGTTTCAAACCCAAAAAAGGCTATCCGAACCTCAATCGGGTCTCTGAAGTTTTTTGGCCATATTTTTTCCATCACGTGAATTTTTACGTTAAAACGGGATCACCGTTGCTGGTCTTCGATTTACCTTCCCTAGAGAGCGTTTCAGCATGGTATGGTTCCATTTCAAATCCCTACACCCACTTCTCAAAGTCGAAAGGCACTGTTTCGGCTTTTTGGACGAATGTTGCACCTTGCACAATGAATGTTGCACCCTGTGGATATCGATTTTTCGGATGGCCATAACTGTTGGCTCGTTTAGAGTTACGGGAGCCATAACCAGTCAAAACGAAGCTCTCGGTGAGTTCTACGGAATTGACCGCTGTAAGCCGTCAACGGATAGTTTCAAACCCAAAAAAGGCTATCCGAACCTCAATCGGGTCTCTGAAGTTTTTTGGCCTTCTTTTTTCCATCACGTGAATTTTTACGTTAAAACGGGATCACCGTTGCTGGTCTTCGATTTACCTTCCCTGGAGAGCGGTTCAGCATGGTACTGTTCCATTTCAAATCCCTGCACCCACTTCTAAAAGTCGAACGACGTTGTTTCGGCTTTTTGGACGAATGTTGCACCTTGCACAGCGAATGTTGCACCCTGTGGATATCGATTCTTCGGACGGCCATAACTGTTGGCTTGTTTAGAGTTATGGGAGCCATAACCAGTCAAAACGAAGCTCGCGGTGAGTTCTACGGCCTTGACAGCTGTAAGCTATCAACGAATAGTTTCAAACCCAAAAAAGGCTATCCGAACCTCAATCGGGTCTCTGAAGTTTTTTGGCCATATTTTTTCCATCACGTGAATTTTTACGTTAAAACGGGATCACCGTTGCTGGTCTTCGATTTACCTTCCCTGGAGAGCGGTTCAGCATGGTACTATTCCATTTCAAATCCCTGCACCCACTTCTAAAAGTCGAACGACGCTGTTTCGGCTTTTTGGACGAATGTTGCACCTTGCACAGCGAATGTTGCACCTGTGGATATCGATTCTTCGGACGGCCATAACTGTTTGCTCGTTTAGAGTTACGGGAGCCATAACCCGTCAAAACGAAGCTCTCGGTGAGTTCTACGGCCTTGACAGCTGTAAGCCGTCAACGGATAGTTTTAAACCCAAAAAAGGCTATCCGAACCTCAATCGGGTCTCTGAAGTTTTTTGGCCTTCTTTTTTCCATCACGTGAATTTTTACGTTAAAACGGGATCACCGTTGCTGGTTTTCGATTTACCTTCCCTGGAGAGCGGTTCAGCATGGTACTGTTCGATTTCAAATCCCTGCACCCACTTCTAAAAGTCGAACGGCGCTGTTTAGGCTTTTTGGACGAATGTTGCACCTTGCACTACGAATGTTGCACCTTGTGGATATCGATTCTTCGGACGGCCATAACTTTTGGCTCGTTTAGAGTTACGGGAGCCATAACCAGTCAAAACGAAGCTCTCGGTGAGTTCTACGGCCTTGACTGCTGTAAGCCGTCAACGGATAGTTTCAAACCCAAAAAAGGCTATCCGAACCTCAATCGGGTCTCTGAAGTTTTTTGGCCTTCTTTTTTCCATCACGTGAATTTTTACGTTAAAACGGGATCACCGTTGCTGGTCTTCGATTTACCTTCCCTGGAGAGCGTTTCAGCATGGTATGGTTCCATTTCAAATCCCTGCACCCACTTCTCAAAGTCGAACGGCACTGTTTCGGCTTTTTGGACGAATGTTGCACCTTGCACAGCGAATGTTGCACCCTGTGGATATCGATTCTTCGGACGGCCATAACTTTTGGCTCGTTTAGAGTTACGGGAGCCATAACCAGTCAAAACGAAGCTCTCGGTGAGTTCTACGGCCTTGACCGCTGTAAGCCGTCAGCGGATAGTTTCAAACCCAAAAAAGGCTATCCGAACCTCAATCAGGTCTCTGAAGTTTTTTGGCCTTCTTTTTTCCATCACGTGAATTTTTACGTTAAAACGGGATCACCGTTGCTGGTTTTCGATTTACCTTCCCTGGAGAGCGGTTCAGCATGGTACTGTTCGATTTCAAATCACTGCACCCACTTCTAAAAGTCGAACGGCGCTGTTTAGGCTTTTTGGACGAATGTTGCACCTTGCACTGCGAATGTTGCACCCTGTGGATATCGATTCTTCGGACGGCCATAACTTTTGGCTCGTTTAGAGTTACGGGAGCCATAACCAGTCAAAACGAAGCTCTCGGTGAGTTCTACGGCCTTGACCGCTGTAAGCCGTCAACGGATAGTTTCAAACCCAAAAAAGGCTATCCGAACCTCAATCGGGTCTCTGAAGTTTTTTGGCCTTCTTTTTTCCATCACGTGAATTTTTACGTTAAAACGGGATCACCATTGCTGGTCTTCGATTTACCTTCCCTAGAGAGCGTTTTAGCATGGTATGGTTCCATTTCAAATCCCTGCACCCACTTCTCAAAGTCGAAAGGCACTGTTTCGGCTTTTTGGACGAATGTTGCACCTTGCACAATGAATGTTGCACCCTGTGGATATCGATTCTTCGGATGGCCATAACTGTTGGCTCGTTTAGAGTTACGGGAGCCATAACCAGTCAAAACGAAGATCTCGGTGAGTTTTACGGCCTTGACCGCTGTAAGCCGTCAACGGATAGTTTCAAACCCAAAAAAGGCTATCCGAACCTCAATCGGGTCTCTGAAGTTTTTTGGCCTTCTTTTTTCCATCACGTGAATTTTTACGTTAAAACGGGATCACCGTTGCTGGTCTTCGATTTACCTTCCTTGGAGAGCGGTTCAGCATGGTACTGTTCCATTTCAAATCCCTGCACCCACTTCTAAAAGTCGAACGGCGTTGTTTCGGCTTTTTGGACGAATGTTGCACCTTGCACAGCGAATGTTGCACCCTGTGGATATCGATTCTTCGGACGGCCATAACTGTTGGCTTGTTTAGAGTTACGGGAGCCATAACCAGTCAAAACGAAGCTCGAGGTGAGTTCTACGGCCTTGACAGCTGTAAGCCATTAACGAATAGTTTCAAACCCAAAAAAGGCTATCCGAACCTCAATCGGGTCTCTGAAGTTTTTTGGCCATATTTTTTCCATCACGTGAATTTTTACGTTAAAACGGGATCACCGTTGCTGGTCTTCGATTTACCTTCCCTGGAGAGTGGTTCAGCATGGTACTATTCCATTTCAAATCCCTGCACCCACTTCTAAAAGTCGAACGGCGCTGTTTCGGCTTTTTGGACGAATGTTGCACCTTGCACAGCGAATGTTGCACCCTGTGGATATCGATTCTTCGGACGGCCATAACTGTTTGCTCGTTTAGAGTTACGGGAGCCATAACCCGTCAAAACGAAGCTTTCGGTGAGTTCTACGGCCTTGACAGCTGTAAGCCGTCAACGGATAGTTTTAAACCCAAAAAAGGCTATCCGAACCTCAATCGGGTCTCTGAAGTTTTTTGGCCTTCTTTTTTCCATCACGTGAATTTATACGTTAAAACGGGATCACCGTTGCTGGTCTTCGATTTACCTTCCCTGGAGAGCGTTTCAGCATGGTATGGTTCCATTTCAAATCCCTGCACCCACTTCTCAAAGTCGAACGGCACTGTTTCGGCTTTTTGGACGAATGTTGCACCTTGCACAGCGAATGTTGCACCCTGTGGATATCGATTCTTCGGACGGCCATAACTTTTGGCTCGTTTAGAGTTACGGGAGCCATAACCAGTCAAAACGAAGCTCTTGGTGAGTTCTACGGCCTTGACCGCTGTAAGCCGTCAACGGATAGTTTCAAACCCAAAAAAGGCTATCCGAACCTCAATCGGGTCTCTGAAGTTTTTTGGCCTTCTTTTTTCCATCATGTGAATTTTTACGTTAAAACGGGATCACCGTTGCTGGTTTTCGATTTACCTTCCCTGGAGAGCGGTTCAGCATGGTACTGTTCGATTTCAAATCCCTGCACCCACTTCTAAAAGACGAACGGCGCTGTTTAGGCTTTTTGGACGAATGTTGCACCTTGCACTGCGAATGTTGCACCCTGTGGATATCGATTCTTCGGACGGCCATAACTTTAGGCTCGTTTAGAGTTACGGGAGCCATAACCAGTCAAAACGAAGCTCTCGGTGAGTTCTACGGCCTTGACCGCTGTAAGCCGTCAACGGATAGTTTCAAACCCAAAAAAGGCTATCCGAACCTCAATCGGGTCTCTGAAGTTTTTTGGCCTTCTTTTTTCCATCACGTGAATTTTTACGTTAAAACGGGATCACCGTTGCTGGTCTTCGATTTACCTTCCCTAGAGAGCGTTTTAGCATGGTATGGTTCCATTTCAAATCCCTGCACCCACTTCTCAAAGTCGAAAGGCACTGTTTCGGCTTTTTGGACGAATGTTGCACCTTGCACAATGAATGTTGCACCCTGTGGATATCGATTCTTCGGATGGCCATAACTGTTGGCTCGTTTAGAGTTACGGGAGCCATAACCAGTCAAAACGAAGCTCTCGGTGAGTTCTACGGCCTTGACCGCTGTAAGCCGTCAACGGATAGTTTCAAACCCAAAAAAGGCTATCCGAACCTCAATCGGGTCTCTGAAGTTTTTTGGCCTTCTTTTTTCCATCACGTGAATTTTTACGTTAAAACGGGATCACCGTTGCTGGTCTTCGATTTACCTTCCCTGGAGAGCGGTTCAGCATGGTACTGTTCCATTTCAAATCCCTGCACCCACTTCTAAAAGTCGAACGGCGTTGTTTCGGCTTTTTGGACGAATGTTGCACCTTGCACAGCGAATGTTGCACCCTGTGGATATCGATTCTTCGGACGGCCATAACTATTGGCTTGTTTAGAGTTACGGGAGCCATAACCAGTCAAAACGAAGCTCGAGGTGAGTTCTACGGCCTTGACAGCTGTAAGCCATCAACGAATAGTTTCAAACCCAAAAAAGGCTATCCGAACCTCAATCTGGTCTCTGAAGTTTTTTGGCCATCTTTTTTCCATCACGTGAATTTTTACGTTAAAACGGGATCACCGTTGCTGGTCTTCGATTTACCTTCCCTGGAGAGCGGTTCAGCATGGTACTATTCCATTTCAAATCCCTGCACCCACTTCTAAAAGTCGAACGGCGCTGTTTCGGCTTTTTGGACGAATGTTGCACCTTGCACAGCGAATGTTGCACCCTGTGGATATCGATTCTTCGGACGGCCATAACTGTTGGCTCGTTTAGAGTTACGGGAGCCATAACCCGTCAAAACGAAGCTATCGGTGAGTTCGACGGCCTTGACCGCTGTAAGCCGTCAACGGATAGTTTCAAACCCAAAAAAGGCTATCCGAACCTCAATCGGGTCTCTGAAGTTTTTTGGCCTTCTTTTTTCCATCACGTGAATTTTTACGTTAAAACGGGATCACCGTTGCTGGTCTTCGATTTACCTTCCCTGGAGAGCGGTTCAGCATGGTACTGTTCCATTTGAAATCCCTGCACCCACTTCTAAAAGTCGAACGGCGTTGTTTCGGCTTTTTGGACGAATGTTGCACCTTGCACATCGAATGTTGCACCCTATGGATATCGATTCTTCGGACGGCCATAACTGTTGGCTTGGTTAGAGTTACGGGAGCCATAACCAGTCAAAACGAAGCTCTCGGTGAGTTCTACGGCCTTGACAGCTGTAAGCCATCAACGAATAGTTTCAAACCCAAAAAAGGCTATCCGAACCTCAATCGGGTCTCTGAAGTTTTTTGGCCTTCTTTTTTCCATCACGTGAATTTTTACGTTAAAACGGGATCACCGTTGCTGGTCTTCGATTTACCTTCCCTGGAGAGCGGTTCAGCATGGTACTATTCCATTTCAAATCCCTGCACCCACTTCTAAAAGTCGAACGGCGCTGTTTCGGCTTTTTGGACGAATGTTGCACCTTGCACAGCGAATGTTGCACACTGTGGATATCGATTCTTCGGACGGCCATAACTGTTGGCTCGTTTAGAGTTACGGGAGCCATAACCAGTCAAAATGAAGCTCTCGGTGAGTTCTATGGCCTTGACGGCTGTAAGCCATCAATGGATAGTTTCAAACCCAAAAAAGGCTATCCGAACCTCAATCGGGTCTTTGAAGTTTTTAGGCCTTCTTTTTTCCATCACGTGAATTTTTACGTTAAAACGGGATCACCTTTGCTGGTCTTCGATTTACCTTCCCTGGAGAGCGGTTCACCATGGTACTGTTCCATTTCAAATCCCTACACCCACTTCTAAAAGTCGAACGGCGCTGTTTCGGCTTTTTGGACGAATGTTGCACCTTGCACAGCGATTGTTGCACCTGTGGATATCGATTCTTCGGACGGCCATAACTGTTTGCTCGTTTAGAGTTACGGGAGCCATAACCCGTCAAAACGAAGCTCTCAGTGAGTTCTACGGCCTTGACAGCTGTAAGCCGTCAACGGATAGTTTTAAACCCAAAAAAGGCTATCCGAACCTCAATCGGGTCTCTGAAGTTTTTTGGCCTTCTTTTTTCCATCACGTGAATTTTTACGTTAAAACGGGATCACCGTTGCTGGTTTTCGATTTACCTTCCCTGGAGAGCGGTTCAGCATGGTACTGTTCGATTTCAAATCCCTGCACCCACTTCTAAAAGTCGAACGACGCTGTTTAGGCTTTTTGGACGAATGTTGCACCTTGCACTGCGAATGTTGCACCTTGTGGATATCGATTCTTCGGACGGCCATAACTTTTGGCTCGTTTAGAGTTACGGGAGCCATAACCAGTCAAAACGAAGCTCTCGGTGAGTTCTACGGCCTTGACCGCTGTAAGCCGTCAACGGATAGTTTCAAACCCAAAAAAGGCTATCCGAACCTCAATCGGGTCTCTGAAGTTTTTTGGCCTTCTTTTTTCCATCACTTGAATTTTTACGTTAAAACGGGATCACCGTTGCTGGTCTTCGATTTACCTTCCCTGGAGAGCGGTTCAGCATGGTACTATTCCATTTCAAATCCCTGCACCCACTTCTAAAAGTCGAACGGCGCTGTTTCGGCTTTTTGGACGAATGTTGCACCTTGCACAGCGAATGTTGCACACTGTGGATATCGATTCTTCGGACGGCCATAACTGTTGGCTCGTTTAGAGTTACGGGAGCCATAACCAGTCAAAACGAAGCTCTCGGTGAGTTCTATGGCCTTGACGGCTGTAAGCCGTCAACGGATAGTTTCAAACCCAAAAAAGGCTATCCGAACCTCAATCGGGTCTTTGAAGTTTTTAGGCCTTCTTTTTTCCATCACGTGAATTTTTACGTTAAAACGGGATCACCGTTGCTGGTCTTCGATTTACCTTCCCTGGAGAGCGGTTCAGCATGGTACTATTCCATTTCAAATCCCTGCACCCACTTCTAAAAGTCGAACGACGCTGTTTCGGCTTTTTGGACTAATGTTGCACCTTGCACAGCGAATGTTGCACCTGTGGATATCGATTCTTCGGACGGCCATAACTGTTTGCTCGTTTAGAGTTACGGGAGCCATAACCCGTCAAAACGAAGCTCTCGGTGAGTTCTACGGCCTTGACAGCTGTAAGCCGTCAACGGATAGTTTTAAACCCAAAAAAGGCTATCCGAACCTCAATCGGGTCTCTGAAGTTTTTTGGCCTTCTTTTTTCCATCACGTGAATTTTTACGTTAAAACGGGATCACCGTTGCTGGTTTTCGATTTACCTTCCCTGGAGAGCGGTTCAGCATGGTACTGTTCGATTTCAAATCCCTGCACCCACTTCTAAAAGTCGAACGGCGCTGTTTAGGCTTTTTGGACGAATGTTGCACCTTGCACTGCGAATGTTGCACCTTGTGGATATCGATTCTTCGGACGGCCATAACTTTTGGCTCGTTTAGAGTTATGGGAGCCATAACCAGTCAAAACGAAGCTCTCGGTGAGTTCTACGGCCTTGACCGCTGTAAGCCGTCAACGGATAGTTTCAAACCCAAAAAAGGCTATCCGAACCTCAATCGGGTCTCTGAAGTTTTTTGGCCTTCTTTTTTCCATCACGTGAATTTTTACGTTAAAACGGGATCACCGTTGCTGGTCTTCGATTTACCTTCCCTGGAGAGCGTTTCAGCATGGTATGGTTCCATTTCAAATCCCTGCACCCACTTCTCAAAGTCGAACGGCACTGTTTCAGCTTTTTGGACGAATGTTGCACCTTGCACAGCGAATGTTGCACCCTGTGGATATCGATTCTTCGGACGGCCATAACTTTTGGCTCGTTTAGAGTTACGGGAGCCATAACCAGTCAAAACGAAGCTCTCGGTGAGTTCTACGGCCTTGACCGCTGTAAGCCGTCAACGGATAGTTTCAAACCCAAAAAAGGCTATCCGAACCTCAATCGGGTCTCTGATGTTTTTTGGCCTTCTTTTTTCCATCACGTGAATTTTTACGTTAAAACGGGATCACCGTTGCTGGTTTTCGATTTACCTTCCCTGGAGAGCGGTTCAGCATGGTACTATTCGATTTCAAATCCCTGCACCCACTTCTAAAAGTCGAACGGCGCTGTTTAGGCTTTTTGGACGAATGTTGCACCTTGCACTGCGAATGTTGCACCCTGTGGATATCGATTCTTCGGACGGCCATAACTTTTGGCTCGTTTAGAGTTACGGGAGCCATAACCAGTCAAAACGAAGCTCTCGGTGAGTTCTACGGCCTTGACCACTGTAAGCCATCAACGGATAGTTTCAAACCCAAAAAAGGCTATCCGAACCTCAATCGGGTCTCTGAAGTTTTTTGGCCTTCTTTTTTCCATCACGTGAATTTTTACGTTAAAACGGGATCACCGTTGCTGGTCTTCGATTTACCTTCCCTAGAGAGCGTTTTAGCATGGTATGGTTCCATTTCAAATCCCTGCACCCACTTCTCAAAGTCGAAAGGCACTGTTTCGGCTTTTTGGACGAATGTTGCACCTTGCACAATGAATGTTGCACCCTGTGGATATCGATTCTTCGGATGGCCATAACTGTTGGCTCGTTTAGAGTTACGGGAGCCATAACCAGTCAAAACGAAGATCTCGGTGAGTTCTACGGCCTTGACCGCTGTAAGCCGTCAACGGATAGTTTCAAACCCAAAAAAGGCTATCCGAACCTCAATCGGGTCTCTGAAGTTTTTTGGCCTTCTTTTTTCCATCACGTGAATTTTTACGTTAAAACGGGATCACCGTTGCTGGTCTTCGATTTACCTTCCCTGGAGAGCGGTTCAGCATGGTACTGTTCCATTTCAAATCCCTGCACCCACTTCTAAAAGTCGAACGGCGTTGTTTCGGCTTTTTGGACGAATGTTGCACCTTGCACAGCGAATGTTGCACCCTGTGGATATCGATTCTTCGGACGGCCATAACTGTTGGCTTGTTTAGAGTTACGGGAGCCATAACCAGTCAAAACGAAGCTCGAGGTGAGTTCTACGGCCTTGACAGCTGTAAGCCATCAACGAATAGTTTCAAACCCAAAAAAGGCTATCCGAACCTCAATCGGGTCTCTGAAGTTTTTTGGCCATATTTTTTCCATCACGTGAATTTTTACGTTAAAACGGGATCACCGTTGCTGGTCTTCGATTTACCTTCCCTGGAGAGTGGTTCAGCATGGTACTATTCCATTTCAAATCCCTGCACCCACTTCTAAAAGTCGAACGGCGCTGTTTCGGCTTTTTGGACGAATGTTGCACCTTGCACAGCGAATGTTGCACCCTGTGGATATCGATTCTTCGGACGGCCATAACTGTTTGCTCGTTTAGAGTTACGGGAGCCATAACCCGTCAAAACAAAGCTTTCGGTGAGTTCTACGGCCTTGACAGCTGTAAGCCGTCAACGGATAGTTTTAAACCCAAAAAAGGCTATCCGAACCTCAATCGGGTCTCTGAAGTTTTTTGGCCTTCTTTTTTCCATCACGTGAATTTTTACGTTAAAACGGGATCACCGTTGCTGGTCTTCGATTTACCTTCCCTGGAGAGCATTTCAGCATGGTATGGTTCCATTTCAAATCCCTGCACGCACTTCTCAAAGTCGAACGGCACTGTTTCGGCTTTTTGGATGAATGTTGCACCTTGCACAGCGAATGTTGCACCCTGTGGATATCGATTCTTCGGACGGCCATAACTTTTGGCTCGTTTAGAGTTACGGGAGCCATAACCAGTCAAAACGAAGCTCTCGGTGAGTTCTACGGCCTTGACCGTTGTAAGCCGTCAACGGATAGTTTCAAACCCAAAAAAGGCTATCCGAACCTCAATCGGGTCTCTGAAGTTTTTTGGCCTTCTTTTTTCCATCACGTGAATTTTTACGTTAAAACGGGATCACCGTTGCTGGTTTTCGATTTACCTTCCCTGGAGAGCGGTTCAGCATGGTACTGTTCGATTTCAAATCCCTACACCCACTTCTAAAAGTCGAACGGCGCTGTTTAGGCTTTTTGGACGAATGTTGCACCTTGCACTGCGAATGTTGCACCCTGTGGATATCGATTCTTCGGACGGCCATAACTTTTGGCTCGTTTAGAGTTACGGGAGCCATAACCAGTCAAAACGAAGCTCTCGGTGAGTTCTACGGCCTTGACCGCTGTAAGCCGTCAACGGATAGTTTCAAACCCAAAAAAGGCTATCCGAACCTCAATCGGGTCTCTGAAGTTTTTTGGCCTTCTTTTTCCATCACGTGAATTTTTACGTTAAAACGGGATCACCGTTGCTGGTCTTCGATTTACCTTCCCTAGAGAGCGTTTTAGCATGGTATGGTTCCATTTCAAATCCCTGCACCTACTTCTCAATGTCGAAAGGCACTGTTTCGGCTTTTTGGACGAATGTTGCACCTTGCACAATGAATGTTGCACCCTGTGGATATCGATTCTTCGGATGGCCATAACTGTTGGCTCGTTTAGAGTTACGGGAGCCATAACCAGTCAAAACGAAGCTCTCGGTGAGTTCTAGGGCCTTGACCGCTGTAAGCCGTCAACGGATAGTTTCAAACCCAAAAAAGGCTATCCGAACCTCAATCGGGTCTCTGAAGTTTTTTGGCCTTCTTTTTTCCATCACGTGAATTTTTACGTTAAAACGGGATCACCGTTGCTGGTCTTCGATTTACCTTCCCTGGAGAGCGGTTCAGCATGGTACTGTTCCATTTCAAATCCCTGCACCCACTTCTAAAAGTCGAACGGCGTTGTTTCGGCTTTTTGGACGAATGTTGCACCTTGCACAGCGAATGTTGCACCCTGTGGATATCGATTCTTCGGACGGCCATAACTATTGGCTTGTTTAGAGTTACGGGAGCCATAACCAGTCAGAACGAAGCTCGAGGTGAGTTCTACGGCCCTGACAGCTGTAAGCCATCAACGAATAGTTTCAAACCCAAAAAAGGCTATCCGAACCTCAATCGGGTCTCTGAAGTTTTTTGGCCATCTTTTTTCCATCACGTGAATTTTTACGTTAAAACGGGATCACCGTTGCTGGTCTTCGATTTACCTTCCCTGGAGAGCGGTTCAGCATGGTACTATTCCATTTCAAATCCCTGCACCCACTTCTAAAAGTCGAACGGCGCTGTTTCGGCTTTTTGGACGAATGTTGCACCTTGCACAGCGAATGTTGCACCCTGTGGATATCGATTCTTCGGACGGCCATAACTGTTGGCCCGTTTAGAGTTACGGGAGCCATAACCAGTCAAAACGAAGCTCTCGGTGAGTTTTATGGCCTTGACGGCTGTAAGCCGTCAACGGATAGTTTCAAACCCAAAAAAGGCTATCCGAACCTCAATCGGGTCTTTGAAGTTTTTAGGCCTTCTTTTTTCCATCACGTGAATTTTTACGTTAAAACGGGATCACCGTTGCTGGTCTTCGATTTACCTTCCCTGGAGAGCGGTTCACCATGGTACTGTTCCATTTCAAATCCCTACACCCACTTCTAAAAGTCGAACGGCGCTGTTTCGGCTTTTTGGACGAATGTTGCACCTTGCACTGCGAATGTTGCACCCTGTGGATATCGATTCTTCGGACGGCCATAACTATTGGCTTGTTTAGAGTTACGGGAGCCATAACCTGTCAAAACGAAGTTCGCGGTGAGTTCTACGGCCTTGACAGCTGTAAGCCGTCAACAGATAGTTTCAAACCCAAAAAAGGCTATCCGAACCTCAATCGGGTCTTTGAAGTTTTTTGGCCTTCTTTTTTCCATCACGTGAATTTTTACGTTAAAACGGGATCACCGTTGCTGGTTTTCGATTTACCTTCCCTGGAGAGCGGTTCAGCATGGTACTGTTCTATTTCAAATCCCTGCACCCACTTCTAAATGTCGAACGGCGCTGTTTGGAACAGTACCATGGTGCACCGCTCTCCAGGGAAGGTAAATCGAAGACCAGCCACGGTGATCCCGTTTTAAAGTTAAAATTCACGTGATGGAAAAAAGATGGCCAACAAACTTCATAGACCCGATTGAGGTTCGGATAGCCTTTTTTGGGTATGCAACTATCCATTGATGGCTTACAGCTGTTGTTTGTACCAAAAATGGGCACAACACTCTTCGGGAGTTGTTTGAAGAGATAAAGTGAAGATTATAAATGCAAAATAGAGGTTATCTAACAAAAACTCCAACAAACAGAAATGTAAAGTGCACAGACAAGCAATTTAGAGTGGTTCGGCGTATAGCCTACGTCCACTATGAAGTTTTGATGATTTTATTGATTCTCTTTCAATGATTACAAGCGGTTACAGCAATGAACAGCGGATTACCGATTAGAATTCGAAATTGACAGCAAAAGTAGGATGCAAATCTCAATCCGGTAGAGTCTGGATGCTTCAGAGAAAAAAGATCCCTTTTCTGTTGATTCTGGGCTCTATTTATAGGCGTAGGAGGCTCAGAATTCGCTCAAACTCCGGGAGACTTGGTCTGGCACGTGAGGGGGCCCACGCGACCGTTTCTAGAAAGTTTTTCCTCGATCTGTGATCGGTACGACTCCATTTCGTATCAATCAAGATGATGTCCAATTGAGCTGAAATTTGGCATGGACATCCTCCATTGTTCATGTAAGCTTCCCTGAAAATTTCATAGGATTTGGATTAATAGATCACGAGGTATCGTCTATACGAACTAAGATTCCTCATAGGCTGTCTGGTTCGAATCCATGAATTCGACTCCATCCGTTCGCTTCGCTGGCTGCACGTGCTCTTGGGATGACGTGGTGCGCGCGCTTCGCCTCGATCCGGTCTCTGCGCCGTATTGACTGCTTCGACTCCATATATCTCGCCTCGTTTACTTCGATGGATGACACGTCATCTTAGTTGGTTGACTTGTTAGATACGAGTAAGTCATTGCGCGTGGACTCGAAGTAAGGTTCTTCGGTGGATACGAAGAACAGTGCCTCGATGGATACGAAGCAGATATTTTGGCCAATCGACACGGGTCGTCTTAGCCGTTAATGGGTACGGAGTCTATCGATACGAAATCGATGGATACGAGCATTGCCGACCTGATCGATACGGAATATGAGGGAACTGATGGATGCGAAGCGGGTGATGGACACAGACTGGTTGGATACGAACCGATATCCACTGATGGACACGAAATCACTGCTGATCTGATGGATGCGAAATCACCCATAGTGATGGATACGAAATCTGGGCCGGGCTGATTGATACGAAGTCCATCGAGACGAATTTGATGGATTCGAAGCATGGTTAACTTCGATCGATACGAACTGCTGCTTCCCGATGGATATGAAAAAGTACTCTCCCCTTTGACTTGCATCCATCATAACTTCAGCATATGAATTCGGATCGATCTGAAACTTGGAGTGTGGGCTCGAAGTACTTCCCTGGTTGTGTCCTAACGATTGCAGCCTGATCCGGTCCGGGACAAAACCCATCGATATCCACGACGATCGACGTCCGTCCTCCAATCGATTCCCTGGTATCCTGGCCTTGCCAAAGGGCGGGATAACATTTGCCCCGCAAAGTACGGCTTGTGAAAACATGACGTGCTTTGAAAAGCTTCCAATTTCTGAGTCGTCGTTAAATTTTGAATTAATCCCTTCTTGAACTGACTCGAAACTTGGGTCGAAACACGGGTTGACGGTTGTTTTTTAGCTGCTTCTTTGTGTCGATCCTCTCCTGGATCGATATAGAAGGTTGAAAGGTTGGTTTCGTATCGACACTGGCTGATCTGATGGATACGAAATGCCTATCTGCGTCGATGGTCACAATTTGTCGTGAATTTCGATTCGTATCGATGACCTTCGATGGATACGAGACAATCACTCGCATTGATGGGCTTCAACAGATACGAACACTGACCTCGTATCGATAAATCTGCTCTGTTGCGCGTTGATGGCTCACAAGAATGAATACTTCGAACCGATGGAGTCTATCGCCCCCAGGTGGCTTCTCTGTGTACTTTGTATCGATAGTGTGCTGTCCATTTCGAATCGATAGGGATCCCTGGTCACGCGGATACAAAAACGGGGCGTTCGACTCGGCTCATGGGGCTAACCGGTTGCGACCGGTCGCGTGGACTGGGAGGCAAAACGACTCGGTTTTGCCCTAGGCTTCATATAAATACCCTGGACTTTGTCACTTTTCACTTTTTTTACCTTCTATTTTTTACTGTTGTTCTCTGTTCCTTTTTTATCTCCGTATCGATAGACCGAGAGGAAGAACTGTTCATTTTCGAATCGATCCAAACCTTCGATCCTTCGAGTTTAATTTCTAAAATCAGGTGATTAGCAAATAAGATTATGTTAATAATGACAAAACTCGAGACTCCAATCATCCTCCTTGCTTCTACGCCGAGTTTGATAAATTCGAGATCTGGACGAGAGAAAACGATATTTGGGGATGGAGCGTGGCCATGGAGTTAAAATCCTTTGGGGAAGAAGGAGACAAGGAGGAAATCATTTCAAATTCACTTCGTATCGTCCTGGACTGGGAGTATTCGAATCGATCCAGACCGCATATGCTCGCATCGATATGGAGACGAGGGCGGTGGTCGACATGAAGCCACTGCCTTCAGATCGATGCGAAATCGGTGCCCTCGATCGACACGATATGTGTCGAGTCGAACCTGATCGATACGAAGCATTCCCACTTCAGCCTGATCGACACGAAACACTCCTTCGCCAGGGCGATCGATACGAAAGTATCGATTCGAACGTTGCCATGCCGAAATACGTGATCCCCCTGTCTCGATATGGGAGTGAGGTGCGGTGATCGATTCTGAATTAAATCTTGACAAACTTATGGAAATTCTGAAAACCTGACCACTTGACTCCGACGAGCTTCTGCCTTGCATAATTGAACTCGATCACAGCATTGCATACTTGACTGCCTCTTGAAGCTCGTTGATGGAACTGCTATTTAACAAAAACAAGAGTATAAGCAAACTTTAACTTGAATCGATCGCTAGCATCTGGATGACGCAGTGGTGACGGTCAGCGATGACGGTCATCTCCAGCCAGACACTCGGAGTTTTGTTGCTCACGCACTTAAGCTTATCTTGTTGAAATTTATCCGTTCAAGTTATGCATAACACATGCACTGCACAACTCACTCACACACTTTACACTGGGGAATGTATGGGCTTTTTATCATCTAATGGGTGTTTCTCGTGAGTTAGCTAGTTATGGAACCGCCGAGTTCACAGCAGCAAGATACTCAGCATTTGACCCCTCCCAGACTTGAGATTCCGGACATCGAGGCCGAAGTAATCGGTCCAGCCCCGGACGAGTTACCTGATGCATCTTTCATAAATAGTCCTCCGGATTCTGTCCCGTCCAATATCTCTAAAGATACGCTAGGGAGAATATGCTTAAGGCATGGCTTATCGTTGGACGATGTAATGTTGCCTGGGCCGGGTGATAGACCACACAATCCCCCAGAGGGATATACCTCCTTTAATCGTCATGCGTGTGCGGCCGGAACGCTTCCCACGTTCAATGATTATATAAGGGAGGTGCTGGCTTATCTGGGGATCGCTCCGTCGCAACTACACCCGAATGGGTATGCTTCGCTCAACAGCTTGTTCATTGCATTTATGGAGTACCTCCATCGTCCTCCTTATATGACCGATATAAGATACCTGTTTAACTTCAAGAGCCGGACCGACAGCCCATCTTTCACATTCTTGGAGTCCGTACGAAACTGCCAAGTGGTTGTAGGGTCCTGGACTAGACTAAGCTACTTCAAGTCGGAGTGGTTTTACGTTCGCTGCCCTCCAGGGTTTGCCAGAAGATGGCTGTTTAGACGTAAGCATCGCCTTTTTCTCAAGTAATTGACGGGGCAATTTTTGAATGAGACTAAACTCATATCTCCTAATCTCTTTCTTTCAGCGATAATTCAGCGACCTGATGGTGGCTACTATAAAGAGATAGTTCGCGTCCTTCAAGAGGTCCCTAGCGAAGAAAGGAATATCGAGTTGCTACTGACGGACCAGAACCTTAGAGTTCTTGGGTTGATCGGGCGGAAGTAGAGCATAAGGCTCGACGGTGCACTAAAGACCGTCTCCAGGGAAAAGGTTAAGCAGAAGAAACCCAGGGTCGTGATAATTGAAGAACCCGACTCTAAAAGGACTCATACCGACGAGGAACCGTTGGTCGGACCCGCTGATGCAACCCCGGATTCCGATGCCAAGAGGAAAGGCAAAGCAGTGGCCTCGAAACAGCCTAAGTCCGGGAGGCGGAAGTCTGTGGTTTTGCACCGTCCCTTGCCAGGAGTTAGGATTACGGAAGCACCCTCCCTGCAAGCTGAAAATCGATTCGAAGGGCCTTCCAACCCTCCAATCCCGGACATCGAGCCTGAGCAACACGACATTGAATCGGGTGGTCCGCGACATATCGTCGACGTTAGCGAGTCTCTTCCCGCCAGTGCAATTGACACTTCTGGTTGGTCCGGGGGGTTACACATTCACACACTCTTCACGGAACAACACATTTTCCTAACCGTAAACAACATATTGCAAACGGTTACTGATTCTTCGTGGTTTTCTTTTCAGGTACGATGTCTGGGCAAGGTTCCGTGCTTGGTAGTTTGCGCAACAAGCGCCATTATCATGAGCCACGCATGAGAGAGGGTGAGAGGGATTACGACTCCGGACACTCTGGTCAGGAGAGGTCTGATAGAGACAGGGGGTACGTTCATCGATCCCGATCTCGCTCTCCTCCTCCCAAGACCTCTGCACCTCCTACGGTAGCAGTTGTTCGTCCTCCCGAGACTTCATGGCCTAGGCCACCTTCCCAAGCTTCGAGGTCCGATCCTCCGCGCAGAACTGAAATAGCCACCTCCTCGGCTACTGTACCGGTCCCGACTGAAGCGTCTAGTGAAGGAGCGCTTAAATTGGCACAGATGAGGAAGGAATTTCCCAACATCTGTTTTGATGGCTATGTCTTCCCTCCGCACTTGAAGAGAATTCCGCCAACCGCTGAAACCGCTATCCATGATTATGTTGCGGACATCTTTTTCCAGTACAGGGAATGGGGACGGGCCGCGAGGAAGGCGTCCAAAGTGGCATTCGATCGGGGCGTCACTATTGAGAAGCTCGAGAAGGAGTTGGGTCACAACGACCGAATCATAAAAGCACTCATCTCGGAGGCTGAATCTTCCCGTAAATCTGAAATGGAGGCTCTAAAGAAGGTTGATGAAGTAAACGCTGCCATGACCAGGATGAAGCAAGAGCATTATACCGCAATCGAGGACATGGGTCATAGGAACACCACCATCACCGCCGAGAGGGATGATGCTCTCAAGGAGCTTAATGAGCTGAAATCAAAGTTTTCCGAGATGGCGAAGGAAAAAGACGCAGCTAATGTCTCTGCACAGGAGGCCTGTTACCAGGCAGTGACGCTCCGAAAGGAGAAAGAAGCGGCTATGCAACAAGCTCACGAAGCTGAGGCTGGGGTTGACGAGAAGGTACGGCAGGCGGAGGCCAGGATTGAGGCCGAGGTGGAAGAGCTACTCGTCACGTACAACGCCAATGTGCTAAGGCACCGAGATTTGACATGGCTTGACGATTACCCACGCATCTCTACAATGCCTGGAACTTACTAGTTGATGAGGAGAAGTCTGGGCACCCCGATGAAGCCCTTGATGAATTCGAGCTGGAGAACCGCATCCTCAATGATGACGAAAAGAAGGTTCTCCATGACTCCATGATTTCCCACGACAAGGTGAGGCTTGGTGCCCAGGACCAGGAAGTCGGAGAGAGCTCTGGTGCAGAACACCATGTTATGAGTTCTGAGATAATCGTGTCATCTCAATCTGAGCCAACTCCGATGATCTACCCCCAGCCTATCCCGGCGTATGATCCAGATCAACCGCATCTATCTCCTATTAAGGAACATCCTTCCGAAGTTGTTCAAACGACCTCGAGCCAAACCGAGGAAGGTACTCTGAACTAACTTCTTGTATATTTGGATTGAAGAGTCTGTGTTGAAAAATTGCTAATGACATGTCCTTTTTCATTTGATCAGTGACAGAAGTTGCACCAGCCGCGCCTCTTACCACCCAAGAATCAGGCCAAGTGCCAGGAGCCATCATCTCTGAGGCGACCTCCGTCGCGGCAATGGCACCAGTTGGAGTAACGCAGGCGAGCTCACTTTCTTTCGATGAACAGATGATAAACGAGCTCCTTGGCCGTCAGAGTGATCCTTTTGCGGACTTGCCATTCGGCTTGGGTGGATTCACGGCTACTTCTGACACCTCATCTCAGACTACTACGGCTCCTAGCGAAGCCAGAGCACAGCGGGAAGCAACGATGCTCGCAGAGATTAATGCCGAGATGGCGGCCGCGGCGCATGGTGGTAGTGTAGATGGTGGAGCAGCAGCACAGTGCCCCACTCCCCTTATGATCGTATCTCCCGGGGGCTCGCTCGTCGATGCTGGCACACCAGTCCCGCCCTCGGCTGTCGACCCTGTTCCCCCAACTCCTCCTGTGGGAAGCATTCCCATAGAGTCCAGCTCGGACGAGGACGTCGACATCATGCCTTCACCCGAGGGGAGCCTGCCTAAGGAGAAAGGTTCCAAGCGAAAGGGTACTGGTGGTTCCAGTAGCTCCTCGAGGAAGAAAAAGTTGAGGAAGCAGAAGGATTAGACACTTCTTTTCATAGGCAGTTAGGGACTTTTGTTATTTTCTCTGTTTTTCCCTTTTGTAGGCCGTGTTTAGATGCGGGTTCGGCCCCTGCTAGTAGGAATATTTTGGAAAAAACTCATGTATGAACCATTGTTTATGAGTTAGTTGAAATAAAATTTTGTTTTCAAGTTTCAGCTCATGTTCCTTTCTATGCTCGAATATCGCAGTGTTCGAAATTTGGTCCGGTGTACTTGCATTGTCTTATTGTTTCAAGAATAGCTCATTTTACTTGTTAAGTATGGAAATCTCGGACTTGAGTTGTGATAGGGGACCGCATCATAGCTGAGCATCGCATAGTTTCGGGTAATGACTAACATTTGCCTCTGCCCCCAGTTCCAGGGTTAAGTTGTGATGATCAGCTTGTGATCGCATCAAGCGAGGACCGAGTGGTCGAACTACACTTGTTCTCTTATGAATCGTTTCATCCACACTCCGGGGATATATGTCATCTCGTAAGCGGTTGTTCGCACTCTGGGAACACGGAGTTGACTGATGTTTGTATTCTGTCTCGCACTCTGGGAGCACGGAGTTGGTCGTTTATACTCCGCTTCGCACTCTGGGAACACGGAGTTAGTTGTTTATACTCTGCTTCGCACTCTGGGAATGCGGAGTCGAATGTTTATACTCCACTTCGCACTCTGGGAATATGGAGTTTAATGTTTATACTCCACTTCGCACTCTGGCAATATGGAGTTAAATGTTTATACTCCACTTCGCACTCTGGGAATATGGAGTTAGATGTTTATACTCCACTTCGCACTCTGGGAATATGGAGTTGAATGTTTATACTCCATCTCGCACTCTGGGAACACGGAGTCGAATGTTTATACTCCGCTTCACACTCTAGGAATGCGGAGTTGAATGTTTATACTCCACTTCGCACTCTGGGAATATGGAGTTAATTGCAGGATTGTCGTGTGTCAACCCTATCAATATCGATGTCATGGCTTGTCCCCGAGCTCGGGTTTCACCTAGTGAGTGGCCGATCGTATCACAGCCACTCTCCATTTGAATAAGTCCCATTGCATGATGGGATTTAGCTCTTCGTGCATTGTGATGTTGTATATCGTACTTAATGAATCACAGCTCTGGCTCGAAGAAGTGGCATTTTATTGCTGAAATAAGAAAATGCGGCAAAGTCAGTTGCCTTATTACAAAATTCAAATTTCGAAATGCAGAAACAAATTGCTAAATAGAATGAAATAAATAAAGCCTGTCATATGTAATAGCGGCGGAGACTTTCGCTGTTCCAAGCCCTTGGTAAATCGAGACCGTCAACAGTCGACAGCTTGAATGTACCATCTCCGAGCTTTCGTGTAATTACATATGGTCCTCCCCAGTTCGGTTTCATGTGCGAAGGAACTGGGTAGATTCTCTTGAGCACGAGGTCGCCGAGTTCAAAGGTTCGGGGTCGAACTTTGGTGTTGTACAGCCGGGCGACCCGACTTCGATGTGCGGCTGCTCTCAGATCAGCCTCTTCCCGTTTTTCATCCAATAGATCCAAAGACTCGGCCAGGAGTATAGCGTTTGTTTTTGGATCATAATAAGTCACGCGATGAGAGAGCACTTCTGTCTCGACCGGAATAATGGCCTCTGAGCCATAAGATAGGGAAAACGGAGTGTGTCCAGTCGCGGTTTTGTGGGTCGTTCGATAGGCCCATAACGCCATAGGAAGTTCATCGACCCACTTGCCCCCAGCCTTCTCCAATCGTTTCTTTAGGATCGATTTTATAACTTTATTGACAGCTTCAACCTGTCCATTTGCTTGGGGGTGTGCGACAGCCGAGAACTTTTTGCAGAAATGAAACCGTTGATAGAAATTCTTGAATTCCGCACTCTCGAATTGGGCTCCGTTATCAGTGATGATAATATGCGGGAGTCCAAATCGACAGATGATGTTGCGAACCACGAAATTTATCATTTTCTTTGTCGTAATGTTTGCAAGGGCTTCGGCCTCAGCCCACTTTGTGAAGTAGTCAACGGCGACGATGGCGTATTTCGCACCGCCTTTTGCTAAAGGTAAAGCGCCGATGATGTCGATGCCCCACATTGCGAATGGCCAGGGACTGACCATTTGGGTTATTTCAGTGGGCGGAGCTCTCGGAATTCGGGCATGTATCTGGCATTTATCGCACTTCCGGGCATAGTTTGCCGCATCTCGGTTCACTGTCGGCCAGTAGTACCCATATCGGAGTATCTTCTTAGCGAGAGCTTGTCCTCCGGTATGATCGCCACACTCTCCTTCATGCACGTCATGTAACACTCGTTTGATTTCCTCGTGGGCGATACACCTGAGGAGAGGAACGGAATAACCTCTCTTGTACATGACTCCGTTTTGGATGACGAACCGCGAAGCTTTTCGCTGAATTTGTCTCTTCTCATTTCGAGGTTCAGGCAGCGCCCCATTCTCAATGTAATTCCGATACGGAGTCATCCAAGATTCTCTACTGGGAGCGGTTTCAAACACGGAGTTCATTTCTATCTGATCGATGCTCGGGGAGGCCAAAGTTTCAACGGGGACAAGTCCCATTTGCTGCGCTTCACCTGTGCTAGCTAACTTTGCCAGTGAATCGGCTTTCTGATTGTGCTCCCGAGGCACATAATAGATGGCATAATAATCAAACTGGTTTAGTATTTCCTGAACTCGTGCCAAGTTAGCAGCCAGTCTTCGGTCTCTTGCCTGGTATTCTCCTCGTACTTGACATACCACTAACTGTGAATCGCAATAAATTTCTACAGCGATAATTCTCAAGTCTATGGCATGTTTTAGGCCGGTTAGGAGGGCTTCATATTCAGCTTCATTATTAGTTGCACGAAATTCGAACTTCAGAGCATAACATATGGATCGGCCCTCGGGAGTCTCAAGTACAACCCCAGCGCCCGAACACCGGTCATTTGATGCACCATCCGTATACAGCTTCCAGATGTATTCGGGAGATTTACTAGCCTCGGGCAAGTCTTCTGGAACGGTGAATTCAGCTATGAAATCTGCCAGGACTTGTCCTTGATCGCTCTCCGCGGAGCGTATGCGATATCAAATTGGCTTAGCTCAATGTTCCACTTGAGTAACCTACCGGACGTCTCAGGCCGCGTGAGGACCTATCGTAACGGCTGGTCGGTGTACACAGTAAGCGGATGAGCTTGGAAGTAAGGACGGAGCTTTCTTGAGGCAATGACCAAGCAATAGGCCAGTTTCTCCAGTCTCGGATAATTTCTTTCAGCTACTATTAGCCGCTTACTAACATAGTAGACCGGGTTTTGCACTTTGTCTTCTTCCCGGACCAGAGCAGCACTGATCGCATGTTCTGATACTGCCAGGTAGAGATATAGTTGCTCGTGGTCAACCGGTTTTGCTAAAATCGGAGGTGTGGAGAGATGTTGAACTAATGATCAGAACGCGCCTTCACACTCCGTGGTCCATTCAAAGTTTCGTTTGCCCTTCCGGATCATTTCGAAGAAAGGAATGCATTTATAGGTGGACTTTGAAATGAACCTGCTCAATGCTGCGACCTTCCCGTTAAGACTCTGGACTTGCTTTATAGTTCTAGGGGTTTGCAAATTTCTAATAGCCCAGATCTTCTCAGGATTCGCCTCTATTCCTCGAGCGTTGACGATGAACCCAAGGAATTTTCCGGATGCAACGCCAAAGTGACACTTGAGTGGGTTGAGCTTCATTCCGTACTCCCGGAGGATGCTGAACATCGAATTCAAATCTCTGACGTGATCTGTGGAGAATCGGGACTTCACCAGCATGTCATCCACGTAAACCTCCATGGTTTTCCCGATCTGATCTGCGAACATTCGGTTGACTAAGCGTTGGTACGTTGCTCCAGCGTTCTTTAGACCAAACGGCATGACTTTGTAACAATAGAGTCCCAGATCGGTCACGAAGCTGGTATGTTCCTGATCAGGTAAATGCATGGGTATTTGGTTGTAGCCGGAATAAGCGTCCATAAAGGATAGTAGTTCATGTCCGGCCGTTGAATCTACGAGCTGATCGATTCGTGGAAGTGGGAAGCTATCTTTTGGACAGGCCTTGTTTAGGTCAGAGTAATCAACGCAGGTTCTCCACTTCCCGTTTGGTTTCCGAACTAGTACAGGGTTGGACACCCATTCTGGATACAAGGCATCTCGAATGAACCCGTTGGATTGTAGTTTATCAACTTCCTCCTTAAGGGCGGCAGATCTCTCTGGATCCATACCGCGCCTCTTCTGCTTTACTGGGACATGTCGCGGATCTATATTCATGGAGTGACTTGCAATGCTCGGCGAGATCTCGCACATGTCAGAGTGTGTCCAGGCGAAGACGTCGAGATTCGCCCGAAGAAATTCGACCAATTCCTGCTGTGTCTGCTTGTTTAGTTGAGACCCAACTTTCAATATCTTTGAATCATCATCCTCACTGATTGGGACGTCCACAGTCAGTTCGGCTGGAGAGGCTTGACTCTCCGTTGATTCGCCTTTATCCTCGTTATCCCTAGGGTCCAGATCTTTCACGAATTGGTCGTGGTGCCCGGGCCGAGACCCAGGCATCAATTGTCAATTATCAATACAGCGGACGCAGAGAGATTCCTCTACGCCCTTTCCCTTCTCTTTACGCTGTGCCCCGCGCAACTCAGCAACATAACAGGCCCTTCCTGTGGCCTGATCTCCTTGAACAACTCCAATCCCATGATCAGTGGGAAATTTCAAAGTCAGACACCATGGGGCGATCGCCGCCCTGAACTCAGCTAGTGCTGGTCGATCCAGAAACGCATTATATGGCGAATCGATATCTAGCACAACAAATTGTAACATTCGGACCCTCCGGCGTTCTCCAACGCCTAACTCGACTGGGAGTTCAGTTATTCCGATGGGTATCGTGGCACTTCCGTTGAAACCATGGATTCTGGATAAATAGGGTTTCAAATCCTTTGTCTCCATCTTCATTAGATCGTAAGCCCGTTTAAGCAAGATGTTCACAGAGCTCCCACTGTCAACCAGGATCCTCTTCATCCAAGCAGGACCTACCTGGGCAGATATGACTAGTGGGTCGATTGTAGGGGCTTCGACTTTATCGGCGTCTCGGCTCCTGAACACGATATCATCGGATATTATCTTTTGTTGCTTCGCCGGGGTTCCGTCCTCGCAATTACTATAACAGTCGAAGTCCGCATGCCTGATAGAACTAACAGACGACTCCATTTCCCCCCAGCTTCTGTCTGCCGGATGGGGACCACCACTTATTGTGTTGATAACTAATCTCCCGCCCGCACGGGCGGGTTTCTCCTCTCTTTCCTGATTTTGAGAACGATTTTGATTCGAGGGGCCCTCTTCGCCAGACTGCGGCGCCCGTACAAACTGATCTAGCTTCCTCTCTCTAATCAGCTTCTCGATGAGGTCCTGCAAGTGCCGACACTCATTGGTATTGTGCCCATAGCTTTCATGGAACCTACAGAATTTCCCTGTCTGAACCTGCCTCTCCGACGAGGGCTTCCGAGCAGGCTTCTTATACTGTACAGTGTTACAAGTCTGTACGTATACGTTTTCCAATGATGTGTTTAGCGGTGTATAACTGTCGAACATCTGAGCTCTACGTCGTGGACCTCGGTTCTCATCTCTCTTCTTATTCTGGCCATTGCTTCCTCTCTGCTGGGTTTGCTTGTTTTGTATATTCAGTTGAACTTTCCCGGAACTCTCGCCGGACTGTTTAACTGCCACATTGCTCTGTATTCCCTCAATGCTGGGTCTCGCATCGTCCTGCTTCCTAGACTGTTTTGCGTCCTCCTGCCGCAGGAATTGAGCGGCCTTGGAGTAAAAACGGTCGAACGATGCGGGCGGTTTTCCAGCTAGCCAGTTTCCGAATTCAGAATCAGGATCAATCCCCTTGGTCAGAGCCATCAAGATTGAATTATCGTTAGGATTGGTGATCTCGACGCATGCTGCGTGGAACCTCTCCAGGTAACGCCTGAGCGTTTCTCCAGGAGCTTGAGTGATGCTGGACAGGGTGTTGACGTCTTTTGGCCTAGCAACATGCATACGGAATTGCTCCACAAACCTCTTGGCCAATTGATCGAACGAAGAAATTGATCTAGGTGGTAGGCGGGTAAACCACATTGTCGCGATTCCCCCCAGAGAGATGGGGAAACTCCGACACTTTACTTCATCGTCGGCCCTTGCAGCGCTCATCGACCATTCATATTTCAGAATATGCTGGTTGGGGTCACTATTTCCTTCATACATCGGGAGAGTTGGCATTCTGAATCGCCTAAGGTGTTCAGCGTGTAACACTTCGTCTGTGAAAGGGGTATGACTACGAGAAATCCCCCAATCATCATTAGTGAGCCCCTGGCTCTCGCGGATCATCTGACGTATCATGGTCGATATATCCGACACTGGCAGATTCTGAGCGTGATGAGCTAAGGCGTGGTCGGGTTCCACGGTGCGAGTTGGGATCGGGCGCTGTCGACAATCCGTATCTCGCCTCCTTTGCTCAACGTCTTCTGGGACATAAGGTTCAGGAATATGTCTATGCTGATGATTGATCGGCTCTGATTGATTTCGGGCATCAACCCTTGTTTCTGCTGCGGCGGTTGTGGCGCGGTTATCCGTGGTGTACTGTGGGGCTGTAGTTTACTTTGGGGCAGTACCTCCTCGTGTTAAGGGACCCGTTTGGAAGCTGGCCGATGGTCCTACCCTCAGTTGCCCAACAGTTAAGGCGGGCTGATATTCAGCAGCTTGAGCGCGACTCACCTCTAGCCGAGGACGAGTAGTTCGGTGGTGATAATCAGATGAAGCTGAGCTTTCGGTAGACGCTCTGGAGGCATCATCTCTCCTGGACCTTCTGTGCCCCCGGCGGTTTAGCTGGTTGGTCAGCTCGATATTGGCGCGCAACTGTTCCGCCAACTGCTGACGGCTTTGGGTCAGCTCCTGGAGCAATACTTGAAACTCCTGTCGGGTGACTAGCCCCGTTGAGTCCGAGTGAGTGGTATTGTCTTGATTGGAAGAAGGCGGCTGTATGGGATTCTGCCTATCTCTGCCTTCTTGCTCTGCAGCGGTAGCGCCAGTTCTTGTGCTGACCATTCTCAGTAGTGGAGTCCTCTCCTAGATTATGGGCAAATCTGAATAGAATGGAAGGATTCCGGACTGGATATCTGGATCTTCCTCTTGGATTTGTGCAATCCGGTATCGACGGCAGATCCAATGAGCAGGAGAAAAAGCTGGTTTTCTCAGTGAAAGCACCAAAGTGTTTGTACCAAAAGTGGGCACAACACTCTTCGGGAGTTGTTTGAAGAGATAAAGTGAAGATTATAAATGCAAAACAGAGGTTATCTAACAAAAAATCCAACAAACAGAAATGTAAAGTGCACAGACAAGCAATTTAGAGTGGTTCGGCGTATAGCCTACGTCCACTATGAAGTTTTGATGATTTTATTGATTCTCTTTCAATGATTACAAGCGGTTACAGCAATGAACAGCGGATTACAGATTAGAATTCGAAATTGACAGCAAAAGTAGGATGCAAATCTCAATCCGGCAGAGTCTGGACGCTTCAGAGAAAAAAGATCCCTTTTCTGTTGATTCTGGGGCTCTATTTATAGGCGTAGGAGGCTCAGAATTCGCTCAAACTCCGGGAGACTTGGTCTGGCATGTGAGGGGGCCCACGAGACCGTTTCCAAAAAGTTTCGCCTCGATCTGTGATCGGTACGACTCCATTTCGTATCGATCAAGATGATTTCCAATTGAGCTGAAATTTGGCGTGGACATCCTCCATTGTTCATGTAAGCTTCCCTGAAAATTTCATAGGATTTGGATTAATAGATCACGAGATATCGTCGATACGAACTAAGATTCCTCATAGGCTGTCTGGTTCGAATCCATGAATTCGACTCCATCCGTTCGCTTCGCTGGCTGCACGTGCTCTTGGGATGACGTGGTGCGCGCGCTTCGCCTCAATCCGGTCTCTGCACCGTATTGACTGCTTCGACTCCACATATCTCGCCTCGTTTACTTCGATGGATGACACGTCATCTTAGTTGGTTGACTTGTTAGATACGAGTAAGTCATTGCGCATGGACTCGAAGTAAGGTTCTTCGGTGGATACGAAGAACAGTGCCTCGATGGATACGAAGCAGATATTTTGGCCAATCAACACGGGTCGTCTTAGCCTTTAATGGGTACGGAGTCTATCGATACGAAATCGATGGATACGAGCATTGCCGACCTGATCGATACAAAATCTGAGGGAACTGATGGATGCGAAGCGGGTGATGGACACAGACTGGTTGGATACGAACCGATATCCACTAATGGACACGAAATCACTGCTGATCTGATGGATGCGAAATCACCCACAGCGATGGATACGAAATCTGGGCCAGGCTGATTGATACGAAGTCCATCGAGACGAATTTGATGGATTCGAAGCATGGTTAACTTCGATCGATACGAACTGCTGCTTCCCGATGGATATGAAAAAGTGCTCTCCCCTTTGACTTGCATCCATCATAACTTGAGCATATGAATTTGGATCGATCTGAAACTTGGAGTGTGGGCTCGCAGTACTTCCCTGGTTGTGTCCTAACGATTGCAGCCTGATCCGGTCCGGGACAATACCCATCGATATCCACGACGATCGACGTCCGTCCTCCAATCGATTCCATGGTATCCTGGCCTTGCCAAAGGGCGGGATAACAGCTGTCAAAGCCATAGAACTCACCGAGAGCTTCGTTTTGACTGGTTATGGCTCCCGTAACTCTAAACGAGCCAACAGTTATGGCCGTCCGAAGAATCGATATCCACAGGGTGCAACATTCGCGGTGCAAGGTGCAACATTCGTCCAAAAAGCCGAAACAGCACCGTTCGACTATTAGAAGTGGGTGCAGGGATTTTAAATGGAACAGTACCATGGTGCACCGCTCTCCAGGGAAGGTAAATCGAAGACCAACCAAAGTGATCCCGTTTTAACGTAAAAATTCACGTGATGGAAAAAAGAAGGCCAAAAAACTTCAGAGACCCGATAGAGGTTCGGATAGCCTTTTTTGGGTATGAAACTATCCATTGACGGCTTACAGCTGTCAAAGCGGTAGAACTCACCGAGAGCTTCGTTTTGACTGGTTATGGCTCCCGTAACTCTAAACGAGCCAACAGTTATGGCCGTCCGAAGAATTGATATCCACAGGGTGCAACATTCGCGGTGCAAGGTGAAACATTCGTCCAAAAAGCCGAAATAGCGTCGTTCGACTTTTAGAAGTGGGTGCAGGGATTTTAAATGGAACAATACTATGGTGCACCGCTCTCCAGGGAAGGTAAATCGAAGACCAGCCACGGTGATCCCGTTTTAACGTAAAAATTCACGTGATGGAAAAAAGAAGGCCAAAAAACATCAGAGACCCGATTAAGGTTCAGATAGCCTTTTTTGGGTATGAAAATATCGATTGACGGCTTACAACTGTCAAAGCGGTAGAACTCACCGAGAGCTTCGTTTTGACTGGTTATGGCTCCCGTAACTCTAAACGAGCCAATAGTTATTGCCGTCCGAAGAATCGATATCCATAAGGTGCAACATTCGCGGTGCCAGGTGCAACATTCGTCCAAAAAGCCGAAACAGCGCCGTTCGACTTTTAGAAGTGGGTGTTGGGATTTTAAATGGAACAGTACCATGATGCACCGCTCTCCAGGGAAGGTAAATCGAAGACCAGCCACGGTGATCCCGTTTTAACGTAAAAATTCACGTGATGTAAAAAAGAAGGCCAAAAAACATCAGTGATCCGATTGAGGTTCGGATAGCCTTTTTTGGGTATGAAACTATCCATTGACGGCTTACAGCTGTCAAAGCGGTAGAACTCACCGAGATCTTCATTTTGACTGGTTCTGGCTCCCGTAAATCTAAACGAGCCAACAGTTATGGCCGTCCGAAGAATCGATATCCACAGGGTGCAACATTCGCGGTGCAAGATGCAACATTCGTCCAAAAAGCCGAAACAGCGCCGTTCGACTTTTAGAAGTGGGTGCAGGGATTTTAAATGGAACAGTACCATGGTGCACCGCTCTCTAGGGAAGGTAAATCGAAGACCAGCCACGGTGATCCCGTTTTAACGTAAAAAGTCACGTGATGGAAAACAAAAGGCCAAAAAACTTCAGAGACGCGATTGAGGTTCGTATAGCCTTTTTTGGGTATGAAACTATCCATTGATGGCTTACAGCTGTCAAAGCAGTAGGACTCACCGAGAACTTCGTTTTGACTGGTTATGGCTCCCGTAACTCTAAACGAGCCAATAGTTATGGTCGTCCGAAGAATCGATATCCACAGGGTGCAACATTCGCGGTGCAAGGTGCAACATTCGTCCAAAAAGCCGAAAAAGCGCCGTTCGACTTTTAGAAGTGGGTGGAGGGATTTTAAATGGAACAGTACCATGGTGCACCGCTCTCCAGGGAAGGTAAATCGAAGACCAGCCACGGTGATCCCGTTTTAAAGTAAAAATTGACGTGATGGAAAAAAGATGGCCAACAAACTTCATAGACCCGATTGAGGTTCGGATAGCCTTTTTTGGGTATGCAACTATCCATTGATGGCTTACAGCTGTCAAAGCCGTATAACTCACCGAAAGCTTCGTTTTGACTGGTTATGGCTCCCGTAACTCTAAACGAGCCAACAGTTATGGCCATCCGAAGAATCGATATCCACAGGGTGCAACATTCGCGGTGCAAGGTGCAACATTCGTCAAAAAAGCCGAAACAGCACCGTTCGGCTATTAGAAGTGGGTGCAGGGATTTTAAATGGAACAGTACCATGGTGCACCGCTCTCTAGGGAAGGTAAATCGAAGACCAGCCACAGTGATCCCGTTTTAACGTAAAAATTCACGTGATGGAAAAAAGAAGGCCAAAAAACTTCAGAGACCCGATTGAGGTTCGGATAGCCTTTTTTGGGTATGAAACTATCCATTGACGGCTTACTGCTGTCAAAGCAGTAGAACTCAACGAGAGCTTCGTTTTGACTGGTTATGGCTCCCGTAACTCTAAACGAGCCAACAGTTATGGCCGTCCGAAGAATCGATATCCACAGGGTGCAACATTCGCGGTGCAAGGTGCAACATTCGACCAAAAAGCCGAAACAGCGCCGTTCGACTTTTAGAAGTTGGTGCAGGGATTTTAAATGGAACAGTACCAAGGTGCACCGCTCTCCAGGGAAGGTAAATCGAAGACCAGCCACGGTGATCCCGTTTTAACGTAAAAATTCACGTGATGGAAAAAACAAGGCCAAAAAACATCAAAGACCCGATTAAGGTTCGGATAGCCTTTTTTGGGTATGAAAATATCGATTGACGGCTTACAACTGTCAAAGCAGTAGAACTCACCGAGAGCTTCGTTTTGACTGGTTATGGCTCCCGTAACTCTAAACGAGCCAACAGTTATTGCCGTCCGAAGAATCGATATCCATAGGGTGCAACATTCGCGGTGCAAGGTGCAACATTCGTCCAAAAAGCTGAAACAGCACCGTTCGACTTTTAGAAGTGGGTGCAGGGATTTTAAATGGAACAGTACCATGGTGCACCGCTCTCCAGGGAAGGTAAATCGAAGACCAGCCACGATGATCCCGTTTTAACGTAAAAATTCACGTGATGTAAAAAAGAAGGCCAAAAAACATCAGTGACCCGATAGAGGTTCGGATAGCCTTTTTAGGGTATGAAACTATCCATTGACGGCTTACAGCTGTCAAAGCGGTAGAACTCACTGAGATCTTCGTTTTGACTGGTTGTGGCTCCCATAACTCTAAACGAGCCAACAGTTATGGCCGTCCGAAGAATCGATATCCACAGGGTGCAACATTCGCGGTGCAAGATGCAACATTCGTCCAAAAAGCCGAAACAGCGACGTTCGACTTTTAGAAGTGGGTGCAGGGATTTTAAATGGAACAGTACCATGGTGCACCGCTCTCCAGGGAAGGTAAATCGAAGACTAGCCACGATGATCCCGTTTTAACGTAAAAATTCACGTGATGGAAAAAAGAAGGCCAAAAAACATCAAAGACCCGATTAAGGTTCGGATAGCCTTTTTTGGGTATGAAAATATCGATTGATAGCTTACAATTGTCAAAGCGGTAGAACTCACCGAGAGCTTCGTTTTGACTGGTTATGGCTCCCGTAACTCTAAACGAGCCAACAGTTATTGCCGTCCGAAGAATCGATATCCATAGGGTGCAACATTCGCGGTGCAAGGTGCAACATTCGTCCAAAAAGCCGAAACAGCGCCGTTCGACTTTTAGAAGTGGGTGCAGGGATTTTAAATGGAACAGTACCATGGTGCACCGCTCTCCAGGGAAGGTAAATCGAAGACCAGCCACGGTGATCCCGTTTTAACGTAAAAATTCACGTGATGTAAAAAAGAAGGCCAAAAAACATCAATGACCCGATTGAGGTTCGGATAGCCTTTTTTGGGTATGAAACTATCCATTGACGGCTTATAGCTGTCAAAGCGGTAGAACTCACCGAGATCTTCGTTTTGACTGGTTGTGGCTCCCGTAACTCTAAACGAGCCAACATTTATGGCCGTCCGAAGAATCGATATCCATAGGGTGCAACATTCGCGGTGCAAGATGCAACATTCGTCCAAAAAGCCGAAACAGCGCCGTTCGACTTTTAGAAGTGGGTGCAGGGATTTTAAATGGAACAGTACCATGGTGCAACGCTCTCTAGGGAAGGTAAATCAAAGACCAGCCACGGTGATCCCGTTTTAACGTAAAAAGTCACGTGATGGAAAACAGAAGGCCAAAAAACTTCAGAGACGCGATTTAGGTTCGTATAGCCTTTTTTGGGTATGAAACTATCCATTGATGGCTAATAGCTGTCAAAGCAGTAGAACTCACCGAGAACTTCGTTTTGACTGGTTATGGCTCCCGTAACTCTAAACGAGCCAATAGTTATGGTCGTCCGAAGAATCGATATCCACAGGGTGCAACATTCGCGGTGGAAGGTGCAACATTCGTCCAAAAAGCCGAAAAAGCACCGTTCAACTTTTAGAAGTGGGTGCAGGGATTTTAAATGGAACAGTACCATGGTGCACCGCTCTCCAGGGAAGGTAAATCGAAGACCAGCCATGGTGATCCCGTTTTAAAGTAAAAATTCACGTGATGGAAAAAAGATGGCCAACAAACTTCATAGACCTGATTGAGGTTCGGATAGCCTTTTTTGGGTATGCAACTATCCATTGATGGATTACAGCTGTCAAAGCCGTAGAACTCACCGAGAGCTTCGTTTTGACTGGTTATGGCTCCCGTAACTCTAAACGAGCCAACAGTTATGGCCGTCCGAAGAATCGATATCCACAGGGTGCAACATTCGCGGTGCAAGTTGCAACATTCGTCCAAAAAGCCGAAACAGCACCGTTCGACTATTAGAAGTGGGTGCAGGGATTTTAAATGGAACAGTACCATGGTGCACCGCTCTCCAGGGAAGGTAAATCGAAGACCAGCCACAGTGGTCCCGTTTTAACGTAAAAATTCACGTGATGGAAAAAAGAAGGCCAAAAAACTTCAGAGACCCGATTGAGGTTCGGGTAGGCTTTTTTGGGTATGAAACTATCCATTGACGGCTTACAGCTATCAAAGCAGTAGAACTCACCGAGAGCTTTGTTTTGACTGGTTATGGCTCCCGTAACTCTAAACGAGCCAACAGTTATGGCCGTCCGAAGAATCGATATCCACAGGGTGCAACATTCGCCGTGCAAGGTGCAACATTCGTCCAAAAAGCCGAAACAGCGCCGTTCGACTTTTAGAAGTGGGTGCAGGGATTTTAAATGGAACAGAAGGTAAATCGATGACCAGCCACGGTGATCCCGTTTTAACGTAAAAATTCACGTGATGGAAAAAAGAAGGCCAAAAAACATCAAAGGCCCGATTAAGTTTCGGATAGCCTTTTTTGGGTATGAAAATATCGATTGACGGCTTACAACTGTCAAAGCGGTAGAACTCACCGAGAGCTTCGTTTTGACTGGTTATGGCTCCCGTAACTCTAAACGAGCCAACAGTTATGGCCGTCCGAAGAATCGATACCCACAGGGTGCAACATTCGCGGTGCAAGGTGCAACATTCGTCCAAAAAGCCGAAACAGTGCCGTTCGACTTTTAGAAGTGGGTGCAGGGATTTTAAATGGAATAGTACCATGGTGCACCGCTCTCCAGGGAAGGTAAATCGAAGACCAGCCACGGTGATCCCGTTTTAACGTAAAAATTCACGTGATGGAAAAAAGAAGGCCAAAAAACATCAGTGACCCGATTGAGGTTCGGATAGCCTTTTTTGGGTATGAAACTATCCATTGACGGCTTACAGCTGTCAAAGCGGTATAACTCACCGAGATCTTCGTTTTGACTGGTTGTGGCTCCCATAACTCTAAACGAGCCAACAGTTATGGCCCTCTGAAGAATCGATATCTACAGGGTGCAACATTCGCGGTGCAAGATGCAACATTCGTCCAAAAAGCCGAAACAGCGCCGTTCGACTTTTAGAAGTGGGTGAAGGGATTTGAAATGGAATAGTATCATTGTGCACCGCCCTCCAGGGAAGGTAAATCGAAGACCAACCACGGTGATCTCGTTTTAACGAAAAAATTCACGTGATGAAAAAAAGAAGACCAAAAAACTTCAAAGACTCGATTGAGGTTCGGATAGCCTTTTTTGGGTATGAAACTATCCACTGACGGCTTACAGCGGTCAAAGTGGTAGAACTCACCGAGAGCTTCGTTTTGACTGGTTATGGCTCCTGTAACTCTAAACGAGCCAACAGTTATGGCCGTCCGAAGAATCGATATCCACAGGGTGCAACATTCGTGGTGCTAGGTGCAACATTCGTCCAAAAAGCCGAAACAGCGCCGTTCGACTTTTAGAAGTGGGTGCAGGGATTTGAAATGGAACAGTACCATGGTACATCGCTCTCCAGGGAAGGTAAATCAAAGACCAGCCACGGTGATCCCGTTTTAATGTAAAAATTCATGTGATGGAAAAAAGATGGCCAACAAACTTCATAGACCCGATTGAGGTTCGGATAGCCTTTTTTGGGTATGCAACTATCCATTGATGGCTTACAACTGTCAAAGCCGTAGAACTCACCGAGAGCTTCGTTTTAACTGGTTATGGCTCCCGTAACTCTAAACGAGCCAACAGTTATGGCCGTCCGAATAATCGATATCCACGGGGTGCAACATTCGCGGTGGAAGGTGCAACATTCGTCCAAAAAGCCGAAACCGCGCCGTTTGACTTTTAGAAGTGGGTGCAGGTATTTTAAATGGAACAGTACCATAGTGCACCGCTCTCCAGGGAAGGTAAATCGAAGACCAGCCACGGTGATCCCGTTTAACGTAAAAATTCACGTGATGGAAAAAAGAAGGCCAAAATACTTCAAAGACCCAATTGAGGTTCGGATAGCCTTTTTTAGGTATGAAACTATCCATTGACGGCTTACTGCTGTCAAAGCGGTAGAACTCAACGAGAGCTTCGTTTTGACTGGTTATGGCTTCCGTAACTCTGAACGAGCCAACAGTTATGGCCGTCCGAAGAATCGATATCCACAGGGTGCAACATTCGTGGTGCAAGGTGCAACATTCGTCCAAAAAGCCGAAACAGCGCCGTTCGACTTTTAGAAGTGGGTGCAGGGATTTTAAATTGAACAGTACCATGGTACAACGCTCTCCAGGGAAGGTAAATCGAAGACCAGCCACGGTGATCCCGTTTTAACGTAAAAATTCACGTGATGGAAAAAAGATGGCCAACAAACTTCATAGACCTGATTGAGGTTCGGATAGCCTTTTTTGGGTATGCAAATATCCATTGATGGCTTACAACTGTCAAAGCCGTAGAACTCACCGAGAGCTTCGTTTTGACTGGTTATGGCTCCCGTAACTCTAAACGAGACAACAGTTATGGCCGTCCAAAGAATCGATATCCACAGGGTGCAACATTCGCGGTGCAAGGTGCAACATTCGTCCAAAAAGCCGAAATAGCGCCGTTCGACTTTTAGAAGTGGATGCAGGTATTTTAAATGGAACAGTACCATGGTGCACCGCTCTCCAGGGAAGCTAAATCGAAGACCAGCCACGGTGATCCCGTTATAACGTAAAAATTCACGTGATGGAAAAAAGAAGGACAAAATACTTCAAAGACCCAATTGAGGTACGGATAGCCTTTTTTGGGTATGAAACTATCCATTGACGGCTTACTGCTGTCAAAGCGGTAGAACTCAACGAGAGCTTCGTTTTGACTGGTTATGGCTCCCGTAACTCTAAACGAGCCAACAGTTATGGCCGTCCGAAGAATCGATATCCACAGGGTGCAACATTCGCGGTGCAAGGTGCAACATTCGTCCAAAAAGCCGAAACAACGCCATTCGACTTTTAGAAGTGGGTGCAGGGATTTGAAATGGAACAGTACCATGGTACATCGTTCTCCAGGGAAGGTAAATCAAAGACCAGCCACGGTGATCCCGTTTTAACGTAAAAATTCACGTGATGGAAAAAAGATGGCCAACAAACTTCATAGACCCGATTGAGGTTCGGATAGCCTTTTTTGGGTATGCAAATATCCATTGATAGCTTACAGCTGTCAAAGCCGTAGAACTCACCGAGAGCTTTGTTTTGACTGGTTATGGCTCCCGTAACTCTAAACGAGCCAACTGTTATGCCCGTCCGAAGAATCGATATCCACAGGGTGCAACATTCGCGGTGCAAGGTGCAACATTCGTCCAAAAAGTCGAAACAACGCCGTTCGACTTTTAGAAGTGGGTGCAGGTATTTTAAATGGAACAGTACCATGGTGCACCGCTCTCCAGGGAAGGTAAATCGAAGACCAGCCACGGTGATCCCGTTTTAACGTAAAAATTCACGTGATGGAAAAAAGAAGGCCAAAAAACGTCAAAGACCCGATTGAGGTTCGGATAGCATTTTTTGGGTATGAAACTATCGATTGACGGCTTACAGCTGTCAAAGCGGTAGAACTCACCGAGAGCTTTGTTTTGACTGGTTATGGCTCCCGTACCTCTAAACGAGCCAACAGTTATGGCCGTCCGAAGAATCGATATCCACAGGGTGCAACATTCGCGGTGCAAGGTGCAACATTCGTCCAAAAAGCCGAAACAGCACCGTTCGACTTTTAGAAGTGGGTGCAGGGATTTTAAATGGAACGGTACCATGGTGCACCGCTCTCCAGGGAAGGTAAATCGAAGACCAGCCACGGTGATCCCGTTTTAACGTAAAAATTCACGTGATGGAAAAAAGAAGGCCAAAAAACGTCAAAGACCCGATTGAGGTTCGGATAGCATTTTTTGGGTATGAAACTATCGATTGACGGCTTACAGCTGTCAAAGCGGTAGAACTCACCGAGAGCTTCGTTTTGACTGGTTATGGCTCCCGTACCTCTAAACGAGCCAACAGTTATGGCCGTCCGAAGAATCGATATCCACAGGGTGCAACATTCGCGGTGCAAGGTGCAACATTCGTCCAAAAAGCCGAAACAACGCCATTCGACTTTTAGAAGTGGGTGCAGGTATTTTAAATGGAACAGTACCATGGTGCACCGCTCTCCAGGGAAGGTAAATCGAAGACCAGTGTTATCCCGCCTTTTGGCAAGGCCAGGACATCAAGAAGCCGACTAGAGAACAAGGATAGCACGCCATGGATATCACTGAATTTTTTGTCCGAGCCCAGAGTGAGCTACAATTGATAGGACACGACAAGAAAGGCCATAGAGATCAGCACATCAAATTTCAAGTCGATCCGGACTCATACACTCAAGTTATGATCGAGTCGAATTGAAGGGAAAGAGCCCAAATTTCGTATCCATCGCTCTGGGCGACTTCGTATCCATCAGCCAACACTTGCTTCGTATCCATCATTCAGTGTCTACTTCATATCCATCAGCCAACACTTGCTTCGTATCCATCATCGAGTGTCTACTTCGTATCCATCAGCCAACACTTGCTTCGTATCCATCATTCAGTGTCTACTTCGTATCCATCAGCCAACACTTGCTTCGTATCCATCATCGAGTGTCTACTTCGTATCCATCAGCCAGTGTTTGCTTCGTATCCATGGAAGAAGTCCTACTCGAAACCATCAGGTCAACCAGCTTGGATAACGTGTCACCTCTCGAAGGAAACGGGGCAAGATACATGGAGTCGAAGCGGTCAACGCGGAGCAAATACCGGATCGAGGCGAAGAGCACACACCACGTCATCCCTCGATGCGAATGCGCCGAGATATATGGAGTCGACGCGGTCGACTCGGAGTGAAGGGCGGATCGAAGCGAGGCGCGCGCACCGCATCACCTTGAGAGCGCGTGCAATCATCGAGATGAAAGGATGGAGTCGAAGCAATGGAGACGAGCAGAACAGCCAGCGTTAAAATCCATCTCGTATCGACGATATCTCTCAGTCCACTGATCCAAACACCTTGAAATTTTAATTGAAGGCTGCACACATAAGAAGGAATGTCTCCACCAATTTTGAGCCCAATTGGAAGTAATCCTGATCGATACGAAATGATTTCGTATCGATCACAGATTGGCTTGAAACTCTCTGGAAGTGGTCGAATGGGTCCCCTCACGTGTCAGGCCAAGTCTCCCGGAGTTTGAGCGAAATCCAAGCCTCCTACGCCTATAAATAGAGCCCCAGAATCAACGGAAAAAGGATCTTTTTCTCGGAAGCGCCCAGACTCTGCCGGATTGAGATTTGCACCATACTTTTGCTGTCACTTTCGAATTCTAAACTGTACTCCGCTGTTCATCGCTGTAAACGCTTGTAATCATTGAAAGAGAATCAATAAAATCATCAAAACTTCATAGTGGACGTAGGCTATACGCCGAACCACTCTAAACTGCTTGTCTGTGCACTTTACATTCATATTTGTTGGAGTTTTTGTTAGATAATCTCTGTTTTACATTTATAATCTTCATTTTATCTCTTCAAACAACTCCCGAAAAGTGTTGTGCCCATTTTTGGTACAAACACTTTGGTGCTTTCACTGAGAAAACCAGCTTTTTCTCCTGCTCATTGGATCTGCCGTCGATACCGGATTGCACAAATCCAAGAGGAAGATCCAGATATCCAGTCCGGAATCCTTCCATTCTATTCAGATTTGTTCAAAATCTAGGAAAGGACTCCACCACCGACAATGGTCAGCACAAGAACTGGCGCCACCGCTACAGAGCAAGAAGGCCGAGACAGGCAAAATCCAACACAGCCGCCTTCTTCCAATCAAGACAATGCCACTCAGTCAGACTCAACGGGGCTAGTCACCCGACAGGAGTTTCAGGTATTGCTCCAGGAGCTGACCCAAAGCCGTCAGCAGTTGGCAGAACAGTTACGCGCCAATATCGAGCTGACCAACCAGCTGAACCGCCGGGGGCACAGAAGGTCCAGGAGAGATGATGTCTCCAGAGCGTCTACCGAAAGCTCAGCTTCATCTGATTACCACCGCCAGACTACCCGTCCTCGACTAGAGGGGAATCGCGCTCAAGCTGCTGAATATCAGCCTGCCTTAACTGTTGGGCAACTGAGGGTAGGACCGTCGACTAGTTTCCAAACCGGTCCCTCAACACGAGGAGGTACTGCCCCACAGTATACCACCGATAACCGCGCCACAACTGCCGCAGCAGAGACAAGGGCTGATACCCGAAATCAATCTGAGCCGATCAATCAACAGCGAGGACATACTCCTGAACCTTATGTCCCAGAAGACGTTGAGCCAAGGAGGCGAGATACGGGTCGTCGACAACGCCCGATCCCTACTCGCGCCGTGGAACCCGACCACGCCTTAGCTCATCACGCTCCGAATCCGCCTGTTTCGGATATATCAACCATGATACGTCAAATGATCCGCGAGAGTCAGGGGCTCACTAACGATGACTGGGGAATTTCCCGTAGTCATACCCCTTTCACAGACGAAGTGTTACATGCCGAACCCCCTAGGCGATTCAGAATGCCGACTCTCCCGATGTATGAAGGGAATAGTGACCCCAACCAGCATATTCTGAAGTATGAATGGTCGATGAACGCTGCAAGGGCCGACGACGCAGTGAAGTGTCGGAGTTTCCCCATCTCTCTGGGAGGAATCGCGACAATGTGGTTTACCCGCCTACCACCTAGATCAATTTCTTCGTTCGATCAATTGGCCAAGAGGTTTATGGAGCAATTCCGGATGCATGTTGCTAGGCCGAAGGACGTCAACACCTTGTCCAGCGTCACTCATGCTCCTGGAGAAACACTCAGGCGTTACTTGGAGAGGTTCCACGCAGCATGCGTCGAGATCACCAATCCCAACGATAATTCAATCTTAATGGCTCTGACCAAGGGGATTGATCCTGATTCTGAATTCGGAAACTGGCTGGCTGGGAAACCACCCGCGTCGTTGGACCGTTTTTACTCCAAGGCCGCTCAATTCCTGCGGCAGGAGGATGCAAAACAGTCTAGGAAGCAGGACGATGCGAGGCCCAGCATTGAAGGAATACAGAGCAATGTGGCAGTTAAACAGTCCGGCGAGAGTTCCGGGAAAGTTCAGCTCAACATACAAAACAAGCAAACCCAGCAGAGAGGAAACAATGGCCAGAACAAGAAGAGAGATGAGAACCGAGGTCCACGACGTAGAACTCAGATGTTTGACAGTTATACACCGCTGAGCACGTCATTGGAAAACGTATACTTACAGACTTGCAACACCGTACAATATAAGAAGCCTGCTCCGAAGCCCTCATCGGAGAGACAGATTCAGACAGGAAAATTCTGTAGGTTCCATGAGAGCTATGGACATAATACCAATGAGTGTCGACACTTACAGGACCTCATCGAGAAGCTGATTAGAGAGAGGAAGCTAGATCAGTTTGTACGGGCGCCGCAGCCTGGCGGAGCGGGCCCCTCAAATCAAAATCGTTCACAGAATCAGGAAAGAGAGGATGAACCCGCTCGTGCGGGCGGGAGATTAGTAATCAACACAATAAGTGGTGGTCCCCATCCGGCAGACAGAAGCTGGGGGGAAATGGAGTCGTATGCCAGTTCTATCAGGCATGCGGACTTCGAGTGTTATAGTAATTGCGAGGATGGGACCCCGGCAAAGCAACAAAAGATAATGTCCGATGATATCGTGTTCAGGAGCCAAGATGCTGATAAAGTTGAAGCCCCTACTATCGACCCACTAGTCATATCCGCCCAGGTAGGCCCTGCTTGGATGAAGAGGATCCTGGTTGACAGTGGGAGCTCTGTAAACATCTTGCTCAAACGGGCTTACGATCTGATGAAGATGGAGACAAAGGATTTGAAACCCTGTTTATCCAGAATCCATGGTTTCAATGGAAGTGCCACGATACCCATCGGAATAACTGAACTCCCAGTCGAGTTAGGCGTTGGAGAGCGCCGGAGGGTCCGCATGTTACAATTTGTTGTGTTAGAGATAGATTCGCCATACAATGCGTTTCTGGGACGACCAGCTTTGGCCGAGTTCAGGGCGGCGATCGCCCCATGGTGTCTAACTCTGAAATTTCCCACTGATCATGGGATTGGAGTTGTTCAAGGAGATCAGGCCTCGGGAAGGGCCTGTTATGTTGCTGAGCTGCGCGGGGCGCAACGTAAAGAGAAGGGGAAGGGCGTAGAGGAATCTCTCTGCGTCCGTTCTATCGATAATTGACAATTGGTGCCTGGGCCTCGGCCCGGGCACCACGACCAATTCCTGAAAGACCTGGACCCCAGGGACAACGAGGATAGAGACGAATCAACGGAGAGTCAAGCCTCTCCAGCCGAACTGACTGTGGACGTCCCAATCAATGAGGATGATGATTCGAAGATGCTGAAAGTTGGGTCCCAACTAAACAAGCAGACACAGCAGGAGTTGGTCGAATTTCTTCGGGCGAATCTCGACGTCTTCGCCTGGACGCACTCTGACATGTGCGGGATCTCGCCGAGCATTGCAAGTCACTCCCTGAATATAGATCCGCGACATGTCCCAGTAAAGCAGAAAAGGCGCGGTATGGATCCAGAGAGATCTGCCGCCCTTAAGGAAGAAGTTGATAAACTACAATCGAATGGGTTCATTCGAGATGCCTTGTATCCAGAATGGGTGTCCAACCCTGTACTAGTTCGGAAACCAAACGGGAAGTGGAGAACCTGTGTTGACTACTCTGACCTAAACAAGGCCTGTCCAAAAGATAGCTTCCCGCTTCCGCGAATCGATCAACTCGTGGATTCGACGGCCGGACATGAACTACTATCCTTTATGGACGCTTATTCCGGCTACAATCAGATACCCATGCATCTGCCTGATCAGGAACATACCAGCTTCGTGACCGACCTGGGACTCTATTGTTACAAAGTGATGCCGTTTGGTCTAAAGAACGCTGGAGCAACATACCAACGCTTAGTCAACCGAATGTTCGCTGATCAGATTGGGAAGACCATGGAGGTTTACGTGGATGACATGCTGGTGAAGTCCCGATTCTCCACCGATCACGTCAGAGATTTGAATTCAATGTTCAGCATCCTCCGGGAGTACGGAATGAAGCTCAACCCACTCAAATGTCACTTTGGCGTTGCATCCGGAAAATTCCTTGGGTTCATTGTCAACGCTCGAGGAATAGAGGCGAATCCTGAGAAGATCTGGGCTATTAGAAATTTGCAAACCCCTAAAACTATAAAGCAAGTCCAGAGTCTTAACGGGAAGGTCGCAGCATTGAGCAGGTTCATTTCAAAGTCCACCGACAAATGCATTCCTTTCTTCGACCTGATTCGGAAGGGCAAACGAAACTTTGAATGGACCACGGAGTGTGAAGGCGCGTTCCGATCACTAGTTCAACATCTCTCCACACCTCCGATCTTGTCAAAACCGGTTGACCACGAGCAATTATATCTCTACCTGGCAGTATCTGAACATGCGATCAGTGCTGCTCTAGTCCGGGAAGAAGACAAAGTGCAAAACCCGGTCTACTATGTTAGTAAGCGACTAACAGGAGCTGAAAGAAATTATCCAAGGCTGGAGAAACTGGCTTATTGTTTGGTCATTGCCTCGAGGAAGCTCCGTCCCTACTTCCAGGCTCATCCGCTTACTGTGTACACCGACCAGCCGTTACGACAGGTCCTTACGCGGCCTGAGACGTCCGGTAGGTTACTCAAGTGGAACATTGAGCTAAGCCAATTTGATATCGCATACGCTCCGCGGAGGGCCATTCAAGGACAAGTCCTGGCTGATTTCATAGCCGAATTCACCGTCCCGGAAGACTTACCTGAAACCAGTGAGTCTCCCGAATACATCTGGAAGCTGTATACTGATGGTGCGTCAAATGACCGGTGTTCGGGCGCGGGGGTTGTACTTGAGACTCCCGAGGGCCGATCCATATGTTATGCTCTTAAATTCGACTTTCGTGCAACTAATAATGAAGCCGAATATGAAGCCCTCCTGACCGGCCTAAGGCTTGCCAGAGATTTGAGAATTGTCGCTGTAGAAATTTATTGCGATTCGCAGTTAGTGGTATGCCAGGTGCGAGGAGAATACCAGGCAAGAGACCGAAGACTGGCCGCTTACTTGACGCGAGTTCAGGAAATCCTAAACCAGTTTGATTATTATGCCATCTATTATGTGCCTCGAGAACGCAATCAGAAAGCCGATTCACTGGCGAAGTTAGCCAGCACAGGCGAAGCGCAACAAATGGGACTTGTCCCCGTTGAAACTTTGGCCACTCCAAGCATCGATCAGATAGAAATGGGCTCTGTATTTGAAATCGCTCCCAATAGAGAGTCCTGGATGACTCCGTATCGAAATTACATTGAGAATGGGGTGCTACCTGAACCTAGAAATGAGAAGAGACAGATTCAGCGAAAAGCCTCGCGGTTCATCATCCAAAACGGAGTCATGTACAGGAGAGGTTATTCCGTTCCTCTCCTCAGATGTATCGCCCACGAGGAAGTCAAGCGAGTGCTACATGACGTGCACGAAGGAGAGTGCGGTGATCATGCCGGCGGGCAAGCTCTCGCTAAAAAGATACTCCGATATGGGTACTACTGGCCGACGGTGAACCGAGATGCGGCAAACTATGCCCGGAAATGCGATAAATGCCAGATACATGCCCGAATTCCGAGAGCTCCGCCAACTGAGATAACCCAAATGGTCAGTCCCTGGCCATTCGCAATGTGGGGCATTGACATCATCGGCGCTTTACCTTTAGCAAAAGGCGGTGCGAAATACGCCATTGTCGCAGTTGATTACTTCACAAAATGGGCCGAGGCCGAAGCCCTAGCAACCATTACGACAAAGAAGGTGATAAATTTTGTGGTTCGCAACATCATCTGTCGATTTGGACTCCCGCATACTATCATCACTGATAATGGGACCCAATTCGAGAGCGCAGAATTCAAGGATTTCTGTCAACGGTTTCATATCCGCAAAAAGTTCTCGGCTGTCGCACACCCCCAAGCGAATGGGCAGTTTGAGGCTGTCAACAAAGTTATAAAATCGATCCTGAAGAAACGACTAGAGAAGGCTGGGGGCAAGTGGGTCGATGAACTTCCTATGGCATTATGGGCCTATCGAACGACCCATAAAACCGCGACCGGACACACTCCGTTTTCCCTATCTTATGGCTCAGAGGCCGTTATTCCGGTCGAAACAGAAGTGCTCTCTCATCGCGTGACTTATTATGATCCAAAAACAAACGCCATACTCCTAGCCGAGTCTTTGGATCTATTGGATGAAAAACGGGAGGAGGCTGATTTGAGGGCAGCCGCACATCGAAGTCATGTCGCCCGATTGTACAACACCAGAGTTCGACCTCGAACCTTTGAACTCGGCGACCTCGTGCTCAAGAGAATTTACCCAGTTCCTTCACACATGAAACCAAACTGGGGAGGGCCGTATGTAATTACACGAAAGCTCGGAGATGGTACATTCAAGCTGTCGACTGTTGACGGTCTCGATTTACCGAGGGCTTGGAACAGCGAAAGTCTCCGCCGCTACTACATATGACAGGCTTTATTTATTTCATTCTATTTAGCAATTTGTTTCTGCATTTCGAAATTTGAATTTTGTAATAAGGCAACTGACTTTGCCGCATTTTCTTATTTCAGCAATAAAATGCCACTTCTTCGAGCCAGAGCTGTGATTCATTATGTACGATATACAACATCACGATGCACGAAGAGCTAAATCCCATCACACAATGGGACTTGTTCAAATGGAGAGTGGCTGTGATACGACCGGCCACTCACTAGGTGAAACCCGAGCTCGGGGGCAAGCCCTGACACCGATATTAATAGGATTGACACACGACAATCTTACATCTAACTCCACATTCCCAGAGTGCGAAACGGAGTATAAACATTCAACTCCGTATTCCCAGAGTGCGAAGCGGAGTATAAACATCCAACTCCGTATTCCCAGAGTGCGAAGCGGAGTATAAACATCCAACTCCGTATTCCCAGAGTGCGAAGCGGAGTGTAAACATCCAACTCCGTATTCCCGGAGTGCGAAGCGGAGTATAAACATCCGACTCCATATTCCCGGAGTGCGAAATGGAGTATAAACATCCGACTCCATATTCCCAGAGTGTGAAATGGAGTATAAACATCCGACTCCGTATTCCCAAAGTGCGAAACGGAGTATAAACATTTAACTCCATATTCCCAGAGTGCGAAATGGAGTATAAACATCCGACTCCATATTCCCGGAGTGCGAAATGGAGTATAAACATCCGACTCCGTATTCCCAAAGTGCGAAGCGGAGTATACACACTTAACTCCATATTCCCGGAGTGCGAAATGGAGTATAGACATTCAGCTCCGCATTCCCAGAGTGCGAAGCGGAGTATAAACAGTCAACTCCATGTTCCCAGAGTGCGAACAACCGCTTACGAGATGACGCATATCCCCGGAGTATGGATGGAACGATTCATAAGAGAACGAGCGTAGTTCGACCACTCGGTCCTCGCTCGGTATCATCACAAGCTGATCATCACAACTTGACCCCGAAACTGGGGCAGAGGCGAATGTTAGTCATTGCCCGAAACTATACGATGTTCAGCTCCGATGCAATTCCCTATCACAACTCGAGTCCGAAAGTTCCGTACTTAACAAGTACAAATGAGCTATCCTTGAAGCAATCACAAAATGCAAATACATTGGACCAAAGTCCGAACATTACAATATTCAAGCATAGAAAGGAACGCAAGCTGAAGCTAAAAGACAAAATTTTATTCCAACTAAACCCAAAAACAATGCTTCATACATGAGATCTTTCCTAAAATGTTCCTACTAGCAGGGGCCGAACCCGCATCTAAACACGGCCTACAAAAGGGAAAAGACAGAAAAAATAACAAAAGTCCCTAACTGCCTATGAGAAGGATGTCTAATCCTTCTGCTTCCTCAGCTTCTTCTTCTTCTTTGAGGAACTACTGGAGCCGCCAGTTCCCTTTCGCTTGGAGCCTTTCTCCCTAGGCAAGCTCCCCCCGGGTGAAGGCATAATGTCAACGTCCTCATCTGAGCTGGACTCTATAGGGATACTTCCCGCGGGAGGAGTGGGAGGAACAGACTCCGCAGTCGGAGGAGGGGCTGGTACATCAGTATCAGTAAGTGTGCCCTCAGGAGACATAGTCATAAGAGGAATGGGGCACTGTGCTGCCGCTCCGTCATCTGCATCACCGCCATGCGCCGCAGCCGTCATCTCGGCGTTGATCTCGGCTAACATCGCCGCTTCTCGCCGTGCCCTGGCCTCGCTAGGGGCCGCAGTAGTTTGGGACAAGGTGTCAGATGTAGCCGTGAATCCACCCAAGCCAAATGGCAGGTCCGCAAAAGGATCACTTTGACAGCCGAGAAGCTCGTTTATCATCTGCTCGTCGAAAGAAAGTGAGCTCCCCTCCGTCACTCCAACCGGTGCCATTGCTGCGACGGAGGTCGCCTCAGAAACGATGGCTCCTGGCGCGTGACCTAATACTTGGGTGATAAGAGGCGCGGCTGGTGCAACTCCTGTCACTGATCAAAGGAAAAGACATGTCATTAGCAACATTTCAACACGGGATCTTCAATCCGAATATACTGGAAGTTAGTTCAAAGTACCTTCCTCGGTTTGGCTCGAGGTCGTCTGAACCGCTTCAGAAGGATGTTCCTTAATAGGAGATAAGTGCGGTCGGTCTGGGTCGTACGCTGGGATAGGCTGGGAGTAGATCATTGAAGTTGGCTCAGACTGAGATGAAACGACAATCTCAGAACTTGTAACATGGTGTTCCGCACCAGAGCTCTCTCCGACTTCCGGGACCAGAGCACCAAGCCTCACCTTGTCATGGGAAATCATGGAGTCATGGAGAACCTTCTTTTCGTCATCATTAAGGATGCGGTTCTCCAGCTCGAACTCATCAGGGGCTTCATCAGGGTGCCCAGATCTCTCCTCGTCCACCAGTAGGTTCCAGGCGTTATAGAGATGTGTGGGGTAATCGTCAAGCCAGGTCAGGTCTCGGTGCCTTAGCACATTGGCGTTGTAAGTGACGAGTAGCTCCTCCACCTCGGCCTCAATCCTGGCCTCCGCCAGCCGTACTTTCTCCTCAACTCCAGCCTCAGCCTCACGGGCTTGTTGTACAGCCGCTTCCTTCTCCCTTTGGAGTGTCACTGCCTGGTCACAGGCTTCCTGCGCGGAGACGTTAGCTGCGTCTTTTTCCTTAGCCATCTCTGAAAACTTTGACTTCAGCTCATTAAGCTCCTTGAGAGCGGCATCCCTCTCGGCAGTGATGGAAGTGTTCCTGTGACCCATGTCCTCAATTGCGGTGTACTGTTCTTGCTTCATCCTGGCCATGGCAGCGGTCACCTCGTCAACTTTCTTTAAAGCCTCCATTTCAGACTTACGAGAAGACTCGGCCTCTGAGTTGAGCGCTTTTATGATTTGGTCGTTGCGACCCAGCTCCTTCTCAAGTTTCTCGATGGTAACGCCCGCTCAAACGCCACTTTAGATGCCTTCCTCGCGGCCCGTCCCCACTCTCTATACTGGAAAAAGATGTCCGCGACGTAATCGTGGATAGTGGTTTCCGCAGTTGGCGGGATTCTCTTCAGATGCGGGGGAAAGACATATCCATCAAAACAGATGTCAGGAAATTCCTTCCTCATCTGTGCCAATTTGAGCGCTCCCTCGCTAGACGCCTCGGTCGGGACCGACACAGTAGCCGAAGAGGTGGCTATTTCGGTCCTGCGAGGGGGGTCGGACCTCAAAGCTTGGGAAGGCGGCCTAGACCGTGAAGTTTCGGGAGGACGAGTAACGGCGACCACAGGAGGTGCAGAGGTCCTGGGGGGAGGAGAACGAGATCGGGATCGGTGAACATGTCCCCTATCTCTGTCAGACTTCTCCTGACCAGAGTGTCCAGCGTCATAATCCCTCTCGCCCTCTCTCCTGCGTGGCTCGTGATAACGGCGCTTACGCAAACTACCAAGCACGGAACCTTTCCCAGACATCGTACCTGAAAAGAAAACAACAAAGAATCAGTAACCGTTCGCGATGCGTTGTTTGTGGTTAGGAAAGTGTGTTGTGCCGTGAGGAGTGTGTGAATGTGTAACCCCCCGGACCAACCAGAAGTGTCAGTCGCATCGGCAAGCTCAGACTCGCTAACATCGACAATGTGTCGCGGTCCACCCGACCCAACATCGTGTTGCTCTGGCTCGATGTCAGGGAGTGGAGGGTCAGCAGGCCCTTCAAATTGATCTCTAGCTTGCGGGGAGGACGCCTCCGTAATCTTAACTCCCGGCGAAGGGCGGTGCAAAACCACGGACTTCCGCCTCCCAGACTTAGGCTGTTTCGAAGCCACAGCTTTGCCTTTCCTCTTAGCATCGGACTCTGGGGTTGCATTAGCAGGTCCGGCCAACAGTTCTTCGTCAGTATGGGTTTTCTCGGAGTCGGGTTCCTCGATTATCACGACCCTGGGCTTCATCTGCTTGACCTTTTTCCTGGAAACGGTCTTTAATGCGCCATCGAGTCTTATGCTCTGCCTCCGACCGATCAGCCCAAGGACTCTGAGATTCCGATCTGTCAATAACAGTTCAATATTCCTTTCTTCGCTAGGAATCTCTTGGAGGACCCGAACTATCTCTTTGTAATAGCCACCCTCAGGCCGCTGGATGATAGCTGAAAGAAAAAGAGGAGAAGACGTAAGTTTAATTTCACTCCGAAAATTGCCCTGTCAATTACTTGGGAAAAGAGACGATACTCACGTCTGAATAGCCATCTTCTGGCAAATCCCGCGGGACATCGGACATAGAACCACTCCGACTTAAAATAGCTTAGCCTAGTCCACGACCCCACGACGACTTGGCAGTTCCTTACGGACTCCAAGAACGTATAAGATGGGCTGTCAGTCCGACTCTTGAAGTTAAACAAGTATCTTATGTCGATCATACGGGGAGGACGATGGAGGTACTCCATGAATACTACGAACAAGCTGTTGAGCGAGGCATATCCGTTTGGATGCAATTGAGACGGAGCGATGTCCAGATAAGCCAACACTTCTCTTATATAGTCGTTGAATGGAGGGAGTGTGCCGGCTGCGCACGCGTGCCGATTAAAAGCAGTATACCCCTCCGGGGGATTATGTGGCCTATCATCCGGTCCAGGCAACAATACCTCATCCAAAGATAAACCATGCCTTAAGCATATCCTCCCCAGCATGTCTTCGGAGATGTTGGATGAGACGGAATCAGGTGGACTATTAATGAAGGACGCGTTGGGCAACTCGTCCGGAGCTGGGCCAATAACTTCGGCCTCGATGACCGGAATCTCAATTCTAGGAAGGACAGGGTTCTGAATTTCTTGCTGTTGCGAACTTGACGGTTCCATCGCCAGCTAACTCACGAGAAACCATCATTAGGTGACAAAAAGCCCGTGTATTCCCCAGTGTAAAGTGCATGAATGTGTTGTGTAGTGCGAATGCTGTGCGTGACTTGAGCAAATTCTGCAGAGTTAAAGAAAATGTGCAAGCGACGAGATTCTGGAAGTCAGACAAACATGACCGTCATCGCTGACCGTCATGACTGCGCCATCCAGATGATAACAATCGATTCCAGGTTAAAGAATTAGTTGTACTTTTCTATTAAAAGGCAGTTCCATCGACGAGCTTCGAAAGTCAGTCAAATATGCAATCCTGTAATCAAGTCCAATTATGCAAGGCAGAAGCTCGTCGGAGTCGAATATAAGGACATGCAAAAGTTCGCTAAGTTCGTCAAATTTCAGCATGGAATCGATCGTAGTTCGAGTTCAAATTCATTCGGAGGCGTGATGTCTTTCGTATCGATCCAGTTCGAATCGATACTTTCGTATCGATCAAGTCAACTCGATACCTTTCGTATCGATGACAGTTCGTATCGACCGGAGGAGGAGATTTCGTATCGATCAGGTAGGTTTACTTCGCATCGGCCAAGGGTAACGGCTGTGAGACAACCAAATGCAATAACTTCGTATCGATCTGTGGTTATCGATATGGGACCGATGAGATCTCTTGGTCTTCGTATCGATCAAGAGAGATAGATTTTCGCATCGATCACGCTGGCCAAGCGCTTACATCGATCATCTTAGTTCAACACAAGCCCCTACCTCCTTAGATCGATGCGAACCTCTGCATCCCCTTTAACCCATCAGTCGATGCGAAATCATGAAATCTGGATCGAGTCGAATCCTCCTATCCCAGATCGACACAAACTAGTGGTGAAACAATCACTCCAGAACTCTTTCTTCTCTGATTGAAGCGAGCATGGCCATGGCCATCCTCGACCAAGCTCTGGTCCAGATCTGGCCTTGGCACCACCAAAATCGATAATCGGCAAAGGCACGATGGATCGGAGATCTGAACTTCGTCGCTCAAGTGTAGCCGTGATTGCTCATTTACCTGAATCGAATTGGAGTTTGGGGAAATTATAAGATGATGTTTGATCGATTCGAAGATTGGAATAATTCTTCTCTCCTGCTTGTCTGTGGATCGATACGAGAAGGCAGAAGACAACAGTAAAAGTAAAAGGTAAAAAAGTGAGAAATGGCAAAGTCCCAGATATTTATACGAGGCCTAGGACGGAACCGAGTCGATTCGACTCCCAGTCAATCTGACCGGTCGCAACCAGTCAAGCAGCGCATCGATGCGAGCATTCGTATCGAACCCATTAACCTTTATCGGTTCGAAGCGCACAGGGAGGCCACGTGAATACGATGGGTAGGTGCACGCGCTTTCCTCGCATCCATCAAGCTGTGCATTCATCGAGGCGAAATGTTCACCAGACACCATCGTTTCGAAGCATCCAGGTTTTGAGCCATCGATTCGAAACAGAGCAGATCTGTTGATACGAGCGTCAATTTCGTATCCATCCGTATCTATCGATGCGAACATCCGTTTCGTATCCACCGGATATCATCAATTCGAACCAGAATTCGCCACCATTTGTGACCATCGATACGAACGATTGTCTTCGTATCCATCAAATCAACCCATATTGATGCGAGAGAAGGCTTTTTGACTTTGAGCATCGACTCGTAAGCGGACCGATACGAGAGAATGGCTAAGGGGTACGACTTCCAAAGCTATTCGAAGAAGGCCTGCAGCTTTTTCAAAGCACGTCACGTTTTCACAAGACGTACTTTGGGGGGCAAATGTTATCCCGCCTTTTGGCAAGGCCAGGACATCAAGAAGCCGACTAGAGAACAAGGATAGCACGCCATGGATATCACTGAATTTTTTGTCCGAGCCCAGAGTGAGCTACAATTGATAGGACACGACAAGAAAGGCCATAGAGATCAGCACCTCAAATTTCAAGTCGATCCGGACTCATACACTCAAGTTATGATCGAGTCGAATTGAAGGGAAAGAGCCCAAATTTCGTATCCATCGCTCTGGGCGACTTCGTATCCATCAGCCAACACTTGCTTCGTATCCATCATTCAGTGTCTACTTCGTATCCATCAGCCAACACTTGCTTCGTATCCATCATCGAGTGTCTACTTCGTATCCATCAGCCAACACTTGCTTCATATCCATCATTCAGTGTCTACTTCGTATCCATCAGCCAACACTTGCTTCGTATCCATCATCGAGTGTCTACTTCGTATCCATCAGCCAGTGTTTGCTTCGTATCCATGGAAGAAGTCCTACTCGAAACCATCAGGTCAACCAGCTTGGATAACGTGTCACCTCTCGAAGGAAACGGGGCAAGATACATGGAGTCGAAGCGGTCAACGCGGAGCAAATACCGGATCGAGGCGAAGAGCGCACACCACGTCATCCCTCGATGCGAATGCGCCGAGATATATGGAGTCGACGCGGTCGACTCGGAGTGAAGGGCGGATCGAAGCGAGGCGCGCGCACCGCATCACCTTGAGAGCGCGTGCAATCATCGAGACGAAAGGATGGAGTCGAAGCAATGGAGACGAGCAGAACAGCCAGCGTTAAAATCCATCTCGTATCGACGATATCTCTCAGTCCACTGATCCAAACACCATGAAATTTTAACTGAAGGCTGCACACATAACAAGGAATGTCTCCACCAATTTTGAGCCCAATTGGAAGTAATCCTGATCGATACGAAATGATTTCGTATCGATCACAGATTGGCTTGAAACTCTCTGGAAGTGGTCGAATGGGTCCCCTCACGTGTCTGGCCAAGTCTCCCGGAGTTTGAGCGAAATCCAAGCCTCCTACGCCTATAAATAGAGCCCCAGAATCAACGGAAAAAGGATCTTTTTCTCGGAAGCGCCCAGACTCTGCCGGATTGAGATTTGCACCATACTTTTGCTGTCACTTTCGAATTCTAAACTGTACTCCGCTGTTCATCGCTGTAAACGCTTGTAATCATTGAAAGAGAATCAATAAAATCATCAAAACTTCATAGTGGACGTAGGCTATACGCCGAACCACTCTAAACTGCTTGTCTGTGCACTTTACATTCATATTTGTTGGAGTTTTTGTTAGATAATCTCTGTTTTACATTTATAATCTTCATTTTATCTCTTCAAACAACTCCCGAAAAGTGTTGTGCCCATTTTTGGTACAAACAACCAGCCACGGTGATCCCGTTTTAACGTAAAAATTCACGTGATGCAAAAAAGAAGGCCAAAATACTTCAAAGACCCAATTGAGGTTCGGATAGCCTTTTTTGGGTATGAAACTATCCATTGAAGGCTTACTGCTGTCAAAGCGGTAGAACTCAACGAGAGCTTCGTTTTGACTAATTATGGCTCCCGTAACTCTAAACGAGCCAACAGTTATGGCCGTCCGAAGAATCGATATCCACAGGGTGCAACATTCGCGGTGCAAGGTGCAACATTCGTCCAAAAAGCAGAAACAGCGCCGTTCGACTTTTAGAAGTGGGTGCAGGGATTTTAAATGGAACAGTACCATGGTGCACCGCTCTCCAGGGAAGGTAAATCGAAGACCAGCCCCGGTGATCCCGTTTTAAAGTAAAAATTCACGTGATGGAAAAAAGATGGCCAACAAACTTCATAGACCTGATTGAGGTTCGAATAGCCTTTTTTGGGTATGCAACTATCCATTGATGGCTTACAGCTGTCAAAGCCGTAGAACTCACCGAGAGCTTCGTTTTGACTGGTTATGGCTCCCGTAACTCTAAACGAGACAACAGTTATGGCCGTCCGAAGAATCGATATCCACAGGGTGCAACATTCGCGGTGCAAGGTGCAACATTCGTCCAAAAAGCCGAAACAGCGCCGTTCGACTTTTAGAAGTGGATGCAGGTATTTTAAATGGAACAGTACCATGGTGCACCGCTCTCCAGGGAAGGTAAATCGAAGACCAGCCACGGTGATCCCGTTATAACGTAAAAATTCACGTGATGGAAAAAAGAAGGACAAAATACTTCAAAGACCCAATTGAGGTTCGGATAGCCTTTTTTGGGTATGAAACTATCCATTGATGGCTTACTGCTGTCAAAGCGGTAGAACTCAACGAGAGCTTCGTTTTTACTGGTTATGGCTCCCATAACTCTAAACGAGCCAACAGTTATGGCCGTCCGAAGAATCGATATCCACAGGGTGCAACATTCGCGGTGCAAGGTGCAACATTCGTCCAAAAAGCCGAAACAGCGCCATTCGACTTTTAGAAGTGGGTGCAGGGATTTGAAATGGAATTGTACCATGGTACATCGTTCTCCAGGGAAGGTAAATCGAAGACCAGCCACGGTGATCCCGTTTTAACGTAAAAATTCACGTGATAGAAAAAAGATGGCCAACAAACTTCATAGACCCGATTGAGGTTCGGATAGCCTTTTTTGGGTATGCAAATATCCATTGATAGCTTACAGCTGTCAAAGCCATAGAACTCACCGAGAGCTTCGTTTTGACTGGTTATGGCTCCCGTAACTCTAAACGAGCCAACAGTTATGGCCGTCCGAAGAATCGATATCCACAGGGTGCAACATTCGCGGTGCAAGGTGCAACATTCGTCCAAAAAGCCGAAACAACGCCGTTCGACTTTTAGAAGTGGGTGCAGGTATTTTAAATGGAACAGTACCATGGTGCAACGCTCTCCCGGGAAGGTAAATCGAAGACCAGCCACGGTGATCCCGTTTTAACGTAAAAATTCACGTGATGGAAAAAAGAAGGCCAAAATACTTCAAAGACCCAATTGAGGTTCGGATAGCCTTTTTTAGGTATGAAACTATCCATTGACGGCTTACTGCTGTAAAAGCGGTAGAACTCAACGAGAGCTTCGTTTTGACTGGTTATGGCTCCCGTAACTCTAAACGAGCCAACAGTTATGGCCGTCCGAAGAATCGATATCCACAGGGTGCAACATTCGCGGTGCAAGGTGCAACATTCGTCCAAAAAGCCGAAACAGCGCCGTTTGACATTTAGAAGTGGGTGCAGGGATTTTAAATGGAACGGTACCATGGTGCACCGCTCTCCAGGGAAGGTAAATCGAAGACCAGCCACGGTGATCCCGTTTTAACGTAAAAATTCACGTGATGGAAAAAAGAAGGCCAAAAAACGTCAGAGACCCGATTGAGGTTCGGATAGCATTTTTTGGGTATGAAACTATCGATTGACGGCTTACAGCTGTCAAAGCGGTAGAACTCACCGAGAGCTTCGTTTTGACTGGTTATGGCTCCCGTACCTCTAAACGAGCCAACAGTTATGGCCGTCCGAAGAATCGATATCCACAGGGTGCAACATTCGTCCAAAAAGCCGAAACAGCGCCGTTCGACTTTTAGAAGTGGGTGCAGGTATTTTAAATGGAACAGTACCATGGTGCACCGCTCTCGAGGGAAGGTAAATCGAAGACCAGCCACGGTGATCCCGTTTTAACGTAAAAATTCACGTGATGCAAAAAAGAAGGCCAAAATACTTCAAAGACCCAATTGAGGTTCGGATAGCCTTTTTTGGGTATGAAACTATCCATTGATGGCTTACTGCTGTCAAAGCGGTAGAACTCAACGAGAGCTTCGTTTTGACTGGTTATGGCTCCCGTAACTCTAAACGAGCCAACAGTTATGGCCGTCCGAAGAATCGATATCCACAGGGTGCAACATTCGCGGTGCAAGGTGCAACATTCGTCCAAAAAGCCGAAACAGCGCCGTTCGACTTTTAGAAGTGGGTGCAGGGATTTTAAATGGAATGGTACCATGGTGCACCGCTCTCCAGGGAAGGTAAATCGAAGACCAGCCACGGTGATCCTGTTTTAACGTAAAAATTCACGTGATGGAAAAAAGAAGGCCAAAAAACGTCAGAGACCCGATTGAGGTTCGGATAGCATTTTTTGGGTATGAAACTATCGATTGACGGCTTACAGCTGTCAAATCGGTAGAACTCACCGAGAACTTCGTTTTGACTGGTTATGGCTCCCGTACCTCTAAACGAGCCAACAGTTATGGTCGTCCGAAGAATCTATATCCACAGGGTGCAACATTCGTCCAAAAAGCCGAAACAGCGCCGTTCGACTTTTAGAAGTGGGTGCAGTTATTTTAAATGGACATGGTGCACCGCTCTCTAGGGAAGGTAAATCGAAGACCAGCCACGGTGATCCCGTTTTAACATAAAAATTCACGTGATGCAAAAAAGAAGGCCAAAATACTTCAAAGACCCAATTGAGGTTCGGATAGCCTTTTTTGGGTATGAAACTATCCATTGACGGCTTACTGCTGTCAAAGCGGTAGAACTCAACGAGAGCTTCGTTTTGACTGGTTATGGCTCCCGTAACTCTAAACGAGCCAACAGTTATGGCCGTCCGAAGAATCGATATCCACAGGGTGCAACATTCGCGGTGCAAGGTGCAACATTCGTCCAAAAAGCCGAAACAGCGCCGTTCGACTTTTAGAAGTGGGTGCAGGGATTTTAAATGGAACAGTACCATGGTGCACCGCTCTCCAGGGAAGGTAAATCGAAGACCAGCCACGGTGATCCCGTTTTAACGTAAAAATTCACGTGTTGGAAAAAAGAAGGCCAAAAAACGTCTGAGACCCGATTGAGGTTCGGATAGCCTTTTTGGGTTTGAAACTATCGATTGACGGCTTACAGCTGTCAAAGAGGTAGAACTCACCGAGAGCTTCGTTTTGACTAATTATGGCTCCCGTAACTCTAAACGAGCCAACATTTATGGCCGTCCGAAGAATCGATATCCATAGGGTGCAACATTCGCGGTGCAAGGTGCAGCATTCGTCCAAAAAGACGAAACAGCGTCGTTCGACTTTTAGAAGTGGGTGCAGGGATTTTAAATGGAATAGTACCATGGTGCACCGCTCTCCAGGGAAGGTAAATCGAAGACCAGCCACGGTGATCCCGTTTTAACGTAAAAATTCACGTGATGGAAAAAAGATGGCCAACAAACTTCATAGACCCGATTGAGGTTCGGATAGCCTTTTTTGGGTATGCAACTATCCATTGACGGCTTACAGTTGTCAGAGCCGTAGAACTCACCGAGAGCTTCGTTTTGACTGGTTATGGCTCCCGTAACTCTAAACGAGCCAACAGTTATGGCCGTCCGAAGAATCGATACCCACAGGGTGCAACATTCGCGGTGCAAGGTGCAACATTCGTCCAAAAAGCCGAAACAGTGTCGTTCGACTTTCAGAAGTGGGTGCAGGGATTTTAAATGGAACAGTACCATGGTGCACCGCTCTCCAGGGAAGGTAAATCGAAGACCAGCCACGGTGATCCCGTTTTAACGTAAAAATTCACGTGATGGAAAAAAGAAGGCCAAAAAACATCAGTGACCCGATTGAGGTTCGGATAGCCTTTTTTGGGTATGAAACTATCCATTGACGTCTTACAGCCGTCAAAGCGGTATAACTCACCGAGATCTTTGTTTTGACTGGTTGTGGCTCCCGTAACTCTAAACGAGCCAACAGTTATGGCCGTCCGAAGAATCGATATCTAGAGGGTGCAACATTCGCGGTGCAAGATGCAACATTCGTCCAAAAAGCAGAAACAGCGCCGTTCGACTTTTAGAAGTGGGTGAAGGGATTTGAAATGGAATAGTATCATTGTGCACCGCCCTCCAGGGAACGTAAATCGAAGACCAACCACGGTGATCTCTTTTTAACGTAAAAATTCACGTGATGAAAAAAAACAGACCAAAAAACTTCAGAGACTCGATTGAGGTTCGGATAGCCTTTTTTGGGTATGAAACCATCCACTGACGGCTTAAAGCGGTCAAAGAGGTAGAACTCACCGAGAGCTTCATTTTGACTGGTTATGGCTCCTGTAACTCTAAACGAGCCAATAGTTATGGCCGTCCGAAGAATCGATATCCACAGGGTGCTACATTCGTGGTGCAAGGTGCAACATTCGTCCAAAAAGCCGAAACAGCGTCGTTCGACTTTTAGAAGTGGGTGCAGGGATTTGAAATGGAACAGTACCATGGTACATCGCTCTCCAGGGAAGGTAAATCGAAGACCAGCCACGGTGATCCCGTTTTAACGTAAAAATTCACGTGATGGAAAAAAGATGGCCAACAAACATCATAGACCCGATTGAGGTTCGGATAGCCTTTTTTGGGTATGCAACTATCCATTGATGGCTTACAGCTGTCAAAGCCGTAGAACTCACCGAGAGCTTCGTTTTGACTGGTTATGGCTCCTGTAACTCTAAACGAGCCAACAGTTATGGCCGTCCGAAGAATCGATATTCACAGGGTGTAAAATTCGCTGTGCAAGGTGCAACATTCATCCAAAAAGCCGAAACAGCGTCGTTCGACTTTTAGAAGTGGGTGAAGGGATTTGAAATGGAACAGTACCATGGTGAACCGCTCTCCAAGGATGGTAAATCGAAGACCAGCAACGGTGATCCCGTTTTAACGTAAAAATTCACGTGATGGAAAAAAGAAGGCCAAAAAACATCAGAGACCCGATTGAGGTTCGGATAGCCTTTTTTGGGTTTGAAACTATTCGTTGACGGCTTACAGCTGTCAAGGCCGTAGAACTCACCGAGACCTTCGTTTTTATTGGTTATGGCTCCCGTAACTCTAAACGAACCAACAGTTATGGCCGTCCGAAGAATCGATATCCACAGGGTGCAACATTCGCTGTGCAAGGTGCAACATTCGTCCAAAAATCCGAAACAGCGCCGTTCGACTTTAAGAAGTGGGTGCAGGGATTTGAAATGGAACAGTACCATGCTGAACCGCTCTCCAGGGAAGGTAAATCGAAGACCAGCAGCGGTGATCCCGTTTTAACGTAAAAATTCACGTGATGGAAAAAAGAAGGCCAAAAAACTTCAGAGACGCGATTGAGGTTCGGATAGCCTTTTTTGGGTTTGAAACTTTCCGTTGACGGCTTACAGCTTTCAAGGCCGTAGAACTCACCGAGAGCTTCGTTTTGACTGGTTATGGCTCCCGTAACTCTAAACGAGTCAACAGTTATGGTCGTCCGAAGAATCGATATCCACAGGGTGCAACATTCGCTGTACAAGGTGCAACATTCATCCAAAAAGCCGAAACAGCGCCGTTCGACTTTTAGAAGTGGGTGCAGGGATTTGAAATGGAACAGTACCATGCTGACCGCTCTCCAGGGAAGGTAAATCGAAGACCAGCAACGGTGATCCTGTTTTAACGTAAAAATTCACGTGATGGAAAAAAGAAGGCCAAAAAACTTCAGAGACCCGATTGAGGTTCGGATAGCCTTTTTTGGATTTGAAACTATCCATTGACGGCTTACAGCGGTCAAGGCCGTAGAACTCACCGAGAGCTTCGTTTTGACTGGTTATGGCCCCCGTAACTCTAAACGAGCCAACAGTTATCGCCGTCCGAAGAATTGATATCCACAGGGTGCAACATTCGCTGTGCAAGGTGCAACATTCATCCAAAAAGCCGAAACAACGCTGTTCGACTTTTAGAAGTGGGTGCAGGGATTTGTAATGGAACAGTACCTTGCTGAACCGCTCTCCAGGGAAGGTAAATCGAAGACCAGCAATGGTGATCCCGTTTTAACGTAAAAATTCACGTGATGGAAAAAAGAAGGCCAAAAAACTTCAGAGACCTGATTGAGGTTCGGATAGCCTTTTTTGGGTTTGAAACTATCCATTGACGGCTTACAGCGGTCAATGCCGTAGAACTCACCGAGAGCTCCGTTTTGGCCCCCGTAACTCTAAACGAGCCAACAGATATGGCCGTCCGAAGAATCGATATCCACAGGGTGCAACATTCGCTGTGCAAGGTGCAACAATCGTCCAAAAAGCCGAAACAACGCCATTTGACATTTAGAAGTGGGTGTAGGGATTTGAAATGGAACAGTACCATGCCGAACCGCTCTCCAGGGAAGGTAAATCGAAGACCAGCAACGGTGATCCCGTTTTAACGTAAAAATTCATGTGATGGAAAAAAGAAGGCCAAAAAACTTCAGAGACGCGATTGAGGTTCGGATATTCTTTTTTGGGTTTGAAACTATCCGTTGACGGCTTACAGCCGTCAAGGCCGTAGAACTCACCGAGAGCTTCGTTTTGACTGGTTATGGCTCCCGTAACTCTAAACGAGCCAATAGTTATGGCCGTCCGAAGAATCGATATCCACAGGGTGCAACATTCGTTGTGCAAGGTGCAACGTTCGTCCAAAAAGCCGAAACAGCGCCGTTCGACTTTTAGAAGTGGGCGCAGGGATTTGAAATGGAACAGTACCATGTCGAACCACTCTCCAGGGAAGGTAAATCGAAGACCAGCAACGGTGATCCCGTTTTAACGTAAAAATTCAAGTGATGGAAAAAAGAAGGCCAAGAAACTTCAGAGACGCGATTGAGGTTCGGATAGCCTTTTTTGGGTTTGAAACTATCCGTTGACGGCTTACAGCTTTCAAAGCCGTAGAACTCACCGAGAGCTTCGTTTTAACTGGTTATGGCTCCCGTAACTCTGAACGAGCCAACAGTTATGGCCGTCCGAAGAATCGATATCCACAGGGTGCAACATTCGCTGTGCAAGGTGCAACATTCGTCCAAAAAGCCGAAACAGTGCCGTTCGATTTAAGAAGTGGGTGCAGGGATTTGAAATGGAACAGTACCATGCTGAACCGCTCTCCAGGGAAGTTAAATCAAAGACCAGCAACGGTGTTCCTGTTTTAACGTAAAAATTCACGTGATGGAAAAAAGAATGCCAAAAAACATCAGAGACCCGATTGAGGTTCGGATAGCCTTTTTTGGGTTTGAAACTATCCGTTGATGGCTTACAGCTATCAAGGCCGTAGATCTCACCAAGAGCTTCGTTTTGACTGGTTATGGCTCCCGTAACTCTAAATGAACCAACAGTTATCGCCGTCCGAAGAATCAATATCCACAGGGTGCAACATTCGCTGTGCAAGGTGCAACATTCGTCCAAAAAGCCGAAACAGCGCCGTTCGACTTTAAGAAGTGGGTGCAGGGATTTGAAATGGAACAGTACCATGGTGATCCGCTCTCCAGGGAAGGTAAATCGAAGACCAGCAACGGTGTTCCCGTTTTAACGTAAAAATTCACGTGATGGAAAAAAGAAGGCCAAAATACTTCAGAGACGCGATTGAGGTTCGGATAGCCTTTTTTGGGTTTGAAACTATCCGTTGACGGCTTAATGCTTTCAAGGCCGTAGAACTCACCGAGAGTTTCGTTTTGACTGGTTATGGCTCCCGTAACTCTAAACGAGCCAACAGTTATGACCGTCCGAAGAATCGATATCCACAGGGTGCAACATTCGCGGTGCAAGGTGCAACATTCGTCCAAAAAGCCGAAACAGAGCCGTTCGACTTTTAGAAGTGGGTGTAGGGATTTTAAATGGAACAGTACCATGGTGCACCGCTCTCCAGGGAAGGTAAATCGAAGACCAGCCACGGTGATCCCGTTTTAACGTAAAAATTCACGTGATGGAAAAAAGAAGGCCAAAAAACGTCAGAGACCCGATTGAGGTTCGGATAGCCTTTTTGGGTTTGAAACTATCGATTGACGGCTTACAGCTGTCAAAGAGGTAGAACTCACCGAGAGCTTCGTTTTGACTAATTATGGCTCCCGTAACTCTAAACGAGCCAACATTTATGGCCGTCCGAAGAATCGATATCCATAGGGTGCAACATTCGCGGTGCAAGGTGCAGCATTCGTCCAAAAAGACGAAACAGCGTCGTTCGACTTTTAGAAGTGGGTGTAGGGATTTTAAATGGAATAGTAACATGGTGCACCGCTCTCTAGGGAAGGTAAATCGAAGACCAGCCACGGTGATCCCGTTTTAACGTAAAAATTCACGTGATGGAAAAAAGATGGCCAACAAACTTCATAGACCCGATTGAGGTTCGGATAACCTTTTTTGGGTATGCAACTATCCATTGACGGCTTACAGTTGTCAAAGCCGTAGAACTCACCGAGAGCTTCGTTTTGACTGGTTATGGCTCCCGTAACTCTAAACGAGCCAACAGTTATGGCCGTCCGAAGAATCGATACCCACAGGGTGCAACATTCGCGGTGCAAGGTGCAACATTCGTCCAAAAAGCCGAAACAGTGTCGTTCGACTTTTAGAAGTGGGTGCAGGGATTTTAAATGGAACAGTACCATGGTGCACCTCTCTCCAGGGAAGGTAAATCGAAGACCAGCCACGGTGATCCCGTTTTAACGTAAAAATTCACGTGATGGAAAAAAGAAGGCCAAAAAACATCAGTGACCCGATTGAGGTTCGGATAGCCTTTTTTGGGTATGAAACTATCCATTGACGGCTTACAGCTGTCAAAGCGGTATAACTCACCGAGATCCGTTTTGACTGGTTGTGGCTCCCGTAACTCTAAACGAGCCAACAGTTATGGCCGTCCGAAGAATCGATATCTACAGGGTGCAACATTCGCGGTGCAAGATGCAACATTCGTCCAAAAAGCCGAAACAGCGCCGTTCGACTTTTAGAAGTGGGTGAAGGGATTTGAAATGGAATAGTATCATTGTGCACCGCCCTCCAGGGAAGGTAAATCGAAGACCAACCACGGTGATCTCGTTTTAACGTAAAAATTCACGTGATGAAAAAAAGAAGACCAAAAAACTTCAGAGACTCGATTGAGGTTCGGATAGCCTTTTTTGGGTATGAAACTATCCACTGACGGCTTACAGCGGTCAAAGTGGTAGAACTCACCGAGAGCTTCGTTTTGACTGGTTATGGCTCCTGTAACTCTAAACGAGCCAATAGTTATGGCCGTCCGAAGAATCGATATCCACAGGGTGCAACATTCGTGGTGCAAGGTGCAACATTCGTCCAAAAAGCCGAAACAGCGCCGTTCGACTTTTAGAAGTGGGTGCAGGGATTTGAAATGGAACAGTACCATGGTACATCGCTCTCCAGGGAAGGTAAATCGAAGACCAGCCACGGTGATCCCGTTTTAACGTAAAAATTCACGTGATGGAAAAAAGATGGCCAACAAACATCATAGACCCGATTGAGGTTCGGATAGCCTTTTTTGGGTATGCAACTATCCATTGATGGCTTACAGCTGTCAAAGCCGTAGAACTCACCGAGAGCTTCATTTTAACTGGTTATGGCTCCCGTAACTCTAAACGAGCCAACAGTTATGGCCGTCCGAAGAATCGATATCCACAGGGTGCAACATTCGCGGTGGAAGGTGCAACATTCACGGTGGAAGGTGCAACATTCGTCCAAAAAGCCGAAACCGCGCCGTTTGACTTTTAGAAGTGGGTGCAGGTATTTTAAATGGAACAGTACCATAGTGCACCGCTCTCCAGGGAAGGTAAATCGAAGACCAGCCACGGTGATCCCGTTTAACGTAAAAATTCACGTGATGGAAAAAAGATGGCCAACAAACTTCATAGACCTGATTGAGGTTCGGATAGCCTTTTTGGGGTATGCAACTATCCATTGATGGCTTACAGCTGTCAAAGCCGTAGAACTCAACGAGAGCTTCGTTTTGACTGGTTATGGCTCCCATAACTCTAAAGGAGACAACAGTTATGGCCGTCCGAAGAATCGATAACCACAGGGTGCAACATTCGCGGTGCAAGGTGCAACATTCGTCCAAAAAGCCGAAACAGCGCCGTTCGACTTTTAGAAGTGGATGCAAGTATTTTAAATGGAACAGTACCACAGTGCACCGCTCTCCAAGGAAGGTAAATCGAAGACCAGCCACGGTGATCCCGTTTTAAAGTAAAATTCACGTGATGGAAAAAAGAAGGCCAAAATACTTCAAAGACGCAATTGAGGTTCGGATAGCCTTTTCTGGGTATGAAACTATCCATTGACGGCTTACTGCTGTTAAAGCGGTAGAACTCAACGAGAGCTTCATTTTGATTGGTTATGGCTCCCGTAACTCTAAACGAGCCAACAGTTATGGCCGTCCGAAGAATCGATATCCACAGGGTGCAACATTCGCGGTGCAAGGTGCAACATTCGTCCAAAAAGCCGAAACAGCGCCGTTCGACTTTTAGATGTGGGTGCAGGGATTTTAAATGGAATGGTACCATGGTGCACCGCTCTCCAGGGAAGGTAAATCGAAGACCAGCCACGGTGATCCCGTTTTAACGTAAAAATTCACGTGATGGGAAAAAGAAGGCCAAAAAACGTCAGAGACCCGATTGACGTTCGGATAGCATTTTTTGGGTATGAAACTATCGATTGACGGCTTACAGCTGTCAAAGCGGTAGAACTCACCGAGAGCTTCATTTTGACTGGTTATGGCTCCCGTACCTCTAAACGAGCCAACAGTTATGGCCGTCCGAAGAATCGATATCCACAGGGTGCAACATTCGCGGTGCAAGGTGCAACATTCGTCCAAAAAGCCGAAACAGCGCCGTTCGACTTTTAGAAGTGGGTGCAGGTATTTTAAATGGAACAATACCATGGTGCACCGCTCTCCAGGGAACGTAAATCGAAGACCAGCCACGGTGATCCCGTTTTAACGTAAAAATTCACGTGATGCAAAAAAGAAGGCCAAAATACTTCAAAGACCCAATTGAGGTTCGGATAGCCTTTTTTGGGTATGAAACTATCCATTGACGGCTTACTGCTGTCAAAGCGGTAGAACTCAACGAGAGCTTTGTTTTGACTGGTTATGGCTCCCGTAACTCTAAACGAGCCAACAGTTATGGCCGTCCGAAGAATCGATATCCACAAGGTGCAACATTCGCGGTGCAAGGTGCAACATTCGTCCAAAAAGCCGAAACAGCGCCGTTCGACTTTTAGAAGTGGGTGCAGGGATTTTAAATGGAACAGTACCATGGTGCACCGCTCTCCAGGGAAGGTAAATCGAAGACCAGCCACGGTGATCCCGTTTTAACGTAAAAATTCACGTGTTGGAAAAAAGAAGGCCAAAAAACGTCAGAGACCCGATTGAGGTTCGGATAGCCTTTTTGGGTTTGAAACTATCGATTGACGGCTTACAGCTGTCAAAGAGGTAGAACTCACCGAGAGCTTCGTTTTGACTAATTATGGCTCCCGTAACTCTAAACGAGCCAACATTTATGGCCGTCCGAAGAATCGATATCCATAGGGTGCAACATTCGCGGTGCAAGGTGCAACATTCGTCCAAAAAGACGAAACAGCGTCGTTCGACTATAAAAGTGGGTGCAGGGATTTTAAATGGAATAGTACCATGGTGCACCGCTCTCCATGGAAGGTAAATCAAAGACCAGCAACGGTGATCCCGTTTTAACGTAAAAATTCACGTGATGGAAAAAAGATGGCCAACAAACTTCATAGACCCGATTTAGGTTCGGATAGCCTTTTTTGGGTATGCAACTATCCATTGACGGCTTACAATTGTCAAAGCCGTAGAACTCATTGAGAGCTTCTTTTTGACTAGTTATGGCTCCCGTAACTCTAAACGAGCCAACAGTTATGGCCGTCCGAAGAATCGATATCCACAGTGTGCAACATTCGCGGTGCAAGGTGCAACATTCGTCCAAAAAGCCGAAACAGCGCCGTTCGACTTTTAGAAGTGGGTGCAGGGATTTTAAATGGAACAGTACCATGGTGCACCGCTCTCCAGGGAAGGTAAATCGAAGACCAGCCACGGTGATCCCGTTTTAACGTAAAAATTCACGTGTTGGAAAAAAGAAGGCCAAAAACCGTCAGAGACCCGATTGAGGTTCGGATAGCCTTTTTGGGTTTGAAACTATCGATTGACGGCTTACAGCTGTCAAAGAGGTAGAACTTACCGAGAGCTTCGTTTTGACTAATTATGGCTCCCGTAACTCTAAACGAGCCAACATTTATGGCCGTCCGAAGAATCGATATCCATAGGGTGCAACATTCGCGGTGCAAGGTGCAACATTCGTCCAAAAAGACGAAACAGCATCGTTCGACTTTTAGAAGTGGGTGCAGGGATTTTAAATGGAATAGTACCATGGTGCACCACTCTCCAGGGAAGGTAAATCAAAGACCAGCCACGGTGATCCCGTTTTAACGTAAAAATTCACGTGATGGAAAAAAGATGGCCAACAAACTTCATAGACCCGATTTAGGTTCGGATAGCCTTTTTTGGGTATGCAACTATCCATTGACGGCTTACAATTGTCAAAGCCGTAGAACTCAGTGAGAGCTTCTTTTTGACTGGTTATGGCTCCCGTAACACTAAACGAGCCAACAGTTATGGCCGTCCGAAGAATCGATATCCACAGGGTGCAACATTCGCGGTGCAAGGTGCAACATTCGTCCAAAAAGCCGAAACAGCGCCGTTCGACTTTTAGAAGTGGGTGCAGGTATTTTAAATGGAACAGTACCATGGTGCACCGCTCTCCAGGGAAGGTAAATCGAAGACCAGCCACGGTGATCCCGTTTTAACGTAAAAATTCACGTGATGCAAAAAAGAAGGCCAAAATACTTCAAAGACCCAATTGAGGTTCGGATAGCCTTTTTTGGGTATGAAACTATCCATTGACGGCTTACTGCTGTCAAAGCGGTAGAACTCAACGAGAGCTTCATTTTGACTGGTTATGGCTCCCGTAACTCTAAACGAGCCAACAGTTATGGCCGTCCGAAGAATCGATATCCACAGGGTGCAACATTCGCGGTGCAAGGTGCAACATTCGTCCAAAAAGCCGAAACAGCGCCGTTCGACTTTTAGAAGTGGGTGCAGGGATTTTAAATGGAACAGTACCATGGTGCACCGCTCTCCAGGGAAGGTAAATCGAAGACCAGCCACGGTGATCCCGTTTTAACGTAAAAATTCACGTGTTGGAAAAAAGAAGGCCAAAAAACGTCAGAGACCCGATTGAGGTTCGGATAGCCTTTTTGGGTTTGAAACTATCGATTGACGGCTTACAGCTGTCAAAGAGGTAGAACTCACCGAGAGCTTCGTTTTGACTAATTATGGCTCCCGTAACTCTAAACGAGCCAACATTTATGGCCGTCCGAAGAATCGATATCCATAGGGTGCAACATTCGCGGTGCAAGGTGCAGCATTCGTCCAAAAAGACGAAACAGCGTCGTTCGACTTTTAGAAGTGGGTGCAGGGATTTTAAATGGAATACTACCATGGTGCACCGCTCTCCAGGGAAGGTAAATCAAAGACCAGCCACGGTGATCCCGTTTTAACGTAAAAATTCACGTGATGGAAAAAAGATGGCCAACAAACTTCATAGACCCGATTTAGGTTCGGATAGCCTTTTTTGGGCATGCAACTATCCATTGACGGCTTACAATTGTCAAAGCCGTAGAACTCACTGAGAGCTTCTTTTTGACTGGTTATGGCTCCCGTAACTCTAAACGAGCCAACAGTTATGGCCGTCCGAAGAATCGATACCCACAGGGTGCATCATTCGCGGTGCAAGGTGCAACATTCGTCCAAAAAGCCGAAACAATGTCGTTCGACTTTTAGAAGTGGGAGCATGGATTTTAAATGGAACAGTACCATTGTGCACCGCTCTCCTGGGAAGGTAAATCGAAGACCAGCCACGGTGATCCCGTTTTAACGTAAAAATTCACGTGATGGAAAAAAGAAGGCCAAAAAACATCAGTGACCCGATTGAGGTTCAGATAGTGTTTTTTGGGTATGAAACTATCCATTGACGGCTTACAGCCATCAAAGCCGTAGAACTCACTGAGAGCTTCGTTTTGACTAGTTATGGCTCCCGCAACTCTAAACGAGCCAAGAGTTATGGCCGTCCGAAGAATCGATATCCACAAGGTGCAACATTCGCGGTGCAAGGTGCAACATTCGTCCAAAAAGCCAAAACAGCGCCGTTCGACTTTTAGAAGTGGGTGCAGTGATTTGAAATGGAACAGTACCATGGTGTACCACTCTCCAGGGAAGGTATATCAAAGACCAGCCACGGTGATCCCGTTTTAACGAAAAAATTCACGTGATGGAAAACAGAAGGCCAAAAAACTTCAAAGACCTGATTGAGGTTCGGATAGCCTTTTTTGGGTATGCAACTATCCATTGATGGCTTACAGCTGTCAAAGCCGTAGAACTCACCGAGAGCTTCGTTTTGACTGGTTATGGCTCCCTTAACTCTAAACGAGCCAAGAGTTATGGCCGTCCGAAGAATCGATATCCACAGGGTGCAACATTCGCGGTGCAAGGTGCAACATTCGTCCAAAAAGCCGAAACAGCGCCGTTCGACTTTTAGAAGTGGATGCAAGTATTTTAAATGGAACTGTACCATGGTGCACCGCTCTCCAGGGAAGGTAAATCGAAGACCAGCCACGGTGATCCCGTTTTAACGTAAAAATTCACGTGATGGAAAAAAGAAGGCCAAAATACTTCAAAGACGCAATTGAGGTTTGGATAGCCTTTTTTGGGTATGAAACTATCCATTGACGGCTTACTACTGTCAAAGCGGTAGAACTCAACGAGAGCTTCATTTTGACTGGTTATGGCTCCCGTAACTCTAAACGAGCCAACAGTTATGGCCGTCCGAAGAATCGATATCCACAGGGTGCAACATTCGCGGTGCAAGGTGCAACATTCGTCCAAAAAGCCGAAACAGCGTCGTTCGACTTTTAGAATTGGGAGCAGGGATTTTAAATGGAACGGTACCATGGTGCACCGCTCTCCAGGGAAGGTAAATCGAAGACCAGCCACGGTGATCCCGTTTTAACGTAAAAATTCACGTGATGGAAAAAAGAAGGCCAAAAAACGTCAGAGATCCGATTGAGGTTCGGATAGCATTTTTTGGGTATGAAACTATCGATTGACGGCTTACGGCTGTCAAAACGGTAGAACTCACCGAGAGCTTCGTTTTGACTGGTTATGGCTCCCGTAACTCTAAACGAGCCAACATTTATGGCCGTCCGAAGAATCGATATCCATAGGGTGCAACATTCGCGGTGCAAGGTGCAGCATTCGTCCAAAAAGACGAAACAGCGTCGTTCGACTTTTAGAAGTGGGTGCAGGGATTTTAAATGGAATAGTACCATGGTGCACCGCTCTCCAGGGAAGGTAAATCAAAGACCAGCCACGGTGATCCCGTTTTAACGTAAAAATTCACGTGATGGAAAAAAGATGGCCAACAAACTTCATAGACCCGATTTAGGTTCGGATAGCCTTTTTTGGGTATGCAACTATCCATTGACGGCTTACAATTGTCAAAGCCGTAGAACTCACTGAGAGATTCTTTTTGACTGGTTATGGCTCCCGTAACTCTAAACGAGCCAACAGTTATGGCCGTCCGAAGAATCGATACCCACAGGGTGCATCATTCGCGGTGCAAGGTGCAACATTCGTCCAAAAAGCCGAAACAATGTCGTTCGACTTTTAGAAGTGGGAGCATGGATTTTAAATGGAACAGTACCATTGTGCACCGCTCTCCTGGGAAGGTAAATCGAAGACCAGCCACGGTGATCCCGTTTTAACGTAAAAATTCACGTGATGGAAAAAAGAAGGCCAAAAAACATCAGTGACCCGATTGAGGTTCAGATAGCCTTTTTTGGGTATGAAACTATCCATTGACGGCTTACAGCCATCAAAGCCGTAGAACTCACTGAGAGCTTCGTTTTGACTAGTTATGGCTCCCGCAACTCTAAACGAGCCAAGAGTTATGGCCGTCCGAAGAATCGATATCCACAAGGTGCAACATTCGCGGTGCAAGGTGCAACATTCGTCCAAAAAGCCGAAACAGCGCCGTTCGACTTTTAGAAGTGGGTGCAGTGATTTGAAATGGAACAGTACCATGGTGTACCACTCTCCAGGGAAGGTATATCGAAGACCAGCCACGGTGATCCCGTTTTAACGAAAAAATTCACGTGATGGAAAACAGAAGGCCAAAAAACTTCAAAGACCTGATTGAGGTTCGGATAGCCTTTTTTGGGTATGCAACTATCCATTGATGGCTTACAGCTGTCAAAGCCGTAGAACTCACCGAGAGCTTCGTTTTGACTGGTTATGGCTCCCTTAACTCTAAACGAGCCAAGAGTTATGGCCGTCCGAAGAATCGATATCCACAGGGTGCAACATTCGCGGTGCAAGGTGCAACATTCGTCCAAAAAGCCGAAACAGCGCCGTTCGACTTTTAGAAGTGGATGCAAGTATTTTAAATGGAACTGTACCATGGTGCACCGCTCTCCAGGGAAGGTAAATCGAAGACCAGCCACGGTGATCCCGTTTTAACGTAAAAATTCACGTGATGGAAAAAAGAAGGCCAAAATACTTCAAAGACGCAATTGAGGTTCGGATAGCCTTTTTTGGGTATGAAACTATCCATTGACGGCTTACTACTGTCAAAGCGGTAGAACTCAACGAGAGCTTCATTTTGACTGGTTATGGCTCCCGTAACTCTAAACGAGCCAACAGTTATGGCCGTCCGAAGAATCGATATCCACAGGGTGCAACATTCGCGGTGCAAGGTGCAACATTCGTCCAAAAAGCCGAAACAGCGCCGTTCGACTTTTAGAATTGGGAGCAGGGATTTTAAATGGAACGGTACCATGGTGCACCGCTCTCCAGGGAAGGTAAATCGAAGACCAGCCACGGTGATCCCGTTTTAACGTAAAAATTCACGTGATGGAAAAAAGAAGGCCAAAAAACGTCAGAGATCCGATTGAGGTTCGGATAGCATTTTTTGGGTATGAAACTATCGATTGACGGCTTACGGCTGTCAAAACGGTAGAACTCACCGAGAGCTTCATTTTGACTGGTTATGGCTCCCGTACCTCTAAACGAGCCAACAGTTATGGCCGTCCGAAGAATCGATATCCACAGGGTGCAACATTCGCGGTGCAAGGTGCAACATTCGTCCAAAAAGCCGAAACAGCGCCGTTCGACTTTTAGAAGTGGGTGCAGGTATTTTAAATGGAACAATACCATGGTGCACCGCTCTCCAGGGAACGTAAATCGAAGACCAGCCACGGTGATCCCGTTTTAACGTAAAAATTAACGTGATGCAAAAAAGAAGGCCAAAATACTTCAAAGACCCAATTGAGGTTCGGATAGCCTTTTTTGGGTATGAAACTATCCATTGACGGCTTACTGCTGTCAAAGCGGTAGAACTCAACGAGAGCTTCGTTTTGACTGGTTATGGCTCCCGTAACTCTAAACGAGCCAACAGTTATGGCTGTCCGAAGAATCGATATCCACAGGGTGCAACATTCGCGGTGCAAGGTGCAACATTCGTCCAAAAAGCCGAAACAGCGCCGTTCGACTTTTAGAAGTGGGTGCAGGGATTTTAAATGGAACAGTACCATGGTGCACCACTCTCCAGGGAAGGTAAATCGAAGACCAGCCACGGTGATCCCGTTTTAACGTAAAAATTCACGTGATGGGAAAAAGAAGGCCAAAAAACGTCAGAGACCCGATTGAGGTTCGGATAGCCTTTTTGGGTTTGAAACTATCGATTGACGGCTTACATCTGTCAAAGAGGTAGAACTCATCGAGAGCTTCGTTTTGACTAATTATGGCTCCCGTAACTCTAAACGAGCCAACATTTATGGCCGTCCGAAGAATCGATATCCATAGGGTGCAACATTCGCGGTGCAAGGTGCAGCATTCGTCCAAAAAGACGAAACAGCGTCGTTCGACTTTTAGAAGTGGGTGCAGGGATTTTAAATGGAATAGTAACATGGTGCACCGCTCTCCAGGGAAGGTAAATCGAAGACCAGCCACGGTGATCCCGTTTTAACGTAAAAATTCACGTGATGGAAAAAAGATGGCCAACAAACTTCATAGACCCGATTTAGGTTCGGATAGCCTTTTTTGGGTATGCAACTATCCATTGACGGCTTACAATTGTCAAAGCCGTAGAACTCACCGAGGGCTTCGTTTTGACTGGTTATGGCTCCCGTAACTCTAAACGAGCCAACAGTTATGGTCGTCCGAAGAATCGATACCCACAGGGTGCAACATTCGCGGTGCAAGGTGCAACATTCGTCCAAAAAGCCGAAACAATGTCGTTCGACTTTTAGAAGTGGGTGCAGGGATTTTAAATGGAACAGTACCATTGTGCACCGCTCTCCTGGGAAGGTAAATCGAAGACCAGCCACGGTGATCCCGTTTTAACGTAAAAATTCACGTGATGGAAAAAAGAAGGCCAAAAAACATCAGTGACCCGATTGAGGTTCGGATAGCCTTTTTTGGGTATGAAACTATCCATTGACGGCTTACAGCTGTCAAAGCGGTATAACTCACCGAGATCTTCGTTTTGACTGGTTGTGGCTCCCGTAACTCTAAACGAGCCAACAGTTATGGCCGTCCGAAGAATCGATATCTACAGGGTGCAACATTCGCGGTGCAAGATGCAACATTCGTCCAAAAAGCCGAAACAGCGCCGTTCGACTTTTAGAAGTGGGTGAAGGGATTTGAAATGGAATAGTATCATTGTGCACCGCCCTCCAGGGAAGGTAAATCGAAGACCAACCACGGTGATCTCGTTTTAACGTAAAAATTCACGTGATGAAAAAAAGAAGACCAAAAAACTTCAGAGACTCGATTGAGGTTCGGATAGCCTTTTTTGGGTATGAAACTATCCACTGACAGCTTACAGCGGTCAAAGTGGTAGAACTCACCGAGAGCTTCGTTTTGACTGGTTATGGCTCCTGTAACTCTAAACGAGACAACAGTTATGGCCGTCCGAAGAATCGATATCCACAGGGTGCAACATTCGTGGTGCAAGGTGCGACATTCGTCCAAAAAGCAGAAACAACGCCGTTCGACTTTTAGAAGTGGGTGCTGGGATTTGAAATGGAACAGTACCATGGTACATCGCTCTCCAGGGAAGGTAAATCGAAGACCAGCCACGGTGATCCCGTTTTAACGTAAAAATTCACGTGATGGAAAAAAGATGGCCAACAAACTTCATAGACCCGATTGAGGTTCGGATAGCCTTTTTGGGTATGCAACTATCCATTGATGGCTTACAACTATCAAAGCCGTAGAACTCACCGAGAGCTTCGTTTTAACTGGTTATGGCTCCCGTAACTCTAAACGAGCCAACAGTTATGGCCGTCCGAAGAATCGATATCCACAGGGTGCAACATTCGCGGTGGAAGGTGCAACATTCGTCCAAAAAGCCGAAACCGCGCCGTTTGACTTTTAGAAGTGGGTGCAGGTATTTTAAATGGAACAGTACCATAGTGCACCACTCTCCAAGGAAGGTAAATCGAAGACCAGCTACGGTGATCCCGTTTAACGTAAAAATTCACGTGATGGAAAAAAGAAGGCCAAAATACTTCAAAGACCCAATTGAGGTTCAGATAGCCTTTTTTAGGTATGAAACTATCTATTGACGGCTTACTACTGTCAAAGCGGTAGAACTCACCGAGAGCTTCGTTTTGATTGGTTAAGGCTCCCGTAACTCTAATCGAGCCAACAGTTATGGCCGTCCGAAGAATCGATATCCACAGGGTGCAACATTCGTGGTGCAAGGTGCAACATTCGTCCAAAAAGCCGAAACAGCGCCGTTCGACTTTTAGAAGTGGGTGCAGGGATTTTAAACGGAACAGTACCATGGTACATCGCTCTCCAGGGAAGGTAAATCGAAGACCAGCCACGGTGATCCCGTTTTGACGTAAAAATTCACGTGATGGAAAAAAGATGGCCAACAAACTTCATAGACCTGATTGATGTTCGGATAGCCTTTTTTGGGTATGCAACTATCCATTGATGGCTTACAACTATCAAAGCCGTAGAACTCACCGAGAGCTTCGTTTTGACTGGTTATGGCTCCCGTAACTCTGAAAGAGACAACAGTTATTGCCGTCCGAAGAATCGATATCCATAGGGTGCAACATTCGCGGTGCAAGGTGCAACATTCGTCCAAAAAGCCGAAACAGCGCCGTTCGACTTTTAGAAGTGGATGCAGGTATTTTAAATGGAACAGTATCATGGTGCACAACTCTCCAGGGAAGGTAAATCAAAGACCAGCCACGGTGATCCCGTTATAACGTAAAAATTCACATGATGGAAAAAAGAAGGACAAAATACTTCAAAGACCCAATTGAGGTTCAGATAGCCTTTTTTGGGTATGAAACTATCCATTGACGGCTTACTGCTGACAAAGCGGTAGAACTCAACGAGAGCTTCGTTTTGACTGGTTATGGCTCCCGTAACTCTAAACGAGCCAACAGTTATGGCCGTCCGAGGAATCGATATCCACAGGGTGCAACATTCGCGGTGCAAGGTGCAACATTCGTCCAAAAAGCCGAAACAGCGCCGTTCGACTTTTAGAAGTGGGTGCAGGGATTTTAAATGGAACGGTACCATGGTGCAACGCTCTCCAGGGAAGGTAAATCGAAGCCCAGCCACTGTGATCCCGTTTTAACGTAAAAATTCACGTAATGGAAAGAAGAAGGCCAAAATACGTCAGAGACCCGATTGAGGTTCGGATAGCCTTTTTGGGTTTGAAACTATCTATTGACGGCTTACATCAATCAAAGAGGTAGAACTCATCGAGAGCTTCGTTTTGACTAATTATGGCTCCCGTAACTCTAAACGAGCCAACATTTATGGCCGTCCGAAGAATCGATATCCATAGGGTGCAACATTCGCGGTGCAAGGTGCAGCATTCGTCCAAAAACACGAAACAGCGTCGTTCGACTTTTAGAAGTGGGTGCAGGGATTTTAAATGGAATAGTAACATGGTGCACCGCTCTCCAGGGAAGGTAAATCGAAGACCAGCCACGGTGATCCCGTTTTAACGTAAAAATTCACGTGATGGAAAAAAGATGGCCAACAAACTTCATAGACCCGATTTAGGTTCGGATAGCCTTTTTTGGGTATGCAACTATCCATTGACGGCTTACAATTGTCAAAGCCGTAGAACTCACCGAGAGCTTCGTTTTGACTGGTTATGGCTCCCGTAACTCTAAACGAGCCAACAGTTATGGTCGTCCGAAGAATCGATACCCACAGGGTGCAACATTCGCGGTGCAAGGTGCAACATTCGTCCAAAAAGCCGAAACAATGTCGTTCGACTTTTAGAAGTGGGTGCAGGGATTTTAAATGGAACAGTACCATTGTGCACCGCTCTCCTGGGAAGGTAAATCGAAGACCAGCCACGGTGATCCCGTTTTAACGTAAAAATTCACGTGATGGAAAAAAGAAGGCCAAAAAACATCAGTGACCCGATTGAGGTTCGGATAGCCTTTTTTGGGTATGAAACTATCCATTGACGGCTTACAGCTGTCAAAGCGGTATAACTCACCGAGATCTTCGTTTTGACTGGTTGTGGCTCCCGTCTCTAAACGAGCCAACAGTTATGGCCGTCCGAAGAATCGATATCTACAGGGTGCAACATTCGCGGTGCAAGATGCAACATTCGTCCAAAAAGCCGAAACAGCGCCGTTCGACATTTAGAAGTGGGTGCAGGTATTTTAAATGGAACAGTACCATGGTGCACCGCTCTCCAGGGAAGGTAAATCGAAGACCAGCGACGGTGATCCCGTTTTAACGTAAAAATTCACGTGATGCAAAAAAGAAGGCCAAAATACTTCAAAGACCCAATTGAGGTTCAGATAGCCTTTTTTGGGTATGAAACTATCCATTGACGGCTTACTGTTGTCAAAGCGGTAGAACTCAACGAGAGCTTCGTTTTGACTGCTTATGGCTCCCGTAACTCTAAACGAGCCAACAGTTATGGCCGTCCGAAGAATCGATATCCACAGGGTGCAACATTCGCGGTGCAAGGTGCAACATTCGTCCAAAAAGCCGAAACAGCGCCGTTCGACTTTTAGAAGTAGGTGCAGGGATTTTAAATGGAACAGTACCATGGTGCACCGCTCTCCAGGGAAGGTAAATCGAAGACCAGCCACGGTGATCCCGTTTTAACGTAAAAATTCACGTGATGGAAAAAAGAAGGCCAAAAAACCTCAGAGACCCGATTGAGGTTCGGATAGCCTTTTTTGGGTATGAAACTATCGATTGACGGCTTACAGCTGTCAAAGAGGTAGAACTCACCGAGAGCTTCGTTTTGACTAGTTATGGCTCCCGTAACTCTAAACGAGCCAACAGTTATGGCCGTCCGAAGAATCGATATCCATAGGGTGCAACATTCGCGGTGCAAGGTGCAGCATTCGTCCAAAAAGACGAAACAGCGTCGTTCGACTTGTAGAAGTGGGTGCAGGGATTTTAAATGGAATAGTACCATGGTGCACCGCTCTCCAGGGAAGGTAAATCGAAGACCAGCCATGGTGATCCCGTTTTAACGTAAAAATTCACGTGATGGAAAAAAGATGGCCAACAAACTTCATAGACCCGATTGAGGTTCGGATAGCCTTTTTTGGGTATGCAACTATCCATTGACGGCTTACAGTTGTCAAAGCCGTAGAACTCACCAAGAGCTTCGTTTTTACTGGTTATGGCTCCCGTAACTCTAAACGAGCCAACAGTTATGGCCGTCCAAAGAATCGATACCCACAGGGTGCAACATTCGCAGTGCAAGGTGCAACATTCGTCCAAAAAGCCGAAACAGTGTCGTTCGACTTTTAGAAGTGGGTGTAGGGATTTTAAATGGAACAGTACCATGGTGCACCGCTCTCCAGGGAAGGTAAATCGAAGACTAGCCAAGGTGATCCCATTTTAACGTAAAAATTCACGTGATGGAAAAAAGATGGCCAACAAACTTCATAGACCCGATTGTGGTTCGGATAGCCTTTTTTGGGTATGCAACTATCCATTGACGGCTTACAGTTGTCAAAGCCGTAGAACTCACCGAGAGCTTCGTTTTGACTGGTTATGGCTCCCGTAACTCTAAAAGAGACAACAGTTATGGCCGTCCGAAGAATCGATATCCACAGGGTGCAACATTCGCGGTGCAAGGTGCAACATTCGTCCAAAAAGCCGAAACAACGCCGTTCGACTTTTAGAAGTGGATGCAGGTATTTTAAATGGAACAGTATCATGGTGCACCGCTCTCCAGGGAAGGTAAATCGAAGACCAGCCATGGTGATCCCGTTATAACGTAAAAATTCACGTGATGGAAAAAAGAAGGACAAAATACTTCAAAGACCCAATTGAGGTTCAGATAGCCTTTTTTGGGTATGAAACTATCCATTGACGGCTTACTGCTGTCAAAGCGGTAGAACTCAACGAGAGTTTCGTTTTGACTGGTTATGGCTCCCGTTACTCTAAACGAGCCAACAGTTATGGCCGTCCGAAGAATCGATATCCACAGGGTGCAACATTCGCGGTGCAAGGTGCAACATTCGTCCAAAAAGCCGAAACAGCGCCATTCGACTTTTAGAAGTGGGTGCAGGGATTTGAAATGGAACAGTACCATGGTACATCGTTCTCCAGGGAAGGTAAATCAAAGATCAGCCACGGTGATCCCGTTTTAACGTAAAAATTCACGTGATTGAAAAAAGATGGCCAACAAACTTCATAGACCCGATTGAGGTTCGGATAGCCTTTTTTGGATATGCAAATATCCATTGATAGCTTACAGCTGTCAAAGCCGTAGAACTCATCGAGAGCTTCGTTTTGACTGGTTATGGCTCCCGTAACTCTAAACGAGCCAACAGTTATGGCCGTCCGAAGAATCGATATCCACAGGGTGCAACATTCGCGGTGCAAGGTGCAACATTCGTCCAAAATGCCGAAACAACGCCGTTCGACTTTTAGAAGTGGGTGCAGGTATTTTAAATGGAACAGTACCATGGTGCACCGCTCTCCAGGGAAGGTAAATCGAAGACCAGCCACGGTGATCCCGTTTTAACATAAAAATTCACGTGATGGAAAAAAGAAGGCCAAAATACTTCAAAGACCCAATTGAGGTTCGGATAGCCTTTTTTGGGTATGAAACTATCCATTGACGGCTTACTGCTGACAAAGCGGTAGAACTCAACGAGAGCTTCGTTTTGACTGGTTATGGCTCCCGTAACTCTAAACGAGCCAACAGTTATGGCCGTCCGAGGAATCGATATCCACAGGGTGCAACATTCGCGGTGCAAGGTGCAACATTCGTCCAAAAAGCCGAAACAGCGCCGTTCGACTTTTAGAAGTGGGTGCAGGGATTTTAAATGGAACGGTACCATGGTGCAACGCTCTCCAGGGAAGGTAAATCGAAGACCAGCCACGGTGATCCCGTTTTAACGTAAAAATTCACGTAATGGAAAAAAGAAGGCCAAAATACGTCAGAGACCCGATTGAGGTTCGGATAGCATTTTTTGGGTATGAAACTATCGATTGACGGATTACAGCTGTCAAAGCGGTAGAACTCACCGAGAGCTTCGTTTTGACTGGTTATGGCTCCCGTACCTCTAAACGAGCCAACAGTTATGGCCGTCCGAAGAATCGATATCCACAGGGTGCAACATTCGCGGTGCAAGGTGCAACATTCGTCCAAAAAGCCGAAACAGCGCCGTTCGACATTTAGAAGTGGGTGCAGGTATTTTAAATGGAACAGTACCATGGTGCACCGCTCTCCAGGGAAGGTAAATCGAAGACCAGCGACGGTGATCCCGTTTTAACGTAAAAATTCACGTGATGCAAAAAAGAAGGCCAAAATACTTCAAAGACCCAATTGAGGTTCGGATAGCCTTTTTTGGGTATGAAACTATCCATTGATGGCTTACTGCTATCAAAGCGGTAGAACTCAACGAGAGCTTCGTTTTGACTGGTTATGGCTCCCGTAACTCTAAACGAGCCAACAGTTATGGCCGTCCGAAGAATCGATATCCACAGGGTGCAACATTCGCGGTGCAAGGTGCAACATTCGTCCAAAAAGCCGAAACAGCGCCGTTCGACTTTTAGAAGTAGGTGCAGGGATTTTAAATGGAACAGTACCATGGTGCACCGCTCTCCAGGGAAGGTAAATCGAAGACCAGCAACGGTGATCCCGTTTTAACGTAAAAATTCACGTGATGGAAAAAAGAAGGCCAAAAAACGTCAGAGACCCGATTGAGGTTCGGATAGCCTTTTTTGGGTATGAAACTATCGATTGACGGCTTACAGCTGTCAAAGAGGTAGAACTCACCGAGAGCTTCGTTTTGACTAGTTATGGCTCCCGTAACTCTAAACGAGCCAACAGTTATGGCCGTCCGAAGAATCGATTTCCATAGGGTGCAACATTCGTGGTGCAAGGTGCAGCATTCGTCCAAAAAGACGAAACAGCGTCGTTCGACTTTTAGAAGTGGGTGCAGGGATTTTAAATGGAATAGTACCATGGTGCACCGCTCTCCAGGGAAGGTAAATCGAAGACCAGCCACGGTGATCCCGTTTTAACGTAAAAATTCACGTGATGGAAAAAAGATGGCCAACAAACTTCATAGACCCGATTGAGGTTCGGATAGCCTTTTTTGGGTATGCAACTATCCATTGACGGCTTACAGTTGTCAAAGCCGTAGAACTCACCGAGAGCTTCGTTTTTACTGGTTATGGCTCCCGTAACTCTAAACGAGCCAACAGTTATGGCCGTCCAAAGAATCGATACCCACAGGGTGCAACATTCGCGGTGCAAGGTGCAACATTCGTCCAAAAAGCCGAAACAGTGCCGTTCGACTTTTAGAAGTGGGTGCAGGGATTTTAAATGGAACAGTACCATGGTGCACCGCTCTCCAGGGAAGGTAAATCGAAGACCAGCCACGGTGATCCCGTTTTAACGTAAAAATTCACGTGATGGAAAAAAGAAGGCCAAAAAACATCAGTGACCCGATTGAGGTTCGGATAGCCTTTTTTGGGTATGAAACTATCCATTGACGGCTTACAGCCGTCAAAGCGGTAGAACTCACCGAGATCTTCGTTTTGACTGGTTATGGCTCCCGTAACTCTAAACGAGCCAACAGTTATGGCCGTCCGAAGAATCGATATCCACAGGGTGCAACATTCGCGGTGCAAGGTGCAACATTCGTCCGAAAAGCCGAAACAGCGCCGTTCGACTTTTAGAAGTGGGTGAAGGGATTTGAAATGGAATAGTATCATTGTGCACTGCCCTCCAGGGAAGGTAAATCGAAGACCAACCACGGTGATCTCGTTTTAACGTAAAAATTCACGTGATGAAAAAAAGAAGACCAAAAAACTTCAGAGACTCGATTGAGGTTCGGATAGCCTTTTTTGGGTATGAAACTATCCACTGACGGCTTACAGCGGTCAAAGTGGTAGAACTCACCGAGAGCTTCGTTTTGACTGGTTATGGCTCCTGTAACTCTAAACGAGCCAACAGTTATGGCCGTCCGAAGAATCGATATCCACAGGGTGCAACATTCGTGGTGCAGGGTGCAACATTCGTCCAAAAAGCCAAAACAGCGCCGTTCGACTTTTAGAAGTGGGTGCAGGGATTTGAAATGGAACAGTACCATGGTACATCGCTCTCCAGGGAAGGTAAATCGAAGACCAGCCACGGTGATCCCGTTTTAACGTAAAAATTCACGTGATGGAAAAAAGATGGCCAACAAACTTCATAGACCCGATTGAGGTTCGGATAGCCTTTTTTGGGTATGCAACTATCCATTGATGGCTTACAGCTGTCAAAGCCGTAGAACTCACCGAGAGCTTCGTTTTAACTGGTTATGGCTCCCGTAACTCTAAACGAGCCAACAGTTATGGCCGTCCGAAGAATCGATATCCACAGGGAGCAACATTCGCGGTGGAAGGTGCAACATTCGTCCAAAAAGCCGAAACCGCGCCGTTTGACTTTTAGAAGTGGGTGCAGGTATTTTAAATGGAACAGTACCATAGTGCACCGCTCTCCAGGGAAGGTAAATCGAAGACCAGCCACGGTGATCCTGTTTAACGTAAAAATTCACGTGATGGAAAAAAGAAGGACAAAATACTTCAAAGACCCAATTGAGGTTCGGATAGCCTTTTTTGGGTATGAAACTATCCATTGATTGCTTATTACTGTCAAAGCGGTAGAACTCAACGAGAGCTTCGTTTTGACTGGTTATGGCTCCCCTAACTCTAAACGAGCCAACAGTTATGGCCGTCCGAAGAATCGTTATCCACAGGGTGCAACATTCGCGGTGCAAGGTGCCACATTCATCCAAAAAGCCGAAACAGCGCCGTTCGACTTTTAGAAGTGGGTGCAGGGATTTGAAATGAAACAGTACCATGGTACATCGTTCTCCAGGGAAGGTAAATCGAAGACCAGCCACGGTGATCCGGTTTTAACGTAAAAATTCACGTGATGGAAAAAAGATGGCCAACAAACTTCATAGACCCGATTGAGGTTCGGATAGCCTTTTTTGGGTATGCAAATATCCATTGGTAGCTTACAGCTGTCATAGCCGTAGAACTCACCGAGAGCTTCGTTTTGACTGGTTATGGCTCCCGTAACTCTAAACGAGCCAACAGTTATGGCCGTCCGAAGAATCGATATCCACAGGGTGCAACGTTCGCGGTGCAAGGTGCAACATTCATCCAAAAAGCCGAAACAACGCCGTTCGACTTTTAGAAGTGGGTGCAGGTATTTTAAATGGAACAGTACCATGGTGCACCGCTCTCCAGGGAAGGTAAATCGAAGACCAGCCACGGTGATCCCGTTTTAACGTAAAAATTCACGTTATGCAAAAAAGAAGGGCAAAATACTTCAAAGACCCAATTGAGGTTCGGATAGCCTTTTTTGGGTATGAAACTATCCATTGACAGCTTACTGCTGTCAAAGCGGTAGAACTCAACGAGAGCTTCGTTTTGACTGGTTATGGCTCCCATAACTCTAAACGAGCCAACAGTTATGGCCGTCCGAAGAATCAATATCCACAGGGTGCAACATTCGCGGTGCAAGGTGCAACATTCGTCCAAAAAGCCGAAACAGCGCCGTTCGACTTTTAGAAGTGGGTGCAGGGATTTTAAATGGAACAGTACCATGGTGCACCGCTCTCCAGGGAAGGTAAATCGAAGATCAGCCACGGTGATCCCGTTTTAACGTAAAAATTCACGTGATGGAAAAAAGAAGGCCAAAAAACGTCAGAGACCCTATTGAGGTTCGGATAGCCTTTTTTGGGTATGAAACTATCGATTGACGGCTTACAGCTGTCAAAGAGGTAGAACTCACCAAGAGCTTTGTTTTGACTAGTTATGGCTCCCGTAACTCTAAACGAGCCAACAGTTATGGTCGTCCGAAGAATCGATATCCATAGGGTGCAACATTCACGGTGCAAGGTGCAGCATTCGTCCAAAAAGACGAAACAGCGTCGTTCGACTTTTAGAAGTGGGTGCAGGGATTTTAAATGGAATAGTACCATGGTGCACCGCTCTCCAGGGAAGGTAAATCGAAGACCAGCCACGGTGATCCCGTTTTAACGTAAAAATTCACGTGATGGAAAAAAGATGGCCAACAAACTTCATAGACCCGATTGAGGTTCGGATAGCCTTTTTTGGGTATGCAACTATCCATTGACGGCTTACAGTGGTCAAAGCCGTAGAACTCACCGAGAGCTTCGTTTTGACTGGTTATGGCTCCCGTAACTCTAAACGAGCCAACAGTTATTGCCGTCCAAAGAATCGATACCCACAGGGTGCAACATTCGCGGTGCAAGGTGCAACATTCGTCCAAAAAGCCGAAACAGTGCCGTTCGACTTTTAGAAGTGAGTGCAGGGATTTTAAATGGAACAGTACCATGGTGCACCGCTCTCCAGGGAAGGTAAATCGAAGACCAGCCACGGTGATCCCTTTTGAACGTAAAAATTCACGTGATGGAAAAAAGAAGGCCAAAAAACATCAGTGACCCGATTGAGGTTCGGATAGCCTTTTTTGGGTATGAAACTATCCATTGACGGCTTACAACCGTCAAAACGGTAGAAGTCACCGAGATCTTCGTTTTGACCGGGTATGGCTCCTGTAACTCTAAATGAGCCAACAGTTATGGCCGTCCGAAGAATCGATATCCACAAGGTGCAACATTCGCGGTGCAAGGTGCAACATTCGTCCAAAAAGCCGAAACAGCGCCGTTCGAATTTTAGAAGTGGGTGAAGGGATTTGAAATGGAATAGTATCATTGTGCACCGCCCTCCAGGGAAGGTAAATCGAAGATCAGCCACGGTGATCTCGTTTTAACGTAAAAATTCACGTGATGAAAAAAAGAAGGCCAAAAAACTTCAAAGACTCGATTGAGGTTCGGATAGCCTTTTTTGGGTATGAAACTATCCACTGACGGCTTACAGCGGTCAAAGTGGTAGAACTCACCGAGAGCTTCGTTTTGACTGGTTATGGCTCCTGTAACTCTAAACGAGCCAACAGTTATGGCCGTCCGAAGAATCGATATCCACAGGGTGCAACATTCGTGGTGCGAGGTGCAACATTCGTCCAAAAAGCCGAAACAGCGCCGTTCGACTTTTAGAAGTGGGTGCAGGGATTTGAATTGGAACAGTACCATGGTACATCGCTCTCTAGGGAAGGTAAATCGAAGACCAGCCACGGTGATCCCGTTTTAACGTAAAAATTCACGTGATGGAAAAAAGATGGCCAACAAACTTCATAGACCCGATTGAGGTTCGGATAGCCTTTTTTGGGTATGCAACTATCCATTGATGGCTTACAGCTGTCAAAGCCGTAGAACTCACCGAGAGCTTCGTTTTGACTGGTTATGGCTCCCGTAACTCTAAACGAGCCAATAGTTATGGCCGTCCGAACAATCGATATCCACAGGGTGCAACATTCGCGGTGGAAGGTGCAACATTCACGGTGGAAGGTGCAACATTCGTCCAAAAAGCCGAAACCGCGCCGTTTGACTTTTAGAAGTGAGTGCAGGTATTTTAAATGGAACAGTACCATAGTGCACCGCTCTCCAGGGAAGGTAAATCGAAGACCAGCCACGGTGACCCCGTTTAACGTAAAAATTCACGTGATGGAAAAAAGAAGGACAAAATACTTCAAAAACCCAATTGAGGTTCGGATAGCCTTTTTTGGGTATGAAACTATCCATTGATGGCTTACTGCTGTCAAAGCGGTAGAACTCAACGAGAGCTTCGTTTTGACTGGTTATGGCTCCCGTAACTCTAAACGAGCCAACAGTTATGGCCGTCCGAAGAATCGATATCCACAGGGTGCAACATTCGCGGTGCAAGGTGCAACATTCGTCCAAAAGCCGAAACAGCACCGTTCGACTTTTAGAAGTGGGTGCAGGGATTTGAAATGGAACAGTACCATGGTACATCGTTCTCCAGGGAAGGTAAATCGAAGACCAGCCACGTAGATCCCGTTTTAACGTAAAAATTCACGTGATGGAAAAAAGATGGCCAACAAACTTCATAGACCCGATTGAGGTTCGGATAGCCTTTTTTGGGTATGCAAATATCCATTGATGGCTTACAGCTGTCAAAGCCGTAGAACTCACCGAGAGCTTCCTTTTGACTGGTTATGGCTCCCGTAACTCTAAACGAGCCAACAGTTATGGCCGTCCGAAGAATCGATATCCACAGGGTGCAACATTCGTCGAAAAAGCCAAAACAGCGCTGTTCGACTTTTAGAAGTGGATGAAGGTATTTTAAATGGAACAGTACCATGGTGCACCGCTCTCCAGGGAAGGTAAATCGAAGACCAGTCACGGTGATCCTGTTATAACATAAAAATTCACGTGATGGAAAAAAGAAGGACAAAATACTTCAAAGACCCAATTGAGGTTCGGATAGCCTTTTTTGGGTATGAAACTATCCATTGACGGCTTACTGCTGTCAAAGCGGTAGAACTCAACGAGAGCTTCGTTTTGACTGGTTATGCCTCCCGTAACTCTAAACGAGCCAATAGTTATGGTCGTCCGAAGAATCGATATCCACAGGGTGCAACATTCGCGGTGCAAGGTAAAACATTCGTCCAAAAAGCCGAAACAGCGCCGTTCGACTTTTAGAAGTGGGTGCAGGGATTTTAAATGGAATGGTACCATGGTGCACCGCTCTCCAGGGAAGGTAAATCGAAGACCAGCCACGGTGATCCCGTTTTAACGTAAAAATTCACGTGATGGAAAAAAGATGGCCAACAAACTTCATAGACCCGATTGAGGTTCGGATAACCTTTTTTGGGTATGCAAATATCCATTGATAGCTTACAGCTGTCAAAGCCGTAGAACTCACCAAGAGCTTCGTTTTGACTGGTTATGGCTCCCGTAACTCTAAACGAGCCAACAGTTATGGCCGTCCGAAGAATCGATATCCACAGGGTGCAACATTCACGGTGCAAGGTGCAACATTCATCCAAAAAGCCGAAACAACGCCGTTCGACTTTTAGAAGTGGGTGCAGGTATTTTAAATGGAACAGTACCTTGGTGCACCGCCCTCCAGGGAAGGTAAATCGAAGACCAGCCACGGTGATCCCGTTTTAACGTAAAAATTCACGTGATGGAAAAAAGAAGGCCAAAATACTTCAAAGACCAAATTGAGGTTCGGATAGCCTTTTTTGGGTATGAAACTATCCATTGACGGCTTACTGCTGTCAAAGCGGTAGAACTCAACGAGAGCTTCGTTTTGACTGGTTATGGCTCCCGTAACTCTAAACGAGCCAACAGTTATGGCCGTCCGAAGAATCGATATCCACAGGGTGCAACATTCGCGGTGCAAGGTAAAACATTCGTCCAAAAAGCCGAAACAACGCCGTTCGACTTTTAGAAGTGGGTGCAGGGATTTTAAATGGAACGGTACCATGGTGCACCGCTCTCCAGGGAAGGTAAATCGAAGACCAGCCACGGTGATCCCGTTTTAACGTAAAAATTCACGTGATGGAAAAAAGAAGGCCAAAAAACGTCAGAGACCCGATTGAGGTTCGGATAGCATTTTTTGGGTATGAAACTATCGATTGACGGCTTACAGCTGTCAAAGCGGTAGAACTCACCGAGAGCTTCGTTTTGCTTGGTTATGGCTCCCGTACCTCTAAACGAGCCAACAGTTATGGCCGTCCGAAGAATCGATATCCACAGGGTGCAACATTCGCGGTGCAAGGTGCAACATTCGTCCAAAAAGCCGAAACAGCGCCGTTCGACTTTTAGAAGTGGGTGCAGGTATTTTAAATGGAACAGTACCATGGTGCACCGCTCTCCAGGGAAGGTAAATCGAAGACCAGCCACGGTGATCCCGTTTTAACGTAAAAATTCACGTGATGCAAAAAAGAAGGCCAAAATACTTCAAAGACCCAATTGAGGTTCGGATAGCCTTTTTTGGGTATGAAACGATCCATTGACGGCTTACTGCTATCAAAGCGGTAGAACTCAACGAGAGCTTCGTTTTGATTGGTTATGGCTCCCGTAACTCTAAACGAGCCAACAGTTATGGCCGTCCGAAGAATCGATATCCACAGGGTGCAACATTCGCGGTGCAAGGTGCAACATTCATCCAAAAAGCCGAAACAGCGCCGTTCGACTTTTAAAAGTGGGTGCAGGGATTTTAAATGGAACAACACCATGGTGCACCGCTCTCCAGGGAAGGTAAATCGAAGACCAGCCACGGTGATCCCGTTTTAACGTAAAAATTCACATGATGGAAAAAAGAAGGGCAAAAAACATCAGAGACCCGATTGTGGTTCGGATAGCCTTTTTTGGGTATGTAACTATCGATTGACGGCTTACAGCTGTCAAAGAGGTAGAACTCACTGAGAGCTTCGTTTTGACTAGTTATGGCTCCCGTAACTCTAAACGAGCCAACAGTTATGGCCGTCCGAAGAATCGATATCCACAGGGTGCAACATTCGCGGTGCAAGGTGCAGCATTCGTCCAAAAAGCCGAAACAGCGCCGTTCGACTTTTAGAAGTGGGTGCAGGGATTTTAAATGGAACAGTACCATGGTGCACCGCTCTCCAGGGAAGGTAAATCGAAGACCAGCCACGGTGATCCCGTTTTAACGTAAAAATTCACGTGATGGAAAAAAGATGGCCAACAAACTACATAGACCCGATTGAGGTTCGGATAGCCTTTTTTGGGTATGCAATTATCCATTGACGGCTTACAGTTGTCAAAGCCGTAGAACTCACCGAGAGCTTCGTTTTGACTGGTTATGGCTCCCGTAACTCTAAACGAGCCAACAGTTATGGCCGTCCGAAGAATCGATATCCACAGGGTGCAACATTCGCGGTGCAAGGTGCAGCATTCGTCCAAAAAGCCGAAACAGTGCCGTTCGACTTTTAGAAGTGGGTGTAGGGATTTTAAATGGAACAGTACCATGGTGCACCGCTCTCCAGGGAAGGTAAATCGAAGACCAGCCACGGTGATCCCGTTTTAACGTAAAAATTCACGTGATGGAAAAAAGAAGGCCAAAAAACAGTAGTGACCCGATTGAGGTTCGGATAGCCTTTTTTGGGTATGAAACTATCCATTGACGGCTTACAGCCGTCAAAGCGGTAGAACTCACCGAGATCTTCGTTTTGACTGGTTATGGCTCCTGTAACTCTAAACGAGCCAACAGTAATGGCCGTCCGAAGAATCGATATCCACAGGGTGCAACATTCGCGGTGCAAGGTGCAACATTCGTCCAAAAAGCCGAAACAGCGCCGTTCGACTTTTAGAAGTGTGTGAAGGGATTTGAAATGGAATAGTATCATTGTGCACCGCTCTCCAGGGAAGGTAAATCGAAGACCAGCCACGGTGTTCTCGTTTTAACGTAAAAATTCACGTGATGAAAAAAAGAAGGCCAAAAAACTTCAGGGACCCGATTGAGGTTCGGATAGCCTTTTTTCGGTATGAAACTATCCACTGACGGCTTACAGCGGTCAAAGTGGTAGAACTCACCGAGAGCTTCGTTTTGACTGGTTATGGCTTCTGTAACTCTAAACGAGCCAACAGTTATGGCCGTCCGAAGAATCGATATCCACAGGGTGCAACATTCGCGGTGCAAGGTACAACATTCGTCCAAAAAGCCGAAACAGCGCCGTTCGACTTTTAGAAGTGGGTGCAGGGATTTGAAATGGAACAGTACCATGGTACATCGCTCTCTAGGGAAGGTAAATCGAAGACCAGCCACGGTGATCCCGTTTTAACGAAAAATTCACGTGATGGAAAAAAGATGGCCAACAAACTTCATAGACCCAATTGAGGTTCGGATAGCCTTTTTTGGGTATGAAACTATCCATTGACGGCTTACTGCTGTCAAAGCGGTAGAACTCAACGAGAGCTTCGTTTTGACTGGTTATGGCTCCCGTAACTCTAAACGAGCCAACAGTTATGGCCGTCCGAAGAATCGATATCCACAGAGTGCAAAATTCGCGGTGCAAGGTGCAACATTCGTCCAAAAAGCCGAAACAGCGCCGTTCGACTTTTAGAAGTGGGTGCAGGGATTTTAAATGGAACAGTACCATGGTGCACTGATCTCCAGGGAAGGTAAATCGAAGACCAGCCATGGTGATCCCGTTTTAACGTAAAAATTCACGTGATGGAAAAAAGAAGGCCAAAAAACGTCAGAGACCCGATTGAGGTTCGGATAGCCTTTTTTGGGTATGAAACTATCGATAGACGGCTTACAGCTGTCAAAGAGGTAGAACTCACCGAGAGCTTCGTTTTGACTGGTTATGGCTCCCGTAACTCTAAACGAGCCAACAGTTATGGCCGTCCGAAGAATCGATATCCATAGGGTGCAACATTCGCGGTGCAAGATGCAGCATTCGTCCAAAAAGACGAAACAACGTCGTTCGACTTTTATAAGTGGGTGTAGGGATTTTAAATGGAATAGTACCATGGTGCACTGCTCTCCAGGGAAGGTAAATCGAAGACCAGCCACGGTGATCCCGTTTTAACGTAAAAATTCACGTGATGGAAAAAAGATGGCCAACAAACTTCATAGACCCGATTGAGGTTCGGATAGCCTTTTTTGGGTATGTAACTATCCATTGACGGCTTACAGTTGTCAAAGCCGTAGAACTCACCGAGAGCTTCGTTTTGACTGGTTATGGCTCCCGTAACTCTAAACGAGCCAACAGTTATGGCCGTCCAAAGAATCGATACCCACAGGGTGCAACATTCGCGGTGCAAGGTGCAACATTCGTCCAAAAAGCCGAAACAGTGCCGTTCGACTTTTAGAAGTTGGTGCAGGGATTTTAAATGGAACAGTACCATGGTGCACCGCTCTATAGGGAAGGTAAATCGAAGACCAGCCACGGTGATCCCGTTTTAACGTAAAAATTCACATGATGGAAAAAAGAAGGCCAAAAAACATCAATGACCCGATTGAGGTTCGGATAGCCTTTTTTGGGTATGAAACTATCCATTGACGGCTTATAGCCGTCAAAGCGGTAGAACTCACCGAGATCTTCGTTTTGACTGGTTATGGCTCCCGTAACTCTAAACGAGCCAACAGTTATGGCCGTCCGAAGAATCGATATCCACATGGTGCAACATTCGCGGTGCAAGGTGCAACATTCGTCCATAAAGCCGAAACAGCGCCGTTCGACTTTTAGAAGTGGGTGAAGGGATTTGAAATGGAATAGTATCATTGTGCACCGCTCTCCAGGGAAGGTAAATCGAAGACCAGCCACGGTGATCTCGTTTTAACGTAAAAATTCACGTGATGAAAAAAAGAAGGCCAAAAAACTTCAAAGACCCGATTGAGGTTCGGATAGCCTTTTTTGGGTATGAAACTATCCACTGACGGCTTACAGCGGTCAAACTGGTAGAAATCACCGAGAGCTTCGTTTTGACTGGTTATGGCTCCCGTAACTCTAAACGAGCCAACAGTTATGGCCGTCCGAAGAATCGATATCCACAGAGTGCAAAATTCGCGGTGCAAGGTGCAACATTCGTCCAAAAAGCCGAAACAGCGCCGTTCGACTTTTAGAAGTGGGTGCAGGGATTTTAAATGGAACAGTACCATGGTGCACTGATCTCCAGGGAAGGTAAATCGAAGACCAGCCATGGTGATCCCGTTTTAACGTAAAAATTCACGTGATGGAAAAAAGAAGGCCAAAAAACGTCAGAGACCCGATTGAGGTTCGGATAGCCTTTTTTGGGTATGAAACTATCGATAGACGGCTTACAGCTGTCAAAGAGGTAGAACTCACCGAGAGCTTCGTTTTGACTGGTTATGGCTCCCGTAACTCTAAACGAGCCAACAGTTATGGCCGTCCGAAGAATCGATATCCATAGGGTGCAACATTCGCGGTGCAAGATGCAGCATTCGTCCAAAAAGACGAAACAACGTCGTTCGACTTTTATAAGTGGGTGTAGGGATTTTAAATGGAATAGTACCATGGTGCACTGCTCTCCAGGGAAGGTAAATCGAAGACCAGCCACGGTGATCCCGTTTTAACGTAAAAATTCACGTGATGGAAAAAAGATGGCCAACAAACTTCATAGACCCGATTGAGGTTCGGATAGCCTTTTTTGGGTATGTAACTATCCATTGACGGCTTACAGTTGTCAAAGCCGTAGAACTCACCGAGAGCTTCGTTTTGACTGGTTATGGCTCCCGTAACTCTAAACGAGCCAACAGTTATGGCCGTCCAAAGAATCGATACCCACAGGGTGCAACATTCGCGGTGCAAGGTGCAACATTCGTCCAAAAAGCCGAAACAGTGCCGTTCGACTTTTAGAAGTGGGTGCAGGGATTTTAAATGGAACAGTACCATGGTGCACCGCTCTCTAGGGAAGGTAAATCGAAGACCAGCCACGGTGATCCCGTTTTAACGTAAAAATTCACATGATGGAAAAAAGAAGGCCAAAAAACATCAGTGACCCGATTGAGGTTCGGATAGCCTTTTTTGGGTATGAAACTATCCATTGACGGCTTATAGCCGTCAAAGCGGTAGAACTCACCGAGATCTTCGTTTTGACTGGTTATGGCTCCCGTAACTCTAAACGAGCCAACAGTTATGGCCGTCCGAAGAATCGATATCCACATGGTGCAACATTCGCGGTGCAAGGTGCAACATTCGTCCATAAAGCCGAAACAGCGCCGTTCGACTTTTAGAAGTGGGTGAAGGGATTTGAAATGGAATAGTATCATTGTGCACCGCTCTCCAGGGAAGGTAAATCGAAGACCAGCCACGGTGATCTCGTTTTAACGTAAAAATTCACGTGATGAAAAAAAGAAGGCCAAAAAACTTCAAAGACCCGATTGAGGTTCGGATAGCCTTTTTTGGGTATGAAACTATCCACTGACGGCTTACAGCGGTCAAACTGGTAGAAATCACCGAGAGCTTCGTTTTGACTGGTTATGGCTCCTGTAACTCTAAACGAGCCAACAGTTATGGCCGTCCGAAGAATCGATATCCACAGGGTGCAACATTCGCGGTGCAAGGTGCAACATTCGTCCAAAAAGCCGAAACAGCGCCGTTCGACTTTTAGAAGTGGGTGCAGGGATTTGAAATGGAACAGTACCATGGTACATCGCTCTCCAGGGAAGGTAAATCGAAGACCAGCCACGGTGATCCCGTTTTAACGTAAAAATTCACGTGATGGAAAAAAGATGGCCAACAAACTTCATAGACCCGATTGAGGTTCGGATAGCCTTTTTTGGGTATGAAACTATCCATTGATGGCTTACCGCTGTTAAAGCCGTAGAACTCACCGAGAGCTTCGTTTTGACTGGTTATGGCTCCCGTAACTCTAACCGAGCCAACAGTTATGGCCGTCCGAAGAATCGATATCCACAGGGTGCAACATTCGCGGTGCAAGGTGCAACATTCGTCCAAAAAGCCGAAACAGCGTCGTTCGACTTTTAGAAGTGGGTGCAGGGATTTGAAATGGAACAGTACCATGGTACATCGCTCTCCAGGGAAGGTAAATCGAAGACCAGCCACGGTGATCCCGTTTTAACATAAAAATTCACGTGATGGAAAAAAGATGGCCAACAATCTTCATAGACCCGATTGAGGTTCGGATAGCCTTTTTTGGGTATGCAACTATCCATTGATGGCTTACAGCTGTCAAAGCCGTAGAACTCACCGAGAGCTTCGTTTTGACTGGTTATGGCTCCCGTAACTCTAAACGAGCCAACAGTTATGGCGTCCGAAGAATCGATATCCACAGGGTGCAACATTCGCGGTGCAAGGTGCAACATTCGTCCAAAAAGCCGAAACAGCGCCATTCGACTTTTAGAAGTGGGTGCAGGTATTTTAAATGGAACAGTACCATGGTGCACCGCTCTCCAGGGAAGGTAAATCGAAGACCAGCCACGGTGATCCCGTTTTAACGTAAAAATTCACGTGATGGAAAAAAGAAGGCCAAAAAACTCCATAGACCCGATTGAGGTTCGGATAGCCTTTTTTGGGTTTGAAACTATCCATTGACGGCTTACTACTGTCAAAGCGGTAGAACTCAACGAGAGCTTCGTTTTGACTAGTTATGGCTCCCGTAACTCTAAACGAGCCAACAGTTATGGCCGTCCGAAGAATCGATATCCACAGGGTGCAACATTCGCGGTGCAAGGTGCAACATTCGTCCAAAAAGCTGAAACAGCGCCGTTCGACTTTTAGAAGTGGGTGCAGGGATTTTAAATGGAACAGTACCATGGTGCACCGCTCTCCAAGGAAGGTAAATCGAAGACCAGCCACGGTGATCCCGTTTTAACGTAAAAATTCAAGTGATGGAAAAAAGATGGCCAAAAAACGTCAAAGACCCGATTGAGGTTCGAATAGCCTTTTTTGGGTATGAAACTATCGATTGACGGCTTACAGCTGTCAAAGCGGTAGAACTCACCGAGAGCTTCGTTTTGACTGGTTATGGCTCCCGTAACTCTAAACGAGCCAACAGTTATGGCCGTCCGAAGAATCGATATCCACAGGGTGCAACATTCGTGGTGCAAGGTGCAACATTTGTCCAAAAAGCCGAAACAGCGCCGTTCAACTTTTAGAAGTGGGTGCAGGTATTTTAAATGGAACAGTACCATGGGGCACCGCTCTCCAGGGTAGGTAAATCGAAGACCAGCCATAGTGATCCCGTTTTAACGTAAAAATTCATGTGATGCAAAAAAGAAGGCCAAAATACTTCAAAGACCCAATTGAGGTTCAGATAGCCTTTTTTGGGTATGAAACTATCCATTGATGGCTTACTGCTGTCAAAGCGGTAGAACTCAACGAGAGCTTCGTTTTGACTGGTTATGGCTCCCGTAACTCTAAACGAGCCAACAGTTATGGCCGTCCGAAGAATCGATATCCATAGGGTGCAACATTCGCGGTGCAAGGTGCAACATTCGTCCAAAAAAGCCGAAACAGCGCCGTCCGACTTTTAGAAGTGGTGCAGGGATTTTAAATGGAACAGTACCATGGTGCACCGCTCTCCAGGGAAGGTAAATCGAAGACTAGCCACGGTGATCCCGTTTTAACGTAAAAATTCACGTGATGGAAAAAAGAAGGCCAAAAAACGTCAAAGACCCGATTGAGGTTCGGATAGCCTTTTTTGGGTATGAAACTATCGATTGACGGCTTACAGCCGTCAAAGCGGTAGAACTCACCGAGAGCTTCGTTTTGACTGGTTATGGCTCCCGTAACTCTAAACGAGCCAACAGTTATGGCCATCCGAAGAATCGATATCCATAGGGTGCAACATTCGCGGTGCAAGGTGCAGCATTCGTCCAAAAAGCCGAAACAGTGTCGTTCGACTTTTAGAAGTGGGTGTAGGGATTTTAAATGGAATAGTACCATGGTGCACCGCTCTCCAGGGAAGGTAAATCGAAGACCAGCCACGGTGATCCCGTTTTAACGTAAAAATTCACGTGATGGTTAAAAGATGGCCAACAAACTTCATAGACCCGATTGAGGTTCGGATAGCCTTTTTTGGGTATGCAACTATCCATTGATGGCTTACAGTTGTCAAAGCAGTAGAACTCACCGAGAGCTTCTTTTTGACTGGTTATGGCTCCCGTAACTCTAAACGAGCCAACAGTTATGGCCGTCCAAAGAATCGATACCCACAGGGTGCAACATTCGCGGTGCAAGGTGCAACATTCGTCCATAAAGCCGAAACAGTGTCGTTCGACTTTTAGAAGTGGGTGCAGGGAATTGAAATGGACAGTACCATGGTGCACCGCTCTCCAAGGAAGGTAAATCGAAGACCAGCCACGGTGATCCCGTTTTAACGTAAAAATTCACATGATGGAAAAAAGAAGGCCAAAAAACATCAGTGACCCGATTGAGGTTCGGATAGCCTTTTTTGGGTATGAAACTATCCATTGACGGCTTACAGCCGTCAAAGCGGTAGAACTCACCGAGATCTTCGTTTTGACTGGTTATGGCTCCCGTAACTCTAAACGAGCCAATAGTTATGGCCGTCCGAAGAATCGATATCCACAGGGTGCAACATTCGCGGTGCAAGGTTCAACATTCGTCCAAAAAGCCGAAACAGTGCCGTTCGACTTTTAGAAGTGGGTGAAGGGATTTGAAATGGAATAGTATCATTGTGCACCGCTCTCCAGGGATGGTAAATCGAAGACCAGCCTCGGTGATCCCGTATTAACGTAAAAATTCACGTGATGAAAAAAAGAAGGCCAAAAAACTTCAGAGACCCGATTAAGGTTCGGATAGCCTTTTTTGGGTATGAAACTATCCACTGACGGCTTATAGCGGTCAAAGTGGTAGAACTCACCGAGAGCTTCGTTTTGACTGGTTATTGCTCCTGTAACTCTAAACGAGCCAACAGTTATGGCCGTCCGAAGAATCGATATCCACAGGGTGCAACATTCGCGGTGCAAGGTGCAACATTCGTCCAAAAAGCCGAAACAGCGCCGTTCGACTTTTAGAAGTGGGTGCGGGGATTTGAAATGGAACAGTACCATGGTACATCGCTCTCCAGGGAAGGTAAATCGAAGACCAGCCACGGTGATCCCGTTTTAACATAAAAATTCACGTGATGGAAAAAAGATGGCCAACAAACTTCATAGACCCGATTGAGGTTCGGATAGCCTTTTTTGGGTATGAAACTATCCATTGATGGCTTACAGCTGTCAAAGCCATAGAACTAACCGAGAGCTTCGTTTTGATTGGTTATGGCTCCCGTAACTCTAAACGAGCCAACAGTTATGGCCGTCCGAAGAATCGATATCCACAGGGTGCAACATTTGCGGTGCAAGGTGCAACATTCGTCCAAAAGGCCGAAACAGCGCCGTTCGACTTTTAGAAGTGGGTGCAGGGATTTTAATTGGAACAGTACCATGGTGCACCGCTCTCCAGGGAAGGTAAATCGAAGACCAGCCACGGTGATCCCGTTTTAACGTAAAAATTCACGTGATGGAAAAAAGAAGGACAAAAAACGTCAGAGACCCGATTGAGGTTCGGATAGCCTTTTTTGGGTATGAAACTATCGATTGATGGCTTACAGCTGTCAAAGCGGTAGAACTCACCGAGAGCTTTGTTTTGACTGGTTATGGCTCCCGTAACTCTAAACGAGCCAACAGTTATGGCCGTCCGAAGAATCGATATCCACAGGGTGCAACTTTCGCGGTGCAAGGTGCAACATTCGTCCAAAAAGCCGAAACAGCACCGTTCGACTTTTAGAAGTGGGTGCAGGTATTTTAAATGGAACAGTACCATGGTGCACCACTCTCAAGGGAAGGTAAATCGAAGACCAGCAACGGTGATCCCGTTTTAACGTAAAAATTCACGTGATGCAAAAAAGAAGGCCAAAATACTTCAAAGACCCAATTGAGGTTCGGATAGCCTTTTTTGGGTATGAAACTATCCATTGACGGCTTACTGTTGTCAAAGCGGTAGAACTCAACGAGAGCTTCGTTTTGACTGGTTATGGCTCCCGTAACTCTAAACGAGCCAACTGTTATGGGCGTCCAAAGAATCGATATCCACAGGGTGCAACATTCGCGGTGCAAGGTGCAACATTCGTCCAAAAAGCCGAAACAGCGCCGTTTGGCTTTTAGAAGTGGGTGCAGGGATTTTAAATGGAACAGTACCATGGTGCACCGCTCTCCAGGGAAGGTAAATCGAAGACCAGCCACGGTGATCCCGTTTTAACGTAAAATTTCACGTGATGGAAAAAAGAAGGCCAAAAAACGTCAAAGACCCGATTGAGATTCGGATAGCCTTTTTTGGGTATGAAACTATCGATTGACGGCTTACAGCTGTCAAAGCGGTAGAAATCACCGAGAGCTTCGTTTTGACTGGTTATGGCTCCCGTAACTCTAAACGAGCCAACAGTTATGGCCGTCCGAAAAATCGATATCCATAGGGTGCAACATTCGCGGTGCAAGGTGCAGCATTCGTCCAAAAAGCCGAACCAGCGCCGTTCGACTTTTAGAAGTGGGTGCAGGGATTTTAAATGGAATATTACCATGGTGCACCACTCTCTAGGGAAGGTAAATCGAAGACCAGCCACGGTGATCCCGTTTTAACGTAAAAATTCACGTGATGGAAAAAAGATGGCCAATAAACTTCATAGACCCGATTGAGGTTCGGATAGCCTTTTTTGGGTATGCAACTATCCATTGACGGCTTACAGTTGTCAAAGCCGTAGAACTCACCGAGAGCTTTGTTTTGACTGGTTATGGCTCCCGTAACTCTAAACGAGCCAATAGTTATGGCCGTCCAAAGAATCGATACCCACAGGGTGCAACATTCGTGGTGCAAGGTGTAACATTCGTCCAAAAAGCTGAAACAGTGCCGTTCGACTTTTAGAAGTGGGTGCAGGGATTTTAAATGGAACAGTACCATGGTGCACCGCTCTCCAGGGAAGGTAAATCGAAGACCAGCCACGGTGATCCCGTTTTAACGTAAAAATTCACGTGATGGAAAAAAGATGGCCAACAAACTTCATAGACCCGATTGAGGTTCGGATAGCCTTTTTTGGGTATGAAACTATCCATTGATGGCTTACAACTGTCAAAGCCATAGAACTAACCGAGAGCTTCGTTTTTATTGGTTATGGCTCCCGTAACTCTAAACGAGCCAACAGTTATGGCCGTCCGAAGAATCGATATCCACAGGGTGCAACATTCGCGGTGCAAGGTGCAACATTCGTCCAAAAAGCCGAAACAGCGCCGTTCGACTTTTAGAAGTGGGCGCAGGGATTTTAAATGGAACAGTACCATGGTGCACCGCTCTCCAGGGAAGGTAAATCGAAGACCAGCCACGGTGATCCCGTTTTAACGTAAAAATTCACGTGATGGAAAAAAGAAGGCCAAAAAACGTCAAAGACCCGATTGAGATTCGGATAGCCTTTTTTGGGTATGAAACTATCGATTGACGGCTTACAGCTGTCAAAGCGGTAGAAATCACCGAGAGCTTCGTTTTGACTGGTTATGGCTCCCGTAACTCTAAACGAGCCAACAGTTATGGCCGTCCGAAAAATCGATATCCATAGGGTGCAACATTCGCGGTGCAAGGTGCAGCATTCGTCCAAAAAGCCGAACCAGCGCCGTTCGACTTTTAGAAGTGGGTGCAGGGATTTTAAATGGAATATTACCATGGTGCACCACTCTCTAGGGAAGGTAAATCGAAGACCAGCCACGGTGATCCCGTTTTAACGTAAAAATTCACGTGATGGAAAAAAGATGGCCAATAAACTTCATAGACCCGATTGAGGTTCGGATAGCCTTTTTTGGGTATGAAACTATCCATTGACGGCTTACTGCTGTCAAAGCAGTAGAACTCAACGAGAGCTTCGTTTTGACTGGTTATGGCTCCCGTAACTCTAAACGAGCCAACAGTTATGGCCGTCCGAAGAATCGATATCCACAGGGTGCAACATTCGCGGTGCAAGGTGCAACATTCGTCCAAAAAGCCGAAACAGCGTCGTCCGACTTTTAGAAGTGGGTGCAGGGATTTTAAATGGAACAGTACCATGGTGCACCGCTCTCCAGGGAAGGTAAATCGAAGACCAGCCACGGTGATCCCGTTTTAACGTAAAAATTCACGTGATGGAAAAAAGAAGGCCAAAAAACGTCAGAGACCCGATTGAGGTTCGGATAGCCTTTTTTGGGTATGAAACTATCGATTGACGGCTTACAGCTGTCAAAGCGGTATAAATCACCAAGAGCTTCGTTTTGACTGGTTATGGCTCCCGTAACTCTAAACGAGCCAACAGTTATGGCCGTCCGAAGAATCGATATCCACAGGGTGCAACATTCGCGGTGCAAGGTGCAGCATTCGTCCAAAAAGCCGAAACAGCGCCGTTCGACTTTTAGAAGTGGGTGCAGGGATTTTAATTGGAACAGTACCATGGTGCACCGCTCTCCAGGGAAGGTAAATCGAAGACCAGCCACGGTGATCCCGTTTTAACGTAAAAATTCACGTGATGGAAAAAAGAAGGACAAAAAACGTCAGAGACCCGATTGAGGTTCGGATAGCCTTTTTTGGGTATGAAACTATCGATTGATGGCTTACAGCTGTCAAAGCGGTAGAACTCACCGAGAGCTTTGTTTTGACTGGTTATGGCTCCCGTAACTCTAAACGAGCCAACAGTTATGGCCGTCCGAAGAATCGATATCCACAGGGTGCAACTTTCGCGGTGCAAGGTGCAACATTCGTCCAAAAAGCCGAAACAGCACCGTTCGACTTTTAGAAGTGGGTGCAGGTATTTTAAATGGAACAGTACCATGGTGCACCACTCTCTAGGGAAGGTAAATCGAAGACCAGCCACGGTGATCCCGTTTTAACGTAAAAATTCACGTGATGCAAAAAAGAAGGCCAAAATACTTCAAAGACCCAATTGAGGTTTGGATAGCCTTTTTTGGGTATGAAACTATCCATTGACGGCTTACTGTTGTCAAAGCGGTAGAACTCAACGAGAGCTTCGTTTTGACTGGTTATGGCTCCCGTAACTCTAAACAAGCCAACTGTTATGGGCGTCCAAAGAATCGATATCCACAGGGTGCAACATTCGCGGTGCAAGGTGCAACATTCGTCCAAAAAGCCGAAACAGCGCCGTTCGGCTTTTAGAAGTGGGTGCAGGGATTTTAAATGGAACAGTACCATGGTGCACCGCTCTCCAGGGAAGGTAAATCGAAGACCAGCCACGGTGATCCCGTTTTAACGTAAAAATTCACGTGATGGAAAAAAGAAGGCCAAAAAACGTCAAAGACCCGATTGAGATTCGGATAGCCTTTTTTGGGTATGAAACTATCGATTGACGGCTTACAGCTGTCAAAGCGGTAGAAATCACCGAGAGCTTCGTTTTGACTGGTTATGGCTCCCGTAACTCTAAACGAGCCAACAGTTATGGCCGTCCGAAAAATCGATATCCATAGGGTGCAACATTCGCGGTGCAAGGTGCAGCATTCGTCCAAAAAGCCGAACCAGCGCCGTTCGACTTTTAGAAGTGGGTGCAGGGATTTTAAATGGAATATTACCATGGTGCACCACTCTCTAGGGAAGGTAAATCGAAGACCAGCCACGGTGATCCCGTTTTAACGTAAAAATTCACGTGATGGAAAAAAGATGGCCAATAAACTTCATAGACCCGATTGAGGTTCGGATAGCCTTTTTTGGGTATGCAACTATCCATTGACGGCTTACAGTTGTCAAAGCCGTAGAACTCACCGAGAGCTTTGTTTTGACTGGTTATGGCTCCCGTAACTCTAAACGAGCCAATAGTTATGGCCGTCCAAAGAATCGATACCCACAGGGTGCAACATTCGTGGTGCAAGGTGCAACATTCGTCCAAAAAGCTGAAACAGTGCCGTTCGACTTTTAGAAGTGGGTGCAGGGATTTTAAATGGAACAGTACCATGGTGCACCGCTCTCCAGGGAAGGTAAATCGAAGACCAGCCACGGTGATCCCGTTTTAACGTAAAAATTCACGTGATGGAAAAAAGATGGCCAACAAACTTCATAGACCCGATTGAGGTTCGGATAGCCTTTTTTGGGTATGAAACTATCCATTGATGGCTTACAACTGTCAAAGCCATAGAACTAACCGAGAGCTTCGTTTTTATTGGTTATGGCTCCCGTAACTCTAAACGAGCCAACAGTTATGGCCGTCCGAAGAATCGATATCCACAGGGTGCAACATTCGCGGTGCAAGGTGCAACATTCGTCCAAAAAGCCGAAACAGCGCCGTTCGACTTTTAGAAGTGGGTGCAGGGATTTTAAATGGAACAGTACCATGGTGCACCGCTCTCCAGGGAAGGTAAATCGAAGACCAGCCACGGTGATCCCGTTTTAACGTAAAAATTCACGTGATGGAAAAAAGAAGGACAAAAAAGTCAGAGACCCGATTGAGGTTCGGATAGCCTTTTTTGGGTATGAAACTATCGATTGACGGCTTACAGCTGTCAAAGCGGTAGAACTCACCGAGAGCTTCGTTTTGACTGGTTATGGATCCCGTAACTCTAAACGACCCAACAGTTATGGCCGTCCGAAGAATCGATATCCATAGGGTGCAACATTCGCGGTGCAAGGTGCAACATTCGTCCAAAAAGCCGAAACAGCACCGTTCGACTTTTAGAAGTGGGTGCAGGTATTTTAAATGGAACAGTACCATGGTGCACCACTCTCCAGGGAAGGTAAATCGAAGACCAGCCACGGTGATCCCGTTTTAACGTAAAAATTCACGTGATGCAAAAAAGAAGGCCAAAATACTTCAAAGACCCAATTGAGGTTCGGATAGCCTTTTTTGGGTATGAAACTATCCATTGACGGCTTACTGCTGTCAAAGCAGTAGAACTCAACGAGAGCTTCGTTTTGACTGGTTATGGCTCCCGTAACTCTAAACGAGCCAACAGTTATGGCCGTCCGAAGAATCGATATCCACAGGGTGCAACATTCGCGGTGCAAGGTGCAACATTCGTCCAAAAAGCCGAAACAGCGTCGTCCGACTTTTAGAAGTGGGTGCAGGGATTTTAAATGGAACGGTACCATGGTGCACCGCTCTCCAGGGAAGGTAAATCGAAGACCAGCCACGGTGATCCCGTTTTAACGTAAAAATTCACGTGATGGAAAAAAGAAGGCCAAAAAACGTCAGAGACCCGATTGAGGTTCGGATAGCCTTTTTTGGGTATGAAACTATCGATTGACGGCTTACAGCTGTCAAAGCGGTATAAATCACCGAGAGCTTCGTTTTGACTGGTTATGGCTCCCGTAACTCTAAACGAGCCAACAGTTATGGCCGTCCGAAGAATCGATATCCACAGGGTGCAACATTCGCGGTGCAAGGTGCAGCATTCGTCCAAAAAGCCGAAACAGCGCCGTTCGACTTTTAGAAGTGGGTGCAGGGATTTTAAATGGAACAGTACCATGGTGCACCACTCTCCAGGGAAGGTAAATCGAAGACCAGCCACGGTGATCCCGTTTTAACGTAAAAATTCACGTGATGGAAAAAAGAAGGCCAAAAAACTTCAGAGACCCGATTGAGGTTCGGATAGCCTTTTTTGGGTATGAAACTATCCATTGACGGCTTACTGCTGTCAAAGCAGTAGAACTCAACGAGAGCTTCGTTTTGACTGGTTATGGCTCCCGTAACTCTAAACGAGCCAACAGTTATGGCCGTCCGAAGAATCGATATCCACAGGGTGCAACATTCGCGGTGCAAGGTGCAACATTCGTCCAAAAAGCCGAAACAGCGCCGTTCGACTTTTAGAAGTGGGTGCAGGGATTTTAAATGGAACAGTACCATGGTGCACCGCTCTCCAGGGAAGGTAAATCGAAGACCAGCCACGGTGATCCCGTTTTAACGTAAAAATTCATGTGATGGAAAAAAGAAGGCCAAAAAACGTCAGAGACCCGATTGAGGTTCGGATAGCCTTTTTTGGGTATGAAACTATCGATTGACGGCTTATAGTTGTCAAAGCGGTAGAAATCACCGAGAGCTTCGTTTTGACTGGTTATGGCTCCCGTAACTCTAAACGAGCCAACAGTTATGGCCGTCCGAAGAATCGATATCCATAGGGTGCAACATTCGCGGTGCAAGGTGCAACATTCGTCCAAAAAGCCGAAACAGCGCCGTTCGACTTTTAGAAGTGGGTGCAGGTATTATAAATGGAATAGTACCATGGTGCACCGCTCTCCAGGGAAGGTAAATCGAAGACCAGCCACGGTGATCCCGTTTTAACGTAAAAATTCACGTGATGGAAAAAAGAAGGCCAAAATACTTCAAAGACCCAATTGAGGTTCGGATAGCCTTTTTTGGGTATGAAACTATCCATTGACGGCTTACTGCTGTCTATGCGGTAGAACTCAACGAGAGCTTCAATTTGACTGGTTATGGCTCCCGTAACTCTAAACGAGCCAACAGTTATGGCCGTTCGAAGAATCGATATCCACTGGGTGCAACATTCGCGGTGCAAGGTGCAACATTCGTCCAAAAAGCCGAAACAGCGCCGTTCGTCTTTTACAAGTAGGTGCAGGTATTTTAAATGGAACAGTACCATGGTGCACCGCTCTCCAGGGAAGGTAAATCGAAAACCAGCCACGGTGATCCCGTTTTAACGTAAAAATTCACGTGATGCAAAAAAGAAGGCCAAAATACTTCAAAGACCCAATTGAGGTTCGGAAAGCCTTTTTTGGGTATGAAACTATCCATTGACGGCTTATAGCCGTCAAAGCAGTAGAACTCACCGAGATCTTCATTTTGACTGGTTATGGCTCCCGTAACTCTAAACGAGCCAACAATTATGGCCGTCCGAAGAATCGATATCCACAGGGTGCAACATTCGCGGTGCAAGGTGCAACATTCGTCCAAAAAGCCGAAACAGCGCCGTTTGACTTTTAGAAGTGGGTGCAGGTATTATAAATGGAACAGTACCATGGTGCACCGCTCTCCAGGGAATGTAAATCGAAGACCAGCCACGGTGATCCCGTTTTAACGTAAAAATTCACGTGATGGAAAAAAGAAGGCCAAAAAACGTCAAAGACCCGATTGAGGTTCGGATAGCCTTTTTTGGGTATGAAACTATCGATTGACGGCTTACAGCTGTCAAAGCGGTAGAAATCACCGAGAGCTTCGTTTTGACTGGTTATGGCTCCCGTAACTCTAAACGAGCCAACAGTTATGGCCGTCCGAAGAATCGATATCCATAGGGTGCAACATTCGCGGTGCAAGGTGCAGCATTCGTCCAAAAAGCCGAACCAGCGCCGTTCGACTTTTAGAAGTGGGTGCAGGGATTTTAAATGGAATAGTACCATGGTGCACCACTCTCTAGGGAAGGTAAATCGAAGACCAGCCACGGTGATCCCGTTTTAACGTAAAAATTCACGTGATGGAAAAAAGATGGCCAACAAACTTCATAGACCCGATTGAGGTTCGGATAGCCTTTTTTGGGTATGCAACTATCCATTGACGGCTTACAGTAGTCAAAGCCGTAGAACTCACCGAGAGCTTTGTTTTGACTGGTTATGGCTCCCGTAACTCTAAACGAGCCAATAGTTATGGCCGTCCAAAGAATCGATACCCACAGGGTGCAACATTCGCGGTGCAAGGTGCAACATTCGTCCAAAAAGCTGAAACAGTGTCGTTCGACTTTTAGAAGTGGGTGCAGGGATTTTAAATGGAACAGTACCATGGTGCACCGCTCTCCAGGGAAGGTAAATCGAAGACCAGCCACGGTGATCCCGTTTTAACGTAAAAATTCACGTGATGGAAAAAAGATGGCCAACAAACTTCATAGACCCGATTGAGGTTCGGATAGCCTTTTTTGGGTATGAAACTATCCATTGATGGCTTACAGCTGTCAAAGCCATAGAACTAACCGAGAGCTTCGTTTTAATTGGTTATGGCTCCTATAACTCTAAACGAGCCAACAGTTATGGCCGTCCGAAGAATCGACATCCACAGGGTGAAACATTCGCGGTGCAAGGTGCAACATTCGTCCAAAAAGCCGAAACAGCGCCGTTCGACTTTTAGAAGTGGGTGCAGGGATTTTAAATGGAACAGTACCATGGTGCACCGCTCTCCAGGGAAGGTAAATCGAAGACCAGCCACGGTGATCCCGTTTTAACGTAAAAATTCACGTGATGGAAAAAAGAAGGACAAAAAACGTTAGAGACCCGATTGAGGTTCGGATAGCCTTTTTTGGGTATGAAACTATCGATTGACGGCTTACAGCTGTCAAATCGGTAGAACTCACCGAGAGCTTCGTTTTGACTGGTTATGGCTCCCGTAACTCTAAACGAGCCAACAGTTATGGCCGTCCGAAGAATCGATATCCACAGGGTGCAACATTCGCGGTGCAAGGTGCAACATTCGTCCAAAAAGCCGAAACAGCACCGTTCGACTTTTAGAAGTGGGTGCAGGTATTTTAAATGGAACAGTACCATGGTGCACCACTCTCCAGGGAAGGTAAATCGAAGACCAGCCACGGTGATCCCGTTTTAACGAAAAAATTCACGTGATGCAAAAAAGAAGGCCAAAATACTTCAAAGACCCAATTGAGGTTCGGATAGCCTTTTTTGGGTATGAAACTATCCATTGATGGCTTACTGCTGTCAAAGTAGTAGAACTCAACGAGAGCTTCGTTTTGACTGGTTATGGCTCCCGTAACTCTAAACGAGCCAACAGTTATGGCCGTCCGAAGAATCGATATCCACAGGGTGCAACATTCGCGGTGCAAGGTGCAACATTCGTCCAAAAAGCCGAAACAGCGTCGTTCGACTTTTAGAAGTGGGTGCAGGGATTTTAAATGGAACAGTACCATGGTGCACCGCTCTCCAGGGAAGGTAAATCGAAGACCAGCCACGGTGATCCCGTTTTAACGTAAAAATTCACGTGATGGAAAAAAGAAGGCCAAAAAACGTCAGAGACCCGATTGAGGTTCGGATAGCCTTTTTTGGGTATGAAACTATCGATTGACGGCTTACAGCTGTCAAAGCGGTATAAATCACCGAGAGCTTCGTTTTGACTGGTTATGTCTCCCGTAACTCTAAACGAGCCAACAGTTATGGCCGTCCGAAGAATCGATATCCACAGGGTGCAACATTCGCGGTGCAAGGTGCAGCATTCATCCAAAAAGCCGAAACAGCGCCGTTCGACTTTAAGAAGTGGGTGCAGGGATTTTAAATGGAACAGTACCATGGTGCACCACTCTCCAGGGAAGGTAAATCGAAGACCAGCCACGGTGATCCCGTTTTAACGTAAAAATTCACGTGATGGAAAAAAGAAGGCCAAAAAACTTCAGAGACCCGATTGAGGTTTGGATAGCCTTTTTTGGGTATGAAACTATCCATTGACGGCTTACTGCTGTCAAAGCGGTAGAACTCAACGAGAGCTTCGTTTTGACTGGTTATGGCTCCAGTAACTCTAAACGAGCCAACAGTTATGGCCGTCCGAAGAATCGATATCCACAGGGTGCAACATTCACGGTGCAAGGTGCAACATTCGTCCCAAAAGCCGAAACAGCGCCGTTCGACTTTTAGAAGTGGGTGCAGGGATTTTAAATGGAACAGTACTATGGTGCACCGCTCTCCAGGGAAGGTAAATCGAAGACCAGCAACGGTGATCCCGTTTTAACGTAAAAATTCACGTGATGCAAAAAAGAAGGCCAAAAAACGTCAGAGACCCGATTGAGGTTCGGATAGCCTTTTTTGGGTATGAAACTATCGATTGACGGCTTACGGCTGTCAAAGCGGTAGAAATCACCGAGAGCTTCGTTTTGACTGGTTATGGCTCCCGTAACTCTAAACGAGCCAACAGTTATGGCCGTCCGAAGAATCGATATCCACAGGGTGCAACATTCGCGGTGCAAGGTGCAACATTCGTCCAAAAAGCCGAAACAGCGCCGTTCGACTTTTAGAAGTGGGTGCAGGTATTATAAAAGGAACAGTACCATGGTGCACCGCTCTCCAGGGAAGGTAAATCGAAGACCAGCCATGGTGATCCCGTTTTAACGTAAAAATTCACGTGATGGAAAAAAGAAGGCCAAAATACTTCAAAGACCCAATTGAGGTTCGGATAGCCTTTTTTGGGTATGAAACTATCCATTGACGGCTTACTGCTGTCTATGCGGTAGAAATCAACGAGAGCTTCGTTTTGACTGGTTATGGCTCCCGTAACTCTAAACGAGCCAACAGTTATGGCCGTTCGAAGAATCGATATCCACAGGGTGCAACATTCGCGGTGCAAGGTGCAACATTCGTCCAAAAAGCCGAAACAGCGCCGTTCGACTTTTAGAAGTAGGTGCAGGTATTTTAAATGGAATAGTACCATGGTGCACCGCTCTCCAGGGAAGGTAAATCGAAAACCAGCCACAGTGATCCCGTTTTAACGTAAAAATTCACGTGATGCAAAAAAGAAGGCCAAAATACTTCAAAGACCCAATTGAGGTTCGGATAGCCTTTTTTGGGTATGAAACTATCCATTGACGGCTTATAGCCGTCAAAGCGGTAGAACTCACCGAGATCTTCGTTTTGACTGGATATGGCTCCCGTAACTCTAAACGAGCCAACAATTATGGCCGTCCGAAGAATCGATATCCACAGGGTGCAACATTCGCGGTGCAAGGTGCAACATTCGTCCAAAAAGCCGAAACAGCGCCGTTCGACTTTTAGAAGTGGGTGAAGGGATTTGAAATGGAATAATATCATTGTGCACTGCTCTCCAGGGAAGGTAAATCGAAGACCAGCCACGGTGATCTCGTTTTAACGTAAAAATTCACGTGATGAAAAAAAGAAGGCCAAAAAACTTCAGAGACCCGATTGAGGTTCGGATAGCCTTTTTTGGGTATGAAACTATCCATTGACGGCTTACAGCGGTCAAAGTGGTAGAACTCACCGAGAGCTTCGTTTTGACTGGTTATGGCTCCTGTAACTCTAAACGAGCCAACAGTTATGGCCGTCCGAAGAGTCGATATCCACAGGGTGCAACATTCGCGGTGCAAGGTGCAACATTCGTCCAAAAAGCCGAAACAGTGCCGTTCGACTTTTAGAAGTGGGTGCAGGGATTTGAAATGGAACAGTACCATGGTACATCGCTCTCCAGGGAAGGTAAATCGAAGACCAGCCAAGGTGATCCCGTTTTAACGTAAAAATTTACGTGATGGAAAAAAGATGGCCAACAAACTTCATAGACCCGATTGAGGTTCGGATAGCCTTTTTTGGGTATGAAACTATCCATTGACGGCTTACTGCTGTCTATGCGGTAGAACTCAACGAGAGCTTTGTTTTGACTGGTTATGGCTCCCGTAACTCTAAACGAGCCAATAATTATGGCCGTCCGAAGAATCGATATCCACAGGGTGCAACATTCGCGGTGCAAGGTGCATCATTCGTCCAAAAAGCCGAAACAGTGCCTTTCGACTTTTAGAAGTGGGTGAAGGGATTTGAAATGGAATAGTATCATTGTGCACCGCTCTCCAGGGAAGGTAAATCGAAGACCAGCCACGGTGATCTCGTTTTAACGTAAAAATTGACGTGATGCAAAAAAGAAGGCCAAAATACTTCAAAGACCCGATTGAGGTTCGGATAGCCTTTTTTGGGTATGAAACTATCCATTGACGGCTTACAGCCGTCAAAACGGTAGAACTCACCGAGATCTTCGTTTTGACTGGTTATGGCTCCCGTAACTCTAAACGAGCCAACAGTTATGGTCGTCCGAAGAATCGATATCCACAGGGTGCAACATTCGCGGTGCAAGGTGCAACATTCGTCCAAAAAGCCGAAACAGCGCCGTTCGACTTTTAGAAGTGGGTGAAGGGATTTGAAATGGAATAGTATCATTGTGCACCGCTCTCCAGGGAAGGTAAATCGAAGACCAGCCACGGTGATCTTGTTTTAACGTAAAAATTCACGTGATGAAAAAAAGAAGGCCAAAAAACTTCAGAGACCCGATTGAGGTTCGGATAGCCTTTTTTGGGTATGAAACTATCCACTGACGGATTACAGCGGTCAAAGTTGTAGAACTCACCGAGAGCTTCGTTTTGACTGGTTATGGCTCCTGTAACTCTAAACGAGCCAACAGTTATGGCCGTCCGAAGAATCGATATCCACAGGGTGCAACATTCACGGTGCAAGGTGCAACATTCGTCCCAAAAGCCGAAACAGCGCCGTTCGACTTTTAGAAGTGGGTGCAGGGATTTTAAATGGAACAGTACTATGGTGCACCGCTCTCCAGGGAAGGTAAATCGAAGACCAGCAACGGTGATCCCGTTTTAACGTAAAAATTCACGTGATGCAAAAAAGAAGGCCAAAAAACGTCAGAGACCCGATTGAGGTTCGGATAGCCTTTTTTGGGTATGAAACTATCGATTGACGGCTTACGGCTGTCAAAGCGGTAGAAATCACCGAGAGCTTCGTTTTGACTGGTTATGGCTCCCGTAACTCTAAACGAGCCAACAGTTATGGCCGTCCGAAGAATCGATATCCACAGGGTGCAACATTCGCGGTGCAAGGTGCAACATTCGTCCAAAAAGCCGAAACAGCGCCGTTCGACTTTTAGAAGTGGGTGCAGGTATTATAAAAGGAACAGTACCATGGTGCACCGCTCTCCAGGGAAGGTAAATCGAAGACCAGCCATGGTGATCCCGTTTTAACGTAAAAATTCACGTGATGGAAAAAAGAAGGCCAAAATACTTCAAAGACCCAATTGAGGTTCGGATAGCCTTTTTTGGGTATGAAACTATCCATTGACGGCTTACTGCTGTCTATGCGGTAGAAATCAACGAGAGCTTCGTTTTGACTGGTTATGGCTCCCGTAACTCTAAACGAGCCAACAGTTATGGCCGTTCGAAGAATCGATATCCACAGGGTGCAACATTCGCGGTGCAAGGTGCAACATTCGTCCAAAAAGCCGAAACAGCGCCGTTCGACTTTTAGAAGTAGGTGCAGGTATTTTAAATGGAATAGTACCATGGTGCACCGCTCTCCAGGGAAGGTAAATCGAAAACCAGCCACAGTGATCCCGTTTTAACGTAAAAATTCACGTGATGCAAAAAAGAAGGCCAAAATACTTCAAAGACCCAATTGAGGTTCGGATAGCCTTTTTTGGGTATGAAACTATCCATTGACGGCTTATAGCCGTCAAAGCGGTAGAACTCACCGAGATCTTCGTTTTGACTGGATATGGCTCCCGTAACTCTAAACGAGCCAACAATTATGGCCGTCCGAAGAATCGATATCCACAGGGTGCAACATTCGCGGTGCAAGGTGCAACATTCGTCCAAAAAGCCGAAACAGCGCCGTTCGACTTTTAGAAGTGGGTGAAGGGATTTGAAATGGAATAATATCATTGTGCACTGCTCTCCAGGGAAGGTAAATCGAAGACCAGCCACGGTGATCTCGTTTTAACGTAAAAATTCACGTGATGAAAAAAAGAAGGCCAAAAAACTTCAGAGACCCGATTGAGGTTCGGATAGCCTTTTTTGGGTATGAAACTATCCATTGACGGCTTACAGCGGTCAAAGTGGTAGAACTCACCGAGAGCTTCGTTTTGACTGGTTATGGCTCCTGTAACTCTAAACGAGCCAACAGTTATGGCCGTCCGAAGAGTCGATATCCACAGGGTGCAACATTCGCGGTGCAAGGTGCAACATTCGTCCAAAAAGCCGAAACAGTGCCGTTCGACTTTTAGAAGTGGGTGCAGGGATTTGAAATGGAACAGTACCATGGTACATCGCTCTCCAGGGAAGGTAAATCGAAGACCAGCCAAGGTGATCCCGTTTTAACGTAAAAATTTACGTGATGGAAAAAAGATGGCCAACAAACTTCATAGACCCGATTGAGGTTCGGATAGCCTTTTTTGGGTATGAAACTATCCATTGACGGCTTACTGCTGTCTATGCGGTAGAACTCAACGAGAGCTTTGTTTTGACTGGTTATGGCTCCCGTAACTCTAAACGAGCCAATAATTATGGCCGTCCGAAGAATCGATATCCACAGGGTGCAACATTCGCGGTGCAAGGTGCATCATTCGTCCAAAAAGCCGAAACAGTGCCTTTCGACTTTTAGAAGTGGGTGAAGGGATTTGAAATGGAATAGTATCATTGTGCACCGCTCTCCAGGGAAGGTAAATCGAAGACCAGCCACGGTGATCTCGTTTTAACGTAAAAATTGACGTGATGCAAAAAAGAAGGCCAAAATACTTCAAAGACCCGATTGAGGTTCGGATAGCCTTTTTTGGGTATGAAACTATCCATTGACGGCTTACAGCCGTCAAAACGGTAGAACTCACCGAGATCTTCGTTTTGACTGGTTATGGCTCCCGTAACTCTAAACGAGCCAACAGTTATGGTCGTCCGAAGAATCGATATCCACAGGGTGCAACATTCGCGGTGCAAGGTGCAACATTCGTCCAAAAAGCCGAAACAGCGCCGTTCGACTTTTAGAAGTGGGTGAAGGGATTTGAAATGGAATAGTATCATTGTGCACCGCTCTCCAGGGAAGGTAAATCGAAGACCAGCCACGGTGATCTTGTTTTAACGTAAAAATTCACGTGATGAAAAAAAGAAGGCCAAAAAACTTCAGAGACCCGATTGAGGTTCGGATAGCCTTTTTTGGGTATGAAACTATCCACTGACGGATTACAGCGGTCAAAGTTGTAGAACTCACCGAGAGCTTCGTTTTGACTGGTTATGGCTCCTGTAACTCTAAACGAGCCAACAGTTATGGCCGTCCGAAGAGTCGATATCCACAGGGTGCAACATTCGCGATGCAAGGTGCAACATTCGTCCAAAAAAACCCGAAACAGCGCCGTTCGACTTTTAGAAGTGGGTGAAGGGATTTGAAATGGAATAGTACCATGGTACATCGCTCTCCAGGGAAGGTAAATCGAAGACCAGCCACGGCGATCTCGTTTTAACGTAAAAATTCACGTGATGAAAAAAAGAAGGCCAACAAACTTCATAGACACGATTGAGGTTCGGATAGCCTTTTTTGGGTATGAAACTATCCACTGACGGATTACAGCGGTCAAAGTTGTAGAACTCACCGAGAGCTTCGTTTTGACTGGTTATGGCTCCTGTAACTCTAAACGAGCCAACAGTTATGGCCGTCCGAAGAATCGATATCCACAGGGTGCAACATTCGCGGTGCAAGGTGCAACATTCGTCCAAAAAGCCGAAACAGCGCTGTTCGACTTTTAGAAGTGGGTGCAGGTATTTTAAATGGAACAGTACCATGGTGCACCACTCTCCAAGGAAGGTAAATCGAAGACCAGCCACGGTGATCCCGTTTTAACGTAAAAATTCACGTGATGGAAAAAAGAAGGCCAAAATACTTCAAAGGCCCAATTGAGGTTCGGATAGCCTTTTTTGGGTATGAAAGTATCCATTGACGGCTTACTGCTGTCAAAGCGGTAGAACTCAACGAAAGCTTCATTTTGACTGGTTATGGCTCTCGTAACTCTAAACGAGCCAACAGTTATGGCCATCCGAAGAATCGATATCCACAGGGTGCAACATTCGCGGTGCAAGGTGCAACATTCGTCCAAAAAGCCGAAACAGCGCCGTTCGACTTTTAGAAGTGGGTGCAGGGATTTTAAATGGAACAGTACCATGGTGCACCGCTCTCCAGGGAAGGTAAATCGAAGACCAGCCACGGTGATCCCGTTTTAACGTAAAAATTCACGTGATGGAAAAAAGAAGGCCAAAAAACGTCAGAGACCCGATTGAGGTTCGGATAGCCTTTTTTGGGTATGAAACTATCGATTGACGGCTTATAGCCGTCAAAGCGGTAGAACTCACCGAGAGCTTCGTTTTGACTGGTTATGGCTCCCGTAACTCTAAACGAGCCAACAGTTATGGCCGTCCGAAGAATCGATATCCACAGGGTGCAACATTCGCGGTGCAAGGTGCAACATTCGTCCAAAAAGCCGAAACAGCGCCGTTCGACTTTTAGAAGTGGGTGAAGGGATTTGAAATGGAATAGTATCATTGTGCACCGCTCTCCAGGGAAGGTAAATCGAAGACCAGCCACGGTGATCTCGTTTTAACGTAAAAATTCACGTGATGGAAAAAAGAAGGCCAAAAAACATCAGAGACCCGATTGAGATTCGGTTAGCCTTTTTTGGGTATGAAACTATCCATTGACGGCTTATAGCTGTCAAAGCGGTAGAACTCACCGAGAGCTTCGTTTTGACTGGTTATGGATCCCGTAACTCTAAACGAGCCAACAGTTATGGCCGTCCGAAGAATCGATATCCACAAGGTGCAACATTCGCGGTGCAAGGTGCAACATTCGTCCAAAAAGCCAAAACAGCGTGGTTCGAATTTTAGAAGTGGGTGCAGTGATTTGAAATGGAACAGTACCATGGTGCAGCATTCTCCATGGAAGGTAAATCGAAGACCAGCCACGGTGATCCCGTTTTAAGGTAAAAATTCACGTGATGGAAAAAAGAAGGCCAAAAAACATCAGTGACCCAATTGATGTTCGGATAGCCTTTTTTGGGTATGAAACTACCCATTGACGGCTTATAGCCGTCAAAGCGGTAGAACTCCCCGAGATCTTCGTTTTGACTAGTTATGGCTCCCATAACTCTAAACGAGCCAACAGTTATGGCCGTCCGTAGAATCGATATCCACAGGGTGCAACATTCACGGTGCAAGGTGCATCATTCGTCCAAAAAGCCGAAACAGCGCCTTTCGACTTTTAGAAGTGGGTGAAGGGATTTGAAATGGAATAGTATCATTGTGCACCGCTCTCCAGGGAAGGTAAATCGAAGACCAGCCACGGTGATCTCGTTTTAACGTAAAAACTCACGTAATGAAAAAAAGAAGGCCAAAAAACTTCAGAAACCCGATTGAGGTTCGGATAGCCTTTTTTGGGTATGAAACTATGCACTGACGGCTTACAGCGGTCAAAGTAGTAGAACTCATCGAGAGCTTCGTTTTGACTGGTTATGGCTCCTGTAACTCTAAACGAGCCAACAGTTATGGTCGTCCGAAGAATCGATATCCACAGGGTGCAACATTCGCGGTGCAAGGTGCAACATTTGTCCAAAAAGCCGAAACAGCGCCGTTCGACTTTTAGAAGTGGGTGCAGGGATTTGAAGTGGAACAGTACCATGGTACATCGCTCTCTAGGGAAGGTAAATCGAAGACCAGCCTCGGTGATCCCGTTTTAACGTAAAAATTCACGTGATGGAAAAAAGATGGCCAACAAACTTCATAGACCCGATTGAGGTTCGGATAACCATTTTGGGTATGAAACTGTCCATTGATGGCTTACAGCTGTCAAAGCCGTAGAACTCACCGAGAGCTTCGTTTTGACTGGCTATGGCTCCCGTAACTCTAAACGATCCAACAGTTATGGCCGTCCAAAGAATCGATATCCACAGAGTGCAACATTCGCGGTGCAAGGTGCAACATTCGTCCAAAAAGCCGAAACAGCGCCGTTCGGCTTTTAGAAATGGGTGCAGGTATTTTAAATGGAACAGTACCATGGTGCACCGCTCTCCAGGGAAGGTAAATCGAAGACCAGCCACAGTGATCCCGTTTTAACGTAAAAATTCACGTGATGGAAAAAAGAAGGCCAAAATACTTCAAAGACCCAATTGAGGTTCAGATAGCCTTTTTTGGGTATGAAACTATCCATTGATGGCTTACAGCTGTCAAGCCGTAGAACTCACCGAAAGCTTCGTTTTGACTGGTTATGGCTCCCGTAACTCTAAACGAGCCAACAGTTATGGCCGTTCAAAGAATCGATATCCACAGGGTGCAACATTCGCGGTGCAAGGTGCAACATTCGTCCAAAAAGCCGAAACAGCGCCGTTCGACTTTTAGAAGTGGGTGCAGGGATTTGAAATGGAACAGTACCATGGTGCACCGCTCTCCAGGGAAGGTAGATCGAAGACCAGCCATGGTGATCCCGTTTTAACGTAAAAATTCACGTGATGGAAAAAAGAAGGCCAAAAAACATCAGAGACCCGATTGAGATTCGGTTAGCCTTTTTTGGGTATGAAACTATCCATTGACGGCTTATAGCTGTCAAAGCGGTAGAACTCACCGAGAGCTTCGTTTTGACTGGTTATGGATCCCGTAACTCTAAACGAGCCAACAGTTATGGCCGTCCGAAGAATCGATATCCACAAGGTGCAACATTCGCGGTGCAAGGTGCAACATTCGTCCAAAAAGCCAAAACAGCGTGGTTCGAATTTTAGAAGTGGGTGCAGTGATTTGAAATGGAACAGTACCATGGTGCAGCATTCTCCAGGGAAGGTAAATCGAAGACCAGCCACGGTGATCCCGTTTTAACGTAAATACTCATGTGATGAAAAAAGAAGGACAACAAACTTCATAGACCCAATTGAGGTTCAGATAGCCTTTTTTGGGTATGCTACTATCCATTGATGGCTTACAGCTGTCAAAGCCGTAGAACTCACCGAGAGCTTCGTTTTGACTGGTTATGGCTCCCGTAACACTAAACGAGCCAACAGTTATGGCCGTCCGAAGAATCGATATCCATAGGGTGCAACATTCGCGGTGCAAGGTGCAACATTCGTCTAAAAAGCCGAAACAGTGCCGTTCGACTTTTAGAAGTGGGTGCAGGGATTTTAAATGGAACAGTACCATGGTGCACCGCTCTCCAGGGAAGGTAAATCGAAGACCAGCCACGGTGATCCCGTTTTAAGGTAAAAATTCACGTGATGGAAAAAAGAAGGCCAAAAAACATCAGTGACCCGATTGATGTTCGGATAGCCTTTTTTGGGTATGAAACTATCCATTGACGGCTTACAGCCGTCAAAGCGGTAGAACTCCCCGAGATCTTCGTTTTGACTAGTTATGGCTCCCGTAACTCTAAACGAGCCAACAGTTATGGCCGTCCGTAGAATCGATATCCACAGGGTGCAACATTCGCGGTGCAAGGTGCATCATTCGTCCAAAAAGCCGAAACAGCGCCTTTTGACTTTTAGAAGTGGGTGAAGGGATTTGAAATGGAATAGTATCATTGTGCACCGCTCTCCAGGGAAGGTAAATCGAAGACCAGCCACGGTGATCTCGTTTTAACGTAAAAACTCACGTAATGAAAAAAAGAAGGCCAAAAAACTTCAGAAACCCGATTGAGGTTCGGATAGCCTTTTTTGGGTATGAAACTATGCACTGACGGCTTACAGCGGTCAAAGTAGTAGAACTCATCGAGAGCTTCGTTTTGACTGGTTATGGCTCCTGTAACTCTAAACGAGCCAACAGTTATGGTCGTCCGAAGAATCGATATCCACAGGGTGCAACATTCGCGGTGCAAGGTGCAACATTCGTCCAAAAAGCCGAAACAGCGCCGTTCGACTTTTAGAAGTGGGTGCAGGGATTTGAAGTGGAACAGTACCATGGTACATCGCTCTCTAGGGAAGGTAAATCGAAGACCAGCCTCGGTGATCCCGTTTTAACGTAAAAATTCACGTGATGGAAAAAAGATGGCCAACAAACTTCATAGACCCGATTGAGGTTCGGATAACCATTTTGGGTATGAAACTGTCCATTGATGGCTTACAGCTGTCAAAGCCGTAGAACTCACCGAGAGCTTCGTTTTGACTGGCTATGGCTCCCGTAACTCTAAACGATCCAACAGTTATGGCCGTCCAAAGAATTGATATCCACAGGGTGCAACATTCGCGGTGCAAGGTGCAACATTCGTCCAAAAAGCCGAAACAGCGCCGTTCGGCTTTTAGAAATGGGTGCAGGTATTTTAAATGGAACAGTACCATGGTGCACCGCTCTCCAGGGAAGGTAAATCGAAGACCAGCCACAGTGATCCCGTTTTAACGTAAAAATTCACGTGATGGAAAAAAGAAGGCCAAAAAACATCAGTGACCCAATTGATGTTCGGATAGCCTTTTTTGGGTATGAAACTACCCATTGACGGCTTATAGCCGTCAAAGCGGTAGAACTCCCCGAGATCTTCGTTTTGACTAGTTATGGCTCCCATAACTCTAAACGAGCCAACAGTTATGGCCGTCCGTAGAATCGATATCCACAGGGTGCAACATTCGCGGTGCAAGGTGCATCATTCGTCCAAAAAGCCGAAACAGCGCCTTTCGACTTTTAGAAGTGGGTGAAGGGATTTGAAATGGAATAGTATCATTGTGCACCGCTCTCCAGGGAAGGTAAATCGAAGACCAGCCACGGTGATCTCGTTTTAACGTAAAAACTCACGTAATGAAAAAAAGAAGGCCAAAAAACTTCAGAAACCCGATTGAGGTTCGGATAGCCTTTTTTGGGTATGAAACTATGCACTGACGGCTTACAGCGGTCAAAGTAGTAGAACTCATCGAGAGCTTCGTTTTGACTGGTTATGGCTCCTGTAACTCTAAACGAGCCAACAGTTATGGTCGTCCGAAGAATCGATATCCACAGGGTGCAACATTCGCGGTGCAAGGTGCAACATTTGTCCAAAAAGCCGAAACAGCGCCGTTCGACTTTTAGAAGTGGGTGCAGGGATTTGAAGTGGAACAGTACCATGGTACATCGCTCTCTAGGGAAGGTAAATCGAAGACCAGCCTCGGTGATCCCGTTTTAACGTAAAAATTCACGTGATGGAAAAAAGATGGCCAACAAACTTCATAGACCCGATTGAGGTTCGGATAACCATTTTGGGTATGAAACTGTCCATTGATGGCTTACAGCTGTCAAAGCCGTAGAACTCACCGAGAGCTTCGTTTTGACTGGCTATGGCTCCCGTAACTCTAAACGATCCAACAGTTATGGCCGTCCAAAGAATCGATATCCACAGAGTGCAACATTCGCGGTGCAAGGTGCAACATTCGTCCAAAAAGCCGAAACAGCGCCGTTCGGCTTTTAGAAATGGGTGCAGGTATTTTAAATGGAACAGTACCATGGTGCACCGCTCTCCAGGGAAGGTAAATCGAAGACCAGCCACAGTGATCCCGTTTTAACGTAAAAATTCACGTGATGGAAAAAAGAAGGCCAAAATACTTCAAAGACCCAATTGAGGTTCAGATAGCCTTTTTTGGGTATGAAACTATCCATTGATGGCTTACAGCTGTCAAGCCGTAGAACTCACCGAAAGCTTCGTTTTGACTGGTTATGGCTCCCGTAACTCTAAACGAGCCAACAGTTATGGCCGTTCAAAGAATCGATATCCACAGGGTGCAACATTCGCGGTGCAAGGTGCAACATTCGTCCAAAAAGCCGAAACAGCGCCGTTCGACTTTTAGAAGTGGGTGCAGGGATTTGAAATGGAACAGTACCATGGTGCACCGCTCTCCAGGGAAGGTAGATCGAAGACCAGCCACGGTGATCCCGTTTTAACATAAAAATTCACATGATGGAAAAAAGAAGGCCAAAATACTTCAGAGACCCGATTGAGGTTCGGATAGCCTTTTTGGGAATGAAACTATCCATTGATGGCTTACAGCTGTCAAAGCGGTAGAACTCACCAAGAGCTTCGTTTTGACTGGTTATGGCTCTCGTAACTCTAAACGAGCCAACAGTTATGGTCGTCCGAAGAATCGATATCCACAGGGTGCAACATTCGCGGTGCAATGTGCAACATTCATCCAAAAAGCCAAAACAGCGCCGTTCGACTTTTAGAAGTGGATGCAGGGATTTGAAATGCAACAGTACCGTGGTGCACCACTCTCCAGGGAAGGTAAATCGAAGACCAGCCACGGTGATCCCGTTTTAACGTAAATACTCATGTGATGAAAAAAGAAGGACAACAAACTTCATAGACCCAATTGAGGTTCAGATAGCCTTTTTTGGGTATGCTACTATCCATTGATGGCTTACAGCTGTCAAAGCCGTAGAACTCACCGAGAGCTTCGTTTTGACTGGTTATGGCTCCCGTAACACTAAACGAGCCAACAGTTATGGCCGTCCGAAGAATCGATATCCATAGGGTGCAACATTCGCGGTGCAAGGTGCAACATTCGTCTAAAAAGCCGAAACAGTGCCGTTCGACTTTTAGAAGTGGGTGCAGGGATTTTAAATGGAACAGTACCATGGTGCACCGCTCTCCAGGGAAGGTAAATCGAAGACCAGCCACGGTGATCCCGTTTTAAGGTAAAAATTCACGTGATGGAAAAAAGAAGGCCAAAAAACATCAGTGACCCGATTGATGTTCGGATAGCCTTTTTTGGGTATGAAACTATCCATTGACGGCTTACAGCCGTCAAAGCGGTAGAACTCCCCGAGATCTTCGTTTTGACTAGTTATGGCTCCCGTAACTCTAAACGAGCCAACAGTTATGGCCGTCCGTAGAATCGATATCCACAGGGTGCAACATTCGCGGTGCAAGGTGCATCATTCGTCCAAAAAGCCGAAACAGCGCCTTTTGACTTTTAGAAGTGGGTGAAGGGATTTGAAATGGAATAGTATCATTGTGCACCGCTCTCCAGGGAAGGTAAATCGAAGACCAGCCACGGTGATCTCGTTTTAACGTAAAAACTCACGTAATGAAAAAAAGAAGGCCAAAAAACTTCAGAAACCCGATTGAGGTTCGGATAGCCTTTTTTGGGTATGAAACTATGCACTGACGGCTTACAGCGGTCAAAGTAGTAGAACTCATCGAGAGCTTCGTTTTGACTGGTTATGGCTCCTGTAACTCTAAACGAGCCAACAGTTATGGTCGTCCGAAGAATCGATATCCACAGGGTGCAACATTCGCGGTGCAAGGTGCAACATTCGTCCAAAAAGCCGAAACAGCGCCGTTCGACTTTTAGAAGTGGGTGCAGGGATTTGAAGTGGAACAGTACCATGGTACATCGCTCTCTAGGGAAGGTAAATCGAAGACCAGCCTCGGTGATCCCGTTTTAACGTAAAAATTCACGTGATGGAAAAAAGATGGCCAACAAACTTCATAGACCCGATTGAGGTTCGGATAACCATTTTGGGTATGAAACTGTCCATTGATGGCTTACAGCTGTCAAAGCCGTAGAACTCACCGAGAGCTTCGTTTTGACTGGCTATGGCTCCCGTAACTCTAAACGATCCAACAGTTATGGCCGTCCAAAGAATTGATATCCACAGGGTGCAACATTCGCGGTGCAAGGTGCAACATTCGTCCAAAAAGCCGAAACAGCGCCGTTCGGCTTTTAGAAATGGGTGCAGGGATTTTAAATGGAACAGTACCATGGTGCACCGCTCTCCAGGGAAGGTAAATCGAAGACCAGCCACGGTGATCCCGTTTTAAGGTAAAAATTCACGTGATGGAAAAAAGAAGGCCAAAAAACATCAGTGACCCAATTGATGTTCGGATAGCCTTTTTTGGGTATGAAACTACCCATTGACGGCTTATAGCCGTCAAAGCGGTAGAACTCCCCGAGATCTTCGTTTTGACTAGTTATGGCTCCCATAACTCTAAACGAGCCAACAGTTATGGCCGTCCGTAGAATCGATATCCACAGGGTGCAACATTCGCGGTGCAAGGTGCATCATTCGTCCAAAAAGCCGAAACAGCGCCTTTCGACTTTTAGAAGTGGGTGAAGGGATTTGAAATGGAATAGTATCATTGTGCACCGCTCTCCAGGGAAGGTAAATCGAAGACCAGCCACGGTGATCTCGTTTTAACGTAAAAACTCACGTAATGAAAAAAAGAAGGCCAAAAAACTTCAGAAACCCGATTGAGGTTCGGATAGCCTTTTTTGGGTATGAAACTATGCACTGACGGCTTACAGCGGTCAAAGTAGTAGAACTCATCGAGAGCTTCGTTTTGACTGGTTATGGCTCCTGTAACTCTAAACGAGCCAACAGTTATGGTCGTCCGAAGAATCGATATCCACAGGGTGCAACATTCGCGGTGCAAGGTGCAACATTTGTCCAAAAAGCCGAAACAGCGCCGTTCGACTTTTAGAAGTGGGTGCAGGGATTTGAAGTGGAACAGTACCATGGTACATCGCTCTCTAGGGAAGGTAAATCGAAGACCAGCCTCGGTGATCCCGTTTTAACGTAAAAATTCACGTGATGGAAAAAAGATGGCCAACAAACTTCATAGACCCGATTGAGGTTCGGATAACCATTTTGGGTATGAAACTGTCCATTGATGGCTTACAGCTGTCAAAGCCGTAGAACTCACCGAGAGCTTCGTTTTGACTGGCTATGGCTCCCGTAACTCTAAACGATCCAACAGTTATGGCCGTCCAAAGAATCGATATCCACAGAGTGCAACATTCGCGGTGCAAGGTGCAACATTCGTCCAAAAAGCCGAAACAGCGCCGTTCGGCTTTTAGAAATGGGTGCAGGTATTTTAAATGGAACAGTACCATGGTGCACCGCTCTCCAGGGAAGGTAAATCGAAGACCAGCCACAGTGATCCCGTTTTAACGTAAAAATTCACGTGATGGAAAAAAGAAGGCCAAAATACTTCAAAGACCCAATTGAGGTTCAGATAGCCTTTTTTGGGTATGAAACTATCCATTGATGGCTTACAGCTGTCAAGCCGTAGAACTCACCGAAAGCTTCGTTTTGACTGGTTATGGCTCCCGTAACTCTAAACGAGCCAACAGTTATGGCCGTTCAAAGAATCGATATCCACAGGGTGCAACATTCGCGGTGCAAGGTGCAACATTCGTCCAAAAAGCCGAAACAGCGCCGTTCGACTTTTAGAAGTGGGTGCAGGGATTTGAAATGGAACAGTACCATGGTGCACCGCTCTCCAGGGAAGGTAGATAGAAGACCAGCCACGGTGATCCCGTTTTAACGTAAAAATTCACGTGATGGAAAAAAGAAGGCCAAAAAACATCAGAGACCCGATTGAGATTCGGATAGCCTTTTTTGGGTATGAAACTATCCATTGACGGCTTATAGCTGTCAAAGCGGTAGAACTCACCGAGAGCTTCGTTTTGACTGGTTATGGATCCCGTAACTCTAAACGAGCCAACAGTTATGGCCGTCCGAAGAATCGATATCCACAAGGTGCAACATTCGCGGTGCAAGGTGCAACATTCATCCAAAAAGCCAAAACAGCGTGGTTCGAATTTTAGGAGTGGGTGCAGTGATTTGAAATGGAACAGTACCATGGTGCAGCATTCTCCATGGAAGGTAAATCAAAGACCAGCCACGGTGATCCCGTTTTAACTTAAAAATTCACGTGATGGAAAAAAGAAGGCCAAAAAACATCAGAGATTCAATTGAGGTTCGGATAGCCTTTTTTGGGTATGAAACTATCCATTGACGGCTTATAGCTGTCAAAGCCGTAGAACTCACCGAGAGCTTCGTTTTGACTGGTTATGGCTCCCGTAACTCTAAACGAGCCAACGGTTATGGCCGTTCGAAGAATCGATATCCATAGGGTGCAACATTCGCGGTGCAAGGTGCAACATTCGTCCAAAAAGCCGAAGCAACGCCGTTTGACTTTTAGAAGTGGGTGAAGGGATTTGAAATGGAATCGTATCATGGTGCACCGCTCTCTAGGGATGGTAAATCGAAGACCAGCCACGGTGATCCCGTTTTAACATAAAAATTCACATGATGGAAAAAAGAAGGCCAAAATACTTCAGAGACCCGATTGAGGTTCGGATAGCCTTTTTGGGAATGAAACTATCCATTGATGGCTTACAGCTGTCAAAGCGGTAGAACTCACCAAGAGCTTCGTTTTGACTGGTTATGGCTCTCGTAACTCTAAACGAGCCAACAGTTATGGCCGTCCGAAGAATCGATATCCACAGGGTGCAACATTCGCGGTGCAATGTGCAACATTCATCCAAAAAGCCAAAACAGCGCCGTTCGACTTTTAGAAGTGGATGCAGGGATTTGAAATGGAACAGTACCGTGGTGCACCACTCTCCAGGGAAGGTAAATCGAAGACCAGCCACGGTGATCCCGTTTTAACGTAAATATTCATGTGATGAAAAAAGAAGGACAACAAACTTCATAGACCCAATTGAGGTTCAGATAGCCTTTTTTGGGTATGCTACTATCCATTGATGGCTTACAGCTGTCAAAGCCGTAGAACTCACCGAGAGCTTCGTTTTGACTGGTTATGGCTCCCGTAACACTAAAAGAGCCAACAGTTATGGCCGTCCGAAGAATCGATATCCATAGGGTGCAACATTCGCGGTGCAAGGTGCAACATTCGTCCAAAAAGCCGAAACAGCGCCGTTCGACTTTTAGAAGTGGGTGAAGGGATTTTAAATGGAATAGTACCATGGTGCACCACTCTCCAGGGAAGGTAAATCGAAGACCAGCCACGGTGATCCCGTTTTAACGTAAAAATTCACGTGATGGAAAAAAGAAGGCCAAAAAACTTCAGAGACCCGATTGAGGTTCGGATAGCCTTGTTTGGGTATGAAACTATCCACTGACGGCTTACAGCTGTCAAAGCGGCAGAACTCACCGAGAGCTTCTTTATGACTGGTTATGGCTCCTGTAACTCTAGACGAGCCAACAGTTATGGTCGTCCGAAGAATCGATATCCACATGGTGCAACATTCGCGGTGCAAGGTGCAACATTCGTCCAAAAAGCCGAAACAGCGCCTTTCGACTTTTAGAAGTGGGTGCAGGGATTTGAAATGGAACAGTACCATGGTGCACCGCTCTTCAGGGAAGGTAAATCGAAGACCAGCCACGGTGATCCCGTTTTAACGTAAAAATTCACGTGATGGAAAAAAGATGGCCAAAAAACTTCAAAGACCCGATTGAGGTTCGGATAGCCTTTTTGGGTATGCAACTATCCATTGATGGCTTACAGCTGTCAAAGCCGTAGAACTCACCTAGAGCTTCGTTTTGACTGGTTATGGCTCCCGTAACTCTAAACAAGCCAACAGTTATGGCCGTCCGAAGAATCGATATCCACAGGGTGCAACATTCGCGGTGCAAGGTGCAACATTCGTCCAAAAAGCCGAAACAGCGCCGTTCGACTTTTAGAAGTGGGTGCAGGTATTTTAAATGGAACAGTACCACGGTGCACCGCTCTACAGGGAAGGTAAATCGAAGACCAGCCACGGTGATCCCGTTTTAACGTAAAAATTCACGTGTTGGAAAAAAGAAGGCCAAAATACTTCAAAGACCCAATTGAGGTTCGGATAGCTTTTTTTGGGTATGAAACTATCCATTGACGGCTTACTGCTGTCAAAGCAGTAGAACTCAACGAGAGCTTCGTTTTGACTAGTTATGGCTCCCGTAACTCTAAACGAGCCAACAGTTATGGCCGTTCGAAGAATCGATATCCACAGGGTGCAACATTCGCGGTGCAAGGTGCAACATTCGTCCAAAAAGCCGAAACAGCGCCATTCGACTTTTAGAAGTGGGTGCAGGGATTTGAAATGGAACAGTACCATGGTGCACCACTCTCTAGGGAAGGTAAATCGAAGACCAGCCACGGTGATCCCGTTTTAACGTAAAAATTCACGTGATGGAAAAAAGAAGGCCAAAAAACTTCAAAGACCCGATTGAGGTTCGGATAGCCTTTTTTGGTATGAAACTATCCATTGACGGCTTACAGCTGTCAAAGCGGTAGAACTCACCAAGAGCTTCGTTTTGACTGGTTATGGCTCCCGTAACTCTAAACGAGCCAACATTTATGGCCGTCCGAGGAATCGATATCCACAGGGTGCAACATTCGCGGTGCAAGGTGCAACATTCGTCCAAAAAGCCGAAACAACGCCGTTTGACTTTTAGAAGTGGGTGCAGGGATTTTAAATGGAACAGTACCATGTTGCACCGCTCTCCAGGGAAGGTAAATCGAAGACCAGCCACGGTGATCCCGTTTTAACGTAAAAATTCACGTGATGGAAAAAAGAAGGCCAAAAAACATCAGAGACCCGATTGAGATTCGGATAGGCTTTTTTGGGTATGATACTATCCATTGACGGCTTACATCTGTCAAAGCGGTAGAACTCACCGAGAGCTTCATTTTGACTGGTTATGGATCCCGTAACTCTAAACCAGCCAGCAGTTATGGCCGTCCGAAGAATCGATATCCACAGGGTGCAACATTCGCGGTGCAAGGTGCAACATTCGTCCAAAAAGCCAAAACAGCGCGGTTCGACTTTTAGAAGTGGGTGCAGTGATTTGAAATGGAACAGTACCATGGTGCAGCATTCTCCATGGAAGGTAAATCAAAGACCAGCCACGGTGATCCCGTTTTAACTTAAAAATTCACGTGATGGAAAAAAGAAGGCTAAAAAACATCAAAGACCCGATTGAGGTTCGGATAGCCTTTTTTGGGTATGAAACTATCCATTGACGGCTTACAGCTGTCAAAGCCGTAGAACTCACCGAGAGCTTCGTTTTGACTGGTTATGGCTCCCGTAACTCTAAACGAGCCAACGGTTATGGCCGTTCGAAGAATCGATATCCACATGGTGCAACATTCGCGGTGCAAGGTGCAACATTCGTCCAAAAAGCCGAAGCAGCGCCGTTCGACTTTTAGAAGTGGGTGAAGGGATTTGAAATGGAATCGTCTCATGGTGCACCGCTCTCCAGGGAAGGTAAATCGAAGACCAGCCACGGTGATCCCGTTTTAACATAAAAATTCACATGATGGAAAAAAGAAGGCCAAAATACTTCAGAGGCCCGATTGAGGTTCGGATAGCCTTTTTGGGTATGAAACTATCGATTGACGGCTTACAGCTGTCAAAGCGGTAGAACTCACCGAGAGCTTCGTTTTGACTAGTTATGGCTCCTGTAACTCTAAACGAGCCAACAGTTATGGCCGTCCGAAGAATCGATATCCACAGGGTGCAACATTCGCGGTGCAAGGTGCAACATTCGTCCAAAAAGCCGAAACAGCGCCGTTCGACTTTTAGAAGTGGGTGAAGGGATTTGAAATGGAACAGTACCATGGTGCACCGTTCTCCAGGTAAGGTAAATCGAAGACCAGCCACGGTGATCCCGTTTTAACGTAAAAATTCACGTGATGGAAAAAAGAAGGCCAAAAAACATCAAAGACCCGATTTAGGTTCGGATAGCCTTTTTTGGGTATGAAACTATCCATTGACGGCTTACAGCTGTCAAAGCCATAGAACTCACCGAGAGCTTTGTTTTGATTGGTTAAGGTTCCCGTAACTCTAAACGAGCCAACAGTTATGACCGTCCGAAGAATCGATATCCACAGGGTGCAACATTCGTCGTGCAAGGTGCAACATTCGTCCAAAAAGCCGAAGCAGCGCCGTTCGACTTTTAGAAGTGGGTGAAGGGATTTGAAATGGAATAGTACCATTGTGCACCGCTCTCCAGGGAAGGTAAATCGAAGATCAGAGTCGGTGATCCCGTTTTAAAGTAAAAATTCACGTGATGGAAAAAAGAAGGCCAAAAAACTTCAGAGATCCGATTGAGGTTCGGATAGCCTTTTTTGGGTATGAAACTATCCACTGATGGCTTACAGCTGTCAAAGCGGTAGAACTCACCGAGAGCTTCGTTTTGACTGGTTATGGCTCCTGTAACTCTAAACGAGCCAACAGTTATGGCCGTCCGAAGAATCGATATCCACAGGGTGCAACATTCGCGGTGCAAGGTGCAACATTCGTCCAAAAAGCCGAAACAGCGCCGTTCGACTTTTAGAAGTGAGTGCAGGGATTTGAAATGGAACAGTACTATGGTACACCGCTCTCCTGGGAAGGTAAATCGAAGACCAGCCACGGTGATCCTGTTTTAACGTAAAAATTCACGTGATGGAAAAAAGAAGGCCAAAAAACTTCAGAGACCCGATTGAGGTTCGGATAGCCTTTTTTGGGTATGAAACTATCCACTGATGGCTTACAGCTGTCAAAGCGGTAGAACTCACCGAGAGCTTCATTTTGACTGGTTATGGCTCCTGTAACTCTAAACGAGCCAACAGTTATGGCCGTTCGAAGAATCGATATCCACAGGGTGCAACATTCGCGGTGCAAAGTGCAACATTCGTCCAAAAAGCCAAAACAATGCCGTTCGACTTTTAGAAGTGGGTGCAGGGATTTGAAATGGAACAGTACCATGGTACACCACTCTCTAGGGAAGGTAAATCGAAGACCAGCCACGGTGATCCCGTTTTAACGTAAAAATTCCAGTGATGGAAAAAAGAAGGCCAAAAAACTTTAGAGACCCGATTGAGGTTCGGATAGCCATTTTTGGGTTCGAAACTATCCGTTGACGGCTTACAGCTGTCAAGGCGGTAGAACTCACCGAGAGCTTCGTTTTGACTGGTTATGGCTCCCGTAACTCTAAACGAGCCAACAGTTATGGTCGTCCGAAGAATCGATATCCACAGGGTGCAACATTCGCGGTGCAAGGTGCAACATTCGTCCAAAAAGCCGAAACAGCGCCGTTCGACTTTTAGAAGTGGGTGCAGGGATTTTAAATGGAATAGTACCATGGTGCACCGCTCTCCAGGGAAGGTAAATCGAAGACTAGCCACGGTGATCCCATTTTAACGTATAAATTCACGTGATGGAAAAAAGAATGCCAAAAAACTTCAGAGACCCGATTGAGGTTCGGTTAGCCTTTTTTGGGTATGAAACTATCGATTGACGGCTTACAGCTGTCAAAGCGGTAGAACTCACCGAGAGCTTCGTTTTGACTAGTTATGGCTCCCGTAACTCTAAACGAGCCAACAGTTATGGCCGTCCGAAGAATCGATATCCACAGGGTGCAACATTCGCGGTGCAAGGTGCAACATTCATCCAAAAAGCCGAAACAGCGCCGTTCGACTTTTAGAAGTGGGTGCAGGGATTTTAAATGGAATAGTACCATGGTGCACCGCTCTCCAGGGAAGGTAAATCGAAGACTAGCCACGGTGATCCCATTTTAACGTAAAAATTCACGTGATGGAAAAAAGAAGGCCAAAAAACTTCAGAGACCCGATTGAGGTTCGGTTAGCCTTTTTTGGGTATGAAACTATCGATTGACGGCTTACAGCTGTCAAAGCGGTAGAACTCACCGAGAGCTTCGTTTTGACTAGTTATGGCTCCTGTAACTCTAAACGAGCCAACAGTTATGGCCGTCTGAAGAATCGATATCCACAGGGTGCAACATTCGCGGTGCAAGGTGCAACATTCGTCCAAAAAGCCGAAACAGCGCCGTTCGACTTTTAGAAGTGGGTGCAGGGATTTGAAATGGAACAGTACCATGGTGCACCGTTCTCCAGGTAAGGTAAATCGAAGACCAGCCACGGTGATCCCGTTTTAACTTAAAAATTCACGTGATGGAAAAAAGAAGGCCAAAAAACATCAAAGACCCGATTTAGGTTCGGATAGCCTTTTTTGGGTATGAAACTATCCATTGACGGCTTACAGCTGTCAAAGCCATAGAACTCACCAAGAGCTTTGTTTTGATTGGTTAAGGTTCCCGTAACTCTAAACGAGCCAACAGTTATGACCGTCCGAAGAATCGATATCCACAGGGTGCAACATTCGTCGTGCAAGGTGCAACATTCGTCCAAAATGCCGAAGCAGCGCCGTTCGACTTTTAGAAGTGGGTGAAGGGATTTGAAATGGAATAGTACCATTGTGCACCGCTCTCCAGGGAAGGTAAATCGAAGATCAGAGTCGGTGATCCCGTTTTAAAGTAAAAATTCACGTGATGGAAAAAAGAAGGCCAAAAAACTTCAGAGACCCGATTGAGGTTCGGATAGCCTTTTTTGGGTATGAAACTATCCACTGATGGCTTACAGCTGTCAAAGCGGTAGAACTCACCGAGAGCTTCGTTTTGACTGGTTATGGCTCCTGTAACTCTAAACGAGCCAACAGTTATGGCCGTCCGAAGAATCGATATCCACAGGGTGCAACATTCGCGGTGCAAGGTGCAACATTCGTCCAAAAAGCCGAAACAGCGCCGTTCGACTTTTAGAAGTGAGTGCAGGGATTTGAAATGGAACAGTACCATGGTACACCGCTCTCCTGGGAAGGTAAATCGAAGACCAGCCACGGTGATCCTGTTTTAACGTAAAAATTCACGTGATGGAAAAAAGAAGGCCAAAAAACTTCAGAGACCCGATTGAGGTTCGGATAGCCTTTTTGGGTATGAAACTATCCACTGATGGCTTACAGCTGTCAAAGCGGTAGAACTCACCGAGAGCTTCGTTTTGACTGGTTATGGCTCCTGTAACTCTAAACGAGCCAACAGTTATGGCCGTTCGAAGAATCGATATCCACAGGGTGCAACATTCGCGGTGCAAGGTGCAACATTCGTCCAAAAAGCCAAAACAATGCCGTTCGTCTTTTAGAAGTGGGTGCAGGGATTTGAAATGGAACAGTACCATGGTACACCGCTCTCTAGGGAAGGTAAATCGAAGACCAGCCACGGTGATCCCGTTTTAACGTAAAAATTCCAGTGATGGAAAAAAGAAGGCCAAAAAACTTCAGAGACCCGATTGAGGTTCGGATCGCCTTTTTTGGGTATGAAACTATCCATTGATGGCTTACAGCAGTCAAAGCGGTAGAACTCACTGAGAGCTTCGTTTTGACTGGTTATGGCTCCCGTAACTCTAAACGAGCCAACAGTTATGGTCGTCCGAAGAATCGATATCCACAGGGTGCAACATTCGCTGTGCAAGGTGCAACATTCGTCCAAAAAGCCGAAACAGCGCCGTTCGACTTTTAGAAGTGGGTGCAGGGATTTTAAATGGAATAGTACCACGGTGCACCGCTCTCCAGGGAAGGTAAATCGAAGACTAGCCACGGTGATCCCATTTTAACGTAAAAATTCACGTGATGGAAAAAAGAAGGCCAAAAAACTTCAGAGACCCGATTGAGGTTCGGTTAGCCTTTTTTGGGTATGAAACTATCGATTGACGGCTTACAGCTGTCAAAGCGGTAGAACTCACCGAGAGCTTCGTTTTGACTAGTTATGGCTCTCGTAACTCTAAACGAGCCAACAGTTATGGCCGTCCGAAGAATCGATATCCACAGGGTGCAACATTCGCGGTGCAAGGTGCAACATTCGTCCAAAAAGCCGAAACAGCGCCGTTCGACTTTTAGAAGTGGGTGCAGGGATTTGAAATGGAACAGTACCATGGTGCACCGTTCTCCAGTTAAGGTAAATCGAAGACCAGCCACGGTGATCCCGTTTTAACTTAAAAATTCACGTGATGGAAAAAAGAAGGCCAAAAAACATCAAAGACCCAATTTAGGTTCGGATAGCCTTTTTTGGGTATGAAACTATCCATTGACGGCTTACAGCTGTCAAAGCCATAGAACTCACCGAGAGCTTTGTTTTGATTGGTTAAGGTTCCCGTAACTCTAAACGAGCCAACAGTTATGACCGTCCGAAGAATCGATATCCACAGGGTGCAACATTCGCGGTGCAAGGTGCAACATTCGTCCAAAAAGCCGAAGCAGCGCCTTTCGACTTTTAGAAGTGGGTGAAGGGATTTGAAATGGAATAGTACCATTGTGCACCGCTCTCCAGGGAAGGTAAATCGAAGACCAGAGTCGGTGATCCCGTTTTAAAGTAAAAATTCACGTGATGGAAAAAAGAAGGCCAAAAAACTTCAGAGACCCGATTGAGGTTCAGATAGCCTTTTTTGGGTATGAAACTATCCACTGATGGCTTACAGCTGTCAAAGCGGTAGAACTCACCGAGAGCTTCGTTTTGATTGGTTATGGCTCCTGTAACTCTAAACGAGCCAACAGTTATGGCCGTCCGAAGAATCGATATCCACAGGGTGCAACATTCGCGGTGCAAGGTGCAACATTCGTCCAAAAAGCCGAAACAGCGCCGTTCGACTTTTAGAAGCGAGTGCAGGGATTTGAAATGGAACAGTACCATGGTACACCGCTCTCCTGGGAAGGTAAATCGAAGACCAGCCACGGTGATCCCGTTTTAACGTAAAAATTCACGTGATGGAAAAAAGAAGGCCAAAAAACTTCAGAGACCCGATTGAGGTTCGGATAGCCTTTTTTGGGTAAGAAACTATCCACTGATGGCTTACAGCTGTCAAAGCGGTAGAACTCACCGAGAGCTTCGTTTTGTCTGGTTATGGCTCCTGTAACTCTAAACGAGCCAACAGTTATGGCCGTTCGAAGAATCGATATCCACAGGGTGCAACATTCGCGGTGCAAGGTGCAACATTCGTCTAAAAAGCCAAAACAATGTCGTTCGACTTTTAGAAGTGGGTGCAGGGATTTGAAATGGAAGAGTACCATGGTACACCGCTCTCCAGGGAAGGTAAATCGAAGACCAGCCACGGTGATCCCGTTTTAACGTAAAAATTCCAATGATGGAAAAAAGAAGGCCAAAAAACTTCAGAGACCCGATTGAGGTTCGGATCGCCTTTTTTGGGTATGAAACTATCCATTGACGGCTTACAGATGCTGTGGCGGTAGAACTCACAGAGAGCTTCGTTTTGACTGGTTATGGCTCCCGTAACTCTAAACGAGCCAACAGTTATGGTCGTCCGAAGAATCGATATCCACAGGGTGCAACATTCGCGGTGCAAGGTGCAACATTCGTCCAAAAAGCCGAAACAGCGCCGTTCGACTTTTAGAAGTGGGTGCAGGGATTTTAAATGGAATAGTACCATGGTGCACAGCTCTCCAGGGAAGGTAAATCGAAGACTAGCCACGGTGATCCCATTTTAACGTAAAAATTCACGTGATGGAAAAAAGAAGGCCAAAAAACTTCAGAGACCCGATTGAGGTTCGGTTAGCCTTTTTTGGGTATGAAACTATCGATTGACGGCTTACAGCTGTCAAAGCGGTAGAACTCACCGAGAGCTTTGTTTTGACTAGTTATGGCTCCCGTAACTCTAAACGAGCCAACAGTTATGGCCGTCCGAAAAATTGATATCCACAGGGTGCAACATTCGCGGTGCAAGGTGCAACATTCGTCCAAAAAGCCGAAACAGCGCCGTTCGACTTTTAGAAGTGGGTGCAGGGATTTGAAATGGAACAGTACCATGGTGCACCGTTCTCCAGGTAAGGTAAATCGAAGACCAGCCACGGTGATCCCGTTTTAACTTAAAAATTCACGTGATGGAAAAAAGAAGGCCAAAAAACATCAAAGACCCGATTTAGGTTCGGATAGCCTTTTTTGGGTATGAAACTATCCATTGACGGCTTACAGCTGTCAAAGCCATAGAACTCACCGAGAGCTTTATTTTGATTGGTTAAGGTTCCCGTAACTCTAAACGAGCAAACAGTTATGACCGTCCGAAGAATCGAAATCCACAGGGTGCAACATTCGCGGTGCAAGGTGCAACATTCGTCCAAAAAGCCGAAGCAGCGCCGTTCGACTTTTAGAAGTGGGTGAAGGGATTTGAAATGGAATAGTACCATTGTGCACCGCTCTCCAGGGAAGGTAAATCGAATACCAGAGTCGGTGATCCCGTTTTAAAGTAAAAATTCACGTGATGGAAAAAAGAAGGCCAAAAAACTTCAGAGACCCGATTGAGGTTCGGATAGCCTTTTTTGGGTATGAAACTATCCACTGATGGATTACAGCTGTCAAAGCGGTAGAACTCACCGAGAGCTTCGTTTTGACTGGTTATGGCTCCTGTAACTCTAAACGAGCCAACAGTTATGGCCGTCCGAAGAATCGATATCCACAGGGTGCAACATTCACGGTGCAAGGTGCAACATTCGTCCAAAAAGCCGAAACAGCGCCGTTCGACTTTTAGAAGTGAGTGCAGGGATTTGAAATGGAACAGTACCATGGTACACCGCTCTCCTGGGAAGGTAAATCGAAGACCAGCCACGGTGATCCCGTTTTAACGTAATAATTCACGTGATGGAAAAAAGAAGGCCAAAAAACTTCAGAGACCCGATTGAGGTTCGGATAGCCTTTTTAGGTATGAAACTATCCATTGACGGCTTACAGCTGTCAAAGCGGTAGAACTCACCGAGAGCTTTGTTTTGACTGGTTATGGCTCCCGTAACTCTAAATGATCCAACAGTTATGGCCGTCCGAAGAATCGATATCCACAGGGTTCAACATTCGCGGTGCAAGGTGCAACATTCGTCCAAAAAGCCGAAACAGCGCCGTTCGACTTTTAGAAGTGGGTGCGGGCATTTTAAATGGAACAGTACCATGGTGCACCGCTCTTCAGGGAAGTTAAATCGAAGACCAGCCACGGTGAACCAGTTTTAACGAAAAATTCACGTGATGGAAAAAAGAAGGCCAAAAAACTTCAGAGAACTGATTGAGGTTCGGATAACCTTTTTTGGGTATGAAACTATCCATTGACGGCTTACAGCCGTCAAACCAGTAGAACTCACCGAGAGCCTCGATTTGACTGGTTATGGCTCCCGTAACTCTAAACGAGCCAACAGTTATGGCCGTCCGAAGAATCGATATCCACAGGGTGCAACATTCGCGGTGCAAGGTGCAACATTCGTCCAAAAAGCCGAAACAGCGCCGTTCGACTTTTAGAAGTGGGTGAAGGGATTTGAAATGGAATAGTACCATTGTGCACCGCTCTCCAGGGAAGGTAAATCGAAGACCAGCTACGGTGATCCCGTTTTAACGTAAAAATTCACGTGATGGAAAAAAGAAGGCCAAAAAACATCAGAGACCCGATTGAGGTTCGGATAGCCTTTTTTGGGTATGAAACTATCCACTGACGGCTTACAGCTGTCAAAGCGGTAGAACTCACCGAGAGCTTCGTTTTGACTGGTTATGGCTCCTGTAACTCTAAACGAGCAAACAGTTATGGCCGTCCGAAGAATCGATATCAACAGGGTGCAACATTCGCGGTGCAAGGTGCAACATTCGTCCAAAACCCGAAACAGCGCCGTTCGACTTTTAGAAGTGGGTGCAGGGATTTGAAATGGAACAGTACCATGGTACACCACTCTCCAGGGAAGGTAAATCGAAGACCAGCCACGGTGATCCCGTTTTAACGTAAAAATTCACGTGATGGAAAAAAGATGGCCAACAAACTTCATAAACCCGATTGAGGTTCGGATAGCCTTTTTTGGGTATGCAACTATCCATTGATGGCTTACAGCTGTCAAAGCCGTAGAACTCACTGAGAGCTTCGTTTTGACTTGGTATGGCTCCCGTAACTCTAAACGAGCCAACAATTATGGCCGTCCGAAGAATCGATATCCACAGAGTGCAACATTCGCGGTGCAAGGTGCAACATTCGTCCAAAAAGCCGAAACAGCGCCGTTGGACTTTTAGAAGTGGGTGCAGGGATTTTAAATGGAACAGTACCATGGTGCACCGCTCTCCAGGGAAGGTAAATCGAAGACCAGCCACGGTGATCCCGTTTTAACATAAAAATTCATGTGATGGAAAAAAGAAGGCCAAAAAACTTCAAAGACCCGATTAAGGTTCGGATAGCCTTTTTTGGGTATGAAACTGTCCATTGACGGCTTACAGCTGTCAAAGTGGTAGAACTCACCGAGAGCTTCGTTTTGACTGGTTATGGCTCCCGTAACTCTAAACAAGCCAACAGGTATGGCCGTCCGAAGAATAGATATCTACAGGGTGCAACATTCACGGTGCAAAGTGCAACATTCGTCCAAAAAGCCGAAACAGCGCCGTTCGACTTTTAGAAGTGGGTGCAGGGATTTGAAATGGAATAGTACCATTGTGAACCGTTCTCCAGGGAAGGTAAATCGAAGACCAGCGTCGGTGATCCCGTTTTAACATAAAAATTCACGTGACGGAAAAAAGAAGGCCAAAAAACTTCAGAGACCCGATTGAGGTTCGGATAGCCTTTTTTGGGTATGAAACTATCTACTGATGGCTTACAGCTGTCAAAGCGGTAGAACTCACCGAGAGCTTCGTTTTGACTGGTTATGGCTCCTGTAACTCTAAACGAGCCAACAATTATGGCCGTTCGTAGAATCGATATCCACAGGGTGCAATATTCGCGGTGCAAGGTGAAACATTCGTCCAAAATGCCAAAACAATGTCGTTCAACTTTTAGAAGTGGGTGCAGGGATTTGAAATGGAACAGTACCATGGTACACCGCTCTCCAGGGAAGGTAAATCGAAGACCAGCCACGGTGATCCCGTTTTAACGTAAAAATTCCAGTGATGGAAAAAAGAAGGCCAGAAAACTTCAGAGACCCGATTGAGGTTCGGATCGCCTTTTTTGGGTATGAAACTATCCATTGACGGCTTACAGCTGTCAAAGCGGTAGAACTCACCGAGAGCTTCGTTTTGACTGGTTATGGCTCCCGTAACTCTAAACGAGCCAACAGTTATGGTCGTCCGAAGAATCGATATCCACAGGGTGCAACATTCGCGGTGCAAGGCGCAACATTCGTCCAAAAAGCCGAAACAGCGCCGTTCGACTTTTAGAAGTGGGTGCAGGGATTTTAAATGGAATAGTACCATGGTGCACCGCTCTCCAGGGAAGGTAAATCGAAGACTAGCCACGGTGATCCCATTTTAACGTAAAAATTCACGTGATGGAAAAAAGAAGGCCAAAAAACTTCAGAGACCCGATTGAGGTTCGGATAGCCTTTTTTGGGTATGAAACTATCGATTTACGGCTTACAGCTGTCAAAGCGGTAAAACCCATCGAGAGCTTCGTTTTGACTAGTTATGGCTCCCGTAACTCTAAACGAGCCAACAGTTATGGCCGTCCGAAGAATCGATATCCACAGGGTGCAACATTCGCGGTGCAAGGTGCAACATTCGTCCAAAAAGCCGAAACAGCGCCGTTCGACTTTTAGAAGTGGGTGCAGGGATTTAAAATGGAACAGTAACATGGTGCACCGTTCTCCAGGTAAGGTAAATCGAAGACCAGCCACGGTGATCCCGTTTTAACTTAAAAATTCACGTGATGGAAAAAAGAAGGCCAAAAAACATCAAAGACCCGATTTAGGTTCGGATAGCCTTTTTTGGGTATGAAACTATCCATTGACGGCTTACAGCTGTCAAAGCCATAGAACTCACCGAGAGCTTTGTTTTGATTGGTAAAGGTTCCCGTAACTCTAAACGAGCCAACAGTTATGACCGTCCGAAGAATCGATATCCACAGGGTGCAACATTCGCGGTGCAAGGTGCAACATTCGTCCAAAAAGCCGAAGCAGCGCCGTTCGACTTTTAGAAGTGGGTGAAGGGATTTGAAATGAAATAGTACCATTGTGCACCGCTCTCCAGGGAAGGTAAATCGAAGACCAGAGTCGGTGATCCCGTTTTAAAGTAAAAATTCACGTGATGGAAAAAAGAAGGCCAAAAAACTTCAGAGACCCGATTGAGGTTCGGATAGCCTTTTTTGGGTATGAAACTATCCACTGATGGCTTACAGCTGTCAAAGCGGTAGAACTCACCGAGAGCTTCGTTTTGACTGGTTATGGCTCCTGTAACTCTAAACGAGCCAACAGTTATGGCCGTCCGAAGAATCGATATCCACAGGGTGCAACATTCGCGGTGCAAGGTGCAACATTCGTCCAAAAAGACGAAACAGCGCCGTTCGACTTTTAGAAGTGAGTGCAGGGATTTGAAATGGAACAGTACCATGGTACACCGCTCTCCTGGGAAGGTAAATCGAAGACCAGCCATGGTGATCCCGTTTTAACGTAATAATTCACGTGATGGAAAAAAGAAGGCCAAAAAACTTCAGAGACCCGATTTAGGTTCGGATAGCCTTTTTTGGGTATGAAACTATCCATTGACAGCTTATAGCTGTCAAAGCGGTAGAACTCACCGAGAGCTTTGTTTTGACTGGTTATGGCTCCCGTAACTCTAAATGATCCAACAGTTATGGCCGTCCGAAGAATCGATATCCACAGGGTTCAACATTCGCGGTGCAAGGTGCAACATTCGTCCAAAAAGCCGAAACAGCGCCGTTCGACTTTTAGAAGTGGGTGCAGGGATTTTAAATGGAACAGTACCATGGTGCACCGCTCTCCAGGGAAGTTAAATCGAAGACCAGCCACGGTGAACCCGTTTTAACGAAAAATTCACGTGATGGAAAAAAGAAGGCCAAAAAACTTCAGAGAACTGATTGAGGTTCGGATAGCCTTTTTTGGGTATGAAACTATCCATTGACGGCTTACAGCCGTCAAACCAGTAGAACTCACCGAGAGCCTCGATTTGACTAGTTATGGCTCCCGTAACTCTAAACGAGCCAACAGTTATGGCCGTCCGAAGAATCGATATCCACAGGGTGCAACATTCGCGGTGCAAGGTGCAACATTCGTCCAAAAAGCCGAAACAGCGCCGTTCGACTTTTAGAAGTGGGTGAAGGGATTTGAAATGGAATAGTACCATTGTGCACCGCTCTCCAGGGAAGGTAAATCGAAGACCAGCCACGGTGATCCCGTTTTAACGTAAAAATTCACGTGATGGAAAAAAGAAGGCCAAAAAACTTCAGAGACCCGATTGAGGTTCGGATAGCCTTTTTTGGGTATGAAACTATCCACTGACAGCTTACAGCTGTCAAAGCGGTAGAACTCACCGAGAGCTTCGTTTTGACTGGTTATGGCTCCCGTAACTCTAAACAAGCCAACAGGTATGGCCGTCCGAAGAATCGATATCTAAAGGGTGCAACATTCGCGGTGCAAGGTGCAACATTAGTCCAAAAAGCCAAAACAGCGCCGTTCGACTTTTAGAAGTGGGTGCAGGGATTTTAAATGGAACAGTACCATGGTGCACCGCTCTCCAGGGAAGGTAAATCAAAGACCAGCCACGGTGATCCCGTTTTAACGTAAAAATTCACGTGATGGAAAAAAGAAGGCCAAAAAACTTCAGAGACCCGATTGAGGTTCGGATAGCCTTTTTTGGGTATGAAACTATCCACTGATGGCTTACAGCTGTCAAAGCGGTAGAACTCACCGAGAGCTTCGTTTTGACTGGTTATGGCTCCTGTAACTCTAAACGAGCCAACAGTTATGGCCGTCCGAAGAATCGATATCCACAGGGTGCAACATTCGCGGTGCAAGGTGCAACATTCGTCCAAAAAGCCGAAACAGCGCCGTTCGACTTTTAGAAGTGAGTGTAGGGATTTGAAATGGAACAGTACCATGGTACACCGCTCTCCTGGGAAGGTAAATCGAAGACCAGCCATGGTGATCCCGTTTTAACGTAATAATTCACGTGATGGAAAAAAGAAGGCCAAAAAACTTCAGAGACCCGATTGAGGTTCGGATAGCCTTTTTTGGGTATGAAACTATCCATTGACGGCTTACAGCTGTCAAAGCGGTAGAACTCACCGAGAGCTTTGTTTTGACTGGTTATGGCTCCCGTAACTCTAAATGATCCAACAGTTATGGCCGTCCGAAGAATCGATATCCACAGGGTTCAACATTCGCGGTGCAAGGTGCAACATTCGTCCAAAAAGCCGAAACAGCGCCGTTCGACTTTTAGAAGTGGGTGCAGGGATTTTAAATGGAACAGTACCATGGTGCACCGCTCTCCAGGGAAGTTAAATCGAAGACCAGCCACGGTGAACCCGTTTTAACGAAAAATTCACGTGATGGAAAAAAGAAGACCAAAAAACTTCAGAGAACTGATTGAGGTTCGGATAGCCTTTTTTGGGTATGAAACTATCCATTGACGGCTTACAGCCGTCAAACCAGTAGAACTCACTGAGAGCCTCGATTTGACTGGTTATGGCTCCCGTAACTCTAAACGAGCCAACAGTTATGGCCGTCTGAAGAATCGATATCCACAGGGTGCAACATTCGCGGTGCAAGGTGCAACATTCGTCCAAAAAGCCGAAACAGCGCCGTTCGACTTTTAGAAGTGGGTGAAGGGATTTGAAATGGAATAGTACAATTGTGCACCGCTCTCCAGGGAAGGTAAATCGAAGACCAGCCACGGTGATCCCGTTTTAACGTAAAAATTCACGTGATGGAAAAAAGGAGGCCAAAAAACTTCAGAGACCCGATTGAGGTTCGGATAGCCTTTTTTGGGTATGAAACTATCCACTGACGGCTTACAGCTGTCAAAGCGGTAGAACTCACCGAGAGCTTCGTTTTGACTGGTTATGGCTCCTGTAACTCTAAACGAGCCAACAGTTATGGCCGTCCGAAGAATCGATATCAACAGGGTGCAACATTCGCGGTGCAAGGTGCAACATTCGTCCAAAACACGAAACAGCGCCGTTCGACTTTTAGAAGTGGGTGTAGGGATTTGAAATGGAACAGTACCATGGTACACCACTCTCCAGGGAAGGTAAATCGAAGACCAGCCACGGTGATCCCGTTTTAACGTAAAAATTCACGTGATGGAAAAAAGATGGCCAACAAACTTCATAAACCCAATTGAGGTTCGGATAGCCTTTTTTGGGTATGCAAATATCCATTGATGGCTTACAGCTGTCAAAGCCGTAGAACTCACCGAGAGCTTCGTTTTGACTTGGTATGGCTCCCGTAACTCTAAACGAGCCAACAGTTATGGCCGTCCGAAGAATCGATATCCACAGAGTGCAACATTCGCGGTGCAAGGTGCAACATTCGTCCAAAAAGCCGAAACAGCGCCGTTGGACTTTTAGAAGTGGGTGCAGGGATTTTAAATGGAACAGTACCATGGTGCACCGCTCTCTAGGGAAGGTAAATCGAAGACCAGCCACGGTGATCCCGTTTTAACATAAAAATTCATGTGATGGAAAAAAGAAGGCCAAAAAACTTCAAAGACCCGATTAAGGTTCAGATAGCTTTTTTTGGGTATGAAACTGTCCATTGACGGCTTACAGCTGTCAAAGCGGTAGAACTCACCGAGAGCTTCGTTTTGACTGGTTATGGCTCCCGTAACTCTAAACAAGCCAATAGGTATGGCCGTCCGAAGAATCGATATCTAAAGGGTGCAACATTCGCGGTGCAAGGTGCAACATTAGTCCAAAAAGCCAAAACAGCGCCGTTCGACTTTTAGAAGTGGGTGCAGGGATTTTAAATGGAACAGTACCATGGTGCACCACTCTCCAGGGAAGGTAAATCGAAGACCAGCCATAGTGATCCCGTTTTAACGTAAAAATTCACGTGATGGAAAAAAGAAGGCCAAAAAACTTCAGAGACCCGATTGAGGTTCGGATAGCCTTTTTTGGGTATGAAACTATCGATTTACGGCTTACAGCCGTCAAAGCGGTAGAACTCTCCGAGAGCTTCGTTTTGACTGGTTATCGCTCCGGTAACTCTAAACGAGCCAACAGTTATGGCCGTCCAAAGAATCGATATCCACAGGGTGCAACATTCGCGGTGCAAGGTGCAACATTCGTCCAAAAAGCCGAAACAGCGCCGTTCGACTTTTAGAAGTGGGTGCAGTGATTTGAAATCGAACAGTACCATGGTGCACTGCTCTCCATGGAAGGTAAATCGAAGACCAGCCACGGTGATCCCGTTTTAACTTAAAAATTCACGTGATGGAAAAAATATGGCCAACAAACTTCATAGACCCGATTGAGGTTCGTATAGCCTTTTTTGGGTATGCAACTATCCATTGATGGCTTACAGCTGTCAAAGCCGTAGAACTCACCGAGAGCTTTGTTTTGTCTGGTTATGGCTCCCGTAACACAAAACGAGCCAACAGTTATGGCCGTCCGAAGAATCGATATCCACAAGGTGCAACATTCGTGGTGCAAGGTGCAACATTCGTCCAAAAAGCCGAAACAGCGCCGTTCGACTTTTAGAAGTGGATGTAGGGATTTTAAATGGAACAGTACCATGGTGCACCGCTCTCCAGGGAAGGTAAATCGAAGACCAGCCACGGTGATCTCGTTTTAACGTAAGTATTCACGTGATGGAAAAAAGAAGGCCAAAAAACTTCAGAGACCCGATTGAGGTTCGGATAGCCTTTTTTGGGTATGAAACTATCGATTGACGGCTTACAGCCGTCAAAGCTGTAGAACTCACCGAGAGCTTCGTTTTGACTGGTTATGGCTCCCGTAACTCTAAACGAGCCAACAGTTATGGCCGTCCGAAGAATCGATATCCACATGGTGCAACATTCGCGGAGCAAGGTGCAACATTCGTCCAAAAAGCCGAAATAGCGCCGTTCGACTTTTAGAAGTGGGTGAAGTGATTTGAAATGGAATAGTACCATTGTGCACCGCTCTCCAGGGAAGGTAAATCGAAGACCAGCCACGGTGATCCCGTTTTAACGTAAAAATTCACGTGATGGAAAAAAGAAGGCCAAAAAACATCAGAGACCCGATTGAGGTTCGGATAGCCTTTTTTGGGTATGAAACTATCCACTGACGGCTTACAGCTGTCAAAGCGGTAGAACTCACCGAGAGCTTCGTTTTGACTGGTTATGGCTCCCGTAACTCTAAACGAGCCAACAGTTATGGCCGTCCGAAGAATCGATATCCACAGGGTGCAACATTCGCGGTGCAAGGTGCAACATTCGCCCAAAAAGCCAAAGCAGCGCCGTTCGACTTTTAGAATTAGGTGCAGAGATTTGAAATGGTACAGTACCATGGTGCACCGCTCTCTAGGGAAGGTAAATCGAAGACCAGCCACGGTGATTCCGTTTTAACGTAAAAATTCACGTGATGGAAAAAAGAAGGCCAAAAAACTTCAGAGACCTGATTGAGGTTCGGATAGCCTTTTTTGGGTATGAAACTATCCATTGACGGCTTACAGTTGCCAAAGCGGTAGAACTCACCAAGAGCTTCGTTTTGACTGGTTATGGCTCCCGTAACTCTAAACGAGCCAACAGTTATGGCCGTCCGAAGAATCGATATCCACAGGGTGCAACATTCGCGGTGCAAGGTGCAACATTCGTCCAAAAAGCCGAAACAGCGCCGTTCGACATTTAGAAGTGGGTGCAGTGATTTGAAATGGAACAGTACCATGGTTCACCACTCTCCATGCAAGGTAAATCGAAGACCGGCCACGGTGATCCCGTTTTAACTTAAAAATTCACGTGATGGAAAAAATAAGGCCAACAAACATCATAGACCCGATTGAGATCCGGATAGCCTTTTTTGGGTATGCAACTATCCATTGATGGCTTACAGCTGTCAAAGCCGTAGAACTCACCGAGAGCTTCGTTTTTACTGGTTATGGCTCCCGTAACACTAAACGAGCCAACAGTTATGGCCGTCCGAAGAATCGATATCTACAGGGTGCAACATTCGCGGTGCATGGTGCAACATTCGTCCAAAAAGCCGAAACAGCGCCGTTCGACTTTTAGAAGTGGGTGTAGGGATTTTAAATGGAACAGTACCATGGTGCACCGCTCTCCAGGGAAGGTAAATCGAAGACCAGCCACGGTGATCCCGTTTTAACGTAAAAATTCACATGATGGAAAAAAGAAGGCCAAAAAACTTCAGAGAACCGATTGAGGTTTGAATAGCCTTTTTTGTGTATGAAACTATCCATTGACGGCTTACAGTTGTCAAAGCGGTAGAACTCACCGAGAGCTTCGATTTGACTGGTTATGGCTCCCGTAACTCTAAACGAGCCAACAGTTATGGCCGTCCGAAAAATCGATATCCATAGGGTGCAACATTCGCGGTGCAAGGTGCAACATTCATCCAAAAAGCCGAAACAGCACCGTTCGACTTTTAGAAGTGGGTGCAGGGATTTTAAATGGAACAGTACCATGGTGCACCGCTCTCCAGGGAAGGTAAATCAAAGACCAGCCACGGTGATCCCGTTTTAACGTAAAAATTCACGTGATGGAAAAAAGAAGGCCAAAAAACTTCAGAGACCCGATTGAGGTTCGGATAGCCTTTTTTGGGTATGAAACTATCCATTGACGGCTTACAGCGATCAAAAAGGTAGAACTCACCGAGGGCTTCGTTTTGACTAGTTATGGCTCCCGTAACTCTAAACGAGCCAACAGTTATGGCCGTCCGAAGAATCGATATCCACAGGGTGCAACATTCACGGTGCAAGGTGCAACATTCGTCCAAAAAGCCGAAACAGCGCCGTTCGACTTTTAGAAGTGGGTGCAGGGATTCTAAATTTAACAGTACCATGGTGCACCGCTCTCCAGGGAAGGTAAATCGAAGACCAGCCACGGTGATACCGTTTTAACGTAAAAATTCACGTGATGGAAAAAAGAAGGCCAAAAAACTTCAGAGACCAAATTAAGGTTCGGATAGACTTTTTTGGGTATGAAACTATCGATTGACGGCTTACAGCTGTAAAAGCGGTAGAACTCACCGAGAGCTTCGTTTTGACTGGTTATGGCTCCCTTAACTCTAAACGAGCCAGCAGTTATGGCCGTCCGAAGAATCGATATCCACAGGGTGCAACATTCGCGGTGCATGGTGCAACATTCGTCCAAAAAGCCGAAACAGCGCCGTTCTACTTTTAGAAGTGGGTGCAGAGATTTGAAATGGAACAGTACCATGGTGCACCGTTCTCCAGGGAAGGTAAATCGAAGACCAGCCACGGTGATCCCGTTTTAACGTAAAAATTCACGTGATGGAAAAAAGAAGGCAAAAAAACTTCAGAGAACCGATTGAGGTTCTGATAGCCTTTTTTGTGTATGAAACTATCCATTGACGGCTTACATCTGTCAAAGCGGTAGAACTCACCGAGAGCTTCGATTTGACTGGTTATGGCTCCCGTAACTCTAAACGAGCCAACAGTTATGGCCGTCCGAAGAATCGATATCCACAGGGTGCAACATTCGCGGTGCAAGGTGCAACATTCGTCCAAAAAGCCGAAACAGCGCCGTTCGACTTTTAAAAGTGGGTGCAGGGATTTTAAATGGAACAGTACCATGGTGCACCGCTCTCCAAGGAAGGTAAATCGAAGACCAGCCACGGTGATCCCGTTTTAACGTAAAAATTCACGTGATGGAAAAAAGAAGGTCAAAAAACTTCAAAGACCCGATTGAGGTTCGGATAGCCTTTTTTGGGTATGAAACTATCCATTGATGGCTTACAGCTGTTAAAGCGGTAGAACTCACCGAGAGCTTCGTTTTGACTGGTTATGGCTCCTGTAACTCTAAACGAGCCAACAGTTATGGCCGTCCGAAGAGTCGATATCCAAAGGGTGCAACATTCGCCGTGCAAGGTGCAACATTCGTCCAAAAAGCCGTAACAGCGCCGTTCGACTTTTAGAAGCGGGTGCAGGGATTTGAAATGGAACAGTACCATGGTGCACCGCTCTCCAGGGAAGGTAAATCGAAGACCATCCATGGTGATCCCGTTTTAACGTAAAAATTCACGTGATGGAAAAAAGATGGCCAACAAACTTCATAGACCCGATTGACGTTCGGATAGCCTTTTTTGGGTATGCAACAATCCATTGATGGCTTACAGTTGCCAAAGCGGTAGAACTCACCGAGAGCTTCGTTTTGACTAGTTATGGCTCCCGTAACTCTAAACGAGCCAACAGTTATGGCCGTCCGAAGAATCGATATCCACAGGGTGCAACATTCGCGGTGCAAGGTGCAACATTCGTCCAAAAAGCCAAAACAGCGCCGTTCGACTTTTAGAAGTGGGTGCATGGAGTTTTAATGGAACAGTACCATGGTGCACCGCTCTCCAGTGAAGGTAAATCGAAGACCAGCCACGGTGATCCCGTTTTAACGTAAAAATTCACGTGATGGAAAAAAGAAGGCCAAAAAACTTCAGAGACCCGATTGAGGTTCGGATAGCCTTTTTTGGGTATGAAACTATCCATTGACGGCTTACAGCGGTCAAAGCGGTAGAACTCACCGAGAGCTTCGTTTTGACTGGTTATGGCTCCCATAACTCTAAACGAGCCAACAGTTATGGTCGTCCGAAGAATCGATATCCACAGGGTGCAACATTCGCGATGCAAGGTGCAACATTCGTCCAAAAAGCAGAAACAGTGCCATTCGACTTTTAGAAGTGGGTGCAGGGATTTTAAATGGAACAGTACCATGGTGCACCGCTCTCCAGGGAAGGTAAATCGAAGACCAGCCACGGTGATCCCGTTTTAACGTAAAAATTCACGTGATGGAAAAAAGAAGGCCAAAAAATTTCAGAGACCCGATTGAGGTTCGGATAGCCTTTTTTGGGTATCAAACTATCGATGGACGGCTTACAGCTGTAAAAGCGGTAGAACTCACCAAGAGCTTCGTTTTGACTGGTTATGGCTCCCTTAACTCTAAACGAGCCAATAGTTATGGCCGTCCGAAGAATCGATATCCACAGGGTGCAACATTCGCGGTGCAAGGTGCAACATTCGTCCAAAAAGCCGAAACAGCGCCGTTCGACTTTTAGAAGTGGGTGCAGGGATTTTAAATGGAACAGTACCATGGTGCACCGCTCTCCAGGGAAGGAAAATCGAAGACCAGCCACAGTGATCCCGTTTTAACGTAAAAATTCACGTGATGGAAAAAAGAAGGCCAAAAAACTTCAGAGACCCGATTGAGGTTCGGATAGCCTTTTTTGGGTATGAAACTATCGATTGACGGCTTACAGCTATCAAAGCGGTAGAACTCACAAAGAGCTTCATTTTGATTGGTTATGGCTCCCGTAACTCTAAACGAGCCAACAGTTATGGCCGTCCGAAGAATCGATATCCACTGGGTGCAACATTCGTGATGCAAGGTGCAACATTCGTCCAAAAAGCAGAAACAGCGCCGTTCGACTTTTAGAAGTGGGTGCAGGGATTTTAAATGGAACAGTACCATGGTGCACCACTCTCCAGGGAAGGTAAATCGAAGACCAGCCACGGTGATACCGTTTTAACGTAAAAATTCACGTGATGGAAAAAAGAAGGCCAAAAAACTTCAGAGACCAAATTGAGGTTCGGATAGACTTTTTTGGGTATGAAACTATCGATTGACGGCTTACAGCTGTAAAAGCGGTAGAACTCACCGAGAGCTTCGTTTTGACTGGTTATGGCTCCCTTAACTCTAAACGAGCCAGCAGTTATGGCCGTCCGAAGAATCGATATCCACAGGGTGCAACATTCGCGGTGCAAGGTGCAACATTCGTCCAAAAAGCCGAAACAGCGCCGTTCTACTTTTAGAAGTGGGTGCAGAGATTTGAAATGGAACAGTACCATGGTGCACCGTTCTCCAGGGAAGGTAAATCGAAGACCAGCCACGGTGATCCCGTTTTAACGTAAAAATTCACGTGATGGAAAAAAGAAGGCAAAAAAACTTCAGAGAACCGATTGAGGTTCGGATAGCCTTTTTTGTGTATGAAACTATCCATTGACGGCTTACATCTGTCAAAGCGGTAGAACTCACCGAGAGCTTCGATTTGACTGGTTATGGCTCCCGTAACTCTAAACGAGCCAACAGTTATGGCCGTCCGAAGAATCGATATCCACAGGGTGCAACATTCGCGGTGCAAGGTGCAACATTCGTCCAAAAAGCCGAAACAGCGCCGTTCGACTTTTAGAAGTGGGTGCAGGGATTTTAAATGGAACAGTACCATGGTGCACCGCTCTCCAAGGAAGGTAAATCGAAGACCAGCCACGGTGATCCCGTTTTAACGTAAAAATTCACGTGATGGAAAAAAGAAGGTCAAAAAACTTCAGAGACCCGATTGAGGTTCGGATAGCCTTTTTTGGGTATGAAACTATCCATTGATGGCTTACAGCTGTTAAAGCGGTAGAACTCACCGAGAGCTTCGTTTTGACTGGTTATGGCTCCTGTAACTCTAAACGAGCCAACAGTTATGGCCGTCCGAAGAGTCGATATCCAAAGGGTGCAACATTCGCCGTGCAAGGTGCAACATTCGTCCAAAAAGCCGTAACAGCGCCGTTCGACTTTTAGAAGCGGGTGCAGGGATTTGAAATGGAACAGTACCATGGTGCACCGCTCTCCAGGGAAGGTAAATCGAAGACCATCCATGGTGATCCCGTTTTAACGTAAAAATTCACGTGATGGAAAAAAGATGGCCAACAAACTTCATAGACCCGATTGACGTTCGGATAGCCTTTTTTGGGTATGCAACAATCCATTGATGGCTTACAGTTGCCAAAGCGGTAGAACTCACCGAGAACTTCGTTTTGACTAGTTATGGCTCCCGTAACTCTAAACGAGCCAACAGTTATGGCCGTCCGAAGAATCGATATCCATAGGGTGCAACATTCGTGGTGCAAGGTGCAACATTCGTCCAAAAAGCCAAAACAGCGTCGTTCGACTTTTAGAAGTGGGTGCATGGAGTTTTAATGGAACAGTACCATGGTGCACCGCTCTCCAGGGAAGGTAAATCGAAGACCAGCCACGGTGATCCCGTTTTAACGTAAAAATTCACGTGATGGAAAAAAGAAGGCCAAAAAACTTCAGAGACCCGATTGAGGTTCGGATAGCCTTTTTTGGGTATGAAACTATCCATTGACGGCTTACAGCGGTCAAAGCGGTAGAACTCACCGAGAGCTTCGTTTTGACTGGTTATGGCTCCCATAACTCTAAACGAGCCAACAGTTATGGTCGTCCGAAGAATCGATATCCACAGGGTGCAACATTCGCGATGCAAGGTGCAACATTCGTCCAAAAAGCAGAAACAGTGCCATTCGACTTTTAGAAGTGGGTGCAGGGATTTTAAATGGAACAGTACCATGGTGCACCGCTCTCCAGGGAAGGTAAATCGAAGACCAGCCACGGTGATCCCGTTTTAACGTAAAAATTCACGTGATGGAAAAAAGAAGGCCAAAAAATTTCAGAGACCCGATTGAGGTTCGGATAGCCTTTTTTGGGTATCAAACTATCGATGGACGGCTTACAGCTGTAAAAGCGGTAGAACTCACCAAGAGCTTCGTTTTGACTGGTTATGGCTCCCTTAACTCTAAACGAGCCAATAGTTATGGCCGTCCGAAGAATCGATATCCACAGGGTGCAACATTCGCGGTGCAAGGTGCAACATTCGTCCAAAAAGCCGAAACAGCGCCGTTCGACTTTTAGAAGTGGGTGCAGGGATTTTAAATGGAACAGTACCATGGTGCACCGCTCTCCAGGGAAGGTAAATCGAAGACCAGCCACAGTGATCCCGTTTTAACGTAAAAATTCACGTGATGGAAAAAAGAAGGCCAAAAAACTTCAGAGACCCGATTGATGTTCGGATAGCCTTTTTTGGGTATGAAACTATCGATTGACGGCTTACAGCTATCAAAGCGGTAGAACTCACAAAGAGCTTCATTTTGATTGGTTATGGCTCCCGTAACTCTAAACGAGCCAACAGTTATGGCCGTCCGAAGAATCGATATCCACAGGGTGCAACATTCGCGATGCAAGGTGCAACATTCGTCCAAAAAGCAGAAACAGTGCCATTCGACTTTTAGAAGTGGGTGCAGGGATTTTAAATGGAACAGTACCATGGTGCACCGCTCTCCAGGGAAGGTAAATCGAAGACCAGCCACGGTGATACCGTTTTAACGTAAAAATTCACGTGATGGAAAAAAGAAGGCCAAAAAACTTCAGAGACCAAATTGAGGTTCGGATAGACTTTTTTGGGTATGAAACTATCGATTGACGGCTTACAGCTGTAAAAGCGGTAGAACTCACCGAGAGCTTCGTTTTGACTGGTTATGGCTCCCTTAACTCTAAACGAGCCAGCAGTTATGGCCGTCCGAAGAATCGATATCCACAGGGTGCAACATTCGCGGTGCAAGGTGCAACATTCGTCCAAAAAGCCGAAACAGTGCCGTTCTACTTTTAGAAGTGGGTGCAGAGATTTGAAATGGAACAGTACCATGGTGCACCGTTCTCCAGGGAAGGTAAATCGAAGACCAGCCACGGTGATCCCGTTTTAACGTAAAAATTCACGTGATGGAAAAAAGAAGGCAAAAAAACTTCAGAGAAACGTTTGAGGTTCTGATAGCCTTTTTTGTGTATGAAACTATCCATTGACGGCTTACAGCTGTCAAAGCGGTAGAACTAACCGAGAGCTTCGATTTGACTGGTTATGGCTCCCGTAACTCTAAACGAGCCAACAGTTATGGCCGTCCGAAGAATCGATATCCACAGGGTGCAACATTCGCGGTGCAAGGTGCAACATTCGTCCAAAAAGCCGAAACAGCGCCGTTCGACTTTTAGAAGTGGGTGCAGGGATTTTAAATGGAACAGTACCATGGTGCACCGCTCTCCAAGGAAGGTAAATCGAAGACCAGCCACGGTGATCCCGTTTTAACGTAAAAATTCACGTGATGGAAAAAAGAAGGTCAAAAAACTTCAGAGACCCGATTGAGGTTCGGATAGCCTTTTTTGGGTATGAAACTATCCATTGATGGCTTACAGCTGTCAAAGCGGTAGAACTCACCGAGAGCTTCGTTTTGACTGGTTATGGCTCCTGTAACTCTAAACGAGCCAACAGTTATGGCCGTCCGAAGAGTCGATATCCAAAGGGTGCAACATTCGCCGTGCAAGGTGCAACATTCGTCCAAAAAGCCGTAACAGCGCCGTTCGACTTTTAGAAGCGGGTGCAGGGATTTGAAATGGAACAGTACCATGGTGCACCGCTCTCCAGGGAAGGTAAATAGAAGACCAGCCACGGTGATCCCGTTTTAACGTAAAAATTCACGTGATGGAAAAAAGATGGCCAACAAACTTCATAGACCCGATTGACGTTCGGATAGCCTTTTTTGGGTATGCAACAATCCATTGATGGCTTACAGTTGCCAAAGCGGTAGAACTCACCGAGAGCTTCGTTTTGACTAGTTATGGCTTCCGTAACTCTAAACGAGCCAACAGTTATGGCCGTCCGAAGAATCGATATCCATAGGGTGCAACATTCGTGGTGCAAGGTGCAACATTCGTCCAAAAAGCCAAAAAAGCGCCGTTCGACTTTTAGAAGTGGGTGCATGGAGTTTTAATGGAACAGTACCATGGTGCACCGCTCTCCAGGGAAGGTAAATCGAAGACCAGCCATGGTGATCCCGTTTTAACGTAAAAATTCACGTGATGGAAAGAAGAAGGCCAAAAAACTTCAGAGACCCGATTGAGGTTCGGATAGCCTTTTTTGGGTATGAAACTATCCATTGACGGCTTACATCGGTCAAAGCGGTAGAACTCACCGAGAGCTTCGTTTTGACTGGTTATGGCTCCCATAACTCTAAACGAGCCAACAGTTATGGTCGTCCGAAGAATCGATATCCACAGGGTGCAACATTCGCGATGCAAGGTGCAACATTCGTCCAAAAAGCAGAAACAGTGCCATTCGACTTTTAGAAGTGGGTGCAGGAATTTTAAATGGAACAGTACCGTGGTGCACCGCTCTCCAGGGAAGGTAAATCGAAGACCAGCCACGGTGATCCCGTTTTAACGTAAAAATTCACGTGATGGAAAAAAGAAGGCCAAAAAATTTCAGAGACCCGATTGAGGTTCGAATAGCCTTTTTTGGGTATCAAACTATCGATGGACGGTTTACAGCTGTAAAAGCGGTAGAACTCACCAAGAGCTTCGTTTTGACTGGTTATGGCTCCCTTAACTCTAAACGAGCCAACAGTTATGGCCGTCCGAAGAATCGATATCCACAGGGTGCAACATTCGTGGTGCAAGGTGCAACATTCGTCCAAAAAGCCGAAACAGCGCCGTTCGACTTTTAGAAGTGGGTGCAGGGATTTTAAATGGAACAGTTCATGGTGCACCGCTCTCCAGGGAAGGTAAATCGAAGACCAGCCACAGTGATCCCGTTTTAACGTAAAAATTCACGTGATGGAAAAAAGAAGGCCAAAAAACTTCAGAGACCCGATTGAGGTTCGGATAGCCTTTTTTGGGTATGAAACTATCGATTGATGGCTTACAGCTATCAAAGTGGTAGAACTCACAAAGAGCTTCATTTTGACTGGTTATGGCTCCCGTAACTCTAAACGAGCCAACAGTTATGGCCGTCCGAAGAATCGATATCCACAGGGGGAAACATTCGCGTTGCAAGGTGCAACATTCGTCGAAAAAGCCGAAACAACTCCGTTCGACTTTTAGAAGTGGGTACAGGGATTTTAAATGGAACAGTACCATGGTGCACCGCTCTCCAGGGAAGGTAAATCGAAGAGCAGCCACGGTGATCCCGTTTTAACGTAAAAATTCACGTGATGGAAAAAAGAAGGCCAAAAAACTTCAAAGAACCGATTGAGGTTTGGATAGCCTTTTTTGTGTATGAAACTATCCATTGACGGCTTACAGCTGTCAAAGCGGTAGAACTCACCAAGAGCTTCGATTTGACTGGTTATGGCTACCGTAACTCTAAACGAGAAAACAGTTATGGCCGTTCGAAGAATCGATATCCATAGGGTGCAACATTCGCGGTGCAAGGTGCAACATTCGTCCAAAAAGCCAAAACAGCACCGTTCGACTTTTAGTAGTGGGTGTAGGGATTTTAAATGGAACAGTACCATGGTGCACCGCTCTCCAGGGAAGGTAAATCAAAGACCAGCCACGGTGATCCCGTTTTAACGTAAAAATTCACGTGATGGAAAAAAGAAGGCCAAAAAACTTCAGAGACCCGATTGAGGTTCGGATAGCCTTTTTTGGCTATGAAACGATCGATTGACGGCTTACAGCTGTAAAAGCGGTAGAACTCACCAAGAGCTTCGATTTGACTAGTTATGGCTCCCTTAACTCTAAACGAGCCAACAGTTATGGTCGTCCGAAGAATCGATATCCACAGGGTGCAACATTCGCGGTGCAAGGTGCAACATTCGTCCAAAAAGCCGAAACAATGCCGTTCGACTTTTAGAAGTGGGTGCAGGGATTTTAAATGGAACAGTACCATGGTGCACCGCTCTCCAAGGAAGGTAAATCGAAGACCAGCCACAGTGATCCCGTTTTAACGTAAAAATTCACGTGATGGAAAAAAGAAGGCCAAAAAACTTTAGAGACCCGATTGAGGTTCGGATAGCCTTTTTTGGGTATGAAACTATCGATTGATGGCTTACAGCTATCAAAGCGGTAGAACTCACAGAGAGCTTTGTTTTGACTGGTTATGGCTCCCGTAACTCTAAACGAGCCAAAAGTTATGGCCGTCCGAAGAATCGATATCCACAGGGGGAAACATTCGCGGTGCAAGGTGCAACATTCGTCCAAAAAGCTGAAACAGCGCCGTTCGACTTTTAGAAGTGGGTGCAGGGATTTTAAATGGAACAGTACCATGGTGCACCGCTCTCCAGGGAAGGTAAATCGAAGACCAGCCACGGTGATCCCGTTTTAACGTAAAAATTAACGTGATGGAAAAAAGAAGGCCAAAAAACATCAGAGACCCGATTGAGGTTCGGATAGCCTTTTTAGGGTATGAAACTATCCATTGACGGCTAACAGCTGTCAAAGCCGTAGAACTCACCGAGAGCTTCGTTTTGACTAGTATGGCTCCCGTAACACTAAACGAGCCAAAAGTTATGGCCGTCCGAAGAATCGATATCCACAGGGTGCAACATTCGCGGTGCAAAGTGCAACATTCGTCCAAAAAGCCGAAACAGCGCCGTTCGACTTTTAGAAGTGGGTGCAGGGATTTTAAATGGAACAGTACCATGGTGCACCGCTCTCCAGGGAAGGTAAACCGAAGACCAGCCACGGTGATCTCGTTTTAACGTAAAAATTCACGTGATGGAAAAAAGAAGGCCAAAAAACTTCAGAGACCCGATTGAGGTTCGGATAGCAATTTTGGGTATGAAACTATCCACTGACGGCTTACAGCTGTCAAAGCGGTAGAACTCACCGAGAGCTTCGTTTTGACTGGTTATGGCTCCCGTAACTCTAAACGAGCCAACAGTTATGGCCGTCCGAAGAATCGATATCCATAGGGTGCAACATTCGCGGTGCAAGGTGCAACATTCGCCCAAAAAGCCGAAGCAGCGCCGTTCGACATTTAGAAGTGGGTGCAGGGATTTGAAATGGAACAGCACCATGGTGCACCGCTCTCCAGAGAAGTTAAATCGAAGACCAACCACGGTGATCCCGTTTTAACGTAAAAATTCACGTGATGGAAAAAAGAAGGCCAAAAAACATCAAAGACCCGATTGAGGTTCGGATAGCCTTTATTGGGTGTGAAACTATCCATTGACGGCTTACAGTTGCCAAAGCGGTAGAACTCACCGAGAGCTTCGTTTTGACTGGTTATGGCTCCCGTAACTCTAAACGAGCCAACAGTTATGGCCGTCCGAAGAATCGATATCCACAGGGTGCAACATTCGCGGTGCAAGGCGCAACATTCGTCCAAAAAGCTGAAACAGCGCCGTTCGATATTTAGAAGTGGGTGCAGTGATTCGAAATGGAACAGTACCATGGTGCACCGCTCTCCATGGAAGGTAAATCGAAGACCAGCCACGGTGATCCCGTTTTAACTTAAAAATTCAAGTGATGGAAAAAATAAGGCCAACAAACTTCAGAGACCCGATTGAGGTTCGGATAGACTTTTTTGGGTATGAAACTATCGATTGACGGCTTATAGCTATCAAAGCGGTAGAACTCACAGAGAGCTTCGTTTTGACTGGTTATGGCTCCCGTAACTCTAAACGAGCCAACAGTTATGACCGTCCGAAGAATCGATATCCACAGGGTGCAACATTCGCGGTGCAAGGTGCAACATTCGTCCAAAAAGCCGAAACAGCGCCGTTCGACTTTTAGAAGTGGGTACAGGGATTTTAAATGGAACAGTACCATGGTGCACCGCTCTGCAGGGAAGGTAAATCGAAGACCAGCCACGGTGATCCCGTTTTAACGTAAAAATTCACGTGATGGAAAAAAGAAGGCAAAAAAACATCGGAGACCCGATTGAGGTTCGGATAGCCTTTTTTGGGTATGAAACTATCCATTGACGGCTAACAGCTGTCAAAGCCGTAGAACTCACCGAGAGCTTCGTTTTGACTGGTTATGGCTCCCGTAACACTAAACGAGCCAACAATTATGGCCGTCCGAAGAATCGATATCCACAGGGTGCAACATTCGCGGTGCAAAGTGCAACATTCGTCCAAAAAGCCGTAACAGCGCCGTTCGACTTTTATAAGTGGGTGCAGGGATTTTAAATGGAACAGTACCATGGTGCACCACTCTCCGGGGAAGGTAAATCGAAGTCCAGCCACGGTGATCCCGTTTTAACGTAAAAATTCACGTGATGGAAAAAGGAAGGCCAAAAAACTTCAAAGACCCGATTGAGGTTCTGATAGCCTTTTTTAGGTATGAAACTATCCATTGACGGCTTACAGTTGCCAAAGTGGTAGAACTCACCGAGAGCTTCGTTTTGACTAGTTATGGCTCCCGTAAATCTAAACGAGCCAACAGTTATGGCCATCCGAAGATTCGATATCCACAGGGTGCAACATTCGCGGTGCAAGGCGCAACATTTGTCCAAAAAGCTGAAACAGCGCCGTTCGACATTTAGAAGTGGGTGCAGTGATTCGAAATGGAACAGTACCATGGTGCGCCGCTCTCCAGGGAAGGTAAATCGAAGACCAGTCACGGTGATCCCGTTTTAATGTAAAAATTCACATGATGGAAAAAAGAAGGCCAAAAAACTTCAGAGAACCGATTGAGGTTTGGATAGCCTTTTTTGTGTATGAATTTATCCATTGATGGCTTACAGCTGTCAAAGCGGTAGAACTCACCGAGAGCTTCGATTTGACTGGTTATGGCTCCCGTAACTCTAAACGAGCCAACAGTTTGGCAGTCCGAAGAATCGATATCCATAGGGTGCAACATTCGCGGTGCAAGGTGCAACATTTGTCCAAAAAGCCGAAACAGCACCGTTCGACTTTTAGAAGTGGGTGCAGGGATTTTAAATGGAACAGTACCATGGTGCACCGCTCTCCAGGGAAGGTAAATCAAAGACCAGCCACGGTGATCCCGTTTTAACGTAAAAATTCACGTGATGGAAAAAAGAAGGCCAAAAAACTTCAGAGACCCGATTGAGGTTCGGATAGCCTTTTTTGGGTATGAAACTATCCATTGACGACTTATAGCGGTAAAAGCGGTAGAACTCACCGAGAGCTTCGTTTTGACTGGTTATGGCTCCCGTAACTCTAAACGAGCCAACAGTTATGGCCGTCCGAAGAATCGATATCCACAGGGTGCAACATTCGCGGTGCAAGGTGCAACATTCGCGGTACAAGGTGCAACATTCGTCCAAAAAGCCGAAACAGCGGCGTTCGACTTTTAGAAGTGGGTGTAGGGATTTTAAATGGAACAGTACCATGGTGCACCGCTCTCCAGGGAAGGTAAATCGAAGACCAGCCACGGTGATCCCGTTTTAACGTAAAAATTCACGTGATGGAAAAAAGAAGGCCAAAAAACTTCAAAGACCAAATTGAGGTACGGATAGACTTTTTTGGGTATGAAACTATCGATTGACGGCTTACAGCTATAAAAGTGGTATAACTCACCGAGAGCTTCGATTTGACTGGTTATGGCTCCCGTAACTCTAAACGAGCCAGCAGTTATGGCCGTCCGAAGAATCGATATCCACAGGGTGCAACATTCACGGTGCAAGGTGCAACATTCGTCCAAAAAGCCGAAACAGCGCCGTTCTACTTTTAGAAGTGGGTGCAGAGATTTGAAATGGAACAGTACCATGGTGCACCGTTCTCCAGGGAAGGTAAATCGAAGACCAGCCACGGTGATCACGTTTTAACGTAAAAATTCACGTGATGGAAAAAAGAAGGCCAAAAAACTTCAGAGAACCGATTGAGGTTCGGATAGCCTTTTTTGTGTATGAAACTATCCATTGACGGCTTACAGCTGTCAAAGCGGTAGAACTCACCGAGAGCTTCGATTTGACTGGTTATGGCTCCCGTAACTCTAAATGAGCCAACAGTTATGGCCGTCCGAAGAATCGATATCCACAGGGTGCAACATTCGCGGTGCAAGGTGCAACATTCATCCAAAAAGCCGAAACAGCGCCGTTCGACTTTTAGAAGTGGGTGCAGGGATTTTAAATGGAACAGTTCATGGTGCACCGCTCTCCATGGAAGGTAAATCGAAGACCAGCCACGGTGATCCCGTTTTAACGTAAAAATTCACGTGATGGAAAAAAGAAGGTCAAAAAACTTCAGAGACCCGATTGAGGTTCGGATAGCCTTTTTTGGGTATGAAACTATCCATTGATGGCTTACAGCTGTCAAAGCGGTAGAACTCACCGAGAGCTTCGTTTTGACTGGTTATGGCTCCTGTAACTCTAAACGAGCCAACAGTTATGGCCGTCCGACGAGTCGATATCCAAAGGGTGCAACATTCGCTGTGCAAGGTGCAACATTCGTCCAAAAAGCCGTAACAGCGCCGTTCGACTTTTAGAAGTGGGTGTATGGATTTGAAATGGAACAGTACCATGGTGCACCGCTCTCCAGGGAAGGTAAATCGAAGACCAGCCACGGTGATCCCGTTTTAACGTAAAAATTCACGTGATGGAAAAAAGATGGCCAACAAACTTCATAGACCCGATTGACGTTCGGATAGCCTTTTTTGGGTATGCAACTATCCATTGATGGCTTACAACTATCAAAGCCGTAGAACTCACCGAGAGCTTCGTTTTGACTGGTTATGGCTCCCATAACTCTAAACGAGCCAACAGTTATGGTTGTCCGAAGAATCGATATCCACATGGTGCAACATTCGCGGTGCAAGGTGCAACATTCGTCCAAAAAGCCAAAACAGCATCGTTCGACTTTTAGAAGTGGGTGCATGGAGTTTTAATGGAACAGTACCATGGTGCACCGCTCTCCAGGGAAGGTAAATCGAAGACCAGCCACGGTGATCCCGTTTTAACGTAAAAATTCACGTGATAGAAAAAAGAAGGCCAAAAAACATCAGAGACCCGATTGAGGTTCGGATAGCCTTTTTAGGGTATGAAACTATCCATTGACGGCTAACAGCTGTCAAAGCCGTAGAACTCACCGAGAGCTTCGTTTTGACTAGTATGGCTCCCGTAACACTAAACGAGCCAAAAGTTATGGCCGTCCGAAGAATCGATATCCACAGGGTGCAACATTCGCGGTGCAAAGTGCAACATTCGTCCAAAAAGCCGAAACAGCGCCGTTCGACTTTTAGAAGTGGGTGCAGGGATTTTAAATGGAACAGTACCATGGTGCACCGCTCTCCAGGGAAGGTAAACCGAAGACCAGCCACGGTGATCTCGTTTTAACGTAAAAATTCACGTGATGGAAAAAAGAAGGCCAAAAAACTTCAGAGACCCGATTTAGGTTCGTATAGCCTTTTTTGGGTATGAAACTATCGATTGACGGCTTACAGCTGTAAAATCGGTAGAACTCAACAAGAGCTTCGTTTTGACTGGTTATGGCTCCCTTAACTCTAAACGAGCCAACAGTTATGGCCGTCCGAAGAATCGATATCCATAGGGTGCAACTTTCGCGGTGCAAGGTGCAACATTCGTCCAAAAAGCCGAAACAGTGCCGTTCGACTTTTAGAAGTGGGTGCAGGGATTTTAAATAAAACAGTACCATGGTGCACCGCTCTCCAGGGAAGGTAAATCGAAGACCAGCCACGGTGATCCCGTTTTAACATAAAAATTCACGTGATGGAAAAAAGAAGGCCAAAAAACATCAGAGACCCGATTGAGGTTCGGATAGCCTTTTTTGGGTATGAAACTATCCATTGACGGCTAACAGCTGTCAAAGCCGTAGAACTCACTGAGATCTTCGTTTTGACTGGTATGGCTCCCGTAACACTAAACGAGCCAAAAGTTGTGGCCGTCCGAAGAATCGATATCCACAGGGTGCAACATTCACGGTGCAAAGTGCAACATTCGTCCAAAAAGCCGAAACAGCGCCGTTCGACTTTTAGAAGTGGGTGCAGGGATTTTAAATGGAACAGTACCATGGTGCACCGCTCTCCAGGGAAGGTAAATCGAAGTCCAGCCACGGTGATCTCGTTTTAACATAAAAATTCACGTGATGGAAAAAAGAAGGCCAAAAAACTTCAGAGACCCGATTGAGGTTCGGTTAGCCTTTTTGGGTATGAAACTATCGATTGACGGCTTACAGCCGTCAGAGCTGTAGAACTCACCGAGAGCTTCGTTTTGACTGGTTATGTTTCCCGTAACTCTAAATGAGCCAATAGTTATGGCCGTCCGAAAAATCGATCTCCACAGGGTGCAACTTTCGCGGTGCAAGGTGCAACATTCGTCCAAAAAGCCGAAACAGCGCCGTTCGACTTTTAGAAGTGGGTGAAGGGATTTGAAATGGAATAGTACCATTGTGCACTCTCCATGGAAGGTAAATCGAAGACCAGCCACGGTGATCCCGTTTTAACGTAAAAATTCACGTGATGGAAAAAAGAAGGCCAAAAAACTTCAGAGACCCGATTGAGGTTCAGATAGCCTTTTTTGGGTATGAAACTATCCACTGATGGCTTACAGCTGTCAAAGCGGTAGAACTCACCGAGAGCTTCGTTTTGACTGGTTATGGCTCCCGTAACTCTAAACGAGCCAACAGTTATGGTCGTCCGAAGAATCGATACCCACAGGGTGCAACATTCGCGGTGCAAGGTGCAACATTCGTCCAAAAAGCCGTAACAGCGCCGTTCGACTTTTAGAAGTGGGTGTATGGATTTGAAATGGAACAGTACCATGGTGCACCGCTCTCCAGGGAAGGTAAATCGAAGACCAGCCACGGTGATCCCGTTTTAACGTAAAAATTCACGTGATGGAAAAAAGATGGCCAACAAACTTCATAGACCCGATTGACGTTCGGATAGCCTTTTTTGGGTATGCAACTATCCATTGATGGCTTACAACTATCAAAGCCGTAGAACTCACCGAGAGCTTCGTTTTGACTGGTTATGGCTCCCATAACTCTAAACGAGCCAACAGTTATGGTTGTCCGAAGAATCGATATCCACATGGTGCAACATTCGCGGTGCAAGGTGCAACATTCGTCCAAAAAGCCAAAACAGCATCGTTCGACTTTTAGAAGTGGGTGCATGGAGTTTTAATGGAACAGTACCATGGTGCACCGCTCTCCAGGGAAGGTAAATCGAAGACCAGCCACGGTGATCCCGTTTTAACGTAAAAATTCACGTGATAGAAAAAAGAAGGCCAAAAAACTTCAGAGACCCGATTGAGGTTCGGATACCCTTTTTTGGGTATGAAACTATCCATTGACGGCTTACAGCGGTCAAAGCGGTAGAACTCACCGAGAGCTTCATTTTGACTGGTTATGGCTCCCATAACTCTAAACGAGCCAACAGTTATGGCCGTCCGAAGAATCGATATCCACAGGGTGCAACATTCGCGGTGCAAGGTGCAACATTCGTCCAAAAAGCCGAAACAGTGCCGTTCGACTTTTAGAAGTGGGTGCAGGGATTTTAAATGGAATAGTACCATGGTGCACCGCTCTCCAGGGAAGGTAAATCGAAGACCAGCCACGGTGATCCCGTTTTAACGTAAAAATTCACGTGATGGAAAAAAGAAGGCCAAAAAACTTCAGAGACCCGATTTAGGTTCGTATAGCCTTTTTTGGGTATGAAACTATCGATTGACGGCTTACAGCTGTAAAATCGGTAGAACTCAACAAGAGCTTCGTTTTGACTGGTTATGGCTCCCTTAACTCTAAACGTGCCAACAGTTATGGCCGTCCGAAGAATCGATATCCATAGGGTGCAACTTTTGCGGTGCAAGGTGCAACATTCGTCCAAAAAGCCGAAACAGTGCCGTTCGACTTTTAGAAGTGGGTGCAGGGATTTTAAATAAAACAGTACCATGGTGCACCGCTCTCCAGGGAAGGTAAATCGAAGACCAGCCACGGTGATCCCGTTTTAACATAAAAATTCACGTGATGGAAAAAAGAAGGCCAAAAAACATCAGAGACCCGATTGAGGTTCGGATAGCCTTTTTTGGGTATGAAACTATCCATTGACGGCTAACAGCTGTCAAAGCCGTAGAACTCACTGAGATCTTCGTTTTGACTGGTATGGCTCCCGTAACACTAAACGAGCCAAAAGTTATGGCCGTCCGAAGAATCGATATCCACAGGGTGCAACATTCACGGTGCAAAGTGCAACATTCGTCCAAAAAGCCGAAACAGCACCGTTCGACTTTTAGAAGTGGGTGCAGGGATTTTAAATGGAACAGTACCATGGTGCACCGCTCTCCAGGGAAGGTAAATCGAAGTCCAGCCACGGTGATCTCGTTTTAACATAAAAATTCACGTGATGGAAAAAAGAAGGCCAAAAAACTTCAGAGACCCGATTGAGGTTCGGTTAGCCTTTTTGGGTATGAAACTATCGATTGACGGCTTACAGCCGTCAGAGCTGTAGAACTCACCGAGAGCTTCGTTTTGACTGGTTATGGTTCCCGTAACTCTAAATGAGCCAATAGTTATGGCCGTCCGAAAAATCGATCTCCACAGGGTGCAACTTTCGCGGTGCAAGGTGCAACATTCGTCCAAAAAGCCGAAACAGCGCCGTTCGACTTTTAGAAGTGGGTGAAGGGATTTGAAATGGAATAGTACCATTGTGCACTCTCCATGGAAGGTAAATCGAAGACCAGCCACGGTGATCCCGTTTTAACGTAAAAATTCACGTGATGGAAAAAAGAAGGCCAAAAAACTTCAGAGACCCGATTGAGGTTCAGATAGCCTTTTTTGGGTATGAAACTATCCACTGATGGCTTACAGCTGTCAAAGCGGTAGAACTCACCGAGAGCTTCGTTTTGACTGGTTATGGCTCCCGTAACTCTAAACGAGCCAACAGTTATGGCCGTCCGAAGAATCGATATCCATAGGGTGAACATTTGCGGTGCAAGGTGCAACATTCGCCCAAAAAGACGAAGCAGCGCCGTTCGACATTTAGAAGTGGGTTCAGGGATTTGAAATGGAACAGTACCATGGTGCACCGCTCTCCAGGGAAGGTAAATCGAAGACCAGCCACGGTGATCCCGTTTTAACGTAAAAATTCACGTGATGGAAAAAGAAGGCCAAAAAACTTCAGAGACCCGATTGAGGTTCGGATAGCCTCTTTTGGGTATGAAACTATCCATTGACGGCTTATAGTTGCCAAAGCAGTAGAACTCACCGAGAGCTTCGTTTTGACTGGTTATGGCTCCCGTAACTCTAAACGAGCCAACAGTTATGGCCGTCCGAAGAATCGATATCCACAGGGTGCAACATTCGCGGTGCAAGGCGCAACATTCGTCCAAAAAGCTGAAACAGCGCCGTTCGACTTTTAGAAGTGGGTGCAGGGATTTTAAATGGAACAGTACCATGGTGCACCGCTCTCCAGGGAAGGTAAATCGAAGACCAGCCACGGTGATCCCGTTTTAACGTAAAAATTCACGTGATGAAAAAAAGAAGGCCAAAAAACATCAGAGACCCGATTGAGGTTCGGATAGCCTTTTTTGGGTATGAAACTATCCATTGACGGCTAACAGCTGTCAAAGCCGTAGAACTCACCGAGAGCTTCGTTTTGACTGGTATGGGTCCCGTAACACTAAACGAGCCAAAAGTTATGGCCGTCTGAAGAATCGATATCCACAGGGTGCAACATTCGCGGTGCAAAGTGCAACATTCGTCCAAAAAGCCGAAACAGCGCCGTTCGACTTTTAGAAGTGGGTGCAGGGATTTTAAATGGAACAGTACCATGGTGCACCGCTCTCCAGGGAAGGTAAATCGAAGACCAGCCACGGTGATCTCGTTTTAACATAAAAATTCACGTGATGGAAAAAAGAAGGCCAAAAAACTTCAAAGACCCGATTGAGGTTCGGATAGCCTTTTTGGGTATGAAACTATCGATTGACGGCTTGCAGCCGTCAAAGCTGTAAAACTCACTGAGAGCTTCGTTTTGACTAGTTATGGCTCCCGTAACTCTAAACAAGCCAACAGTTATGGCCGTCCGAAGAATCGATCTCCATAGGGTGCAACATTCGCGGTGCAAGGTGCAACATTCGTCCAAAATGCCGAAATAGCGCCGTTCAACTTTTAGAAGTGGGTGAAGGGATTTGAAATGGAATAGTACCATTGTGCACTCTCCAAGGAAGGTAAATCGAAGACCAGCCACGGTGATCCCGTTTTAACGTAAAAATTCACGTGATGGAAAAAAGAATGCCAAAAAACTTCAGAGACCCGATTGAGGTTCGGATAGCCTTTTTTGGGTATGAAACTATCCACTGGCGGCTTACAGCTGTCAAAGCGGTAGAACTCACCGAGAGCTTCGTTTTGACTGGTTATAGCTCCCGTAACTCTAAACGAGCCAACAGTTATGGTCGTCCGAAGAATCGATATCCATAGGGTGAAACATTCGCGGTGCAAGGTGCAACATTCGCCCAAAGAGCCGAAGCAGCGCCGTTCGACATTTAGAAGTGGCTGCAGGGATTTGAAATGGAACAGTACCATGGTCCACCGCTCTCCCGGGAAGGTAAATCGAAGACCAGCCACGGTGATCCCGTTTGAACGTAAAAATTCACGTGATGGAAAAAAGAAGGCAAAAAAACTTCAAAGACCCGATAGAGGTTCGGATAGCCTTTTTTGGGTATGAAACTATCCATTGATGGATTACAGTTGCCAAAGCGGTAGAACTCACCGAGAGCTTCGTTTTGACTAGTTATGGCTCCCGTAACTCTAAACGAGCCAACAGTTATGGCCGTCCGAAGAATCGATATCCACAGGGTGCAACATTCGCGGTGCAAGGGGCAACATTCGTCCAAAAAGCTGAAACAGCGCCGTTCGACATTTAGAAGTGGGTGCAGTGATTCGAAATGGAACAGTACCATGGTGCACCGCTGTCCATGGAAGGTAAATCGAAGACCAGCCACGGTGATCCCGTTTTAACTTAAAAATTCAAGTGATGGAAAAAATAAGGCCAACAAACTTCAGAGACCCGATTGAGGTTCGGATAGCCTTTTTTGGGTATGAAACTATCGATTGACGGCTTACAGCTATCAAAGCGGTAGAACTCACAAAGAGCTTCGTTTTGACTGGTTATGGCTCCCGTAACTCTAAACGAGCCAACAGTTATGGCCGTCCGAAGAATCGATATCCACAGGGTGCAACATTCGCGGTGCAAGGTGCATCATTCGTCCAAAAAGCCGAAACAGCGCCGTTCGACTTTTAGAAGTGGGTGCAGGGATTTTAAATGGAAAGTACCATGGTGCACCGCTCTCTAGGGAAGGTAAATCTAAGACCAGCCACGGTGATCCCGTTTTAACGTAAAAATTCACGTGATGGAAAAAAGAAGGCCAAAAAACATCAAAGATCCGATTGAGGTTCGGATAGCCTTTTTTGGGTATGAAACTATCCATTGACGGCTAACAGCTGTCAAAGCCGTAGAACTCACCGAGAGCTTCGTTTTGACTGGTTATGGCTCCCGTAACACTAAACAAGCCAACAATTATCGCCGTCCGAAAAATCGATATCCACAGGGTGCAACATTTGCGGTGCAAAGTGCAACATTCGTCCAAAAAGCCGAAACAGCGCCGTTCGACTTTTAGAAGTGGGTGCAGGGCTTTTAAATGGAACAGTACCATGGTACACCGCTCTCCAGGGAAGGTAAATCGAAGACCAGCCACGGTGATCTCATTTTAACGTAAAAATTCACGTGATGGAAAAAAGAAGGCCAAAAAACTTCAGAGACCCGATTTAGGTTCGGATAGCCTTTTTTCGGTATGAAACTATCGATTAACGGCTTACAGCCGTCAAAGCTGTAGAACTCACCGAGAGCTTCGTTTTGACTGGTTATGGCTCCCGTAACTCTAAACGAGCCAACAGTTATGGCCGTCCGAAGAATCGATATCCACAGGGTGCAACATTCGCGGTGCAATGTGCAACATTCGTCCAAAAAGCCGAAACAACGCCGTTCGACTTTTAGAAGTGGGTGAAGGGATTTGAAATGGAATAGTACCATTGTGCAGTCTCCAGGGAAGGTAAATCGAAGACCAGCCATGGTGATCCCGTTTTAACGTAAAAATTCACTGATGGAAAAAAGAAGGCCAAAAAACATCAGAGACCCGATTGAGGTTCGGATAGCCTTTTTTGGGTATGAAACTATCCACTGACGGCTTACATCTGTCAAAGCGGTAGAACTCACCGGGAGCTTCGTTTTGAGTGGTTATGGCTCCCGTAACTCTAAACGAGCCAACAGTTATGGCCGTCCGAAGAATCGATATCCATAGGGTGCAACATTCGCGGTGCAAGGCGCAACATTCGCCCAAAGAGCCGAAGCAGCGCCGTTCGACATTTAGAAGTGGGTGCAGGGATTTGAAATGGAACAGTACCATGGTCCACCGCTCTCCAGGGAAGGTAAATCGAAGACCAGCCACGGTGATCCCGTTTTAACGTAAAAATTCACGTGATGGAAAAAAGAAGGCCAAAAAACTTCAGAGACCCGATAGAGGTTCGGATAGCCTTTTTTGGGTATGAAACTATCCATTGACGGCTTACAGTTGCCAAAGCGGTAGAACTCACCGACAGCTTCATTTTGACTGGTTATGGCTCCCGTAACTCTAAACGAGCCAACAGTTATGGCCGTCCGAAGAATCGATATCCACAGGGTGCAACATTCGCGGTGCAAGGCGCAACATTCGTCCAAAAAGCTGAAACAACGTCGTTCGACATTTAGAAGTGGGTGCAGTGATTCGAAATGGAACAGTACCATGGTGCACCGCTCTCCATGGAAGGTAAATCGAAGACCAGCCACGGTGATCCCGTTTTAACTTAAAAATTCAAGTGATGGAAAAAATAAGGTCAACAAACTTCAGAGACCCGATTGAGGTTCGGATAGCCTTTTTTGGGTATGAAACTATCGATTGACGGCTTACAGCTATCAAAGCGGTAGAACTCACAGAGAGCTTCGTTTTGACTGGTTATGGCTCCCGTAACTCTAAACGAGCCAACAGTTATGGCCGTCCGAAGAATCGATATCCACAGGGTGCAACATTCGCGGTGCAAGGTGCCGCATTCGTCCAAAAAGCCGAAACAGCGCCGTTCGACTTTTAGAAGTGGGTGCAGTGATTTTAAATGGAACAGTACCATGGTGCACCGCTCTCCAGGGAAGGTAAATCGAAGACCAGCCACGGTGATCCCGTTTTAACGTAAAAATTCACGTGATGGAAAAAAGAAGGCCAAAAAACATCAAAGACCCGATTGAGGTTCGGATAGCCTTTTTTGGGTATGAAACTATCCATTGATGGCTAATAGCTGTCAAAGCCGTAGAACTCACCAAGAGCTTCGTTTTGACTGGTTATGGCTCCCGTAACACTAAACGAGCCAACAATTATGGCCGTCCGAAGAATCGATATCCACAGGGTGCAACATTCGGGGTGCAAAGTGCAACATTCGTCCAAAAAGCCGAAACAGCGCTGTTCGACTTTTAGAAGTGGGTGCAGGGATTTTAAATGGAACAGTACCATGGTGCACCGCTCTCCAGGGAAGTTAAATCGAAGACCAGCCACGGTGATCTCATTTTAACGTAAAAATTCACGTGATGGAAAAAAGAAGGCCAAAAAACTTCAGAGACCCGATTGAGGTTCGGATAGCCTTTTTTGGGTATGAAACTATCGATTGACGGCTTACAGCCATCAAAGCTGTAGAACTCACCGAGAGCTTCGTTTTGACTGGTTATGGCTCCCGTAACTCTAAACGAGCCAACAGTTATGGTCGTCCGAAGAATCGATATCCACAGGGTGCAACATTCGCGGTGCAATGTGCAACATTCGTCCAAAAAGCCGAAACAGCGCCGTTCGACTTTTAGAAGTGGGTGAAGGGATTTGAAATGGAATAATACCATTGTGCACTCTCTAGGGAAGGTAAATCGAAGACCAGCCACGGTGATCTCGTTTTAACGTAAAAATTCACGTGATGGAAAAAAGAAGGCCAAAAAACTTCAGAGACCCGATTGAGGTTCGGATAGCCTTTTTTGGGTATGAAACTATCCACTGATGGCTTACAGCTATCAAAGCAGTAGAACTCACCGAGAGCTTCGTTTTGACTGGTTATGGCTCCCGTAACTCTAAACGAGCCAACAGTTATGGCCGTCCGAAGAATCGATCTCCACAGGGTGCAACATTCACGGTGCAAGGTGCAACATTCGTCCAAAAAGCCGAAACAGCGTCGTTCGACTTTTAGAAGTGGGTGAAGGGATTTGAAATGGAATAGTACCATTGTGCACTCTCCAGGGATAAATCGAAGACCAGCCAGGGTGATCCCATTTTAACGTAAAAATTCACGTGATGGAAAAAAGAATGCCAAAAAACTTCAGAGACCCGATTGAGGTTCGGATAGCCTTTTTTGGGTATGAAACTATCCACTGACGGCTTACAGCTGTCAAAGCGGTAGAACTCACCGAGAGCTTCGTTTTGACTGGTTATGGCTCCCGTAACTCTAAACAAGCCAACAGTTATGGCCGTCCGAAGAATCGATATCCATAGGGTGCAACATTCACGGTGCAAGGTACAACATTCGCCCAAAGAGCCGAAGCAGCGCCGTTCGACATTTAGAAGTGGGTGCAGGGATTTGAAATGGAACAGTACCATGGTGCACCGCTCTCCAGGGAAGGTAAATCGAAGACCAGCCACGGTGATCCCGTTTTAACGTAAAAATTCACGTGATGGAAAAAAGAAGGCCAAAAAACTTTAGAGACCCGATTGAGGTTCGGATAGCCTTTTTTGGGTATGAAACTATCCATTGACGGCTTACAGTTGCCAAAGCGGTAGAACTCACCGAGAGCTTCGTTTTGACTGGTTATGGCTCCCGTAACTCTAAACGAGCCAACAGTTATGGCCGTCCGAAGAATCGATATCCACAGGGTGCAACATTCGCGGTGCAAGGCGCAACATTCGTCCAAAAAGCTGAAACAGCGCCGTTCGACATTTAGAAGTGGGTGCAGTGATTCGAAATGTAACAGTACCATGGTGCACCGCTCTCCATGGAAGGTAAATCGAAGACCAGCCACGGTGATCCCGTTTTAACTTAAAAATTCAAGTGATGGAAAAAATAAGGCCAACAAACTTCAGAGACCCGATTGAGGTTCGGATAGCCTTTTTTGGGTATGAAATTATCGATTGACGGCTTACAGCTATCAAAGCGGTAGAACTCACAGAGAGCTTCGTTTTGACTGGTTATGGCTCCCGTAACTCTGAACGAGCCAACAGTTATGGCCGTCCGAAGAATCGATATCCACAGGGTGCAACATTCGCGGTGCAAGGTGCAGCATTCGTCCAAAAAGCCGAAACAGCGCCGTTCGACTTTTAGAAGTGGGTGCAGGGATTTTAAATGGAACAGTACCATGGTGCACCGCTCTCCAGGGAAGGTAAATCGAAGACCAGCCACGGTTATCCCGTTTTAACGTAAAAATTCACGTGATGGAAAAAAGAAGGCCAAAAAACATCAGAGACCCGATTCAGGTTCGGATAGCCTTTTTTGGGTATGAATCTATCCATTTACGGCTAACAGCTGTCAAAGCCGTAGAACTCACCGAGAGCTTCGTTTTGACTGGTTATGGATCCCGTAACACTAAACGAGCCAACAATTATGGCCGTCCGAAGAATCGATATCCACAGGGTGCAACATTCGCGGTGCAAAGTGCAACATTCGTCCAAAAAGCCGAAACAGCGCCATTCGACTTTTAGAAGTGGGTGTAGGGATTTTAAATAGAACAGTACCATGGTGCACCGCTCTCCAAGGAAGGTAAATCGAAGACCGGCCACGGTGATCTCGTTTTAACGTAAAAATTCACGTGATGGAAAAAAGAAGGCCAAAAAACTTCAGAGACCCGATTGAGGTTCGAATAGCCTTTTTTGGGTATGAAACTATCGATTGACGGCTTACAACCGTCAAAGCTGTAGAACTCACCGAGAGCTTCGTTTTGACTGGTTATGGCTCCCGTAACTCTAAACGAGCCAACAGTTATGGCCGTCCGAAGAATCGATATCCACAGGGTGCAACATTCGCGGTGCAAGGTGCAACATTCGTCCAAAAAGCCGAAACAGCGCCGTTCGACTTTTAGAAGTGGGTGAAGGGATTTGAAATGGAATAGTACCATTGTGCACTCTCCAGGGAAGGTAAATCGAAGACCAGCCACGGTGATCCCGTTTTAACGTAAAAATTCATGTGATGGAAAAAAGAAGGCCAAAAAACTTCAAAGACCCGATTGAGGTTCGGATAGCCTTTTTTGGGTATGAAACTATCCACTGATGGATTACAGCTGTCAAAGCGGTAGAACTCACCGAGAGCTTCGTTTTGACTGGTTATGGCTCCCGTAACTCTAAACGAGCCAACAGTTATGGCCGTCCGAAGAATCGATATCCATAGGGTGAACATTTGCGGTGCAAGGTGCAACATTCGCCCAAAAAGTCGAAGCAGCGCCGTTCGACATTTAGAAGTGGGTGCAGGGATTTGAAATGGAACAGTACCATGGTGCACCGCTCTCCAGGGAAGATAATCGAAGACCAGCCACGGTGATCCCATTTTAACGTAAAAATTCACGTGATGGAAAAAAGAAGGCCAAAAAACTTCAAAGACCCGATTGAGGTTCGGATAGCCTCTTTTGGGTATGAAACTATCCATTGACGGCTTACAGTTGCCAGAGCGGTAGAACTCACCGAGAGCTTCATTTTGACTGGTTATGGCTCCCGTAACTCTAAACGAGCCAACAGTTATGGCCGTCCGAAGAATCGATATCCACACGGTGCAACATTCGCGGTGCAAGGCGCAACATTCGTCCTAAAAGCTGAAACAGCGCCATTCGACATTTAGAAGTGGGTGCAGTGATTCGAAATGGAACAGTACCATGGTGCACCGCTCTGCATGGAAGGTAAATCGAAGACCAGCCACGGTGATCCCCTTTTAACTTAAAAATTCAAGTGATGGAAAAAATTAGGCCAACAAACTTCAGAGACCCGATTGAGGTTCGGATAGCCTTTTATGGGTATAGAACTATCGATTGACGGCTTACAGCTATCAAAGCGGTAGAACTCACAGAGAGCTTCGTTTTGACTGGTTATGGCTCCCGTAACTCTCAACGAGCCAACTGTTATGGCCGTCCGAAGAATCGATATCCACAGGGTGCAACATTCACGGTGCAAGGTGCAACATTCGTCCAAAAAGCCGAAACAGCGCCGTTCGAATTTTAGAAGTGGGTGCAGGGATTTTAAATGGAACAGTACCATGGTGCACCGCTCTCCAGGAAAGGTAAATCGAAGACCAGCCACGGGGATCCCGTTTTAACGTAAAAATTCACGTGATGGAAAAAAGAAGGCTAAAAAACATCAAAGACCTGATGGAGGTTCGGATAGCCTTTTTTGGGTATGAAACTATCCATTGACGGCTAACAGCGGTCAAAGCCGTAGAACTCACCGAGAGCTTCGTTTTGACTAGTTATGTCTCCCGTAACATTAAACGAGCCAACAATTATGGCCGTCCGAAGAATCGATATCCACAGGGTGCAACATTCGCGGTGCAAAGTGCAACATTCGTCCAAAAAGCCGAAACAGTGCCGTTCGACATTTAGAAGTGGGTGCAGGGATTTTAAATGGAACAGTACCATGGTGCACCGCTCTCCAGGGAAGGTAAATCGAAGACCAGCCATGGTGATCTCGTTTTAACGTAAAAATTCACGTGATGGAAAAAAGAAGGCCAAAAAACTTCAGAGACCCGATTGAGGTTCGGATTGCGTTTTATGGGTATGAAACTATCGATTGACGGCTTACAGCATTCAAAGCTGTAGAACTCACCGAGAGCTTCGTTTTGACTGGTTATGGCTCCCGTAACTCTAAACGAGCCAACGGTTATGGCCGTCCGAAGAATCGATATCCACAGGGTGCAACATTCGCGGTGCAAGGTGCAACATTCGTCCAAAAAGCCGAAACAGCGCCGTTCGACTTTTAGAAGTGGGTGAAGGGATTTGAAATGGAATAGTACCATTGTGCACTCTCTAGGGAAGTTAAATCGAAGACCAGCCATGGTGATCCCTTTTTAACGTAAAAATTCACGTGATGGGAAAAAGAAGGCCAAAAAACTTCAGAGACCCGATTGAGGTTCGGATAGCCTTTTTTGGGTATGAAACTATCCACTGACGGCTTACAGCTGTCAAAGCGGTAGAACTCACCGAGAGCTTCGTCTTGACTGGTTATGGCTCCCGTAACTCTAAACGAACCAATAGTTATAGCCGTCCGAAGAATCGATATCCATAGGGTGCAACATTCGCGGTGCAAGGTGCAACATTCGCCCAAAAAGCCGAAGCAGCGCCGTTCGACATTTAGAAGTGGGTGCAGGGATTTGAAATGGAACAGTACCATGGTGCACCGCTCTCCATGAAAGGTAAATCGAAGACCAGACACGGTGATCCCGTTTTAACGTAAAAATTCACGTGATGGAAAAAAGAAGGCCAAAAAACTTCAGAGACCCGATTGAGGTTCGGATAGCCTTTTTTGGGTATGAAACTATCCATTGACGGCTTACAGTTTCCAAAGCGGTAGAACTCACCGAGAGCTTCGTTTTGACTGGTTATGGCTCCCGTAACTCTAAACGAGACAACAGTTATGGTCGTCCGAAGAATCGATATCCACAGGGTGCAACATTCGTGGTGCAAGGCACAACATTCGTCCAAAAAGCTGAAACAGCGCCGTTCGACATTTAGAAGTGGGTGCAGTGATTCGAAATGGAACAGTACCATGGTGCACCGCTCTCCATGGAAGGTAAATCGAAGACCAGCCACGGTGATCCCGTTTTAACTTAAAAATTCAAGTGATGGAAAAAATAAGGCCAACAAACTTCAAAGACCCGATTGAGGTTCGGATAGCCTTTTTTGGGTATGAAACTATCGATTGACGGCTTACAGCTATCAAAGCAGTAGAACTCACAGAGTGCTTCGTTTTGACTGGTTATGGCTCCCGTAACTCTCAACGAGCCAACATTTATGGCCGTCCGAAGAATCGATATCCACAGGGTGCAATATTCGCGGTGCAAGGTGCAACATTCGTCCAAAAAGCCGAAACAGCGCCGTTCAAATTTTAGAAGTTGGTGCAGGGATTTTAAATGGAACAGTACCATGGTGCATCGCTCTCCAGGGAAGGTAAATCGAAGACCAGCCACGGTGATCCCGTTTTAACGTAAAAATTCACGTGATGGAAAAAAGAAGGCCAAAAAACATCAGAGACCCGATTGAGGTTCGGATAGCCTTTTTTGGGTATGAAACTATCCATTGACGGCTAACAGCTGTCAAAGCCGTAGAACTCACCGAGAGCTTCGTTTTGACTGGTTATGGCTCCCGTAACACTAAACGAGCCAACAATTATGGCCGTCCGAAGAATCGATATCCACAGGGTGCAACATTCGCGGTGCAAAGTGCAACATTCGTCCAAAAAGCCGAAACAGCGCCGTTCGACTTTTAGAAGTGGGGGCAGGGATTTTAAATGGAACAGTACCATGGTGCACCGCTCTCCAGGGAAGTTAAATCGAAGACCAGCCATGGTGATCTCGTTTTAACGTAAAAATTCATGTGATGGAAAAAAGAAGGCCAAAAAACTTCAGAGACCCGATTGAGGTTCGGATTGCCTTTTATGGGTATGAAACTATCGATTGACGGCTTATAGCCGTCAAAGCTGTAGAACTCACCGAGAGCTTCGTTTTGACTGGTTATGGCTCCCGTAACTCTAAACGAGCCAACAGTTATGGCCGTCCGAAGAATCGATATCCACAGGGTGCAACATTCGCGGTGCAAGGTGCAGCATTCGTCCAAAAAGCCGAAACATCGCCGTTCGACTTTTAGAAGTGGGTGAAGGGATTTGAAATGGAATAGTACCATTGTGCACTCTCTAGGGAAGTTAAATCGAAGACCAGCCACGGTGATCCCGTTTTAACGTAAAAATTCACGTGATGGGAAAAAGAAGGCCAAAAAACTTCAGAGACCCGATTGAGGTTCGGATAGCCTTTTTTGGGTATGAAACTATCCACTGACGGCTTACAGCTGTCAAAGCGGTAGAACTCACCGAGAGCTTCGTTTTGACTGGTTATGGCTCCCGTAACTCTAAACGAACCAATAGTTATAGCCTTCCGAAGAATCGATATCCATAGGGTGCAACATTCGCGGTGCAAGGTGCAACATTCGCCCAAAAAGCCGAAGCAGCGCCGTTCGACATTTAGAAGTGGGTGCAGGGATTTGAAATGGAACAGTACCATGGTGCACCGCTCTCGAGGGAAGGTAAATCAAAGACCAGACACGGTGATCCCGTTTTAACGTAAAAATTCACGTGATGGAAAAAAGAAGGCCAAAAAACTTCAGAGACCCGATTGAGGTTCGGATAGCCTTTTTTGGGTATGAAACTATCCATTGACGGCTTACAGTTGCCAAAGCGGTAGAACTCACCGAGAGCTTCGTTTTGACTGGTTATGGCTCCCGTAACTCTAAACGAGACAACAGTTATGGCCGTCCGAAGAATCGATATCAACAGGGTGCAACATTCGTGGTGCAAGGCGCAACATTCGTCCAAAAATCTGAAACAGCGCCGTTCGACATTTAGAAGTGGGTGCAGTGATTCGAAATGGAACAGTACCATGGTGCACCGCTCTCCATGGAAGGTAAATCGAAGACCAGCCACGGTGATCCCGTTTTAACTTAAAAATTCAAGTGATGGAAAAAATAAGGCCAACAAACTTCAAAGACCCGATTGAGGTTCGGATAGCCTTTTTTGGGTATGAAACTATCGATTGACGGCTTACAGCTATCAAAGCGGTAGAACTCACAGAGAGCTTCGTTTTGACTGGTTATGGCTCCCGTAACTCTCAACGAGCCAACAGTTATGGCCGTCCGAAGAATCGATATTCATAGGGTGCAACATTCACGGTGCAAGGTGCAACATTCGTCCAAAAAGCCGAAACAGCGTCGTTCGAATTTTAGAAGTGGGTGCAGGGATTTTAAATGGAACAGTACCATGGTGCACCGCTCTCCAGGGAAGGTAAATCGAAGACCAGCCACGGTGATCCCGTTTTAACATAAAAATTCACGTGATGGAAAAAAGAAGGCCAAAAAACATCAGAGACCCGATTGAGGTTCGGATAGCCTTTTTTGGGTATGAAACTATCCATTGACGGCTAACAGCTGTCAAAGACGTAGAACTCACCGAGAGCTTCGTTTTGACTGGTTATGGCTCTCGTAACACTAAACGAGCCAAAAATTATGGCCGTCCGAAGAATCGATATCCACAGGGTGCAACATTCACGGTGCAAAGTGCAACATTCATCCAAAAAGCCGAAACAGCGCCGTTCGACTTTTAGAAGTGGGTGCAGGGATTTTAAATGGAACAGTACCATGGTGCACCGCTCTCTAGGGAAGGTAAATCGAAGACCAGCCACGGTGATCTCGTTTTAACGTAAAAATTCACGTGATGGAAAAAAGAAGGCCAAAAAACATCAGAGACCCGATTGAGGTTCGGATATCCTTTTTTGGGTATGAAACTATCGATTGACGGCTTCCAGCCGTCAAAGCTGTAGAACTCACCGAGAGCTTCGTTTTGACTGGTTATGGCTCCCGTAACTCTAAACGAGCCAACAGTTATGGCCGTCCGAAGAATCGATATCCACAGGGTGCAACATTCGCGGTGCAAGGTGCAACATTCGTCCAAAAAGCCGAAATAGCGCCGTTCGACTTTTAGAAGTGGGTGAAGGGATTTGAAATGGAATAGTACCATTGTGCACTCTCCAGGGAAGGTAAATCGAAGACCAGCCACGGTGATCCCATTTTAACGTAAAAATTCACGTGATGGAAAAACGAAGGCCAAAAAACTTCAGAGACCCGATTGAGGTTCGGATAACCTTTTTTGGGTATGAAACTATCCGCTGACGGCTTACAGCTGTCAAAGCGGTAGAACTCACCGAGAGCTTCGTTTTGACTGGTTATGGCTCCCGTAACTCTAAACGAGCCAACAGTTAGCCGTCCGAAGAATCGATATCCACAGGGTGCAACATTCGCGGTTCAAGGTGCAGCATTCGTCCAAAAAGCCGAAAAAGCGCCGTTCGACTTTTAGAAGTGGGTGCAGGGATTTTAAATGGAACAGTACCATGGTGAACCGCTCTCCAGGGAAGGTAAATCGAAGACCAGCCACGGTGATCCCGTTTTAACGTAAAGATTCACGTGATGGAAAAAAGAAGGCCAAAAAACATCAAAGACCCGATTGAGGTTCGGATAGCCTTTTTTGGGTATGAAACTATCCATTGATGGCTAACAGCTGTCAAAGCCGTAGAACTCACCGAGAGCTTCGTTTTGACTGGTTATGGCTCCCGTAACACTAAACGAGCCAACAGTTATGGCCGTCCGAAGAATCGATTTCCACAGGGTGCAACATTCGCGGTGCAAAGTGCAACATTCGTCCAAAAAGCCGAAACAGCGCCGTTCGACTTATAGAAGTGGGTGCAGGGATTTTAAATGGAACAGTACCATGGTGCACCGCTCTCCAGGGAAGGTAAATCGAAGACCAGCCACGGTGATCTCGTTTTAACGTAAAAATTCACGTGATGGAAAAAAGAAGGCCAAAAAACTTCAGAGACCCGATTGAGGTTCGGATAGCCTTTTATGGGTATGAAACTATCGATTGACGGCTTACAGCCGTCAAAGCTGTAGAACTCACCGAGAGCTTCGTTTTGACTGGTTATGGCTCCCGTAACTCTAAACGAGCCAACAGTTATGGCCGTCCGAAGAATCGATATCCACAGGGTGCAACATTCGCGGTGCAAGGTGCAACATTCGTCCAAAAAGCCGAAACAGCGCCGTTAGACTTTTAGAAGTGGGTGAAGGGATTTGAAATGGAATAGTACCATTGTGCACTCTCTAGGGAAGGTAAATCGAAGACCAGCCACGGTGATCCCGTTTTAACGTAAAAATTCACGTGATGGAAAAAAGAAGGCCAAAAAACATCAGAGACCCGATGGAGGTTCGGATAGCCTTTTTTGGGTATGAAACTATTCATTGACGGCTAACAGCTGTCAAAGCCGTAGAACTCACCGAGAGCTTCGTTTTGACTGGTTATGGCTCCCGTAACACTAAACGAGCCAACAATTATGGTCCGATTGAGGTTCGGATAGCCTTTTTCGGGTATGAAACTATCCATTTACGGCTTACAGCCGTCAAAGCCGTAGAACTCACTGAGAGCTTCGTTTTGACTAGTTATGGCTCCCGTAACTCTAAACGAGCCAGTAGTTATGGCCGTCCGAAGAATCGATATCCATAGGGTGCAACATTCGCGGTGCAAGGTGCAACATTCATCCAAAAAGCCGAAACAGCGCCGTTCGACTTTCAGAAGTGGGTGCAGGGATTTGAAATGGAACAGTATCATGGTGCACCACTCTCCAGGGAAGGTAAATCGAAGACCATCCACGGTGATCCCGTTTTAACGTAAAAATTCACGTGATGGAAAACAGAATGCCAAAAAACATCAAAGACCCGATTGAGGTTCGGATAGCCATTTTTGGGTATGAATTTATCCATTGACGGCATACAGCCGTCAAAACCGTAGAACTCACTGAGAGCTTCGTTTTGACTGGTTATGGCTCCCGTAACTCTAAACGAGCTAACAGTTATGGCCGTCCAAAGAATCGATATCCACAGGGTGCAACATTCGCGGTGCAAGGTGCAACATTCGTACAAAAAGCCGAAACAGCGCCGTTCAACTTTTAGAAATGGGTGAACGGATTTGAAATGGAATAGTACCATGGTGCACCACTCTCCAGGGAAGGTAAATCGAAGACCATCCACGGTGATCCCTTTTTTAACGTAAAAATTCTCGTGATGGAAAATAGAAGGCCAAAAAACTTCAGAGACCCGATTGAGGTTCGGATAGCCTTTTTTAGGTATGAAACTATCCATTGACGGCTTACAGCCGTCAAAGCCGTAGAACTCACAAAGAGCTTCGTTTTGACTGGTTATGGCTCCCGTAACTCTAAACGAGCCAACAGTTATGGCCGTCCGAAGAATCGATATCCACAGGGTGCAACATTCGCGGTACAAGGTGCAACATTCGTCCAAAAAGCCGAAACAACGCCGTTCGTCTTTTAGAAGTGGGTGCAGGGATTTGAAATGGAACAGTACCATGGTGCACCGCTCTCCAGGGAAGGTAAATCGAACACCATCCACGGTGATCCCGTTTTAACGTAAAAATTCACGTGATGGAAAACAGAAGGCCAAAAAACATCAGAGACCCGATTGAGGTTCGGATAGCCTTTTTTGGGTATGAAACTATCCATTGACGGCTTACAGCCGTCAAAACCACAGAACTCACTGAGAGCTTCGTTTTGACTGGTTATGGCTCCCGTAACTCTAAACTAGCCAACAGTTATGGCCGTCCGAAGAATCGATATCCACAGGGTGCAACATTCGCGGTGCTAGGTGCAACATTCGTCCAAAAAGCCGAAACAGCACCGTTCGACTTTTAGAAATGGGTGCAGGGATTTGAAATGGAACAGTACCATGGTGCACCACTCTACAGGGAAGGTAAATCGAAGACCATCCAAGGTGATCCCGTTTTAACGTAAAAATTCACGTGATGGAAAACAGAAGGCCAAAAAACTTCAAAGACCAAATTGAGGTTGAGATAACTTTTTTTGAGTAGGAAACTATCCATTGGTGGCTTACGGCCGTCAAAACCGTAGAACTCACTGAGAGCTTCGTTTTGACTGGTTATGGCTCCCGTAACTCTAAACGAGCCAACAGTTATGGCCGTCCGAAGAATCGATATCCATAGGGTGCAACATTCGCGGTGCAAGGTGCAACATTCGTCCAAAAAGCTGAAACAACGCCGTTCGACTTTTAGAAATGGGTGCAGGGATTTGAATGGAATAGTACCATGGTGCACCACTATCCATGGAAGGTAAATCGAAGACCAGCCACGGTGATCCCGTTTTAACGTAAAAATTCACGTGATGGAAAACTAAAGGCCAAAAAACTTCAGAGACTCGACTGAGGTTCGGATAGCTTTTTTTGGATATGAAACTATCCGGTGACGGCTTACAGCCGTCAAAACCGTAGAACTCACTGAGAGCTTCGTTTTGACTGGTTATGGCTCCCGTAACTCTAAACGAGCCAACAGTTATGGCCGTCCGAAGAATCGATATCCATAGGGTGCAACATTCGCGGTGGAAGGTGCAACATTCGTCCAAAAAGCCGAAACAATGTCGTTCGACTTTTAGAAATGGGTGCAGGGATTTGAAATGGAATAGTACCATGGTGCACCACTATCCAGGGAAGGTAAATCGAAGACCAGCCACGGTGATCCCGTTTTAACGTAAAAATTCACGTGATGGAAAACATAAGGCCAAAAAACTTCAGAGACCCGATTGAGGTTCGGATAGCCTTTTTTTGGATATAAAACTATCCGGTGAAGGCTTACAGCCATCATAACCATAGAACTCACTAAGAGCTTCGTTTTGACTGGTTATGGCTCCTGTAACTCTAAACGAGCCAACAGTTATGGCCGTCCGAAGAATCGATATCCATAGGGTGCAACATTCGCGGTGCAAGGTTCAACATTCGTCCAAAAAGCCGAAACAACGTCGTTCGACTTTTAGAAATGGCTGCAGTGATTTGAAATGGAATAGTACCATGGTGCACCACTATCCAGGGAAGGTAAATCGAAGACCAGCCACGGTGATCCCGTTTTAACGTAAAAATTCACGTGATGGAAAACAGAAGGCCAAAAAACTTCAAAGACTCGATTGAGGTTCGGATAGCCTTTTTTGGGTATGAAACTATCCATTGACGGCTTACAACCGTCAAAACCGTAGAACTCACTGATAGCTTCATTTTGACTAGTTATGGCTCCCGTAACTCTAAACGAGCCAACAGTTATGGCCGTCCGAAGAATCGATATCCACAGGGTGCAACATTCGCGGTGCAAGGTGCAACATTCGTCCAAAAAGCCGAAACAGCACCGTTCGACTTTGAGAAATGGGTGCAGGGATTTGAAATGGAACAGTACCATGGTGCACCACTCTCCAGGGAAGGTAAATCGAAGACCATCCATGGTGATCCCGTTTTAGCGTAAAAATTCACGTGAAGGAAAACAGAAGGCCAGAAAACATCAGAAACCCGATTGAGGTTCGGATAGCCTTTTTTGGGTATGAAACTGTCCATTGACGGCTTACAGCCGTCCAAACCGTAGAACTCACTGAGAGCTTCGTTTTGACTGGTTATGGCTCCCGTAACTCTAAACGAGCCAACAGTTATGGCCGTCCGAAGAATCGATATCCACAGGGTGCAACATTCGCGGTGCTAGGTGCAACATTCATCCAAAAAGCCGAAACAGCACCGTTCGACTTTTAGAAATGGGTTCAGGGATTTGAAATGGAACAGTACCATGGTGCACCACTCTGCAGGGAAGGTAAATCGAAGACCATCCAAGTTGATCCCGTTTTAACGTAAAAATTCACGTGATGGAAAACAGAAGGCCAAAAAACTTCAAAGACCAAATTGAGGTTGAGATAGCTTTTTTTGAGTATGAAACTATCCATTGGCGGCTTACAGCCATCAAAACCGTAGAACTCACTGAGAGCTTCGTTTTGACTGGTTATGGCTCCCGTAACTCTAAACGAGCCAACAGTTATGGCCGTCCGAAGAATCGATATCCATAGGGTGCAACATTCGCGGTGCAAGGTGCAACATTCGTCCAAAAAGCATAAACAACGCCGTTCGACTTTTAGAAATGGGTGCAGGGATTTGAAATGGAATAGTACCATGATGCACCACTATCCAGGGAAGGTAAATCGAAGACCAGCCACGGTGATCCCGTTTTAACGTAAAAATTCACGTGATGGAAAACAGAAGGCCAAAAAACTTCAAAGACTCGATTGAGGTTCGGATAGCTTTTTTGGGTATGAAACTATCCGGTGACGGCTTACAGCCGTCAAAACCGTAGAACTCACTGAGAGCTTCGTTTTGACTAGTTATGGCTCCCGTAACTCTAAACGAGCCAACAGTTATGGCCGTCCGAAGAATCGATATCCATAGGGTGCAACATTCGCGTTGCAAGGTGCAACATTCGTCCAAAAAGCCGAAACAACGCCGTTCGACTTTTAGAAATGGGTGCAGGGATTTGAAATGGAATAGTACCATGGTGCACCACTATCCAGGGAAGGTAAATCGAAGACCAGCAACGGTGATCCCGTTTTAACGTAAAAATTCACGTGATGGAAAACAGAAGGCCAAAAAACTTCAGAGACCCGATTGAGGTTCGGATAGCCTTTTTTTGGGTATGAAACTATCCGGTGACGGCTTACAGCCATCAAAACCGTAGAACTCACTGAGAGCTTCGTTTTGACTGGTTATGGCTCCCGTAACTCTAAACGAGCCAACAGTTATGGCCGTCCGAAGAATAGATATCCATAGGGTGCAACATTCGCGGTGCAAGGTGCAGCATTCGTCCAAAAAACCGAAACAACGTCGTTCGACTTTTAGAAATGGGTGCAGGGATTTGAAATGGAACAGTACCATGGTGCACCAATCTCCAGGGAAGGTAAATCGAAGACCAACCACGGTGATCCTGTTTTAATGTAAAAATTCACGTGAAGGAAAACAGAAGGCCAGAAAACATCAGAGACCCGATTGAGGTTCGGATATCCTTTTTTTTGTATGAAACTATCCATTGACGGCTTACCGCCGTCCAAACCGTAGAACTCACTGAGAGCTTCGTTTTGACGGGTTATGGCTCCCGTAACTCTAAACGAGCCAACAGTTATGGCCGTCCGAAGAATCGATATCCACAGGGTGCAACATTCGCGGTGCGAGGTGCAACATTCGTCCAAAAAGCCGAAACAGCACCGTTCGACTTTTAGAAATGGGTGCAGGAATTTGAAATGGAACAGTACCATGGTGCACCACTCTGCAGGGAAGGTAAATCGAAGACCATCCAAGGTGATCCCTTTTTAACGTAAAAATTCACGTGATGGAAAATAGAAGGCCAAAAATCAATATCCACAGGGTGCATAATTCACGGTGCAGGGTGCAACATTCATCCAAAAAGCCGAAACAGCGCTGTTCGACTTTTAAAAGTGGGTGCAAAGATTTGAAATGGAACAGTACCATGGTGCACCACTCTCCAAGGAAGGTGAATCGAAGACCATCCATGGTGATCCCGTTTTAACGTAAAAATTCACGTGATGGAAAACAGAAGGCCAAAAAACATCAGAGACCCAATTGAGGTTCGGATAGCCTTTTTTGGGTATGAAACTATCCATTGACGGCTTACAACCATCAAAGCCGTAGAACTTACTGAGAGCTTCGTTTTGACGGGTTATGGCTCCCGTAACTCTAAACGAGCGAAGAGTTATGATCGTCCGAAGAATCGATATCCAATGGATAGTTTCATAAACAAAAAAGGCTATCCGAACCTCAATCGGGTCTCTGAAGTTTTTTGGCCTTCTGTTTTCCATCATGTGAATTTTTACGTTAAAAAAGGGATCACCGTGGATGGTCTTCGATTTACCTTCCCTGGAGAATGGTGCAATATGGTACTATTCCATTTCAAATCCCTTCACCTATTTCTAAAAGTCGAACGGCGCTGTTTCGGCTTTTTGGACGAATGTTGAACCTTGCACCGCGAATGTTGCACCCTGTGGATATCGATTCTTCGGACGGCCATAACCGTTGGCTCGTTTAGAGTTACGACAGCCATAACCAGTCAAAACGAAGCTCTCAGTGAGTTCTACGGTTTTGACGGCTGTAAGCCGTCAATGGATAGTTTCATACCCAAAAAAAGCTATCCGAACCTCAATTGGGTCTCTGAAGTTTTTTGGCCTACTGTTTTCCATCATGTGAATTTTTACGTTAAAACGGGATCACCGTGGATGGTCTTCGATTTACCTTCTCAGGAGAGTGGTGCACCATGGTACTGTTCCATTTCAAAGCCCTACACCCACTTCTAAAAGTCGAACGGCGCTGTTTCGGCTTTTTGGATGAATGTTGCACCTTGCACCGCGAATGTTGCACCCTGTGGATATCGATTCTTCGAACGGCCATAACTATTGGCTCGTTTAGAGTTAAGGGAGCCATAACCAGTCAAAACGAAGCTCTAAGTGAGTTCTACGGCTTTGATGGCTGTAAGCCGTCAATGGATAGTTTCACACCCAAAAAAGGCTATCCGAACCTCAATCGGGTCTTTGACGTTTTTTGGCCTTCTGTGTTCCATCACGTGAAATTTTACGTTAAAACGGGATCACCGTGGATGGTCTTCAATTTACCTTCCCTGGAGAGTGGTGCACCATGGTACTATTCCATTTCAAATCTCTACACCCATTTCTAAAAGCCGAACGATGCTTTTTCGGCTTTTTGGACGAATGTTGCACCTTGCACCGCGAATGTTGCACCCTGTGGATATCGATTCTTCGGACGGCCATAACCAGTCAAAACGAAGTTCTCGGTGAGTTCTACGGTTTTGACGGCTGTAAGCCGTCAATGGATAGTTTCATACCCAAAAAAAGCTATCTCAACCTCAATTTGGTCTCTGAAGGTTTTTGGCCTTCTGTTTTCCATCACGTGAATTTTTACGTTAAAACGGGATCACCTTGGATGGTCTTCGATTTACCTTCCTTGGAGAGTGGTTCACCATGGTACTGTTCCATTTCAAATCCCTGCACCCATTTCTAAAAGTCGAACGGTGCTGTTTCGGCTTTTTGGACGAATGTTGCACCTTGCACCGCGAATGTTGCACCCTGTGGATATCGATTCTTCGGACGGCCATAACTCTTGGCTCGTTTAGAGTTACGGGAGCCATAACCAGTCAAAACGAAGCCCTAAGTGAGTTCTACGGCTTTGACGGCTATAAGCCGTCAATGGATAGTTTCATACCCAAAAAGGCTATCCGAACCTCAATCGGGTCTCTGATGTTTTTTGGCCTTCTGTTTTCCATCACGTGAATTTTTACGTTAAAACGGGATCACCGTGGATGGTTTTCGATTTACCTTCCCTGGAGAGTGTTGCACCATGGTATTGTTCCATTTCAAATCCCTGCACCCGCTTCTAAAATTCGAACGACGCTGTTTCGGCTTTTTGGATTAATGTTGCACCTTGCACCGCGAATGTTGCACCCTGTGGATATCGATTCTTCGGACGGCCATAAATATTGGCTCGTTTAGAGTTACGGGAGCCATAACCAGTCAAAACGAAGCTCTCTGTGATTTCTACGGATTTGACGGCTGTAAGTTGTCAATGGATAGTTTCATACCCAAACAAGGCTATCCGAACCTCAATCGAGTCTCTGAAGTTTTATGGCCTTCTGTTTTCCATCACATGAATTTTTACGTTAAAACAGGATCACCGTGGCTGGTCTTCGATTTACCTTCCCTGGATAGTGGGGCACCATGGTACTATTCCATTTCAAATCTCTGCACCCATTTCTAAAAGTCGAAAGGCGTTGTTTCGGCTTTTTGGACGAATGCTGCACCTTGCACCGCGAATGTTGCACCTTGTGGATATCGATTCTTCAAACGACCATAACTGTTGGCTCGTTTAGAGTTACGGGAGCCATAACCAGTCAAAACGAAGCTCTCAGTGAGTTCTACAGCTTTGATGGCTGTAAGCTGTCAATGGACAGTTTCATACCCAAAAAAAGGCTATCCGAACCTCAATCGGGTCTTTGAAGTTTTTTGGCTTTCTGTTTTCCATCACGTGAATTTTTACTTTAAAACAGGATCACCGTGGCTGGTCTTCAATTTACCATCCCTGGATAGTGGTGCACCATGGTACTATTCCATTTCAAATCCCTGCACCCATTTCTAAAAGTCGAACGACGCTGTTTCGGCTTTTTGGACGAATGTTGCACCTTGCACCGCGAATGTTGCACCCTGTGGATATTGATTCATCGGACGGCCATAACTATTGGCTCGTTTAGAGTTACGGGTGCCATAACCAGCCCAAACGATGCTCTCCGTGATTTCTACGGATTTGACGGCTGTAAGCTGTCAATGGATAGTTTCATACCCAAACAAGGCTATCCGAACCTCAATCGAGTCTCTGAAGTTTTATGGCCTTCTGTTTTCCATCACGTGAATTTTTACGTTAAAACAGGATCACCGTGGCTGGTCTTCGATTTACCTTCCCTGGATAGTGATTCACCATGGTACTATTCCATTTCAAATCTCTGCACCCATTTCTAAAAGTCGAACGGCGTTGTTTCGGCTTTTTGGACGAATGCTGCACCTTGCACCGGGAATGTTGCACCTTGTGGATATCGATTCTTCAAACGACCATAACTGTTGGCTCGTTTAGAGTTACGGGAGCCATAACCAGTCAAAACGAAGCTCTCAGTGAGTTCTATAGCTTTGATGGCTGTAAGCCGTCAATGGACAGTTTCATACCCAAAAAAAAGCAATCCGAACCTCAATCGGGTCTTTGAAGTTTTTTGGCCTTCTGTTTTCCATCACGTGAATTTTTACTTTAAAACAGGATCACCGTGGCTGGTCTTCAATTTACCATCCCTGGATAGTGGTTCACCATGGTACTATTCCATTTCAAATCCCTGCACCCATTTCTAAAAGTCGAACGACGCTGTTTCGGCTTTTTGGACGAATGTTGCACCTTGCACCGCGAATGTTGCACCCTGTGGATATCGATTCATCGGACGACCATAACTATTGGCTCGTTTAGAGTTACGGGTGCCATAACCAGCCCAAACGAAGCTCTCATTGAGTTATACAGCTTTGACGGCTGTAAGCCATCAGTGGATAGTTTCATAAACAAAAAAGGCTATCCGAACCTCAATCGGGTCTCTGATGTTTTTTGGCCTTCTGTTTTCCATCAAGTGAATTTTTACGTTAAAAAAGGGATCACCGTGGATGGTCTTCGATTTACCTTCCCTGGAGAGTGGTGCACCATGGTACTATTCCATTTCAAATCCCTTCACCCATTTCTAAAAGTCGAACGGCGCTGTTTCGGCTTTTTGGACGAATGTTGCACCTTTCACCGCGAATGTTGCACCCTGTGGATATCGATTCTTCGGACGGCCATAACTGTTGGCTCGTTTAGAGTTACGGCAGCCATAACCAGTCAAAACGAAGCTCTCAGTGAGTTCTATGGTTTTGACGGCTGTAAGCCATCAATGGATAGTTTCATACCCAAAAAAAGCTATCCGAACCTCAATTGGGTCTCTGAAGTTTTTTGGCCTACTGTTTTCCATCACGTGAATTTTTACGTTAAAACGGGATCATCGTGGATGGTCTTCGATTTACCTTCTCTGGAGAGTGGTGCACCATGGTACCGTTCCATTTCAAAGCCCTACACCCACTTCTAAAAGTCGAACGGCGCTGTTTCGGCTTTTTGGACGAATGTTGCACCTTGCACCGTGAATGTTGCACCCTGTGGATATCGATTCTTCGGACGACCATAACTATTGGCTCGTTTAGAGTTACGGGAGCCATAACCAGTCAAAACGAAGCTCTAAGTGAGTTCTACGGCTTTGATGGCTGTAAGCCGTCAATGGATAGTTTCACACCCAAAAAAGGCTATCCGAACCTCAATCGGGTCTCTGACGCTTTTTGGCCTTCTGTTTTCCATCACGTGAATTTTTACGTTAAAACGGGATCACCGTGGATGGTCTTCGATTTACCTTCCCTAGAGAGTGGTGCACCATGGTACTATTCCATTTCAAATCTCTGCACCCATTTCTAAAAGCCGAACGATGCTGTTTCGTCTTTTTGGACGAATGTTGCACCTTGCACCGCGAATGTTGCACCCTGTGGATATCGATTCTTCGGACGGCCATAACTGTTGGCTCGTTTGGAGTTATGGGAGCCATAACCAGTCAAAACGAAGCTCTCAGTGAGTTCTACGGTTTTGACGGCTGTAAGCCGTCAATGGATAGTTTCATACCCAAAAAAGGCTATCTCAACCTCAATTTGGTCTTTGAAGGTTTTTAGCCTTCTGTTTTCGATCACGTGAATTTTTACGTTAAAACGGGATCACCTTGGATGGTCTTCGATTTACCTTCCTTGGACAGTGGTTCACCATGGTACCGTTTCATTTCAAATCCCTGCACCCATTTCTAAAAGTCGAACGGTGCTGTTTCGGCTTTTTGGACGAATGTTGCACCTTGCACCGCGAATGTTGCACCCTGTGGATATCGATTCTTCGGACGGCCATAACTCTTGGCTCGTTTAGAGTTACGGGAGCCATAACCAGTCAAAACGAAGCTCTAAGTGAGTTCTACGGCTTTGACGGCTATAAGCCGTCAATGGATAGTTTCATACCCAAAAAAGGCTATCCGAACCTCAATCGGGTCTCTGATGTTTTTTGGCCTTCTGTTTTACATCACGTGAATTTTTACGTTAAAACGGGATCACCGTGGATGGTTTTCGATTTACCTTCCCTGGAGAGTGGTGCACCATGGTATTGTTCCATTTCAAATCCCTGCAACCGCTTCTAAAATTCGAACGGCGCTGTTTCGGCTTTTTGGATGAATGTTGCACCTTGCACCGCGAATGTTGCACCCTGTGGATATCGATTCTTCGGACGGCCATAAATATTGGCTCGTTTAGAGTTACGGGAACCATAACCAGTCAAAACGAAGCTCTCTATGATTTCTACGGCTTTGACGGCTGTAAGCCGTCAATGGATAGTTTCATACCCAAACAAGGCTATCCGAACCTCAATCTAGTCTCTAAAGTTTTATGGCCTTCTGTTTTCCATCACGTGAATTTTTATGTTAAAACAGGATCACCGTGGCTGGTCTTCGATTTACCTTCCCTGGATAGTGTTGCACCATGGTACTATTCCATTTCAAATTCCTGCACCCATTTCTAAAAGTCGAATGGCGCTGTTTCGGCTTTTTGGACGAATGCTGCACCTTGCACCGCGAATGTTGCACCTTGTGGATATCGATTCTTCAAACGACCATAACTGTTGGCTGGTTTAGAGTTACGGGAGCCATAACCAGTCAAAACGAAGCTCTCAGTGAGTTCTACAGCTTTGATGGCTGTAAGCCATCAATGGACAGTTTCATACCCAAAAAAAGGCTATCCGAACCTCAATCGGGTCTTTGAAGTTTTTTGGCTTTCTGTTTTCCATCACGTGAATTTTTACGTTAAAACTGGATCACCGTGGCTGGTCTTCAATTTACCATCCCTGGATAGTGGTGCACCATGGTACTATTCCATTTCAAATCCCTGCACCCATTTCTAAAAGTCGAACGACGCTGTTTCGGCTTTTTGGACGAATGTTGCACCTTGCACCGCGAATGTTGCACCCTATGGATATCGATTCATCGGACGACCATAACTATTGGCTCGTTTAGAGTTACGGGAGCCATAACCAGCCAAAATGAAGCTCTCAGTGAGTTATACAGCTTTGACGGCTGTAAGCCATCAATGGATAGTTTCATAAACAAAAAAGGCTATCCGAACCTCAATCGGGTCTCTGAAGTTTTTTGGCCTTCTGTTTTCCATCACGTGAATTTTTACGTTAAAAAAGGGATCACCGTGGATGGTCTTCGATTTACCTTCCCTGGAGAGTGGTGCACCATGGTACTATTCCATTTCAAATCCCTTCACCCATTTCTAAAAGTCGAACGGCGCTGTTTCGGCTTTTTGGACGAATGTTGCACCTTGCACCGCGAATGTTGCACCCTGTGGATATCGATTCTTCGGACGGCCATAACTGTTGGCTCGTTTAGAGTTACGGCAGCCATAACCAGTCAAAACGAAGCTCTCAGTGAGTTCTACGGTTTTGACGGCTGTAAGCTGTCAATGGATAGTTTCATACCCAAAAAAAGCTATCCGAACCTCAATTGGGTCTCTGAAGTTTTTTGGCCTACTATTTTCCATCACGTGAATTTTTACGTTAAAACGGGATCACCGTGGATGGTCTTCGATTTACCTTCCCTGGAGAGTGGTGCACCATGGTACTATTCCATTTCAAATCCCTGCACCCACTTCTAAAAGTCGAACAGCGCTGTTTCGGCTTTTTTGATAAATGTTGCACCTTGCACCGCGAATGTTGCACCCTGTGGATATCGATTCTTCGGACAACCATAACTATTGGCTCGTTTAGAGTTACGGGAGCCATAACCAATCAAAATGAAGCTCTCAGTGAGTTCTATGGCTTTGACGGCTGTAAGCCGTCAACGGATAGTTTCATACCCAAAAAGGCTATCCGAACCTCAATCGGGTCTATGAAGTTTTTTGGCCTTCTGTTTTCCATCATGTGAATTTTTACGTTAAAACTGGATCATCGTGGATGGTCTTCGATTTACCTTCCCTGGAGAGTGGTGCACCATGGTACTATTCCATTTAAAATCCCTGCACCAATTTCTAAAAGTCGAACGACGCTGTTTCAGCTTTTTGGACGAATGTTGCACCTTGCACTGCGAATATTGCACCCTGTGGATATCGATTCTTCGGACGGCCATAACTGTTGGCTCGTTTAGAGTTACGGGAGCCATAACCAGTCAAAACGAAGCTCTCAGTGGGTTCTACTGAAGCCTGTATGCCGTCAATGGATAGTTTCATACCCAAAAAAAGCTATCCGAACCTCAATTGGGTCTTTGAAGTTTTTTGGCCTACTGTTTTCCATCACATGAATTTTTACGTTAAAACGGGATCACCGTGGATGGTCTTCGATTTACCTTCCTTGGAGAGTGGTGCACCATGGTACTGTTCCATTTCAAATCCCTGCACCCACTTCTAAAAGTCGAACGGCGCTGTTTCGGCTTTTTGGATGAATGTTGCACCTTGCACCACGAATGTTGCACCCTATGGATATCGATTCTTCGGACAGCCATAACTATTGGCTCTTTTAGAGTTACGGGAGCCATAACCAGTCAAAACGAAGCTCTCAGTGAGTTCTATGGCTTTAATGGCTGTAAGCCGTCAATTGATAGTTTCATACCCAAAAAGGCTATCCGAACCTCAATTGGGTGTCTGAAGTTTTTTGGCCTTCTGTTTTCCATCACGTGAATTTTTACGTTAAAATAGGATCACCGGGGATGGTCTTCGATTTACCTTCCCTGGAGAGTGGTGCACCATGGTACTGTTCAATTTCAAATCCCAGCACCCATTTCTAAAAGTCGAACGGCGCTGTTTCGGCTTTTTGGACGAATGTTGCACCTTGCACCGCGAATGTTGCACCCTGTGGATATCGATTCATCGGACGGCCATAACTGTTGGCTCGTTTAGAGTTACGGAAGCCATAACCAGTCAAAAGGAAGCTCTTAGTGAGTTCTACGGTTTTGACGGCTGTAATCTATCAATGGATAGTTTCATACCCAAAAAAAGCTATCCGAACCTCAATTGGGTCTCTAAAGTTTTTTGGCCTTCTGTTTTCCATCACGTGAATTTTTACGTTAAAACGGGATCACCGTGGATGGTCTTCGATTTACCTTCCCTGGAGAGTGGTGCACCTTGGTACTGTTCCATTTCAAATCCCTGCACCCATTTCTAAAAGTCGAACGGTGCTGTTTCGGCTTTTGGGACGAATGTTGCACCTTGCACCGCGAATGTTGCACCCTGTGGATATCGATTCTTCGGACGGCCATAACTCTTGGCTCGTTCAGAGTTACGGGAGCCATAACCAGTCAAAACGAAGCTCTCAGTTAGTTCTATGGTTTTGACGACTATAAGCCGTCAATGGATAGATTCATACCCAAAAAAGGCTATCCGAACCTCAATCGGGTCTTTGATGTTTTTTGGCCTTCTGTTTTCCATCACGTGAATTTTTACGTTAAAACAGGATCACCGTGGATGGTCTTCGATTTACCTTCCCTGGAGAGTGGTGCACCATGATACTGTTCCATTTCAAATCCCTGCACCCACTTCTAAAGGTCGAACGGCGCTGTTTCGGCTTTTTGGATGAATGTTGCACCTTGCACCGCGAATGTTGCACCCTGTGGATATCGATTCTTCGGACGGCCATAACTATTGGCTCGTTTAGAGTTACGGGAGCCATAAATAGTTAAAACGAAGCTATCAGTGAGTTCTATGGCTTTGACGGCTGTAAGCCGTAAATGGATAGTTTCGTACCCAAAAAAGGCTATCCGAACCTCAATCGGGTCTCTGAATTTTTTCTGCCTTCTGTTTTCCATCACGTGAATTTTTACGTTAAAACGGGATCACCGTGGCTGGTCTTCGATTTACCTTCCCTGGAGAGTGGTGCACCATGGTAATATTCCATTTCAAAACCCTGCACCCATTTCAAAAAGTCGAACGGCGCTGTTTCGGCTTTATGGACGAATGTTGCATCTTGCACCGCGAATGTTGCACCCTATAGATATCGATTCTTCGGACGGCCATAACTGTTGGCTCGTTTAGAGTTACGGGAGCCATAACCAGTCAAAACGAAGCTCTCAGTGAGTTCAATAGCTTTGACGGCTGTAAGTCGTCAATGGATGGTTTCATACCCATAAAAAGCTTTCCGAACCTCAATTGGGTCTCAGAAGTTTTTTGGCCATCTGTTTTCCATCACGTGAATTTTTACGTTAAAACGGGATCACCGTGGATGGTCTTCGATTTACCTTCCCTGGAGAGTGGTGCACCATGGTACTGTTCCATTTCAAATCGCTGCACCCATTTCTAAAAGTCGAACGACGTTGTTTGGGCTTTGGACGAATGTTGCACCTTGCACAGCGAATGTTGCACCCTGTGGATATCGATTCTTCGGACGACCATAACTGTTGGCTCGTTTAGAGTTACGGGAGCCATAACCAGTCAAAACGAAGCTCTCAGTGAGTTCTACAGCTTTGACGGCTGTAAGTCGTCAATGGATGGTTTCATACCCATAAAAAGCTTTCCGAACCTCAGTTGGGTCTCAGAAGTTTTTTGGCCATCTGTTTTCCATCACGTGAATTTTTACGTTAAAACGGGATCACCGTGGATTGTCTTCGATTTACCTTCCCTGGAGAGTGGTGCACCATGGTACTGTTCCATTTTAAATCGCTGCACCCATTTCTAAAAGTCGAACGGCGTTGTTTCGGCTTTTTGGACGAATGTTGCACCTTGCACCGCGAATGTTGCACCCTGTGGATATTGATTCTTCGGACGGCCATAACTGTTGGCTCGTTTAGAGTTACGGGAGCCATAACCAGTCAAAACGAAGCTCTCAGTGAGTTCTATGGCTTTGACAGCTGTAAGCCGTCAATGGATAGTTTCATACACAAAAAAAGGCTATCCGAACCTCAATCGGGTCTTTGAAGTTTTTTGGCCTTCTGTTTTCCATCACGTGAATTTTTACGTTAAAACGGGATCACCGTGGCTGGTCTTCGATTTACCTTCCCTGGAGAGTGGTGCACCATGGTACTGTTCCATTTCAAATCCCTGCACCCACTTCTAAAAGTTAAACGGTGCTGTTTCGGCTTTTTGGACGAATGTTGCACCTTGCACCGCGAATGTTGCACCCTGTGGATATCGATTCTTTGGACGGCCATAACTCTTGGCTCATCTAGAGTTACGGGAGCCATAACCAGTCAAAACGAAGCTCTCAGTGAGTTCTACGGCTTTGACGGCTATAAGCCGTCAATGGATAGTTTCATACACAAAAAAGGCTATCCGAACCTCAATCGGGTCTTTGATGTTTTTTGGCTTTCTGTTTTCCGTCACGTGAATTTTTACGTTAAAACGGGATCACCGTGGCTGGTCTTCAATATACCTTCCCTGGAGAGTGGTGCACCATGGTACTGTTCCATTTCAAATCCCTGCACCCACTTCTAAAAGTCGAACGGCGCTGTTTCGGCTTTATGGACGAATGTTGCACCTTGCACCGCGAATGTTGCACTCTGTGGATATCGATTCTTCGGACGGCCGTAACTCTTGGCTCGTTTAGAGTTACAGGAGCCATAACCAGTCAAAACGAAGCTCTTAGTGAGTTCTACGACTTTGACGGCGGTAAGTCGTCAATGGATAGTTTCATACCCAAAAAAGGCTATCCGAACCTCAATCGTGTCTTTGAAGTTTTTTGGCCTTCTGTTTTCCATCACGTGAATTTTTACGTTAAAATGGGATCACCGTGGATGGTCTTCTATTTACCTTCCCTGGAGAGTGGTGCACCATGGTACTATTCCATTTCAAATTCTTGCACCCATTTCTAAAAGTCGAACGGCGCTGTTTAGGCTTTTTGGAGGAATGTTGCACCTTGCACCGCGAATGTTGCACCCTGTGGATATCGATTCATCGGACGGCCATAACTGTTGGCTCGTTTAGAGTTACGGAAGCCATAACCAGTCAAAAGGAAGCTCTGAATGAGTTCTACGGTTTTGACGGCTATAATCCGTCAATGGATAGTTTCATACCCAAAAAAAGCTATCCGAACCTCAATTGGGTCTCTAAAATTTTTTGGCCTTCTGTTTTCCATCACGTGAATTTTTACGTTAAAACGGGATCACCGTGGATGGTCTTCGATTTACCTTCCCTGGAGAGTGGTGCACCTTGGTACTGTTCCATTTCAAATCCCTGCACCCATTTCTAAAAGTCGAACGGTGCTGTTTCGGCTTTTTGGACGAATGTTGCACCTTGCACCGCGAATGTTGCACCCTGTGGATATCGATTCTTCGGACGGCCATCACTCTTGGCTCGTTCAGAGTTACGGGAGCCATAACCAGTCAAAACGAAGCTCTCAGTTAGTTCTATGGTTTTGACGACTATAAGCCATCAATGGATAGATTCATACCCAAAAAAGGCTATTCGAACCTCAATCGGGTCTCTGATGTTTTTTAGCCTTCTGTTTTCCATCACGTGAATTTTTACGTTAAAACAGGATCACCGTGGATGGTCTTCGATTTACCTTCCCTGGAGAGTGGTGCACCATGATACTGTTCCATTTCAAATCCCTGCACCCACTTCTAAAGGTCGAACGGCGCTGTTTTGGCTTTTTGGATGAATGTTGCACCTTGCACCGCGAATGTTGCACCCTGTGGATATCGATTCTTCGGACGGCCATAACTATTGGCTCGTTTAGAGTTACGGGAGCCATAACTAGTTAAAACGAAGCTATCAGTGAGTTCTATGGCTTTAACGGCTGTAAGCCATAAATGGATAGTTTCATACCCAAAAAAGGCTATCCGAACCTCAATCGGGTCTCAGAATTTTTTCTGCCTTCTGTTTTCCATCACGTGAATTTTTACGTTAAAACGGGATCACCGTGGCTGGTCTTCGATTTACCTTCCCTGGAGAGTGGTGCACCATGGTAATATTCCATTTCAAATCCCTGCACCCATTTCTAAAAGTCGAACGGCGCTGTTTCGGCTTTATGGACGAATGTTGCATCTTGCACCGCGAATGTTGCACCCTATAGATATCGATTCTTCGGACGGCCATAACTGTTGGCTCGTTTAGCGTTACGGGAGCCATAACCAGTCAAAACGAAGCTCTCAGTGAGTTCTACAGCTTTGACGGTTGTAAGTCGTCAATGGATGGTTTCATACCCATAAAAAGCTTTCCGAACCTAAATTGGGTCTCAGAAGTTTTTTGGCCATCTGTTTTCCATCACGTGAATTTTTACGTTAAAACAGGATCACCGTGGATGGTCTTCGATTTACCTTCCATGGAGAGTGGTGCACCATGGTACTGTTCCATTTCAAATCGCTGCACCCATTTCTAAAGGTCGAACGGCGTTGTTTGGGCTTTGGACGAATGTTGCACCTTGCACCGCGAATGTTGCACCCTGTGGATATCGATTCTTCGGACGGCCATAACTGTTGGCTCGTTTAGAGTTACGGGAGCCATAACCAGTCAAAACGAAGCTCTCAGTGAGTTCTACAGCTTTGACGGCTGTAAGTCGTCAATGGATGGTTTCATACCCATAAAAAGCTTTCCGAACCTCAGTTGGGTCTCAGAAGTTTTTTGGCCATCTGTTTTCCATCACGTGAATTTTTACGTTAAAACGGGATCACCGTGGATGGTCTTCGATTTACCTTCCCTGGAGAGTGGTGCACCATGGTACTGTTCCATTTTAAATCGCTGTACCCATTTCTAAAAGTCGAACGGCGTTGTTTCGGCTTTTTGGACGAATGTTGCACCTTGCACCGCGAATGTTGCACCCTGTGGATATTGATTCTTCGGACGGCCATAACTGTTGGCTCGTTTAGAGTTACGGGAGCCATAACCAGTCAAAACGAAGCTCTCAGTGAGTTCTATGGCTTTGACAGCTGTAAGCCGTCAATGGATAGTTTCATACACAAAAAAAGGCTATCCGAACCTCAATCGGGTCTTTGAAGTTTTTTGGCCTTCTGTTTTCCATCACGTGAATTTTTACGTTAAAACGGGATCACCGTGGCTGGTCTTCGATTTACCTTCCCTGGAGAGTGGTGCACCATGGTACTGTTCCATTTCAAATCCCTGCACCCACTTCTAAAAGTTGAACGGTGCTGTTTCGGCTTTTTGGACGAATGTTGCACCTTGCACCGCGAATGTTGCACCCTGTGGATATCGATTCTTTGGACGGCCATAACTCTTGGCTCATCTAGAGTTACGGGAGCCATAACCAGTCAAAACGAAGCTCTCAGTGAGTTCTACGGCTTTGATGGCTATAAGCCGTCAATGGATAGTTTCATACACAAAAAAGGCTATCCGAACCTCAATCGGGTCTTTGATGTTTTTTGGCTTTCTGTTTTCCGTCACGTGAATTTTTACGTTAAAACGGGATCACCGTGGCTGGTCTTCAATATACCTTCCCTGGAGAGTGGTGCACCATGGTACTGTTCCATTTCAAATCCCTGCACCCACTTCTAAAAGTCGAACGGCGCTGTTTCGGCTTTATGGACGAATGTTGCACCTTGCACCGCGAATGTTGCACTCTGTGGATATCGATTCTTCGGACGGCCGTAACTCTTGGCTCGTTTAGAGTTACAGGAGCCATAACCAGTCAAAACGAAGCTCTCAGTGAGTTCTACGACTTTGACGGCGGTAAGTCGTCAATGGATAGTTTCATACCCAAAAAAGGCTATCCGAACCTCAATCGTGTCTTTGAAGTTTTTTGGCCTTCTGTTTTCCATCACGTGAATTTTTACGTTAAAACGGGATCACCGTGGATGGTCTTCTATTTACCTTCCCTGGAGAGTGGTGCACCATGGTACTATTCCATTTCAAATTCTTGCACCCATTTCTAAAAGTCGAACGGCGCTGTTTAGGCTTTTTGGAGGAATGTTGCACCTTGCACCGCGAATGTTGCACCCTGTGGATATCGATTCATCGGACGGCCATAACTGTTGGCTCGTTTAGAGTTACGGAAGCCATAACCAGTCAAAAGGAAGCTCTGAATGAGTTCTACGGTTTTGACGGCTGTAATCCGTCAATGGATAGTTTCATACCCAAAAAAAGCTATCCGAACCTCAATTGGGTCTCTAAAATTTTTTGGCCTTCTGTTTTCCATCACGTGAATTTTTACGTTAAAACGGGATCACCGTGGATGGTCTTCGATTTACTTTCCCTGGAGAGTGGTGCACCTTGGTACTGTTCCATTTCAAATCCCTGCACCCATTTCTAAAAGTCGAACGGTGCTGTTTCGGCTTTTTGGACGAATGTTGCACCTTGCACCGCGAATGTTGCACCCTGTGGATATCGATTCTTCGGACGGCCATCACTCTTGGCTCGTTCAGAGTTACGGGAGCCATAACCAGTCAAAACGAAGCTCTCAGTTAGTTCTATGGTTTTGACGACTATAAGCCGTCAATGGATAGATTCATACCCAAAAAAGGCTATTCGAACCTCAATCGGGTCTCTGATGTTTTTTAGCCTTCTGTTTTCCATCACGTGAATTTTTACGTTAAAACAGGATCACCGTGGATGGTCTTCGATTTACCTTCCCTGGAGAGTGGTGCACCATGATACTGTTCCATTTCAAATCCCTGCACCCACTTCTAAAGGTCGAACGGCGCTGTTTCGGCTTTTTGGATGAATGTTGCACCTTGCACCGCGAATGTTGCACCCTGTGGATATCGATTCTTCGGACGGCCATAACTATTGGCTCGTTTAGAGTTACGGGAGCCATAACTAGTTAAAACGAAGCTATCAGTGAGTTCTATGGCTTTAACGGCTGTAAGCCATAAATGGATAGTTTCATACCCAAAAAAGGCTATCCGAACCTCAATCGGGTCTCTGAATTTTTTCTGCCTTCTGTTTTCCATCACGTGAATTTTTACGTTAAAACGGGATCACCGTGGCTGGTCTTCGATTTACCTTCCCTGGAGAGTGGTGCACCATGGTAATATTCCATTTCAAATCCCTGCACCCATTTCTAAAAGTCGAACGGCGCTGTTTCGGCTTTATGGACGAATGTTGCATCTTGCACCGCGAATGTTGCACCCTATAGATATCGATTCTTCGGACGGCCATAACTGTTGGCTCGTTTAGAGTTACGGGAGCCATAACCAGTCAAAACGAAGCTCTCAGTGAGTTCTACAGCTTTGACGGCTGTAAGTCGTCAATGGACGGTTTCATACCCATAAAAAGCTTTCCGAACCTCAATTGGGTCTCAGAAGTTTTTTGGCCATCTGTTTTCCATCACGTGAATTTTTACGTTAAAACAGGATCACCGTGGATGGTCTTCGATTTACCTTCCATGGAGAGTGGTGCACCATGGTACTGTTCCATTTCAAATCGCTGCACCCATTTCTAAAGGTCGAACGGCGTTGTTTGGGCTTTGGACGAATGTTGCACCTTGCACCGCGAATGTTGCACCCTGTGGATATCGATTCTTCGGACGGCCATAATTGTTGGCTCGTTTAGAGTTACGGGAGCCATAACCAGTCAAAACGAAGCTCTCACTGAGTTCTACAGCTTTGACGGCTGTAAGTCGTCAATGGATGGTTTCATACCCATAAAAAGCTTTCCGAACCTCAATTGGGTCTCAGAAGTTTTTTGGCCACCTATTTTCCATCACGTGAATTTTTACGTTAAAACCGGATCACCGTGGATGGTCTTAGATTTACCTTCCCTGGAGAGTGGTGCACCATGGTACTGTTCCATTTTAAATCGCTGCACCCATTTCTAAAAGTCGAACGGCGTTGTTTCGGCTTTTTGGACGAATGTTGCACCTTGCACCGCGAATGTTGCACCCTGTGGATATTGATTCTTCGGACGGCCATAACTGTTGGCTCGTTTAGAGTTACGGGAGCCATAACCAGTCAAAACGAAGCTCTCAGTGAGTTCTATGGCTTTGACAGCTGTAAGCCATCAATGGATAGTTTCATACACAAAAAAAGGCTATCCGAACCTCAATCGGGTCTTTGAAGTTTTTTGGCCTTCTGTTTTCCATCACGTGAATTTTTACGTTAAAACGGGATCACCGTGGCTGGTCTTCGATTTACCTTCCCTGGAGAGTGGTGCACCATGGTACTGTTCCATTTCAAATCCCTGCACCCACTTCTAAAAGTCGAACGGCGATGTTTTGGCTTTTTGGATGAATGTTGCACCTTGCACCGCGAATGTTGCACCCTGTGGATATCGATTCTTCGGACGGCCATAACTATTGGCTCGTTTAGAGTTACGGGAGCCATAACTAGTTAAAACGAAGCTATCAGTGAGTTCTATGGCTTTAACGGCTGTAAGCCATAAATGGATAGTTTCATACCCAAAAAAGGCTATCCGAACCTCAATCGGGTCTCTGAATTTTTTCTACCTTCTGTTTTCCATCACGTGAATTTTTACGTTAAAACGGGATCACCGTGGCTGGTCTTCGATTTACCTTCCCTGGAGAGTGGTGCACCATGGTAATATTCCATTTCAAATCCCTGCACCCATTTCTAAAAGTCGAACGGCGCTGTTTCGGCTTTATGGACGAATGTTGCATCTTGCACCGCGAATGTTGCACCCTATAGATATCGATTCTTCGGACGGCCATAACTGTTGGCTCGTTTAGAGTTACGGGAGCCATAACCAGTCAAAACGAAGCTCTCAGTGAGTTCTACAGCTTTGACGGCTGTAAGTCGTCAATGGAAGGTTTCATACCCATAAAAAGCTTTCCGAACCTAAATTGGGTCTCAGAAGTTTTTTGGCCATCTGTTTTCCATCACGTGAATTTTTACGTTAAAACAGGATCACCGTGGATGGTCTTCGATTTACCTTCCATGGAGAGTGGTGCACCATGGTACTGTTCCATTTCAAATCGCTGCACCCATTTCTAAAGGTCGAACGGCGTTGTTTGGGCTTTGGACGAATGTTGCACCTTGCACCGCGAATGTTGCACCCTGTGGATATCGATTCTTCGGACGGCCATAACTGTTGGCTCGTTTAGAGTTACGGGAGCCATAACCAGTCAAAACGAAGCTCTCAGTGAGTTCTACAGCTTTGACGGCTGTAAGTCGTCAATGGATGGTTTCATACCCATAAAAAGCTTTCCGAACCTCAGTTGGGTCTCAGAAGTTTTTTGGCCATCTGTTTTCCATCACGTGAATTTTTACGTTAAAACGGGATCACCGTGGATGGTCTTCGATTTACCTTCCCTGGAGAGTGGTGCACCATGGTACTGTTCCATTTTAAATCGCTGTACCCATTTCTAAAAGTCGAACGGCGTTGTTTCGGCTTTTTGGACGAATGTTGCACCTTGCACCGCGAATGTTGCACCCTGTGGATGTTGATTCTTCGGACGGCCATAACTGTTGGCTCGTTTAGAGTTACGGGAGCCATAACCAGTCAAAACGAAGCTCTCAGTGAGTTCTATGGCTTTGACAGCTGTAAGCCGTCAATGGATAGTTTCATACACAAAAAAAGGCTATCCGAACCTCAATCGGGTCTTTGAAGTTTTTTGGCCTTCTGTTTTCCATCACGTGAATTTTTACGTTAAAACGGGATCACCGTGGCTGGTCTTCGATTTACCTTCCCTGGAGAGTGGTGCACCATGGTACTGTTCCATTTCAAATCCCTGCACCCACTTCTAAAAGTTGAACGGTGTTGTTTCGGCTTTTTGGACGAATGTTGCACCTTGCACCGCGAATGTTGCACCCTGTGGATATCGATTCTTTGGACGGCCATAACTCTTGGCTCATCTAGAGTTACGGGAGCCATAACCAGTCAAAATGAAGCTCTCAGTGTGTTCTACGGCTTTGACGGCTATAAGCCGTCAATGGATAGTTTCATACACAAAAAAGGCTATCCGAACCTCAATCGGGTCTTTGATGTTTTTTGGCTTTCTGTTTTCCGTCACGTGAATTTTTACGTTAAAACGGGATCACCGTGGCTGGTCTTCAATATACCTTCCCTGGAGAGTGGTGCACCATGGTACTGTTCCATTTCAAATCCCTGCACCCACTTCTAAAAGTCGAACGGCGCTGTTTCGGCTTTATGGACGAATGTTGCACCTTGCACCGCGAATGTTGCACTCTGTGGATATCGATTCTTCGGACGGCCGTAACTCTTGGCTCGTTTAGAGTTACAGGAGCCATAACCAGTCAAAACGAAGCTCTCAGTGAGTTCTACGACTTTGACGGCGGTAAGTCGTCAATGGATAGTTTCATACCCAAAAAAGGCTATCCGAACCTCAATCGTGTCTTTGAAGTTTTTTGGCCTTCTGTTTTCCATCACGTGAATTTTTACGTTAAAACGGGATCACCGTGGATGGTCTTCTATTTACCTTCCCTGGAGAGTGGTGCACCATGGTACTATTCCATTTCAAATTCTTGCACCCATTTCTAAAAGTCGAACGGCGCTGTTTAGGCTTTTTGGAGGAATGTTGCACCTTGCACCGCGAATGTTGCACCCTGTGGATATCGATTCATCGGACGGCCATAACTGTTGGCTCGTTTAGAGTTACGGAAGCCATAACCAGTCAAAAGGAAGCTCTGAATGAGTTCTACGGTTTTGACGGCTGTAATCCGTCAATGGATAGTTTCATACCCAAAAAAAGCTATCCGAACCTCAATTGGGTCTCTAAAATTTTTTGGCCTTCTGTTTTCCATCACGTGAATTTTTACGTTAAAACGGGATCACCGTGGATGGTCTTCGATTTACCTTCCCTGGAGAGTGGTGCACCTTGGTACTGTTCCATTTCAAATCCCTGCACCCATTTCTAAAAGTCGAACGGTGCTGTTTCGGCTTTTTGGACGAATGTTGCACCTTGCACCGCGAATGTTGCACCCTGTGGATATCGATTCTTCGGACGGCCATCACTCTTGGCTCGTTCAGAGTTACGGGAGCCATAACCAGTCAAAACGAAGCTCTCAGTTAGTTCTATGGTTTTGACGACTATAAGCCGTCAATGGATAGATTCATACCCAAAAAAGGCTATTCGAACCTCAATCGGGTCTCTGATGTTTTTTAGCCTTCTGTTTTCCATCACGTGAATTTTTACGTTAAAACAGGATCACCGTGGATGGTCTTCGATTTACCTTCCCTGGAGAGTGGTGCACCATGATACTGTTCCATTTCAAATCCCTGCACCCACTTCTAAAGGTCGAACGGCGCTGTTTCGGCTTTTTGGATGAATGTTGCACCTTGCACCGCGAATGTTGCACCCTGTGGATATCGATTCTTCGGACGGCCATAACTATTGGCTCGTTTAGTTTTACGGGAGCCATAACTAGTTAAAACGAAGCTATCAGTGAGTTCTATGGCTTTAACGGCTGTAAGCCATAAATGGATAGTTTCATACCCAAAAAAGGCTATCCGAACCTCAATCGGGTCTCTGAATTTTTTCTGCCTTCTGTTTTCCATCACGTGAATTTTTACGTTAAAACGGGATCACCGTGGCTGGTCTTCGATTTACCTTCCCTGGAGAGTGGTGCACCATGGTAATATTCCATTTCAAATCCCTGCACCCATTTCTAAAAGTCGAACGGCGCTGTTTCGGCTTTATGGACGAATGTTGCATCTTGCACCGCGAATGTTGCACCCTATAGATATCGATTTTTCGGACGGCCATAACTGTTGGCTCGTTTAGAGTTACGGGAGCCATAACCAGTCAAAACGAAGCTCTCAGTGAGTTCTACAGCTTTGACGGCTGTAAGTCGTCAATGGATGGTTTCATACCCATAAAAAGCTTTCCGAACCTCAATTGGGTCTCAGAAGTTTTTTGGCCATCTGTTTTCCATCACGTGAATTTTTACGTTAAAACAGGATCACCGTGGATGGTCTTCGATTTACCTTCCATGGAGAGTGGTGCACCATGGTACTGTTCCATTTCAAATCGCTGCACCCATTTCTAAAGGTCGAACGGCGTTGTTTGGGCTTTGGACGAATGTTGCACCTTGCACCGCGAATGTTGCACCCTTTGGATATCGATTCTTCGGACGGCCATAATTGTTGGCTCGTTTAGAGTTACGGGAGCCATAACCAGTCAAAACGAAGCTCTCACTGAGTTCTACAGCTTTGACGGCTGTAAGTCGTCAATGGATGGTTTCATACCCATAAAAAGCTTTCCGAACCTCAATTGGGTCTCAGAAGTTTTTTGGCCACCTATTTTCCATCACGTGAATTTTTACGTTAAAACCGGATCACCGTGGATGGTCTTCGATTTACCTTCCCTGGAGAGTGGTGCACCATGGTACTGTTCCATTTTAAATCGCTGCACCCATTTCTAAAAGTCGAACGGCGTTGTTTCGGCTTTTTGGACGAATGTTGCACCTTGCACCGCGAATGTTGCACCCTGTGGATATTGATTCTTCGGACGGCCATAACTGTTGGCTCGTTTAGAGTTACGGGAGCCATAACCAGTCAAAACGAAGCTCTCAGTGAGTTCTATGGCTTTGACAGCTGTAAGCCATCAATGGATAGTTTCATACACAAAAAAAGGCTATCCGAACCTCAATCGGGTCTTTGAAGTTTTTTGGCCTTCTGTTTTCCATCACGTGAATTTTTACGTTAAAACGGGATCACCGTGGCTGGTCTTCGATTTACCTTCCCTGGAGAGTGGTGCACCATGGTACTGTTCCATTTCAAATCCCTGCACCCACTTCTAAAAGTTGAACGGTGCTGTTTCGGCTTTTTGGACGAATGTTGCACCTTGCACCGCGAATGTTGCACCCTGTGGATATCGATTCTTCGGACGGCCATAACTCTTGGCTCATCTAGAGTTACGGGAGCCATAACCAGTCAAAACGAAGCTCTCAGTGAGTTCTACGGCTTTGACGGCTATAAGCCGTCAATGGATAGTTTCATACACAAAAAAGGCTATCCGAACCTCAATCGGGTCTTTGATGTTTTTTGGCTTTCTGTTTTCCATCACGTGAATTTTTACGTTAAAACGGGATCACCGTGGCTGGTCTTCAATATACCTTCCCTGGAGAGTGGTGCACCATGGTACTGTTCCATTTCAAATCCCTGCACCCACTTCTAAAAGTCGAACAGCGCTGTTTCGGCTTTTTGGACGAATGTTGCACCTTGCACCGCGAATGTTGCACTCTGTGGATATCGATTCTTCGGACGGCCGTAACTCTTGGCTCGTTTAGAGTTACAGGAGCCATAACCAGTCAAAACGAAGCTCTCAGTGAGTTCTACGACATTGACGGCGGTAAGTCATCAATGGATAGTTTCATACCCAAAAAAGGCTATCCGAACCTCAATCGGGTCTTTGAAGTTTTTTGGCCTTCTGTTTTCCATCACGTGAATTTTTACGTTAAAACGGGATCACCGTGGATGGTCTTCTATTTACCTTCCCTGGAGAGTGGTGCACCATGGTACTATTCCATTTCAAATTCTTGCACCCATTTCTAAAAGTCGAACGGTGCTGTTTAGGCTTTTTGGAGGAATGTTGCATCTTGCACCGCGAATGTTGCACCCTGTGGATATCGATTCTTCGAACGGCCATAACTGTTGGCTCGTTTAGAATTACGGTAGCCATAACCAGTCAAAACGAAGCTCTCAGTGAGTTCTACGGTTTTGACGCCTGTATGCCGTCAATGGATAGTTTCATACCCAAAAAAGCTATCCAAACCTCAATTGGGTCTTTGAAGTTTTTTGGCCTACTGTTTTCCATCATGTGAATTTTTACGTTAAAACGGGATCACCATGGATGGTCTTCGATTTACCTTCCTTGGAGAGTGGTGCACCATGGTACTATTCCATTTCAAATCCCTGCACCCACTTCTAAAAGTCGAACGGCGCTGTTTCGGCTCTTTGGATGAATGTTGCACCTTGCACCGCGAATGTTGCACCCTGTGGATATCGATTCTTCGGACGGCCATAACTATTGGCTCGTTTAGAGTTACGGTAGCCATAACCAGTCAAAACGAAGCTCTTAGTGAGTTCTACGGCTTTGAGGGCTGTAAGCCATCAATGGATAGTTTCATATCCGAACCTCAATCGGGTCTCTTAAGTTTTTTGGCCTTCTGTTTTCCATCACGTGAATTTTTACGTTAAAACAGGATCACCGTGGATGGTCTTCGTTTTACCTTCCTTGGAGAGTGGTGCACCATAGTACTGTTCCATTTCAAATCTCTGCACCCATTTCTAAAAGTCGAACGGCGTTGTTTGGGCTTTGGACGAATGTTGCACCTTGCACTGCGAATGTTGCACCCTGTGGATATCGATTCTTCGGACGGCCATAACTCTTGGCTCGTTAAGAGATACGGGAGCCATAACCAGTCAAAACGAAGCTCTCAGTTAGTTCTACGGTTTTGACGACTATAAGCCGTCAATGGATAGATTCATACCCAAAAAAGGCTATCCGAACCTCAATCGGGTCTTTGATGTTTTTTGGCCTTCTGTTTTCCATCACGTGAATTTTTACGTTAAAACAGGATCACCGTGGATGGTCTTCGATTTACCTTCCCTGGAGAGTGGTGCACCATGATACTGTTCCATTTCAAATCCCTGCACCCACTTCTAAAGGTCGAACGGCGCTGTTTCGGCTTTTTGGATGAATGTTGCACTTGCACCGCGAATGTTGCACCCTGTGGATATCGATTCTTCGGACGGCCATAACTATTGGCTCGTTTAGAGTTACGGGAGCCATAACTAGTTAAAACGAAGATCTCAGTGAGTTCTATGGCTTTGACGGCTGTAAGCCGTAAATGGATAGTTTCATACCCAAAAAAGGCTATCCGAACCTCAATCGGGTCTCTGAATTTTTTCGGCCTTCTATTTTCCATCACGTGAATTTTTACGTTAAAACGGGATCACCGTGGCTGGTCTTCGATTTACCTTCCCTGGAGAGTGGTGCACCATGGTACTATTCCATTTCAAATCCCTGCACCCATTTCTAAAAGTCGAACGGCGCTGTTTCGGCTTTATGGACGAATGTTGCATCTTGCACCGCGAATGTTGCACCCTGTAGATATTGATTCTTCGGACGACCATAACTGTTGGCTCGTTTAGAGTTACGGGAACCATAACCAGTCAAAACGAAGCTCTCAGTGAGTTCTATAGCTTTGACGGCTGTAAGTCGTCAATGGATGGTTTCATACCCATAAAAAGCTTTCCGAACCTCAATTGGGTCTCAGAAGTTTTTTGGCCATCTGTTTTCCATCACGTGAATTTTTACGTTAAAACGGAATCACCGTGGATGGTCTTCGATTTACTTTCCCTGGAGAGTGGTGCACCATGGTACTGTTCCATTTCAAATCGCTGCACCCATTTCTAAAAGTCGAACGGCGTTGTTTGGGCTTTGGACGAATGTTGCACCTTGCACCGCGAATGTTGCACCCTGTGGATATCGATTCTTCGGATGGCCATAACTGTTGGCTCGTTTAGAGTTACGGGAGCCATAACCAGTCAAAACGAAGCTCTCAGTGAGTTCAAAAGCTTTGACGGCTGTAAGTCGTCAATGGATGGTTTCATACCCATAAAAAGCTTTCCGAACCTCAATTGGGTCTCAGAAGTTTTTTGGCCATCTGTTTTCCATCACGTGAATTTTTACGTTAAGAAGGGATCACCGTGGATGGTCTTCGATTTACCTTCCCTGGAGAGTGGTGCACCATGGTACTGTTCCATTTTAAATCGTTGCACCCATTTCTAAAAGTCGAACGGCGCTGTTTCGGCTTTTTGGACGAATGTTGCACCTTGCACCGCGAATGTTGCACCCTGTGGATATTGATTCTTCGGACGACCATAACTGTTGGCTCGTTTAGAGTTACGGGAGCCATAACCAGTCAAAACGAAGCTCTCAGTGAGTTCTACAGCTTTGACGGCTGTAAGTCGTCAATGGATGGTTTCATACCCATAAAAAGCTTTCCGAACCTCAATTGGGTCTCAGAAGTTTTTTGGCCATCTGTTTTCCATCACGTGAATTTTTACGTTAAAACGGAATCACCGTGGATGGTCTTCGATTTACTTTCCCTGGAGAGTGGTGCACCATGGTACTGTTCCATTTCAAATCGCTGCACCCATTTCTAAAAGTCGAACGGCGTTGTTTGGGCTTTGGACGAATGTTGCACCTTGCACCGCGAATGTTGCACCCTGTGGATATCGATTCTTCGGATGGCCATAACTGTTGGCTCGTTTAGAGTTACGGGAGCCATAACCAGTCAAAACGAAGCTCTCAGTGAGTTCAAAAGCTTTGACGGCTGTAAGTCATCAATGGATGGTCTCATACCCATAAAAAGCTTTCCGAACCTCAATTGGGTCTCAGAAGTTTTTTGGCCATCTGTTTTCCATCACGTGAATTTTTACGTTAAGACGGGATCACCGTGGATGGTCTTCGATTTACCTTCCCTGGAGAGTGGTGCACCATGGTACTGTTCCATTTTAAATCGTTGCACCCATTTCTAAAAGTCGAACGGCGCTGTTTCGGCTTTTTGGACGAATGTTGCACCTTGCACCGCGAATGTTGCACCCTGTGGATATTGATTCTTCGGACGGCCATAACTGTTGGCTCGTTTAAAGTTACGGGAGCCATAACCAGTCAAAACGAAGCTCTCAGTGAGTTCTACGGCTTTGACAGCTGTAAGCCGTCAATGGATAGTTTCATACACAAAAAAGGCTATCCGAACCTCAATCGGGTCTCTGAAGTTTTTTGGCCTTCTGTTTTCCATCACGTGAATTTTTACGTTAAAACGGGTTCACCGTGGCTGGTCTTCGATTTACCTTCCCTGGAGAGTGGTGCACCATGGTACTGTTCCATTTCAAATCCCTACACCCACTTCTAAAAGTTGAACGGTGCTGTTTCGGCTTTTTGGACGAATGTTGCACCTTGCACCGCGAATGTTGCACCCTGTGGATATCGATTCTTCGGACGACCATAACTCTTGGCTCGTCTAGAGTTACGGGAGCCATAACCAGTCAAAACGAAGCTCTCAGTGAGTTCTACGGCTTTGATGGCTATAAGCCGTCAATGGATTGTTTCATACACAAAAAAGGCTATCCGAACCTCAATCGGGTCTTTGAAGTTTTTTGGCTTTCTGTTTTCCATCACGTGAATTTTTACGTTAAAACGGGATCACCGTGGCTGGTCTTCGATATACCTTCCCTGGAGAGTGGTGCACCATGGTACTGTTCCATTTCAAATCCCTGCACCCACTTCTAAAAGTCGAGCGGCGCTGTTTCGGCTTTTTGGACGAATGTTGCACCTTGCACCGCGAATGTTGCACTCTGTGGATATTGATTCTTCGGACGGCCATAACTCTTGGCTCGTTTAGAGTTACAGGAGCTATAACCAGTCAAAACGAAGCTCTCAGTGAGTTCTACGACTTTGATGGCGGTAAGCCGTCAATGGATAGTTTCATATCTGAACCTCAATCGGGTCTCTGAAGTTTTTTGGCCTTCTGTTTTCCATCACGTGAATTTTTACGTTAAAACAGGATCACCGTGGATGGTCTTCGATTTACCTTCCTTGGAGAGTGGTGCACCATGGTACTGTTCCATTTCAAATCTCTGCACCCATTTCTAAAAGTCGAACGGCGTTGTTTGGGCTTTGGACGAATGTTGCACCTTGCACCGCGAATGTTGCACCCTGTGGATATCGATTCTTCGGACGGCCATAACTGTTGGCTCGTTTAGAGTTACGGGAGCCATAACCAGTCAAAACGAAGCTCTTAGTGAGTTCTACGGTTTTGATGGCTGTAAGCCATCAATGGATAGTTTCATACCCGAAATAAGCTATCCGAACCTCAATTGGGTCTCTGAAGTTTTTTGGCCTTCTGTTTTCCATGACGTGAATTTTTACGTTAAAACGGGATCACCGTGGATGGTCTTCGATTTACCTTCCCTTGAGAGTGGTGCACCATGGTACTGTTCCATATCAAATCCCTACACCCACTTCTAAAAGTCGAACGGCGCTGTTTTGGCTTTTTGGACGAATGTTGCACCTTGCAACGCGAATGTTGCACCCTGTGGATATTGATTCTTCGGACGGCCATAACTGTTGGCTCGTTTAGAGTTACGGGAGCCATAACCAGTCAAAACGAAGCTCTCAGTGAGTTCTACGGCTTTGACAGCTGTTTGCGCCAAAATTGTTCACAAACCCCAAGTACCGTGAAAGCACCAGTGTATGAATACAAATCTACAAATATACTCAAACACAAATCTCAGATCTAAGCAAGCAGAATATCACAATCCAGAAATAATGAACAGAAACACGAGATTTATAGTGGTTCGGCTATCTCCAGCCTTTGTCCACTCCAAAGTTTATCTTTTATTAATTATCCTTGCTGATTACAGTTGGTTACCGTAATTGCAATGAAGAAATCCGAGTTTAACAGCGATGATGAAGTGTAGAATTGAATCCGGTAGAGTCTGGGCGCTTCTGAATCTCGATCCCCTTTTCTGAATGACCTGGGGCTCTATTTATAGGTGTAGGAGGCTGATATTTTGCCTAAACTGAAGGGAGACCAGTTCTGGCATGTGATGGGGCCCACATGCCCGCTTTCTGGAAATCCGGGGCCACTTTGGGATCGATTCGAAGCTACGTTCGAATCGATCAAGAAATTGTCCAATTGAGCTGAAATTTGGTGTGAACATTCTTCAACATGTGCTCAAGCTGCTGTGAAAATTTCATAGCATTTGGACTTGTAGATCTCGAGTTATGATCGATCCAAGATCACGCTATCGTTTGAAAAGCTCCTTCGAATCGATTCCCTTCGAATCGATTCACGCGAGTCGGCTGCTTCGAATCGATTCCTATCGAATCGATATTTCTACGTTCCTTCGTGATGACATGGTGCGCCTTCTTCGTATTGATCCGACTTTGTCTCCGAGATGACCGGGTCGAATCCATGTTTTTAGCTGTTATGACTTGGTGGATTCGAAGTAATGGATTCGAAGGTATGTTCCTTCGAATCGATAGAACGTTCGTTTCCTTCGTATCGATCAGGGCATTCCATAGTCGATCGATACGAAGACTTTACTGATGAATGGATTCGAAGAAGGGAATGTTCCAATGGATTCGAGGACAAATATTGGATGGAATCGAAGCTCCTTCCACTTTATGGATTCGAAGGGTGTTCCCTTGATGGACTCGAAGCAAGAAAGGCTTCGATGGATTCGAACCAAGACATATGAGGATGAATTCGAACTATGGCTCGCTCCTGGTGGATACGAAGAGGAATGACTCCATGGATTCGAAGACTTACAACTGGATGTATACGGAGTGGCTTCAGATGGATGGATACGAACAAGACCCCTGCCTATGGATTCGAACTAGAGCATAATCCAGGGATTCGAGCAAGGGTTATTTTCTTTGTCTTGAATCGATCGTAGCTTGAGCATACGGACTCCGATTGACCTAAAATTTGAAACATAGCTTCTCCTAGCCTTGATCATCATCCCCAATCGATTCCGACCCGATCGGGGCCCGGTCAAATTTTGACGACATCGATCACAACCTTGTCTCTAATCGACTTCTAATCCTGATACACGACCTTTCTTGTCGATTTGTTTGATATTCCGGCTTTGACCAAAAAGCGGGATAACATTTGCCCCCCAAAACATGCCTTGTGATAAGAAGGCGTGTTTTGAATAGTTTCCGAATCCGATATCCAAAGTCCATAGCCAATTTCATGCCCATCCAAACTCGAAGACTGAGTTATTAGTCCATCCTTATCCAACAACCGAATTCAAGACCTCTCCGGGTCGATATCCAAATCCGTAACCTCTATTTGCTCTTGCCAAGCGCAATCCACACCTGACGACCGTGGTCCAGTGTCCCTGGACGCTGAGCTAACCTCTCCGGGTTCTTGCCAAGCACAATCCACACCTAACGACCGTGGTCCAGTGTCCCTGGACGCTGGTAATGCCGTGGCTTATGTCCTAAGCAGAATCCTGGTCGCTCCGGACCCATGTTGAGCATAGTCCATACTCAACGACCTGAAATAATAACCGATAATAGGAAGCCTAAGTCCTAGGCCGAATTCTGGTCACTCCGGACCCTTGTCGAGCATAGTCCATACCCGACGACCTAAATGAGTCAATTTACCACGTTTGGGCATAGTCCATACCCGATGACCGTTTATCAAAAACCAAAAAGAATCCAATCAAAATCCAAATCAAATCGGAAAACCAGAAATCCATACCAAAAAATCAAAATCATCATCCAGTACGGAGAACAATCATCCGAATGAATGCCAAAACCAGAAAAACGAGCAAAATCAGGACTTCAATCTAAACTCCAAAAACCAAATCAGAAAACCAAGTGTCCAATCCAAAAACAAAAGACAAATTTCGCAAACCATGGCTTCGCGGTTTATCATCATTCAGAGCATGCCTAGGGGCTATCTCCATCACCATACATGTGTAAATGACTTGGTTTCTTGCCAATGGTTTGTTACTTATTTCATATTATCCCGGTCAATTGATGATCAATCGACCATCATTCCTGGGTCTCATACCATCATGGCTTGAAGTAGGCGATGGTTGCTCCTGCTCCGCCGCTGCAATCCGAGCCCCAACATACTGCCTCAATTGCCCATTTCTCACATGTTCCTCAATTATGTCCTTTAAGTGCCTGCAGCTGTTGGTATCATGCCCGTCCAAATGGTGGAAGAGACAGTGCCGTCCTGATGCCCTTTCCCGTTCAGATGGTTCTCTCCTAGCCGGCCTTCGGCAAGGAAGGCGATTCCGGGTTTCCAAATAAATCTGCTCCAGCGTCTCATTCAATCCTGCGTATGTGGAAAACTTTGGATCCTTCCATCGCTTCCTAGCTTTTTCAGAATCGTCGTCCAGCTTCCTTTTCTCTTTATCTTTATCCGAACCTCTATTGGATGGTCCTCCACCCTCAGTTGCATTCACTTCCTTCAACTTTAAATCTGCACATGCATCCTCTTGTCGGAGGAACCTCTCAGCCTCATGAAAGATATCTCCGAGATCCATTGGAGGGTCTCGTATTAAAGATACCTTGAAATCCGAATCCTCCCTGACTCCTGACACTGCCGCCATTAAAACCATTTATGGATCCGGCCGATCCACCGAAGCAACTGTTGCATTGAATCGAGTTAGAAATGCTCTAAGCGATTCATCTGTCCTTTGTTTTACCGATGTTAACGTCATCATATTCTTAGGTCTTTTGATATGAACCCGAAACTGTCCCAAAAATCTATCCACCAATTCCCTCCAAGTCCTGATAGATCCTTCTTCCAGCTGCCTAAACCACATTGCAGCTAGATCTGTCAAATACAACGGGAAACATCTGGCCATCACCTACTCTGATGCCCCCAGCACTTCCATGTGTCTAGTGTATCTCATTAAGTGATCGGTTGGGTCTGCCTTGCCATTATATACTTCTACGCTAGGTAACTTGAACTTAGGTGGGTTCTGAGCTATCCTAATTTCCCGAGCGAACGGATTCTTGTTCACTCCTTCCAAATCTCTATTAGTCAAGCCTCCACGCATAGTCTTCCTAATGATTTCCGCTAATCCAGCGTTGTCTGTCGGGGGTTGCCCCCATGCTCCCGAGGGAACTCTGGCACATATTCTTCATGTGGCTCATTAGCAGCAATGTTGGCCCTAGCCTGTTGAACTCCTTCCAAGGGTCCTCCTGTGTTGGATCCTGCGGGCCTGCCCCCAAGCCCTGGTTGATTGCCTTCCGGTTCTGTATTCTGTCCTCCATTGGGTCCCATAACCCCAGCTCCTTGTTCCACATTAACAGCCGATGTGGCTGGTCCTAAGTTCGGCATCCCTGCAGCTCTCATCTGTTCGAAGAAAGTTTGCATCATATCCTGTTGACTTTTCAGCAACCTTTCATGCAATGAATTTGCCATAGCTTCCATTTCATCTCTGGTAATGTAAATCAAAGCTTGTCCTTCTCCAGCTCCGGAGGATGCCTCTTGACTTCCTCCTTGTTGGCTTCTCTCAGCTCTCTGTCTCGTTTGTCGAGTCATTGTCTGTCAGATCTCAACTTTTCACGCTTTCCAAATCTGAACTTCAATCCGATGTAGCGGGTGCTAGTCGTTCTCAGTGAAAGCACCAAAGTGTTTGCGCCAAAGTTGGTCAAAAACCCCAAGTACCTTGAAAGCACCAGTGTATGAATACAAATCAACAAATATACTCAGACACAAATCTCAGATCTAAGCAAGCAGAATATCACAATCCAGAAATAATGAACAGAAACACGAGATTTATAATGGTTTGGCTATCTCTGGCCTACGTCCACTCCAAAGTTTTATCTTTTATTAATTATCCTTGCTGATTAAAGTTGGTTACAGTAATTGCAATGAAGAAATCTGAGTTTAACAGCGATGATGAAGTGTAGAGTTGAATCCGGTAGAGTCTGGGTGCTTCTGAATCTCGATCCCCTTATCTGAATGACCTGGGGCTCTATTTATAGGTGTAGGAGGCTGATATTTCTCATAAACTGAAGGGAGACCAGTTCTGGCATGTGAGGGGGCCCACATGCCCGCTTTATGGAAATCCGGGCCCACTTTGGGATCGATTCGAAGCTATGTTCGAATCGATCAAGAAATTGTCCAATTGAGCTGAAATTTGGTGTGAACATTCTTCAACATGTGCTCAAGCTGCTGTGAAAATTTCATAGCATTTGGACTTGTAGATCTCGAGTTATGATCGATCCAAGATCACGCTATCGGTTGAAAAGCTCCTTCCAATCGATTCCCTTCGAATCGATTCACGCGAGTCGGCTTCTTCGAATCGATTCCTATCGAATCGATAGGGTCGAATCGATGTTTCTACGTGCCTTCGTGATGACGTGGTGCGCTTTCTTCATATTGATTCGACTTTGTCTCCGAGATGACCAGGTCGAATCCATGTTTTTAGCTGTTATGACTTGGTGGATTCGAAGTAATGGATTCGAAGGTATGCTCCTTCGAATCGATAGAACGTTCGTTCCCTGCGTATAGATTAGGGCATTCCATAGTCGATCGATACGAAGACTTTACTGCTGAATGGATTCGAAGAAGGGAATGTTCCAATGGATTCGAGGACAATTATTGGATGGAATCGAAGCTCCTTCCACTTCATGGATTCGAAGGGTGTTCCCTTGATGGACTCGAAGCAAGAAAGGCTTCGATGGATTCGAACCAAGACATATGAGGATGAATTCGAACTATGGCTCGCTCCTGGTGGATACGAAGAGGAATGACTCCATGGATTCGAAGACTTACAACTGGATGTATACGGAGTGGCTTCAGATGGATGGATACAAACAGGAACCCCTGCATATGGATTCGAACTAGAGCATAATCCATGGATTCGAGCAAGGGTTATTTTATTTATCTTGAATCGATCGTAGCTTGAGCATACGAACTCCGATTGACCTAAAATTTGAAACGTAGCTTCTCCTAGCCTTGATCATCATCCCCAATCGATTCCGACCCGATCGGGGCCCGGTCAAATTTTGACGACATCGATCACAACCTTGTCACTAATCGACTTCTAATCCTGATACCCAACCTTTCTTGTCGATTTGTTTGATATTCCGGCTTTGACCAAAAAGCGGGATAACAACAGCTGTAAGCCGTCAAAGTATAGTTTCATACACAAAAAACGCTATCCGAACCTCAATCAGGTCTTTGAAGTTTTTTAGCCTTTTATTTTCCATCACGTGAATATTTACGTTAAAACGGGATCACCGTGGCTGGTCTTCAATTTACCTTCCCTAGATAGTGGTGCACCATGGTACTATTCCATTTCAAATCCCTGCACCCATTTCTAAAAGTCGAACGGCGTTGTTTCGGCTTTTTGGACGAATGTTGCACCTTGCACCGCGAATGTTGCACCCTGTGGATATCGATTCTTCAGACGGCCATACCTGTTGGCTTGTTTAGAGTTACGGGAGCCATAACCAGTCAAAATGAAGCTCTCAGTGAGTTCTACAGCTTAAACGGCTGTAAGCCATCAATGGATAATTTCATACCCAAAAAAGGCTATCCGAACCTCAATCGTGTCTCTTATGTTTTTTGTCCTTCTGTTTTCCATCACGTGAATTTTTACGTTAAAACGGGATCACCGTGGCTGGTCCTCGATTTACCTTCCCTGGATAGTGGTGCGCCATGGTACTATTCCATTTCAAATCCCTGCACCCATTTCTAAAAGTAGAACGGCGCTGTTTCTGCTTTTTGGACGAATGTTGCACCTTGCACCGCGAATGTTGCACCCTGTGGATATCGATTCTTCGGACGGCCATAACTGTTGGTTCGTTTAGAGTTACGGGAGCCATAACTAGTCAAAACGAAGCTCTCAGTGAGTTCTAAGACTTTGATGGCTGTAAGCCGTCAATGGATAGTTTCATACCCAAAAAAGGCTATCTGAACCTCAATCGTGTCTTTGAAATTTTTTGTCCTTCTGTTTTCCATCACGTGAATTTTTACGTTAAAACGGGATCACCGTGGCTGGTCTTCGATTTACCTTCCCTTGATAGTGGTGCACCATGGTACTATTCCATTTCAAATCCCTGCACCCATTTCTAAAAGTCGAATGACGCTGTTTCGGCTTTTTGGACGAATGTTGCACCTTGCACCGCGAATGTTGCACCCTGTGGATATTGCTTCTTCGAACGGCCATAACTGTTGGCTCGTTTAGAGTTACGGGAGACATAACCAGTCAAAATGAAGCTCTTAGTGAGTTCTACGGCTTTGATAGCTGTAAGCCGTCAATGGATAGTTTCATACACAAAAAAGGCTATCCGAACCTCAATCGGGTCTTTGAAGTTTTTTGGCCTTCTGTTTTCCATCACGTGAATTTTTACGTTAAAACGGGATCACCGTGGCTGGTCTTCGATTTTACCTTCCCTGGAGAGTGGTGCACCATGGTACTGTTCCATTTCAAATCCCTGCACCCTCTTCTAAAAGTCGAACGGCGCTGTTTCGGCTTTTTGGACGAATGTTGCACCTTGCACCGCGAATGTTGCACCCTGTGGATATCGATTCTTCGGACGGCCATAACTCTTGGCTCGTTTAGAGATACGGGAGCCATAACCAGTCAAAACGAAGATCTCAGTGAGTTCTACGGCTTTGATGGCTGTAAGCCGTCAATGGACAGTTTCATACCCAAAAAAGGCTATCCGAACCTCAATTGGGTCTTTGAAGTTTTTTGGCCTTCTGTTTTCCATCACGTGAATTTTTACGTTAAAACGGGATCACCGTGGCTGGTCTTCGATATACCTTCCCTGTAGAGTGGTGCACCATGGTACTGTTCCATTTCAAATCCCTGCACCAACTTCTAAAAGTCGAACGGCGTTGTTTCGGCTTTTTGGACGAATGTTGCACCTTGCACCGCGAATGTTGCACCCTATGGATATCGATTCTTCGGACGGCCATAACTCTTGGCTCGTTTAGAGTTACGGGAGCCATAACCAGTCAAAACGAAGCTCTCAATGAGTTCTATGGCTTTGATGGCTGTAAGCTATCAATGGATAGTTTCATACCCAAAAAAGGCTATCCGAACCTCAATCGGGTCTTTGAAGTTTTTTGGCCTTCTGTTTTCCATCACGTGAATTTTTACGTTAAAACGGGATCACCGTGGATGGTCTTCGATTTACCTTCCCTGGAGAGTGGTGCACCATGGTACTATTCCATTTCAAATCCCTGCACCCATTTCTAAAAGTCGAACGGTGCTGTTTTGGCTTTTTGGACGAATGTTGCACCTTGCACCGCGATTGTTGCACCCTGTGGATATCGATTCTTCGGACGGCCATAACTGTTGGCTCGTTTAGAGTTACGGGAGCCATAACCAGTCAAAACGAAGCTCTCAGTGAGTTCTATGGTTTTGACGCCTGTAAGCCGTCAATGGATAGTTTCATACCCAAAAAAAGCTATTCGAACCTCAATTGGGTCTCTGAAGTTTTTTGGCCTACTGTTTTCCATCACGTGAATTTTTACGTTAAAACGGGATCACCGTGGATGGTCTTCGACTTACCTTCCTTGGAGAGTGGTGCACCATGGTACTATTCCATTTCAAATCCCTGCATCCACTTCTAAAAGTCGAACGGCGCTGTTTCGGCTTTTTGGATGAATGTTGCACCCTGTGGATATCGATTCTTCGGACGGCCATAACTATCTTGTTTAGAGTTACGGGAGCCATAACCAGTCAAAACGAAGCTCTCAGTGACTTCTACGGCTTTGATGGCTGTAAGCCGTCAATGGATAGTTTCATACCCAAAAAAGGCTATCCAAATCTCAATCGGGTCTCTGAAGTTTTTTGGCCTTCTGTTTTCCATCACGTGAATTTTTACGTTAAAACAGGATCACCGTGGATGGTCTTCGATTTACCTTCCCTGGAGAGTGGTGCACCATGGTACTGTACCATTTCAAATCCCTGCACCCATTTCTAAAAGTCGAACGACGCTGTTTCGGCTTTTTGGACGAATGTTGCACCTTGCACCGCGAATGTTGCACCCTATGGATATCGATTCTTCGGACGGCCATAATTGTTGGCTCGTTTAGAGTTACGGGAGCCATAATCAGTCAAAATGAAGCTCTCAGTGAGTTCTACGACTTTGATGGCTGTAAGCCGTCTATGGATAGTTTCATACCCAAAAAAGGCTATCCGAACCTAAATCGTGTCTTTGAAATTTTTTGTCCATCTGTTTTCCATCACGTGAATTTTTACATTAAAACGGGATCACCGTGGATGGTCTTCGATTTACCTTCCCTAGAGAGTGGTGCACCATGGTACTATTCCATTTTAAATCCCTGCACCCATTTCTATAAGTCGAATGGCGCTGTTTCGGCTTTTTGGACGAATGTTGCACCTTGCACCGCGAATGTTGCACCCTGTGGATATCGATTCTTTAGACGGCCATAACTGTTGGCTCGTTTAGTGTTACGGGAGCCATAACCAGTCAAATGAAGCTCTTAGTGAGTTCTACAGCTTAAACGGCTGTAAGCCGTCAATGGATAGTTTCATACCCAAAAAAGGCTATCCGAACCTCAATCGTGTCTCTTATGTTTTTTGTCCTTCTGTTTTCCATCACATGAATTTTTACGTTAAAACGGGATCACCGTGGCTGGTCCTCGATTTACCTTCCCAGGATAGTGGTGTACCATGGTACTATTCCACTTCAAATCCCTGCACCCATTTCTAAAAGTCGAACGGCGCTGTTTCAGCTCTTTGGACGAATGTTGCACCTTGCACCGCGAATGTTGCACCCTGTGGATATTGATTCTTCGGACGGCCATAACTGTTGGCTCGTTTAGAGTTACGGGAGCCATAACCAGTCAAAACGAAGCTCTCAGTGAGTTCTATGGCTTTGATGGCTGTAAGCTATCAATGGATAGTTTCATACCCAAAAAAGGCTATCTGAACCTCAATCGGGTCTTTGAAGTTTTTTGGCCTTCTGTTTTCCATCACGTGAATTTTTACGTTAAAACGGGATCACCGTGGATGGTCTTCGATTTACCTTCCCTGGAGAGTGGTGCACCATGGTACTATTCCATTTCAAATCCCTGCACCCATTTCTAAAAGTCGAATGGTGCTGTTTTGGCTTTTTGGACGAATGTTGCACCTTGCACCGCGAATGTTGCACCCTGTGGATATCGATTCTTCGGACGGCCATAACTGTTGGCTCGTTTAGAGTTATGGGAGCCATAACCAGTCAAAACGAAGCTCTCAGTGAGTTCTATGGTTTTGACGCCTGTAAGCCGTCAATGGATAGTTTCATACCCAAAAAAAGCTATTCGAACCTCAATTGGGTCTCTGAAGTTTTTTGGCCTACTGTTTTCCATCACGTGAATTTTTACGTTAAAACGGGATCACCGTGGATGGTCTTCGACTTACCTTCCTTGGAGAGTGGTGCACCATGGTACTATTCCATTTCAAATCCCTGCATCCACTTCTAAAAGTCGAACGGCGCTGTTTCGGCTTTTTGGATGAATGTTGCACCCTGTGGATATCGATTCTTCGGACGGCCATAACTATCTTGTTTAGAGTTACGGGAGCCATAACCAGTCAAAACGAAGCTCTCAGTGACTTCTACGGCTTTGATGGCTGTAAGCCGTCAATGGATAGTTTCATACCCAAAAAAGGCTATCCAAATCTCAATCGGGTCTCTGAAGTTTTTTGGCCTTCTGTTTTCCATCACGTGAATTTTTACGTTAAAACAGGATCACCGTGGATGGTCTTCGATTTACCTTCCCTGGAGAGTGGTGCACCATGGTACTGTACCATTTCAAATCACTGCACCCATTTCTAAAAGTCGAACGGCGCTGTTTCGGCTTTTTGGACGAATGTTGCACCTTGCATCGCGAATGTTGAACCCTATGGATATCGATTCTTCGGACGGCCATAACTGTTGGCTCGTTTAGAGTTACGGGAGCCATAACCAGTCAAAATGAAGCTCTCAGTGAGTTCTACGACTTTGATGGCTGTAAGCCGTCTATGGATAGTTTCATACCCAAAAAAGGCTATCCGAACCTAAATCGTGTCTTTGAAATTTTTTGTCCATCTGTTTTCCATCACGTGAATTTTTACATTAAAACGGGATCACCGTGGATGGTCTTCGATTTACCTTCCCTAGAGAGTGGTGCACCATGGTACTGTTCCATTTTAAATCCCTGCACCCATTTCTATAAGTCGAATGGCGCTGTTTCGGCTTTTTGGACGAATGTTGCACCTTGCACCGCGAATGTTGCACCCTGTGGATATCGATTCTTTAGACGGCCATAACTGTTGGCTCGTTTAGTGTTACGGGAGCCATAACCAGTCAAATGAAGCTCTTAGTGAGTTCTACAGCTTAAACGGCTGTAAGCCGTCAATGGATAGTTTCATACCCAAAAAAGGCTATCCGAACCTCAATCGTGTCTCTTATGTTTTTTGTCCTTCTGTTTTCCATCACATGAATTTTTACGTTAAAACGGGATCACCGTGGCTGGTCCTCGATTTACCTTCCCAGGATAGTGGTGTACCATGGTACTATTCCACTTCAAATCCCTGCACCCATTTCTAAAAGTCGAATGGCGCTGTTTCAGCTCTTTGGACGAATGTTGCACCTTGCACCGCGAATGTTGCACCCTGTGGATATTGATTCTTCGGACGGCCATAACTGTTGGCTCGTTTAGAGTTACGGGAGCCATAACCAGTCAAAACGAAGCTCTCAGTGAGTTCTATGGCTTTGATGGCTGTAAGCTATCAATGGATAGTTTCATACCCAAAAAAGGCTATCTGAACCTCAATCGGGTCTTTGAAGTTTTTTGGCCTTCTGTTTTCCATCACGTGAATTTTTACGTTAAAACGGGATCACCGTGGATGGTCTTCGATTTACCTTCCCTGGAGAGTGGTGCACCATGGTACTATTCCATTTCAAATCCCTGCACCCATTTCTAAAAGTCGAATGGTGCTGTTTTGGCTTTTTGGACGAATGTTGCACCTTGCACCGCGAATGTTGCACCCTGTGGATATCGATTCTTCGGACGGCCATAACTGTTGGCTCGTTTAGAGTTACGGGAGCCATAACCAGTCAAAACGAAGCTCTCAGTGAGTTCTATGGTTTTGACGCCTGTAAGCCGTCAATGGATAGTTTCATACCCAAAAAAAGCTATTCGAACCTCAATTGGGTCTCTGAAGTTTTTTGGCCTACTGTTTTCCATCACGTGAATTTTTACGTTAAAACGGGATCACCGTGGATGGTCTTCGACTTACCTTCCTTGGAGAGTGGTGCACCATGGTACTATTCCATTTCAAATCCCTGCATCCACTTCTAAAAGTCGAACGGCGCTGTTTCGGCTTTTTGGATGAATGTTGCACCCTGTGGATATCGATTCTTCGGACGGCCATAACTATCTTGTTTAGAGTTACGGGAGCCATAACCAGTCAAAACGAAGCTCTCAGTGACTTCTACGGCTTTGATGGCTGTAAGCCGTCAATGGATAGTTTCATACCCAAAAAAGGCTATCCAAATCTCAATCGGGTCTCTGAAGTTTTTTGGCCTTCTGTTTTCCATCACGTGAATTTTTACGTTAAAACAGGATCACCGTGGATGGTCTTCGATTTACCTTCCCTGGAGAGTGGTGCACCATGGTACTGTACCATTTCAAATCACTGCACCCATTTCTAAAAGTCGAACGGCGCTGTTTCGGCTTTTTGGACGAATGTTGCACCTTGCATCGCGAATGTTGAACCCTATGGATATCGATTCTTCGGACGGCCATAACTGTTGGCTCGTTTAGAGTTACGGGAGCCATAACCAGTCAAAATGAAGCTCTCAGTGAGTTCTACGACTTTGATGGCTGTAAGCCATCTATGGATAGTTTCATACCCAAAAAAGGCTATCCGAACCTAAATCGTGTCTTTGAAATTTTTTGTCCATCTGTTTTCCATCACGTGAATTTTTACATTAAAACGGGATCACCGTGGATGGTCTTCGATTTACCTTCCCTAGAGAGTGGTGCACCATGGTACTGTTCCATTTTAAATCCCTGCACCCATTTCTATAAGTCGAATGGCGCTGTTTCGGCTTTTTGGACGAATGTTGCACCTTGCACCGCGAATGTTGCACCCTGTGGATATCGATTCTTTAGACGGCCATAACTGTTGGCTCGTTTAGTGTTACGGGAGCCATAACCAGTCAAATGAAGCTCTTAGTGAGTTCTACAGCTTAAACGGCTGTAAGCCATCAATGGATAGTTTCATACCCAAAAAAGGCTATCCGAACCTCAATCGTGTCTCTTATGTTTTTTGTCCTTCTGTTTTCCATCACATGAATTTTTACGTTAAAACGGGATCACCGTGGCTGGTCCTCGATTTACCTTCCCAGGATAGTGGTGTACCATGGTACTATTCCACTTCAAATCCCTGCACCCATTTCTAAAAGTCGAACGGCGCTGTTTCAGCTCTTTGGACGAATGTTGCACCTTGCACCGCGAATGTTGCACCCTGTGGATATTGATTCTTCGGACGGCCATAACTGTTGGCTCGTTTAGAGTTACGGGAGCCATAACCAGTCAAAACGAAGCTCTCAGTGAGTTCTATGGCTTTGATGGCTGTAAGCTATCAATGGATAGTTTCATACCCAAAAAAGGCTATCTGAACCTCAATCGGGTCTTTGAAGTTTTTTGGCCTTCTGTTTTCCATCACGTGAATTTTTACGTTAAAACGGGATCACCGTGGATGGTCTTCGATTTACCTTCCCTGGAGAGTGTTGCACCATGGTACTATTCCATTTCAAATCCCTGCACCCATTTCTAAAAGTCGAATGGTGCTGTTTTGGCTTTTTGGACGAATGTTGCACCTTGCACCGCGAATGTTGCACCCTGTGGATATCGATTCTTCGGACGGCCATAACTGTTGGCTCGTTTAGAGTTACGGGAGCCATAACCAGTCAAAACGAAGCTCTCAGTGAGTTCTATGGTTTTGACGCCTGTAAGCCGTCAATGGATAGTTTCATACCCAAAAAAAGCTATTCGAACCTCAATTGGGTCTCTGAAGTTTTTTGGCCTACTGTTTTCCATCACGTGAATTTTTACGTTAAAACGGGATCACCGTGGATGGTCTTCGACTTACCTTCCCTGGAGAGTGGTGCACCATGGTACTATTCCATTTCAAATCCCTGCATCCACTTCTAAAAGTCGAACGGCGCTGTTTCGGCTTTTTGGATGAATGTTGCACCCTGTGGATATCGATTCTTCGGACGGCCATAACTATCTTGTTTAGAGTTACGGGAGCCATAACCAGTCAAAACCAAGCTCTCAGTGACTTCTACGGCTTTGATGGCTGTAAGCCGTCAATGGATAGTTTCATACCCAAAAAAGGCTATCCAAATCTCAATCGGGTCTCTGAAGTTTTTTGGCCTTCTGTTTTCCATCACGTGAATTTTTACGTTAAAACAGGATCACCGTGGATGGTCTTCGATTTACCTTCCCTGGAGAGTGGTGCACCATGGTACTGTACCATTTCAAATCACTGCACCCATTTCTAAAAGTCGAACGGCGCTGTTTCGGCTTTTTGGACGAATGTTGCACCTTGCATCGCGAATGTTGAACCCTATGGATATCGATTCTTCGGACGGCCATAACTGTTGGCTCGTTTAGAGTTACGGGAGCCATAACCAGTCAAAATGAAGCTCTCAGTGAGTTCTACGACTTTGATGGCTGTAAGCCGTCTATGGATAGTTTCATACCCAAAAATGGCTATCCAAACCTAAATCGTGTCTCTGAAATTTTTTGTCCTTCTGTTTTCCATCACGTGAAATTTTACATTAAAACGGGATCACCGTGGATGGTCTTCGATTTACCTTCCCTAGAGAGTGGTGCACCATGGTACTGTTCCATTTTAAATCCCTGCACCCATTTCTATAAGTCGAATGGCGCTGTTTCGGCTTTTTGGACGAATGTTGCACCTTGCACCGCGAATGTTGCACCCTGTGGATATCGATTCTTTAGACGGCCATAACTGTTGGCTCGTTTAGTGTTACGGGAGCCATAACTAGTCAAATGAAGCTCTTAGTGAGTTCTACAGCTTAAACGGCTGTAAGCCGTCAATGGATAGTTTCATACCCAAAAAAGGCTATCCGAACCTCAATCGTGTCTCTTATGTTTTTTGTCCTTCTGTTTTCCATCACATGAATTTTTACGTTAAAACGGGATCACCGTGGCTGGTCCTCGATTTACCTTCCCAGGATAGTGGTGCACCATGGTACTATTCCACTTCAAATCCCTGCACCCATTTCTAAAAGTCGAACGGCGCTGTTTCAGCTTTTTGGACGAATGTTGCACCTTGCACCGCGAATGTTGCACCCTGTGGATATTGATTCTTCGGACGGCCATAACTGTTGGCTCGTTTAGAGTTACGGGAGCCATAACCAGTCAAAACGAAGCTCTCGGTGAGTTCTGCGACTTTGATGGCTGTAAGCTGTCAGTGGATAGTTTCATACCCAAAAAAGGCTATACGAACCTCAATCGTGTCTCTGAAATTTTTTGTCCTTCTGTTTTACATCACGTGAATTTTTACGTTAAAATGGGATCACCGTGGATGGTCTTCGATTTACCTTCCCTAGAGAGTGGTGCACCATGGTACTGTTCCATTTTAAATCCCTGCACCCATTTCTATAAGTCGAATGGCGCTGTTTCGGCTTTTTGGACGAATGTTGCACCTTGCACCGCGAATGTTGCACCTTGTGGATATCGATTCTTCAGACGGCCATAACTGTTGGCTCGTTTAGAGTTACGGGAGCCATAACCAGTCAAACGAAGCTCTCAGTGAGTTATACAGCTTAAACGGCTGTAAGCCGTCAATGGATAGTTTCATAACCAAAAAAGGCTATCCGAACCTCAATCGTGTCTCTTATGTTTTTTGTCCTTCTGTTTTCCATCACATGAATTTTTACGTTAAAACGGGATCACCGTGGCTGGTCCTCGATTTACCTTCCCTGGATAGTGGTGCACCATGGTACTATTCCATTTCAAATCCCTGCACCCATTTCTAAAAGTCCAACTGCGATGTTTCGGCTTTTTGGACGAATGTTGCACCTTGCACCGCGAATGTTGCACCCTATGGATATTGATTCTTCGGACGGCCATAACTGTTGGCTCGTTTAGAGTTACGGGAGCCATAACCAGTCAAAACGAAGCTCTCAGTGAGTTCTACGACTTTGATGGCTGTAAGCCGTCAGTGGATAGTTTCATACCCAAAAAAGGCTATACGAACCTCAATCGTGTCTCTGAAATTTTTTGTCCTTCTGTTTTCCATCACGTGAATTTTTACGTTAAAACGGGATCACCGTGGCTGGTCTTCGATTTACCTTCCCTGGATAGTGGTGCACCATGGTACTATTCCATTTCAAATCCCTGCACCCATTACTAAAAGTCGAACGATGCTGTTTCGGCTTTTTGGACGAATGTTGCACCTTGCACCACGAATGTTGCACCCTGTGGATATCGATTCTTCGGACGGCCATAACTGTTGGCTCGTTTAGAGTTACGGGAGCCATAACCTATCAAAATGAAACTCTCAGTGGGTTCTATAGCTTTGACGGCTGTAAGCCATAAATGGATAGTTTCATACCCAAAAAAGGCTATCCGAACATCAATCGGGTCTTTGAATTTTTTCGGCCTTCTATTTTCCATCACGTGAATTTTTACGTTAAAACGGGATCACCGTGGCTGGTCCTCGATTTACCTTCCCTGGATAGTGGTGCACCATGGTACTATTCCATTTCAAATCCCTGCACCCATTTCTAAAAGTCGAACGGCGCTGTTTCGGCTTTTTGGACGACTGTTGCATCTTGCACCGCGAATGTTGCACCTTGTAGATATCGATTCTTCGGACGACCATAACTTTTGGCTCGTTTAGAGTTACGGGAGCTATAACCAGTCAAAACGAAGCTCTCAGTGAGTTCTACAGCTTTGACGGCTGTAAGTCATCAATGGATAGTTTCACACCCAAAAAAAGCTATCCGAACCTTAATTGGGTCTCAGACGTTTTTTGGCCTTCTGTTTCCATCACGTGAATTTTTACGTTAAAACGGGATCACCGTGGATGGTCTTCGATTTACCTTCCCTGGAGAGTGGTGCACCATGGTACTGTTCCATTTTAAATTCCTGCACCCATTTCTAAAAGTCGAACGGCACTGTTTCGGCTTTTTGGTCGAATGTTGCACCTTGCACCGCGAATGTTGCACCCTGTGGATATTGTTTCTTCGGACGGCCATAACTGTTGGCTCGTTTAGAGTTACGGGAGCCATAATCAGTCAAAACGAAGCTCTCAGTGAGTTCTACGCCTTTGACAGCTGTAAGCCGTCAATGGATAGATTCATACACAAAAAAGGCTATCCGAACCTCAATCGGGTCTTTGAAGTTTTTTGGCCTTCTGTTTTCCATCACGTGAATTTTTACGTTAAAAAGGGATCACCGTGGCTGGTCTTAGATTTACCTTCCCTGGAGAGTGGTGCACCATGGTACTGTTCCATTTCAAATCCCTGCACCCACTTCTAAAAGTCGAACGGCGTTGTTTCGGCTTTTTGGACGAATGTTGCACCTTGCACCGCGAATGTTGCACCCTGTGGATATCGATTCTTCCGACGGCCATAACTCTTGGCTCGTTTAGAGTTACGGGAGCCATAACTAGTCAAAACGAAGCTCTCAGTGAGTTCTACGGCTTTGACGGCTGTAAGCCGTCAATGGATAGTTTCATACCCAAAAAAGGCTATCCGAACCTCAATCGGGTCTTTGAAGTTTTTTGGCCTTCTGTTTTCCATCACGTGAATTTTTCCGTTAAAACGGGATCACCGTGGCTGGTCTTCGATATACCTTCCCTGGAGAGTGGTGCACCATGGTACTGTTCCATTTCAAATCCCTGCACCCACTTCTAAAAGTCGAACGGCGCTTTTTCGGCTTTTTGGACGAATGTTGCACCTTGCACCGCGAATGTTGCACCCTGTGGATATCGATTCTTCGGACGGCCATAACTCTTGGCTCGTTTAGAGTTGCGGGAGCCATAACTAGTCAAAACGAAGCTCTTAGTGAGTTCTATGGCTTTGACGGCTGTAAGCCGTCAATGCATAGTTTCATACCCAAAAAAGGCTATCCGAACCTCAATCGGTTTTTTGAAGTTTTTTGGCCTTCTGTTTTCCATCACGTGAATTTTTACGTTAAAACGGGATCACCGTGGATGGTCTTCGATTTACCTTCCTTGGAGAGTGGTGCACCATGGTACTATTCCATTTCAAGTCCCTACACCCATTTCTAAAAGTCGAACGGCGCTGTTTCGGCTTTTTGGACGAATGTTGCACCTTGCACCGCGAATGTTGCACCCTGTGGATATTGATTCTTCGGACGGCCATAACTGTTGGCTCGTTTAGAGTTACGGGAGCCATAACTAGTCAAAACGAAGCTCTCAGTGAGTTCTACGACTTTGATGGCTGTAAGCCGTCAATGGATAGTTTCATACCCAAAAAAGGCTATCCGAACCTCATTCGTGTTTCTGAAATTTTTTGTCCTTCTGTTTTCCATCACGTGAATTTTTACGTTAAAACAGGATCACTGTGGCTGGTCTTCGATTTACCTTCCCTGGATAGTGGTGCACCATGGTACTATTCCATTTCAAATCCCTACACCCATTTCTAAAAGTCGAACGGCGCTGTTTCGGCTTTTTGGACGAATGTTGCACCTTGCACCGCGAATGTTGCACCCTGTGGATATCGATTCTTCGGACGGCAATAACTGTTGGCTCGTTTAGAGTTACGGGAGCCATAACCTATAAAAATGAAGCTCTCAGTGAGTTCTATAGCTTTGACGGCTGTAAGCCATAAATGGATAGTTTCGTATCCAAAAAAGGCTATCCGAACCTCAATCGGATCTTTGAATTTTTTCGGCCTTCTATTTTCCATCACGGGAATTTTTACGTTAAAACGGGATCACCATGGATGGTCTTCGATTTACCTTCCCTGGATAGTGGTGCACCATGGTACTATTCCATTTCAAATCCCTGCACCCATTTCTAAAAGTCGAACGACGCTGTTTCTGCTTTTTGGACGAATGTTGCACCTTGCACCGCGAATGTTGCACCCTGTGGATATCGATTCTTCGGACGGCCATAACTGTTGGCTCGTTTAGAGTTACGGGAGCCATAACCTATCAAAACGAAGCTCTCAGTGAGTTCTACAGCTTTGATGGCTGTAAGCCATAAATGGATAGTTTCATACCCAAAAAAGGCTATCCGAACCTCAATCGGGTCTTTGAATTTTTTCGGCCTTCTATTTTCCATCACGTGAATTTTTATGTTAAAACGGGATCACCTTGGATGGTCTTCGATTTACCTTCCCTGGAGAGTGGTGCACCATGGTACTATTCCATTTCAAATCCCTGCACCCATTTCTAAAAGTCGAATGGCGCTGTTTCGGCTTTTTGGACGAATGTTGCATCTTGCACCGTGAATGTTGCACCCTGTGGATATCGATTCTTCGGACGGCCATAACTGTTGGCTCGTTTAGTGTTACGGGAGCCATAACCAGTCAAAACGAAGCTCTCAGTGAGTTCTACATCTTTGACGGCTGTAAGTCATCAATGGATAGTTTCACACCCAAAAAAAGCTATCCGAACCTCAATTGGGTCTTAGAAGTTTTTTGGCCTTCTGTTTTCCATCACGTGAATTTTTACGTTAAAACGGGATCACCGTGGATGGTCCTCGATTTACCTTCCCTGGAGAGTGGTGCACCATGGTACTGTTCCATTTTAAATCCCTGCACCCATTTCTAAAAGTCGAACGGTACTGTTTCGGCTTTTTGGACGAATTTGCACCTTGCACCGCGAATGTTGCACCATGTGGATATTGTTTCTTCGGACGGCCATAACTGTTGGCTCGTTTAGAGTTACGGGAGCCATAACTAGTCAAAACGAAGCTCTCAGTGAGTTCTATACCTTTGACAGCTGTAAGCCGTCAATGGATAGTTTCAAACACAAAAAAGGCTATCCGAACCTCAATCGGGTCTTTGAAGTTTTTTGGCCTTCTGTTTTCCATCACGTGAATTTTTACGTTAAAACGGGATCACCGTGGCTGGTCTTAGATTTACCTTCCCTGGAGAGTGGTGCAACATGGTACTGTTCCATTTCAAATCCCTGCACCCACTTCTAAAAGTCGAACGGCGCTGTTTCGGCTTTTTGGACGAATGTTGCACCTTGCACCGCGAATGTTGCATCCTGTGGATATTGATTCTTCGGACGGCCATAACTGTTGGCTTGTTTAGAGTTACGGGAGCCATAACTAGTCAAAACGAAGCTCTCAGTGAGTTCTACGACTTTGATGGCTGTAAGCCGTCAATGGATAGTTTCATACCCAAAAAAGGCTATCCGAACCTCAATCGTGTCTTTGAAATTTTTTGTCCTTCTGTTTTCCATCACGTGAATTTTTACGTTAAAACGGGATCACCGTGGCTGGTCTTCGATTTACCTTCCCTGGATAGTGGTGCACCATGGTACTATTCCATTTCAAATCCCTACACCCATTTCTAAAAGTCGAACGGCACTGTTTCGGCTTTTTGGACGAATGTTGCAACTTGCACCGCGAATGTTGCACCCTGTGGATATCGATTCTTCGGACGGCCATAACTGTTGGCTCGTTTAGAGTTACGGGAGCCATAACCTATCAAAATGAAGCTCTCAGTGAGTTCTATAGCTTTGACGGCTGTATGCCATAAATGGATAGTTTCGTACCCAAAAAAGGCTATCCGAACCTCAATCGGATCTTTGAATTTTTTCGGCCTTCTATTTTCCATCACGTGAATTTTTACGTTAAAACGGGATCACCGTGGATGGTCTTCGATTTACCTTCCCTGGAGAGTGGTGCACCATGCTACTATTCCATTTCAAACCCCTGCACCCATTTCTAAAAGTCGAACGGCGCTGTTGCGGCTTTTTGGACGAATGTTGCACCTTGCACCGCGAATGTTGCACCCTGTGGATATTGATTCTTCGGACGGCCATAACTGTTGGCTCGTTTAGAGTTACGGGGTCCATAACTAGTCAAAACGAAGCTCTCAGTGAGTGCTACGACTTTGATGGCTGTAAGCCGTCAATGGATAGTTTCATACCCAAAAAAGGCTATCCGAACCTCAATCGTGTCTCTGAAATTTTTTGTCCTTCTGTTTTCCATCACGTGAATTTTTACGTTAAAACGGGATCACCGTGGCTGGTCTTCGATTTACCTTCCCTGGATAGTGGTGCACCATGGTACTATTCCATTTCAAATCCCTACACCCATTTCTAAAAGTCGAACGACGCTGTTTCTGCTTTTTGGACGAATGTTGCACCTTGCACCGCGAATGTTGCACCCTATGGATATCGATTCTTCGGACGGCCATAACTGTTGGCTCGTTTAGAGTTACGGGAGCCATAACCTAACAAAACGAAGCTCTCAGTGAGTTCTACAGCTTTGACGGCTGTAAGCCATAAATGGATAGTTTCATACCCAAAAAAGGCTATCCGAACCTCAATCGGGTCTTTGAATTTTTTCGGCCTTCTATTTTCCATCACGTGAATTTTTACGTTAAAACGGGATCACTTTGGATGGTCTTCGATTTACCTTCCCTGGAGAGTGGTGCACCATGGTACTATTCCATTTCAAATCCCTGCACCCATTTCTAAAAGTCGAATGGCGCTGTTTCGGCTTTTTGGACGAATGTTGCACCTTGCACCGCGAATGTTGCACCCTGTGGATATCGATTCTTCGGACGGCCATAACTGTTGGCTCGTTTAGTGTTACGGGAGCCATAACCAGTCAAAACGAAGCTCTCAGTGAGTGCTACGACTTTGATGGCTGTAAGCCATAAATGGATAGTTTCAAACACAAAAAAGGCTATCCGAACCTCAATCGGGTCTTTGAAGTTTTTTGGCCTTCTGTTTTCCATCACGTGAATTTTTACGTTAAAACGGGATCACCGTGGCTGGTCTTAGATTTACCTTCCCTGGAGAGTGGTGCAACATGGTACTGTTCCATTTCAAATCCCTGCATCCACTTCTAAAAGTCGAACGGCGCTGTTTCGGCTTTTTGGACGAATGTTGCACCTTGCACCGCGAATGTTGCATCCTGTGGATATTGATTCTTCGGACGGCCATAACTGTTGGCTCGTTTAGAGTTACGGGAGCCATAACTAGTCAAAACGAAGCTCTCAGTGAGTTCTACGACTTTGATGGCTGTAAGCCATCAATGGATAGTTTCATACCCAAAAAAGGCTATCCGAACCTCAATCGTGTCTTTGAAATTTTTTGTCCTTCTGTTTTCCATCACGTGAATTTTTACGTTAAAACGGGATCACCGTGGCTGGTCTTCGATTTACCTTCCCTGGATAGTGGTGCACCATGGTACTATTCCATTTCAAATCCCTGCACCCATTACTAAAAGTCGAACGATGCTGTTTCGGCTTTTTGGACGAATGTTGCACCTTGCACCGCGAATGTTGCACCCTGTGGATATCGATTCTTCGGACGGCCATAACTGTTGGCTCGTTTAGAGTTACGGGAGCCATAACCTATCAAAATGAAACTCTCAGTGAGTTCTATAGCTTTGACGGCTGTAAGCCATAAATGGATAGTTTCATACCCAAAAAAGGCTATCCGAACATCAATCGGGTCTTTGAATTTTTTCGGCCTTCTATTTTCCATCACGTGAATTTTTACGTTAAAACGGGATCACCGTGGATGGTCTTCGATTTACCTTCCCTGGAGAGTGGTGCACCATGCTACTATTCCATTTCAAATCCCTGCACCCATTTCTAAAAGTCGAACGGCGCTGTTTCGGCTTTTTGGACGAATGTTGCACCTTGCACCGCGAATGTTGCACCCTGTGGATATTGATTCTTCGGACGGCCATAACTGTTGGCTCGTTTAGAGTTACGGGGTCCATAACTAGTCAAAACGAAGCTCTCAGTGAGTGCTACGACTTTGATGGCTGTAAGCCGTCAATGGATAGTTTCATACCCAAAAAAGGCTATCCGAACCTCAATCGTGTCTTTGAAATTTTTTGTCCTTCTGTTTTCCATCACGTGAATTTTTACGTTAAAACGGGATCACCGTGGCTGGTCTTCGATTTACCTTCCCTGGATAGTGGTGCACCATGGTACTATTCCATTTCAAATCCCTGAACCCATTTCTAAAAGTCGAACGATGCTGTTTCTGCTTTTTGGACGAATGTTGCACCTTGCACCGCGAATGTTGCACCCTGTGGATATCGATTCTTCGGACGACCATAACTGTTGGCTCGTTTAGAGTTACGGGAGCCATAACCTATCAAAACGAAGCTCTCAGTGAGTTCTACAGCTTTGACGGCTGTAAGCCATAAATGGATAGTTTCATACCCAAAAAAGGCTATCCGAACCTCAATCGGGTCTTTGAATTTTTTCGGCCTTCTATTTTCCATCACGTGAATTTTTACGTTAAAACGGGATCACCTTGGATGGTCTTCGATTTACCTTCCCTGGAGAGTGGTGCACCATGGTACTATTCCATTTCAAATCCCTGCACCCATTTCTAAAAGTCGAATGGCGCTGTTTCGGCTTTTTGGACGAATGTTGCATCTTGCACCGCGAATGTTGCACCCTGTGGATATCGATTCTTCGGACGGCCATAACTGTTGGCTCGTTTAGTGTTACGGGAGCCATAACCAGTCAAAACGAAGCTCTCAGTGAGTTCTACATCTTTGACGGCTGTAAGTCATCAATGGATAGTTTCACACCCAAAAAAAGCTATCCGAACCTCAATTGGGTCTCAGAAGTTTTTTGGCCTTCTGTTTTCCATCACGTGAATTTTTACGTTAAAACGGGATCACCGTGGATGGTCCTCGATTTACCTTCCCTGGAGAGTGGTGCACCATGGTACTGTTCCATTTTAAATCCCTGCACCCATTTCTAAAAGTCGAACGGTACTGTTCCGGCTTTTTGGACGAATGTTGCACCTTGCACCGCGAATGTTGCACCATGTGGATATTGTTTCTTCGGACGGCCATAACTGTTGGCTCGTTTAGATTTACGGGAGCCATAACCAGTCAAAACGAAGCTCTCAGTGAGTTCTACGCCTTTGACAGCTGTAAGCCGTCAATGGATAGTTTCAAACACAAAAAAGGCTATCCGAACCTCAATCGGGTCTTTGAAGTTTTTTGGACTTCTGTTTTCCATCACGTGAATTTTTACGTTAAAACGGGATCACCGTGGCTGGTCTTAGATTTACCTTCCCTGGAGAGTGGTGCAACATGGTACTGTTCCATTTCAAATCCCTGCACCCACTTCTAAAAGTCGAACGGCGCTGTTTCGGCTTTTTGGACGAATGTTGCACCTTGCACCGCGAATGTTGCATCCTGTGGATATTGATTCTTCGGACGGCCATAACTGTTGGCTCGTTTAGAGTTACGGGAGCCATAACTAGTCAAAACGAAGCTCTCAGTGAGTTCTACGACTTTGATGGATGTAAGCCGTCAATGGATAGTTTCATACCCAAAAAAGGCTATCCGAACCTCAATCGTGTCTCTGAAATTTTTTGTCCTTCTGTTTTCCATCACGTGAAGTTTTACGTTAAAACGGGATCACCGTGGCTGGTCTTCGATTTACCTTCCCTGGATAGTGGTGCACCATGGTACTATTCCATTTCAAATCCCTACACCCATTTCTAAAAGTCCAACGGCACTGTTTCGGCTTTTTGGACGAATGTTGCAACTTGCACCGCGAATGTTGCACCCTGTGGATATCGATTCTTCGGACGGCCATAACTGTTGGCTTGTTTAGAGTTACGGGAGCCATAACCTATCAAAATGAAGCTCTCAGTGAGTTCTATAGCTTTGACGGCTGTATGCCATAAATGGATAGTTTCGTACCCAAAAAAGGCTATCCGAACCTCAATCGGATCTTTGAATTTTTTCGGCCTTCTATTTTCCATCACGTGAATTTTTACGTTAAAACGGGATCACCGTGGATGGTCTTCGATTTACCTTCCCTGGAGAGTGGTGCACCATGGTACTATTCCATTTCAAATCCCTGCACCCATTTCTAAAAGTCGAACGGCGCTGTTTCGGCTTTTTGGATGAATGTTGCATCTTGCACCGCGAATGTTGCACCCTGTAGATATTGATTCTTCGGACGGCCATACTTGTTGGCTCGTTTAGAGTTACGGGAGCCATAACCAGTCAAAACGAAGCTCTCAGTGAGTTCTACAGCTTTGACGGTTGTAAGTCGGCAATGGATAGTTTCATACCCAAAAAAAGCTATCCGAACCTCAATTGGGTCTCAGAAGTTTTTTGGCCTTCTGTTTTCCATCACGTGAATTTTTACATTAAAACGGGATCACCGTGGATGGTCTTCGATTTACCTTCCCTGGAGAGTGGTGCACCATGGTACTGTTCCATTTTAAATCCCTGCACCCATTTCTAAAAGTCGAACGGCGCTGTTTCGGCTTTTTGGACGAATGTTTCATCTTGCACCGCGAATGTTGCACCTTGTAGATATCGATTCTTCGGACGACCATAACTTTTGGCTCGTTTAGAGTTACGGGAGCCATAACCAGTCAAAACGAAGCTCTCAGTGAGTTCTACAGCATTGATGGCTGTAAGTCATCAATGGATAGTTTCACACCCAAAAAAAGCTATCCGAACCTTAATTGGGTCTTAGAAGTTTTGTGGCCTTCTGTTTTCCATCACGTGAATTTTTACGTTAAAACGGGATCACCGTGGATGGTCTTCGATTTACCTTCCTTGGAGAGTGGTGCACCATGGTACTGTTCCATTTTAAATCCCTGCACCCATTTCTAAAAGTCGAACGCCACTGTTTTGGCTTTTTGGACGAATGTTGTACCTTGCACCGCGAATGTTGCACCCTGTGGATATTGTTTCTTCGGACGGCCATAACTGTTGGCTCGTTTAGAGTTACGGGAGCCATAACCAGTCAAAACGAAGCTCTCAGTGAGTTCTACGCCTTTGACAGCTGTAAGCCGTCAATGGATAGATTCATACACAAAAAAGGCTATCCGAACCTCAATCGGGTCTTTGAAGTTTTTTGGCCTTTTGTTTTCCATCACGTGAATTTTTACATTAAAACGGGATCACCGTGGCTGGTCTTAGATTTACCTTCCCTGGAGAGTGGTGCACCATGGTACTGTTCCATTTCAAATCCCTGCACCCACTTCTAAAAGTCGAACGGCGCTGTTTCGGCTTTTTGGACGAATGTTGCACCTTGCACCGCGAATGTTGCAATCTGTGGATATGGATTCTTCGGACGACCATAACTCTTGGCTCGTTTAGAGTTACGGGAGCCATAACCAGTCAAAACGAAGCTCTCAGTGAGTTCTACAGCTTTGACGGCTGTAAGTCGTCAATGGATAGTTTCATACCCAAAAAAGGCTATCCGAACCTCAATCGGGTCTTTGAAGTTTTTTGGCCTTCTGTTTTCCATCACGTGAATTTTTCCGTTAAAACGGGATCACCGTGGCTGGTCTTCGATATACCTTCCCTGGAGAGTGGTGCACCATGGTACTGTTCCATTTCAAATCCCTGCACCCACTTCTAAAAGTCGAACGGCGCTGTTTCGGCTTTTTGGACGAATGTTGCACCCTATGGATATCGATTCTTCGGACGGCCATAACTCTTGGCTCGTTTAGAGTTGTCGGAGCCATAACTAGTCAAAACGAAGCTCTTAGTGAGTTCTACGGCTTTGACGGCTGTAAGCCGTTTATGGATAGTTTCAAACACAAAAAAGGCTATCCGAACCTCAATCGGGTCTTTGAAGTTTTTTGGCCTTCTGTTTTCCATCACGTGAATTTTTACGTTAAAACGGGATCACCGTGGATGGTCTTCGATTTACCTTCCCTGGAGAGTGGTGCACCATGGTACTATTCCATTTCAAGTCCCTGCACCCATTTCTAAAAGTCGAACGGCGCTGTTTCGGCTTTTTGGACGAATGTTGCACCTTGCACCGCGAATGTTGCACCCTGTGGATATTGATTCTTCGGACGGCCATAACTGTTGGCTCGTTTAGAGTTACGGGGTCCATAACTAGTCAAAACGAAGCTCTCAGTGAGTTCTACGACTTTGATGGCTGTAAGCCGTCAATGGATAGTTTCATACCCAAAAAAGGCTATCCGAACCTCAATCGTGTCTCTGAAATTTTTTGTCCTTCTGTTTTCCATCACGTGAATTTTTTACGTTAAAATGGGATCACCGTGGCTGGTCTTCGATTAACCTTCCCTGGATAGTGGTGCACCATGGTACTATTCCATTTCAAATCCCTACACCCATTTCTAAAAGTCGAACGGTGCTGTTTCGGCTTTTTGGACGAATGTTGCACCTTGCACCGCGAATGTTGCAACCTGTGGATATCGATTCTTCGGACGGCCATAACTGTTGGCTCATTTAGAGTTACGGGAGCCATAACCTATCAAAATGAAGCTCTCAGTGAGTTCTATAGCTTTGACGGCTGTAAGCCATAAATGGATAGTTTCGTACCCAAAAAAGGCCATCCGAACCTCAATCGGATCTTTGAATTTTTTCGGCCTTCTATTTTCCATCACGTGAATTTTTACGTTAAAACGGGATCACCATGGATGGTCTTCGATTTACCTTCCCTGGAGAGTGGTGCACCATGGTACTATTCCATTTCAAATCCCTGCACCCATTTCTAAAAGTCGAACGGCGCTGTTTCGGCTTTTTGGACGAATGTTGCATCTTGCACCGCGAATGTTGCACCCTGTAGATATTGATTCTTCGGACGGCCATACTTGTTGGCTCGTTTAGAGTTACGGGAGCCATAACCAGTCAAAAAGAAGCTCTCAGTGAGTTCTACAGCTTTGACGGCTGTAAGTCGGCAATGGATAGTTTCATACCCAAAAAAAGCTATCCGAACCTCAATTGGGTCTCAGAAGTTTTTTGGCCTTCTATTTTCCATCACGTGAATTTTTACGTTAAAACGGGATCACCGTGGATGATATTCGATTTACCTTCCCTGGAGAGTGTCGCACCATGGTACTGTTCCATTTTAAATCCCTGCACCCATTTCTAAAAGTCGAACGGCACTGTTTTGGCTTTTTGGACGAATGTTGCACCTTGCACCGCGAATGTTGCACCCTGTGGATATTGTTTCTTCGGACGGCCATAACTGTTGGCTCGTTTAGAGTTACGGGAGCCATAACCAGTGAAAACGAAGCTCTCAGTGAGTTCTACGCCTTTGACAGCTGTAAGCCGTCAATGGGTAGTTTCATACACAAAAAAGGCTATCCGAACCTCAATCGGGTCTTTGAAGTTATTTGGCCTTCTGTTTTCCATCATGTGAATTTTTACGTTAAAACGGGATCACCGTGGCTGGTCTTCGATTTACCTTCCCTGGAGAGTGGTGCACCATGGTACTGTTCCATTTCAAATCCCTACACCCACTTCTAAAAGTCGAATGGCGTTGTTTCGGCTTTTTGGACGAATGTTGCACCTTGCACCGCGAATGTTGCACCCTGTGGATATCGATTCTTCGGACGGCCATAACTCTTGGCTCGTTTAGAGTTACGGGAGCCATAACCAGTCAAAACGAAGCTCTCAGTGAGTTCTACGGCTTTGATGGCTGTAAGCCGTCAATGGATAGTTTCATACCCAAAAAAGGCTATCCGAACCTCAATCGGGTCTTTGAAGTTTTTTGGCCTTCTGTTTTCCATCACGTGAATTTTTCCGTTAAAACGGGATCACCGTGGCTGGTCTTCGATATACCTTCCCTGGAGAGTGGTGCACCATGGTACTGTTCCATTTCAAATCCCTGCACCCACTTCTAAAAGTCGAACGGCGCTGTTTCGGCTTTTTGGACGAATGTTGCACCTTGCACCGCGAATGTTGCACCCTGTGGATATCGATTCTTCGGACGGCCATAACTCTTGGCTCGTTTAGAGTTGCGGGAGCCATAACCATTCAAAACGAAGCTCTCAGTGAGTTCTACGGCTTTGACGGCTGTAAGCCGTCAATGGATAGTTTCATACCCAAGAAAGGCTATCCGAACCTCAATTGGGTCTTTGAAGTTTTTTGGCCTTCTGTTTTCCATCACGTGAATTTTTACGTTAAAACGGGATCACCGTGGATGGTCTTCGATTTACCTTCCCTGGAGAGTGGTGTACCATGGTACTATTCCATTTCAAATTCCTGCACCCATTTCTAAAAGTCGAACGGCGCTGTTTTGGCTTTTTGGACGAATGTTGCACCTTGCACCGCGAATGTTGCACCCTGTGGATATCGATTCTTCGGACGGCCATAACTGTTGGCTCGTTTAGAGTTACGGGAGCCATAACCAGTCAAAATGAAGCTCTTAGTTAGTTCTACGGTTTTGATGCCTGTAAGCCGTTAATGGATAGTTTCATATCCAAAAAAAACTATCCGAACCTCAATTGGGTCTCTGAAGTTTTTTGGCCTACTGTTTTCCATCACGTGAATTTTTACGTTAAAACGGGATCACCATGGATGGTCTTCGATTTACCTTCCCTAGAGAGTGGTTCACCATGGTACTATTCCATTTCAAATCCTTGCACCCATTTCTAAAAGTCGAACGGCGCTGTTTCGGCTTTTTGGATGAATGTTGCACCTTGCACCGCGAATATTGCACCCTGTGGATATTGATTCTTCGGACGGCCATAACTGTTGGCTCGTTTAGAGTTACGGGATCCATAACTAGTCAAAACGAAGCTCTCAGTGAGTTCTACGACTTTGATGGCTGTAAGCCGTCAATGGATAGTTTCATACCCAAAAAAGGCTATCCGAACCTCAATCGTGTCTCTGAAATTTTTTGTCCTTCTGTTTTCCATCACGTGAATTTTTACGTTAAAACGGGATCACCGTGGCTGGTCTTCGATTTACCTTCCCTGGATAATGGTGCATCATGGTACTATTCCATTTCAAATCCCAGCACCCATTTCTAAAAGTCGAACGGCGATGTTTCTGCTTTTTGGACGAATGTTGCACCTTGCACCGCGAATGTTGCACCCTGTGGATATCGATTCTTTGGATGGCCATAACTGTTGGCTCGTTTAGAGTTACGGGAGCCATAACCTATCAAAACAAAGCTCTCAGTGAGTTCTATAGCTTTGATGGCTGTAAGCCATAAATGGATAGTTTCATACCCAAAAAAGGCTATCCGAACCTCTATCGGGTCTTTGAATTTTTTCGGCCTTCTATTTTCCATCACGTGAATTTTTACGTTAAAACGGGATCACCGTGGATGGTCTTCGATTTACCTTCCCTGGAGAGTGGTGCACCATGGTACTATTCCATTTCAAATCCCTGCACCCATTTCTAAAAGTCGAATGGCGCTGTTTCGGCTTTTTGGACGAATGTTGCACCTTGCACCGCGAATGTTGCACCCTGTGGATATCGATTCTTCGGACGGCCATAACTGTTGGCTCGTTTAGTGTTACGGGAGCCATAACCAGTCAAAACGAAGCTCTCAGTGAGTTCTACATCTTTGACGGCTGTAAGTCATCAATGGATAGTTTCACACCCAAAAAAAGCTATCCGATCCTCAATTGGGTCTCAGAAGTTTTTTGGCCTTCTGTTTTCCATCACGTGAATTTTTACGTTAAAACGGGATCATCGTGGATGGTCTTCGATTTACCTTCCCTGGAGAGTGGTGCACCATGGTACTATTCCATTTCAAATCCCTGCACCCATTTCTAAAAGTCGAACGGTACTGTTTCGGCTTTTTGGACGAATGTTGCACCTTGCACCGCGAATGTTGCACCCTGTGGATATTGTTTCTTCGGACGGCCATAACTGTTGGCTCGTTTAGAGTTACGGGAGCCATAACCAGTCAAAACGAATCTCTCAGTGAGTTCTACGCCTTTGACAGCTGTAAGCCGTCAATGGATAGTTTCAAACACAAAAAAGGCTATCCGAACCTCAATCGGGTCTTTGAAGTTTTTTGGCCTTCTGTTTTCCATCACGTGAATTTTTACGTTAAAACGGGATCACCGTGGCTGGTCTTAGATTTACCTTCCCTGGAGAGTGGTGCACCATGGTACTGTTCCATTTCAAATCCCTGCACCCACTTCTAAAAGTCGAACGGCGCTGTTTCGGCTTTTTGGACGAATGTTGCACCTTGCACCGCGAATGTTGCATCCTGTGGATATTGATTCTTCGGACGGCCATAACTGTTGGCTCGTTTAGAGTTACGGGAGCCATAACTAGTCAAAATGAAGCTCTCAGTGAGTTCTACGACTTTGATGGCTGTAAGCCTTCAATGGATAGTTTCATACCCAAAAAAGGCTATCCGAACCAATCGTGTCTCTGAAATTTTTTGTCCTTTTGTTTTCCATCACGTGAATTTTTACGTTAAAACGGGATCACCGTGGCTGGTCTTCGATTTACCTTCCCTGGATAGTGGTGCACCATGGTACTATTCCATTTCAAATCCCTACACCCATTTCTAAAAGTCAAACGGCGATGTTTCGGCTTTTTGGACGAATGTTGCAACTTGCACCGCGAATGTTGCACCCTGTGGATATTGATTCTTCGGACGGCCATAACTGTTGGCTCGTTTAGAGTTACGGGAGCCATAACCTATCAAAATGAAGCTCTCAGTGAGTTCTATAGCTTTGACGGCTGTAAGCCATAAATGGATAGTTTCGTACCCAAAAAAGGCTATCCGAACCTCAATCGGATCTTTGAATTTTTTCGGCCTTCTATTTCCCATCACGTGAATTTTTACGTTAAAACGGGATCACCGTGGATGGTCTTCGATTTACCTTCCCTGGAGAGTGGTGCACCATGGTACTATTCCATTTCAAATCCCTGCACCCATTTCTAAAAGTCGAACGGCGCTGTTTCGGCTTTTTGGACGAATGTTGCACCTTGCACCGCGAATGTTGCACCCTGTAGATATTGATTCTTCGGACGGCCATACTTGTTGGCTCGTTTAGAGTTACGGGAGCCATAACCAGTCAAAACGAAGCTCTCAGTGAGTTCTACAGCTTTGACGGCTGTAAGTCGGCAATGGATAGTTTCATACCCAAAAAAAGCTATCCGAACCTCAATTGGGTCTTAGAAGTTTTTTGGCCTTCTGTTTTCCATCACGTGAATTTTTACATTAAAACGGGATCACCGTGGATGGTCTTCGATTTACCTTCCCTGGAGAGTGGTGCACCATGGTACTGTTCCATTTTAAATCCCTGCACCCATTTCTAAAAGTCGAACGGCACTGTTTCGGCTTTTTGGACGAATGTTGCACCTTGCACCGCGAATGTTGCACCCTGTGGATATTGTTTCTTCGGACGGCCATAACTATTGGCTCGTTTAGAGTTACGGGAGCCATAACTAGTCAAAACGAAGCTCTCAGTGAGTTCTACGCCTTTGACAGCTGTAAGCCGTCAATGGATAGTTTCACACACAAAAAAGGCTATCCGAACCTCAATCGGGTCTTTGAAGTTATTTGGCCTTCTGTTTTCCATCACGTGAATTTTTACGTTAAAACGGGATCACCGTGGCTGGTCTTCGATTTACCTTCCCTGGAGAGTGGTGCACCATGGTACTGTTCCATTTCAAATCCCTGCACCCACTTCTAAAAGTCGAACGGCGTTGTTTCGGCTTTTTGGATGAATGTTGCACCTTGCACCGCGAATGTTGCACCCTGTGGATATCGATTCTTCGGACGTCCATAACTCTTGGCTCGTTTAGAGTTACGGGAGCCATAACCAGTCAAAACGAAGCTGTCAGTGAGTTCTACGGCTTTGATGGCTGTAAGCCGTCAATGGATAGTTTCATACCCAAAAATAGCTATCCGAACCTCAATCGGGTCTTTGAAGTTTTTTGGCCTTATGTTTTCCATCACGTGAATTTTTCCGTTAAATCGGGATCACCGTGGCTGGTCTTAGATTTACCTTCCCTGGAGAGTGGTGCACCATGGTACTGTTCCATTTCAAATCCCTGCACCCACTTCTAAAAGTCGAACGGCGCTGTTTCGGCTTTTTGGACGAATGTTGCACCTTGCACCGCGAATGTTGCATCCTGTGGATATTGATTCTTCGGACGGCCATAACTGTTGGCTCGTTTAGAGTTACGGGAGCCATAACTAGTCAAAATGAAGCACTCAGTGAGTTCTACGACTTTGATGGCTGTAAGCCGTCAATGGATAGTTTCATACCCAAAAAAGGCTATCCGAACCAATCGTGTCTCTGAAATTTTTTGTCCTTCTGTTTTCCATCACGTGAATTTTTACGTTAAAACGGGATCACCGTGGCTGGTCTTCGATTTACCTTCCCTGGATAGTGGTGCACCATGGTACTATTCCATTTCAAATCCCTATACCCATTTCTAAAAGTCAAACGGCGATGTTTCGGCTTTTTGGACGAATGTTGCAACTTGCACCGCGAATGTTGCACCCTGTGGATATCGATTCTTCGGACGGCCATAACTGTTGGCTCGTTTAGAGTTACGGGAGCCATAACCTATCAAAATGAAGCTCTCAGTGAGTTCTATAGCTTTGACGGCTGTAAGCCATAAATGGATAGTTTCGTACCCAAAAAAGGCTATCCGAACCTCAATCGGATCTTTGAATTTTTTCGGCCTTCTATTTTCCATCACGTGAATTTTTACGTTAAAACGGGATCACCGTGGATGGTCTTCGATTTACCTTCCCTGGAGAGTGGTGCACCATGGTACTATTCCATTTCAAATCCCTGCACCCATTTCTAAAAGTCGAACGGCGCTGTTTCGGCTTTTTGGACGAATGTTGCACCTTGCACCGCGAATGTTGCACCCTGTAGATATTGATTCTTCGGACGGCCATACTTGTTGGCTCATTTAGAGTTACGGGAGCCATAACCAGTCAAAACGAAGCTCTCAGTGAGTTCTACAGCTTTGACGGCTGTAAGTCGGCAATGGATAGTTTCATACCCAAAAAAGCTATCCGAACCTCAATTGGGTCTTAGAAGTTTTTTGGCCTTCTGTTTTCCATCACGTGAATTTTTACATTAAAACGGGATCACCGTGGATGGTCTTCGATTTACCTTCCCTGGAGAGTGGTGCACCATGGTACTGTTCCATTTTAAATCCCTGCACCCATTTCTAAAAGTCGAACGGCACTGTTTCGGCTTTTTGGACGAATGTTGCACCTTGCACCGCGAATGTTGCACCCTGTGGATATTGTTTCTTCGGACGGCCATAACTGTTGGCTCGTTTAGAGTTACGGGAGCCATAACTAGTCAAAACGAAGCTCTCAGTGAGTTCTACGCCTTTGACAGCTGTAAGCCGTCAATGGATAGTTTCATACACAAAAAAGGCTATCCGAACCTCAATCGGGTCTTTGAAGTTATTTGGCCTTCTGTTTTCCATCACGTGAATTTTTACGTTAAAACGGGATCACCGTGGCTGGTCTTCGATTTACCTTCCCTGGAGAGTGGTGCACCATGGTACTGTTCCATTTCAAATCCCTGCACCCACTTCTAAAAGTCGAACGGCGTTGTTTCGGCTTTTTGGACGAATGTTGCACCTTGCACCGCGAATGTTGCACCCTGTGGATATCGATTCTTCGGACGTCCATAACTCTTGGCTCGTTTAGAGTTACGGGAGCCATAACCAGTCAAAACGAAGCTCTCAGTGAGTTCTACGGCTTTGATGGCTGTAAGCCGTCAATGGATAGTTTCATACCCAAAAATAGCTATCCGAACCTCAATCGGGTCTTTGAAGTTTTTTGGCCTTCTGTTTTCCATCACGTGAATTTTTCCGTTAAAACGGGATCACCGTGGCTGGTCTTCGATTTACCTTCCCTGGAGAGTGGTGCACCATGGTACTGTTCCATTTCAAATCCCTGCACCCACTTCTAAAAGTCGAACGGCGCTGTTTCGGCTTTTTGGACGAATGTTGCACCTTGCACCGCGAATGTTGCATCCTGTGGATATTGATTCTTCGGACGGCCATAACTGTTGGCTCGTTTAGAGTTACGGGAGCCATAACTAGTCAAAATGAAGCACTCAGTGAGTTCTACGACTTTGATGGCTGTAAGCCGTCAATGGATAGTTTCATACCCAAAAAAGGCTATCCGAACCAATCGTGTCTCTGAAATTTTTTGTCCTTCTGTTTTCCATCACGTGAATTTTTACGTTAAAACGGGATCACCGTGGCTGGTCTTCGATTTACCTTCCCTGGATAGTGGTGCACCATGGTACTATTCCATTTCAAATCCCTACACCCATTTCTAAAAGTCAAACGGCGCTGTTTCGGCTTTTTGGACGAATGTTGCAACTTGCACCGCGAATGTTGCACCCTGTGGATATCGATTCTTCGGACGGCCATAACTGTTGGCTCGTTTAGAGTTACGGGAGCCATAACCTATCAAAATGAAGCTCTCAGTGAGTTCTATAGCTTTGACGGCTGTAAGCCATAAATGGATAGTTTCGTACCCAAAAAAGGCTATCCGAACCTCAATCGGATCTTTGAATTTTTTCGGCCTTCTATTTTCCATCACGTGAATTTTTACGTTAAAACGGGATCACCGTGGATGGTCTTCGATTTACCTTCCCTGGAGAGTGGTGCACCATGGTACTATTCCATTTCAAATCCCTGCACCCATTTCTAAAAGTCGAACGGCGCTGTTTCGGCTTTTTGGACGAATGTTGCACCTTGCACCGCGAATGTTGCACCCTCTAGATATTGATTCTTCGGACGGCCATACTTGTTGGCTCGTTTAGAGTTACGGGAGCCATAACCAGTCAAAACGAAGCTCTCAGTGAGTTCTACAGCTTTGACGGCTGTAAATCGGCAATGGATAGTTTCATACCCAAAAAAAGCTATCCGAACCTCAATTGGGTCTTAGAAGTTTTTTGGCCTTCTGTTTTCCATCACGTGAATTTTTACATTAAAACGTGATCACCTTGGATGGTCTTCGATTTACCTTCCCTGGAGAGTGGTGCACCATGGTACTGTTCCATTTTAAATCCCTGCACCCATTTCTAAAAGTCGAACGGCACTGTTTCGGCTTTTTGGACGAATGTTGCACCTTGCACCGCGAATGTTGCACCCTGTGGATATTGTTTCTTCGGACGGCCATAACTGTTGGCTCGTTTAGAGTTACGGGAGCCATAACTAGTCAAAACGAAGCTCTCAGTGAGTTCTACGCCTTTGACAGCTGTAAGCCGTCAATGGATAGTTTCATACACAAAAAAGGCTATCCGAACCTCAATCGGGTCTTTGAAGTTATTTGGCCTTCTGTTTTCCATCACGTGAATTTTTACGTTAAAACGGGATCACCGTGGCTGGTCTTCGATTTACCTTCCCTGGAGAGTGGTGCACCATGGTACTGTTCCATTTCAAATCCCTGCACCCACTTCTAAAAGTCGAACGGCGTTGTTTCGGCTTTTTGGACGAATGTTGCACCTTGCACCGCGAATGTTGCACCCTGTGGATATCGATTCTTCGGACGTCCATAACTCTTGGCTCGTTTAGAGTTACGGGAGCCATAACCAGTCAAAACGAAGCTCTCAGTGAGTTCTACGGCTTTGATGGCTGTAAGCCGTCAATGGATAGTTTCATACCCAAAAATAGCTATCCGAACCTCAATCGGGTCTTTGAAGTTTTTTGGCCTTCTGTTTTCCATCACGTGAATTTTTCCGTTAAAACGGGATCACCGTGGCTGGTCTTAGATTTACCTTCCCTGGAGAGTGGTGCACCATGGTACTGTTCCATTTCAAATCCCTGCACCCACTTCTAAAAGTCGAACGGCGCTGTTTCGGCTTTTTGGACGAATGTTGCACCTTGCACCGCGAATGTTGCATCCTGTGGATATTGATTCTTCGGACGGCCATAACTGTTGGCTCGTTTAGAGTTACGGGAGCCATAACTAGTCAAAATGAAGCACTCAGTGAGTTCTACGACTTTGACGGCTGTAAGCCGTCAATGGATAGTTTCATACCCAAAAAAGGCTATCCGAACCAATCGTGTCTCTGAAATTTTTTGTCCTTCTGTTTTCCATCACGTGAATTTTTACGTTAAAACGGGATCACCGTGGCTGGTCTTCGATTTACCTTCCCTGGATAGTGGTGCACCATGGTACTATTCCATTTCAAATCCCTACACCCATTTCTAAAAGTCAAACGGCGCTGTTTCGGCTTTTTGGACGAATGTTGCAACTTGCACCGCGAATGTTGCACCCTGTGGATATCGATTCTTCGGACGGCCATAACTGTTGGCTCATTTAGAGTTACGGGAGCCATAACCTATCAAAATGAAGCTCTCAGTGAGTTCTATAGCTTTGACGGCTGTAAGCCATAAATGGATAGTTTCGTACCCAAAAAAGGCTATCCGAACCTCAATTGGATCTTTGAATTTTTTCGGCCTTCTATTTTCCATCACGTGAATTTTTACGTTAAAACGGGATCACCGTGGATGGTCTTCGATTTACCTTCCCTGGAGAGTGGTGCACCATGGTACTATTCCATTTCAAATCCCTGCACCCATTTCTAAAAGTCGAACGGCGCTGTTTCGGCTTTTTGGACGAATGTTGCACCTTGCACCGCAAATGTTGCACCCTGTGGATATTGATTCTTCGGACGGCCATAACTGTTGGCTCGTTTAGAGTTACGGGATCCATAACTAGTCAAAACGAAGCTCTCAGTGAGTTCTATGACTTTGATGGCTGTAAGACATCAATGGATAGTTTCATACCCAAAAAAGGCTATCCGAACCTCAATCGTGTCTCTGAAGTTTTTTGTCCTTCTGTTTTCCATCACGTGAATTTTTACGTTAAAACGGGATCACCGTGGCTGGTCTTCGATTTACCTTCCATGGATAATGGTGCACCATGGTACTATTCCATTTCAAATCCCTGCACCCATTTCTAAAAGTCGAACGGCGCTGTTTCTGCTTTTTGGACGAATGTTGCACCTTGCACCGCGAATGTTGCACCCTGTGGATATCAATTCTTCGGACGGCCATAACTGTTGGCTCGTTTAGAGTTACGGGAGCCATAACCTATCAAAACGAAGCTCTCAGTGGGTTCTATTGCTTTGACGGCTGTAAGCCATAAATGGATAGTTTCATACCCAAAAAAGGCTATCCGAACCTCAATCGGGTCTTTGAATTTTTTCGGCCTTCTATTTTCCATCACGTGAATTTTTACGTTAAAACAGGATCACCGTGGATGGTCTTCGATTTACCTTCCCTGGAGAGTGGTGCAGCATGGTACTATTCCATTTCAAATCCCTGCACCCATTTCTAAAAGTCGAATGGCGCTGTTTCGGCTTTTTGGACGAATGTTGCACCTTGCACCGCGAATGTTGCACCTTGTGGATATCGATTCTTCGGACGGCCATAATTGTTGGCTCGTTTAGTGTTACGGGAGCCATAACTAGTCAAAACGAAGCTCTCAGTGAGTTCTACATCTTTGATGGCTGTAAGTCATCAATGGATAGTTTCACACCCAAAAAAAGCTATCCGAACCTCAATTGGGTCTCAGAAGTTTTTTGGCCTTCTGTTTTCCATCACGTGAATTTCTACGTTAAAACGGGATCACCGTGGATGGTCTTCGATTTACCTTCCCTGGAGAGTGGTGCACCATGGTACTATTCCATTTTAAATCCCTGCACCCATTTCTAAAAGTCGAACGGTACTGTTTCGGCTTTTTGGCGAAGGTTGCACCTTGCACCGCGAATGTTGCACCCTGTGGATATTGTTTCTTCGGACGGCCATAACTGTTGGCTCGTTTAGAGTTACGGGAGCCATAACCAGTCAAAACGAAGCTCTCAGTGAGTTCTACGCCTTTGACAGCTGTAAGCCGTCAATGGATAGTTTCAAACACAAAAAAGGCTATCCGAACCTCAATCGGGTCTTTGAAGTTTTTTGGCCTTCTGTTTTCCATCACGTGAATTTTTAAGTTAAAACGGGATCACCGTGGCTGGTCTTAGATTTACCTTCCCTGGAGAGTGGTGCACCATGGTACTGTTCCATTTCAAATCCCTGCACCCACTTCTAAAAGTCGAACGGCGCTGTTTCGGCTTTTTGGACGAATGTTGCACCTTGCACCGCGAATGTTGCACCCTGTGGATATCGATTCTTCGGACGGCCATAACTCTTGGCTCGTTTAGAGTTACGGGAGCCATAACCAGTCAAAACGAAGCTCTTAGTGAGTTCTACGGCTTTGACGACTGTAAGCCGTCAATGGATAGTTTCATACCCAAAAAAGGCTATCCGAACGTCAATCGGGTCTTTGAAGTTTTTTGGCCTTCTGTTTTCCATCACGTGAATTTTTTCGTTAAAACGGGATCACCGTGGCTGGTCTTCGATATACCTTCCCTGGAGAGTGGTGCACCATGGTACTGTTCCATTTCAAATCCCTGCACCCACTTCTAAAAGTCGAACGGCGCTGTTTCGGCTTTTTGGACGAATGTTGCACCTTGCACCGCGAATGTTGCACCCTGTGGATATCGATTCTTCGGACGGCCATAACTCTTGGCTCGTTTAGAGTTACGGGAGCCATAACCAGTCAAAACGAAGCTCTCAGTTAGTTCTACTATTTTGATGCCTGTAAGCCGTTAATGGATAGTTTCATACCCAAAAAAAGCTATCCGAACCTCAATTGGGTCTCTGAAGTTTTTTGGCCTACTGTTTTCCATCACGTGAATTTTTACGTTAAAACGGGATCACCATGGATGGTCTTCGATTTACCTTCCCTGGAGAGTGGTGCACCATGGTACTATTCCATTTCAAATCCTTGCACCCATTTCTAAAAGTCGAACGGCGCTGTTTCGGCTTTTTGGACGAATGTTGCACCTTGCACCGCGAATGTTGCACCCTGTGGATATTGATTCTTCGGACGGCCATAACTGTTGGCTCGTTTAGAGTTACGGGATCCATAACTAGTCAAAACGAAGCTCTCAGTGAGTTCTACGACTTTGATGGCTGTAAGACATCAATGGATAGTTTCATACCCAAAAAAGGCTATCCGAACCTCAATCGTGTCTCTGAAATTTTTTGTCCTTCTGTTTTCCATCACGTGAATTTTTACGTTAAAACGGGATCACCATGTCTGGTCTTCGATTTACCTTCCCTGGATAGTGGTGCACCATGGTACTATTCCATTTCAAATCCCTGCACCCATTTCTAAAAGTCGAATGGCGCTGTTTCTGCTTTTTGGACGAATGTTGCACCTTGCACCGCGAATGTTGCACCCTGTGGATATCGATTCTTTGGACGGCCATAACTGTTGGCTCGTTTAGAGTTACGGGAGCCATAACCTATCAAAACGAAGCTCTCAGTGAGTTCTATTGCTTTGACGGCTGTAAGCCATAAATGGATAGTTTCATACCCAAAAAAGGCTATCCGAACCACAATCGGGTCTTTGAATTTTTTCGGCCTTCTATTTTCCATCACGTGAATTTTTACGTTAAAACGGGATCACCGTGGATGGTCTTCGATTTACCTTCCCTGGAGAGTGGTGCACCATGGTACTATTCCATTTCAAATCCCTGCACCCATTTCTAAAAGTCGAATGGCGCTGTTTCGGCTTTTTGGACGAATGTTGCACCTTGCACCGCGAATGTTGCACCTTGTGGATATCGATTCTTCGGACGGACATAACTGTTGGCTCGTTTAGTGTTACGGGAGCCATAACCAGTCAAAACGAAGCTCTCAGTGAGTTCTACATCTTTGATGGCTGTAAGTCATCAATGGATAGTTTCACACCCAAAAAACGCTATCCGAACCTCAATTGGGTCTCAGAAGTTTTTTGGCCTTCTGTTTTCCGTCACGTGAATTTCTACGTTAAAACGGGATCACCGTGGATGGTCTTCGATTTACCTTCCCTGGAGAGTGGTGCACCATGGTACTTTTCCATTTTAAATCCCTGCACCCATTTCTAAAAGTCGAACGGTACTGTTTCGGCTTTTTGGCGAAGGTTGCACCTTGCACCGCGAATGTTGCACCCTGTGGATATTGTTTCTTCGGACGGCCATAACTGTTGGCTCGTTTAGAGTTACGGGAGCCATAACCAGTCAAAACGAAGCTCTCAGTGAGTTCTACGCCTTTGACAGCTGTAAGTCGTCAATGGATAATTTCAAACACAAAAAAGGCTATCCGAACCTCAATCGGGTCTTTGAAGTTTTTTGGCCTTCTGTTTTCCATCACGTGAATTTTTACGTTAAAACGGGATCACCATGGCTGGTCTTAGATTTACCTTCCCTGGAGAGTGGTGCACCATGGTACTGTTCCATTTCAAATCCCTGCACCCACTTCTAAAAGTCGAACGGCGCTGTTTCGGCTTTTTGGACGAATGTTGCACCTTGCACCGCGAATGTTGCACCCTGTGGATATCGATTCTTCGGACGGCCATAACTCTTGGCTCGTTTAGAGTTACGGGAGCCATAACCAGTCAAAACGAAGATCTTAGTGAGTTCTACGGCTTTGACGACTGTAAGCCGTCAATGGATAGTTTCATACCCAAAAAAGGCTATCCGAACCTCAATCGGGTCTTTGAAGTTTTTTGGCCTTCTGTTTTCCATCACGTGAAATTTTTCGTTAAAACGGGATCACCGTGGCTGGTCTTCGATATACCTTCCCTGGAGAGTGGTGCACCATGGTACTGTTCCATTTCAAATACCTGCACCCACTTCTAAAAGTCGAACGGCGCTGTTTCGGCTTTTTGGACGAATGTTGCACCTTGCACCGCGAATGTTGCACCTTGTGGATATCGATTCTTCGGACGGCCATAACTCTTGGCTCGTTTAGAGTTGCGGGAGCCATAACTAGTCAAAACGAAGCTCTAAGTGAGTTATACGGCTTTGATGGCTGTAAGCCGTCAATGGATAGTTTCATACCCAAAAAAGGCTATCCGAACCTCAATCGGGTTTTTGAAGTTTTTTGGCCTTCTGTTTTCCATCACGTGAATTTTTACGTTAAAACGGGATCACCGTGGATGGTCTTCGATTTACCTTCCCTGGAGAGTGGTGCACCATGGTACTATTCCATTTCAATTCCCTGCACCCATTTCTAAAAGTCGAACGGCGCTGTTTCGGCTTTTTGGACGAATGTTGCACCTTGCACCGCGAATGTTGCACCCTGTGGATATTGATTCTTCGGACGGCCATAACTGTTGGCTCGTTTAGAGTTACGGGAGCCATAACTAGTCAAAACGAAGCTCTCAGTGAGTTCTACGACTTTGATGGCTGTAAGCCGTCAATGGATAGTTTGATACCCAAAAAGGCTATCCGAACCTAAATCGTGTCTCTGAAATTTTTTGTCCTTCTGTTTTCCATCACGTGAATTTTTACGTTAAAACGGGATCACCGTGGCTTGTCTTCGATTTACCTTCCCTGGATAGTGGTGCACCATGGTACTATTCCATTTCTAATCCCTACACCCTTTTCTAAAAGTCGAACGGCGCTGTTTCGGCTTTTTGGACGAATGTTGCACCTTGCACCGCGAATGTTGCACCCTGTGGATATCGATTCTTCGGACGGCCATAACTGTTGGCTCGTTTAGAGTTACGAGAGCCATAACTATCAAAATGAAGCTCTCAGTGAGTTCTATAGCTTTGATGGCAGTAAGCCATAAATGGATAGTTTCATACCCAAAAAAGGCTATCCGAACCTCAACCGGGTCTTTGAATTTTTTCGGCCTTCTATTTTCCATCACGTGAATTTTTACGTTAAAACGGGATCACCGTGGATGGTTTTCGATTTACCTTCCCTGGAGAGTGGTGCACCATGGTACTATTCCATTTCATATCCCTGCACCCATTTCTAAAAGTCGAACGGCGCTGTTTCGGCTTTTTGGACGAATGTTGCATCTTGCACCGCGAATGTTGCACCCTGTAGATATCGATTCTTCGGATGGCCATACTTGTTGGCTCGTTTAGAGTTACGGGAGCCATAACCAGTCAAAACGAAGCTCTCAGTGAGTTCTACAGCTTTGACGGCTGTAAGTCGTCAATGGATAGTTTCATACCCAAAAAGGCTATCCGAACCTCAATCGTGTCTCTGAAATTTTTTGTCCTTCTGTTTTCTATCACGTGAATTTATATGTTAAAACGGGATCACCGTGGCTGGTCTTCGATTTACCTTCCCTGGATAGTGGTACACCATGGTACTATTCCATTTCAAATCCCTGCACCCATTTCTAAAAGTCGAACGGCGCTGTTTCTGCTTTTTGGACGAATGTTGCACCTTGCACTGCGAATGTTGCACCCTGTGGATATCGATTCTTCGGACGGCAATAACTGTTGGCTCGTTTAGAGTTACGGGAGCCATAACCTATCAACACGAAGCTCTCAGTGAGTTCTATAGCTTTCACGGCTGTAAGCCATAAATGGATAGTTTCATACCCAAAAAAGGCTATCCGAACCTCAATCGGGTCTTTGAATTTTTTTGGCCTTCTGCTTTCCATCACGTGAATTTTTCCATTAAAACGGGATCACCATGGCTGGTCTTCGATATACCTTCCCTGGAGAGTGGTGCACCATGGTACTGTTCCATTTCAAATCCCTGCACCCACTTTTAAAAGTCGAACGGCGCTGTTTCGGCTTTTTGGACGAATGTTGCACCTTGCACCGCGAATGTTGCACCCTGTGGATATCGATTCTTCGGACGGCAATAACTCTTGGCTCGTTTAGAGTTGCGGGAGCCATAACCAGTCAAAACGAAGCTCTCAGTGAGTTCTATGGCTTTGACGGCTGTAAGCCGTCAATGGATAGTTTCATACCCAAAAAAGGCTATCCGAACCTCAATTGGGTCTTTGAAGTTATTTGGCCTTCTATTTTCCATCACGTGAATTTTTACGTTAAAACGGGATCACCGTGGCTGGTCTTCGATTTACCTTCCCTAGAGAGTGGTGCACCATGGTACTGTTCCATTTCAAATCCCTGCAACCACTTCTAAAAGTCGAACGGCGCTGTTTCGGCTTTTTGGATGGATGTTGCACATTGCACCGCGAATGTTGCACCCTGTGGATATCGATTCTTCGGACGGCCATAACTGTTGGCTCGTTTAGAGTTAGGGGAGCCATAACCAGTCAAAACGAAGCTCTCAGTGAGTTCTACGGCTTTGATGGCTGTAAGCCATCAATGGATAGTATCATACCCAAAAAAGGCTATCCGAACCTCAATCGGGTCTTTGAAGTTTTTTGGCCTTCTGTTTTCCATCACGTGAATTTTTCCGTTAAAACGGGATCACCGTGGATGGTCTTCGATTTACCTTCCCTGGAGAGTGGTGCACCATGGTACTGTTCCATTTGAAATCCTTGCACCCATTTCTAAAAGTCGAACGGCATTGTTTCGGCTTTTTGGACGAATGTTGCACCTTGCACCGCGAATGTTGCACCCTGTGGATATTGTTTCTTCGGACGGCCATAACTGTTGGCTCGTTTAGAGTTACGGGAGCCATAACCAGTCAAAACGAAGCTCTCAGTGAGTTCTACGCCTTTGACTGTTGTAAGCCGTCAATGGATAGTTTCATACACAAAAAGGCTATCCGAACCTCAATCGGGTCTTTGAAGTTATTTGGCCTTCTGTTTTCCATCACGTGAATTTTTACGTTAAAACGGGATCACCGTGGCTGGTCTTCGATTTACCTTCCCTGGAGAGTGGTGCACCATGGTACTGTTCCATTTCAAATCCATGCACCCACTTCTAAAAGTCGAACGGCGCTGTTTCGGCTTTTGGGATGGATGTTGCACCTTGCACCGCGAATGTTGCACCCTGTGGATATCGATTCTTCAGACGGCCATAACTCTTGGCTCGTTTAGAGTTACGGGAGCCATAACCAGTCAAAACGAAGCTCTCAGTGAGTTCAACGGCTTTGACGGCTGTAAGCCGTCAATGGATAGTTTCATACCCAAAAAAGGCTATCCGAACCTCAATCGGGTCTTTGAACTTTTTTGGCCTTCTGTTTTCCATCACGTGAATTTTTCCGTTAAAACAGGATCACCGTGGATGGTCTTCGATTTACCTTCCCTGGAGAGTGGTGCACCATGGTACTGTTCCATTTGAAATCCTTGCACCCATTTCTAAAAGTCGAACGGCATTGTTTCGGCTTTTTGGACGAATGTTGCACCTTGCACCGTGAATGTTGCACCCTGTGGATATTGTTTCTTCGGACGGCCATAACTGTTGGCTCGTTTAGAGTTACGGGAGCCATAAGCAGTCAAAACGAAGCTCTCAGTGAGTTCTACGCCTTTGACTGCTGTAAGCCGTCAATGGATAGTTTCATACACAAAAAGGCTATCCGAACCTCAATCGGGTCTTTGAAGTTATTTGGCCTTCTGTTTTCCATCACGTGAATTTTTACGTTAAAACGGGATCACCATGGCTGGTCTTCGATTTACCTTCCCTGGAGAGTGGTGCACCATGGTACTGTTCCATTTCAAATCCCTGCACCCACTTCTAAAAGTCGAACGGCGTTGTTTCGGCTTTTTGGACGAATGTTGCACCTTGCACCGCGAATGTTGCACCCTGTGGATATCGATTCTACGGACGGCCATAACTCTTGGCTCGTTTAGAGTTACGGGAGCCATAACCAGTCAAAACGAAGCTCTCAGTGAGTTCTACGGCTTTGACGGCTGTAAGCCGTCAATGGATAGTTTCATACCCAAAAAAGGCTATCCGAACCTCAATCGGGTCTTTGAAGTTTTTTGGCCTTCTGTTTTCCATCACGTGAATTTTTCCGTTAAAATGGGATCACCGTGGCTGGTCTTCGATATACCTTCCCTGGAGAGTGGTGCACCATGGTACTGTTCCATTTCAAATCCCTGCACCCACTTCTAAAAGTCGAACGACGCTGTTTCGGCTTTTTGGACGAATGTTGCACCTTGCACCGTGAATGTTGTACCCTATGGATATCGATTCTTCGGACGGCCATAACTCTTGGCTCGTTTAGAGTTGCGGGAGCCATAACAAGTCAAAACGAAGCTCTCAGTGAGTTCTACGGCTTTGACGGCCGTAAGCCGTCAATGGATAGTTTCATACCCAAAAAATGCTATCTGAACCTCAATCGGGTCTTTGAAGTTTTTTGGCCTTCTGTTTTCCATCACGTGAATTTTTACGTTAAAACGAGATCACCGTGGATGGTCTTCGATTTACCTTCCCTGGAGAGTGGTGCACCATGGTACTATTCCATTTCAAATCCTTGCACCCATTTCTAAAAGTCGAACGGCGCTGTTTCGGCTTTTTGGATGAATGTTGCACCTTGCACCGCGAATGTTGCACCCTGTGGATATCGATTCTTCGGACGGCCATAACTGTTGGCTCGTTTAGAGTTACGGAAGCCATAACCAGTCAAAACGAAGCTCTCAGTTAGTTCTACGGTTTTGATGCCTGTAAGCCGTTAATGGATAGTTTCATACCCAAAAAAGCTATCCGAACTTCAATTGGGTCTATGAAGTTTTTTGGCCTACTGCTTTCCATCACGTGAATTTTTACGTTAAAACGGGATCACCATGGATGGTCTTCGATTTACCTTCCCTGGAGAGTGGTGCACCATGGTACTATTCCATTTCAAACCCTTGCACCCATTTCTAAAAGTCGAACGGCGCTGTTTCGGCTTTTTGGACGAATGTTGCACCTTGCACCGCGAATGTTGCACCCTGTGGATATTGATTCTTCGGACAGCCATAACTGTTGGCTCGTTTAGAGTTACGGGATCCATAACTAGTCAAAACGAAGCTCTCAGTGAGTTCTACGACTTTGATGGCTGTAAGCCGTCAATGGATAGTTTCATACCCAAAAAAGGCTATCCGAACCTCAATCGTGTCTCTGAAATTTTTTGTCCTTCTGTTTTCTATCACGTGAACTTATACGTTAAAACGGGATCACCGTGGCTGGTCTTCGATTTATCTTCCCTGGATAGTGGTGCACCATGGTACTATTCCATTTCAAATCCCTGCACCCATTTCTAAAAGTCGAACGGCGCTGTTTCTGCTTTTTGGACGAATGTTGCACCTTGCACCGCGAATGTTGCACCCTGTGGATATCGATTCTTCGGACGGCAATAACTGTTGGCTCGTTTAGAGTTACGGGAGCCATAACCTATCAAAACGAAGCTCTCAGTGAGTTCTATAGCTTTCACGGTTGTAAGCCATAAATGGATAGTTTCATACACAAAAAGGCTATCCGAACCTCAATCGGGTCTTTGAAGTTATTTGGCCTTCTGTTTTCCATCACGTGAATTTTTACGTTAAAACGGGATCACCGTGGCTGGTCTTCGATTTACCTTCCCTGGAGAGTGGTGCACCATGGTACTGTTCCATTTCAAATCCCTGCACCCACTTCTAAAAGTCGAACGGCGCTGTTTCGGCTTTTTGGATGGATGTTGCACCTTGCACCGCGAATGTTGCACCCTGTGGATATCGATTCTTCAGACGGCCATAACTCTTGGCTCGTTTAGAGTTACGGGAGCCATAACCAGTCAAAACGAAGCTCTCAGTGAGTTCAACGGCTTTGACGGCTGTAAGCCGTCAATGGATAGTTTCATACCCAAAAAAGGCTATCCGAACCTCAATCGGGTCTTTGAACTTTTTTGGCCTTCTGTTTTCCATCACGTGAATTTTTCCGTTAAAACAGGATCACCGTGGATGGTCTTCGATTTACCTTCCCTGGAGAGTGGTGCACCATGGTACTGTTCCATTTGAAATCCTTGCACCCATTTCTAAAAGTCGAACGGCATTGTTTCGGCTTTTTGGACGAATGTTGCACCTTGCACCGCGAATGTTGCACCCTGTGGATATTGTTTCTTCGGACGGCCATAACTGTTGGCTCGTTTAGAGTTACGGGAGCCATAAGCAGTCAAAACGAAGCTCTCAGTGAGTTCTACGCCTTTGACTGCTGTAAGCCGTCAATGGATAGTTTCATACACAAAAAGGCTATCCGAACCTCAATCGGGTCTTTGAAGTTATTTGGCCTTCTGTTTTCCATCACGTGAATTTTTACGTTAAAACGGGATCACCATGGCTGGTCTTCGATTTACCTTCCCTGGAGAGTGGTGCACCATGGTACTGTTCCATTTCAAATCCCTGCACCCACTTCTAAAAGTCGAACGGCGTTGTTTCGGCTTTTTGGACGAATGTTGCACCTTGCACCGCGAATGTTGCACCCTGTGGATATCGATTCTACGGACGGCCATAACTCTTGGCTCGTTTAGAGTTACGGGAGCCATAACCAGTCAAAACGAAGCTCTCAGTGAGTTCTACGGCTTTGACGGCTGTAAGCCGTCAATGGATAGTTTCATACCCAAAAAAGGCTATCCGAACCTCAATCGGGTCTTTGAAGTTTTTTGGCCTTCTGTTTTCCATCACGTGAATTTTTCCGTTAAAATGGGATCACCGTGGCTGGTCTTCGATATACCTTCCCTGGAGAGTGGTGCACCATGGTACTGTTCCATTTCAAATCCCTGCACCCACTTCTAAAAGTCGAACGACGCTGTTTCGGCTTTTTGGACGAATGTTGCACCTTGCACCGCGAATGTTGTACCCTATGGATATCGATTCTTCGGACGGCCATAACTCTTGGCTCGTTTAGAGTTGCGGGAGCCATAACAAGTCAAAACGAAGCTCTCAGTGAGTTCTACGGCTTTGACGGCCGTAAGCCGTCAATGGATAGTTTCATACCCAAAAAATGCTATCTGAACCTCAATCGGGTCTTTGAAGTTTTTTGGCCTTCTGTTTTCCATCACGTGAATTTTTACGTTAAAACGAGATCACCGTGGATGGTCTTCGATTTACCTTCCCTGGAGAGTGGTGCACCATGGTACTATTCCATTTCAAATCCTTGCACCCATTTCTAAAAGTCGAACGGCGCTGTTTCGGCTTTTTGGATGAATGTTGCACCTTGCACCGCGAATGTTGCACCCTGTGGATATCGATTCTTCGGACGGCCATAACTGTTGGCTCGTTTAGAGTTACGGAAGCCATAACCAGTCAAAACGAAGCTCTCAGTTAGTTCTACGGTTTTGATGCCTGTAAGCCGTTAATGGATAGTTTCATACCCAAAAAAGCTATCCGAACTTCAATTGGGTCTATGAAGTTTTTTGGCCTACTGCTTTCCATCACGTGAATTTTTACGTTAAAACGGGATCACCATGGATGGTCTTCGATTTACCTTCCCTGGAGAGTGGTGCACCATGGTACTATTCCATTTCAAACCCTTGCACCCATTTCTAAAAGTCGAACGGCGCTGTTTCGGCTTTTTGGACGAATGTTGCACCTTGCACCGCGAATGTTGCACCCTGTGGATATTGATTCTTCGGACAGCCATAACTGTTGGCTCGTTTAGAGTTACGGGATCCATAACTAGTCAAAACGAAGCTCTCAGTGAGTTCTACGACTTTGATGGCTGTAAGCCGTCAATGGATAGTTTCATACCCAAAAAAGGCTATCCGAACCTCAATCGTGTCTCTGAAATTTTTTGTCCTTCTGTTTTCTATCACGTGAACTTATACGTTAAAACGGGATCACCGTGGCTGGTCTTCGATTTATCTTCCCTGGATAGTGGTGCACCATGGTACTATTCCATTTCAAATCCCTGCACCCATTTCTAAAAGTCGAACGGCGCTGTTTCTGCTTTTTGGACGAATGTTGCACCTTGCACCGCGAATGTTGCACCCTGTGGATATCGATTCTTCGGACGGCAATAACTGTTGGCTCGTTTAGAGTTACGGGAGCCATAACCTATCAAAACGAAGCTCTCAGTGAGTTCTATAGCTTTCACGGTTGTAAGCCATAAATGGATAGTTTCATACCCAAAAAAGGCTATCCGAACCTCAATCGGGTCTTTGAATTTTTTTGGCCTTCTGTTTTCCATCACGTGAATTTTTCCGTTAAAACGGGATCACCATGGCTGGTCTTCGATATACCTTCCCTGGAGAGTGGTGCACCATGGTACTGTTCCATTTCAAATCCCTGCACCCACTTTTAAAAGTCGAACGGCGCTGTTGCGGCTTTTTGGACGAATGTTGCACCTTGCACCGCGAATGTTGCACCCTGTGGATATCGATTCTTCGGACGGCCATAACTCTTGGCTCGTTTAGAGTTGCGGGAGCCATAACCAGTCAAAACGAAGCTCTCAGTGAGTTCTACGTCTTTGACGGCTGTAAGCCGTCAATGGATAGTTTCATACCCAAAAAAGGCTATCCGAACCTCAATCGGGTCTTTGAAGTTTTTTGGCCTTCTTTTTCCATCACGTGAATTTTTACGTTAAAACGGGATCACCGTGGCTGGTCTTCGATTTACCTTCCTTGGAGAGTGGTGCACCATGGTACTGTTCCATTTCAAATCCCTGCACCCACTTCTAAAAGTCGAACGGCGCTGTTTCGGCTTTTTGGATGGATGTTGCACCTTGCACCGCGAATGTTGCACCCTGTGGATATCGATTCTTCGGACGACCATAACTGTTGGCTCGTTTAGAGTTACGGGAGCCATAACCAGTCAAAACGAAGCTCTCAGTGAGTTCTATGGCTTTGACGGCTGTAAGCCGTCAATGGATAGTTTCATACCCAAAAAAGGCTATCCGAACCTCAATCGAGTCTTTAAATTTTTTGGCCTTCTGTTTTCCATCACGTGAATTTTTCCGTTAAAACGGGATCACCGTGGCTGGTCTTCGATATACCTTCCCTGGAGGGTAATGCACCATGGTACTTTTCCATTTCAAATCCCTGCACCCATTTCTAAAAGTCGAACGGCGCTGTTTCGGCTTTTTGGACCAATGTTGCACCTTGCACCGTGAATGTTGCACCCTGTGGATATCGATTCTTCGGACGGCCATAACTGTTGGTTCGTTTAGAGTTACGGGAGCCATAACCAGTCAAAACGAAGCTCTCAGTGAGTTCTACGGTTTTGACGCATGTAAGCCGTCAATGGATAGTTTCATACCCAAAAAAGGCTATCCGAACCTCAATCGGGTCTCTGAAGTTTTTTCGCCTTCTGTTTTCCATCACGTGAATTTTTACGTTAAAACGGGATCACCGTGGATGGTCTTCGATTTACCTACCCTGGAGAGTGGTGCACCATGGTACTGTTCCATTTCAAATCCCTGCACCCACTTGTAAAAGTCGAACGGCGCTGTTTTGGCTTTTTGGATGGATGTTGCACCTTGCACCGCGAATGTTGCACCCTGTGGATATCGATTCTTCGGACGGCCATAACTCTTGGATAGTTTAGAATTACGGGAGCCATAACCAGTCAAAACGAAGCTCTCAGTGAGTTCTACGGCTTTGACGGTTGTAAGCCGTCAATGGATAGTTTCATACCCAAAAAAGGCTATCTGAACCTCAATCGGGTCTTTGAAGTTTTTTGGCCTTCTGTTTTCCATCACGTGAATTTTTCCGTTAAAACGGGATCACCGTGGCTGGTCTTCGATATACCTTCCCTGGAGAGTGGTGCACCATGGTACTGTTCCATTTCAAATCCCTGCACCCACTTCTAAAAGTCGAACGACGCTGTTTCGGCTTTTTGGACGAATGTTGCACCTTGCACCGCGAATGTTGTACCCTATGGATATCGATTCTTCGGACGGCCATAACTCTTGGCTCGTTTAGAGTTGCGGGAGCCATAACAAGTCAAAACGAAGCTCTCGGTGAGTTCTACGGCTTTGACGGCCGTAAGCCGTCAATGGATAGTTTCATACCCAAAAAAGGCTATACGAACCTCAATCGGGTCTTTGAAGTTTTTTGGCCTTCTATTTTCCATCACGTGAATTTTTACGTTAAAACGGGATCACCGTGGATGGTCTTTGATTTACCTTCCCTGGAGAGTGGTGCACCATGGTATTCCATTTCAAATCCCTGCACCCATTTCTAAAAGTCGAACGGCGCTGTTTCGGCTTTTTGGATGAATGTTGCACCTTGCACCGCGAATGTTGCACCCTGTGGATATCGATTCTTCGGACGGCCATAACTGTTGGCTCGTTTAGAGTTACGGGAGCCATAACCAGTCAAAACGAAGCTCTCAGTTAGTTCTACGGTTTTGATGCCTGTAAGCCGTTAATGGATAGTTTCATACCCAAAAAAAGCTATCCGAACCTCAATTGGGTCTCTGAAGTTTTTTGGCCTACTGCTTTCCATCACGTGAATTTTTACGTTAAAACGGGATCACCATGGATGGTCTTCGATTTACCTTCCCTGGAGAGTGGTGCACCATGGTACTATTCCATTTCAAATCCTTGCACCCATTTCTAAAAGTCGAACGGCGCTGTTTCGGCTTTTTGGACGAATGTTGCACCTTGCACCGCGAATGTTGCACCCTGTGGATATTGATTCTTCGGACAGCCATAACTGTTGGCTCGTTTAGAGTTACGGGATCCATAACTAGTCAAAACGAAGCTCTCAGTGAGTTCTACGACTTTGATGGCTGTAAGCCGTCAATGGATAGTTTCATACCCAAAAAAGGCTATCCGAACCTCAATCGTGTCTTTGAAATTTTTTGTCCTTCTGTTTTCTATCACGTGAACTTATACGTTAAAACGGGATCACCGTGGCTGGTCTTCGATTTACCTTCCCTGGATAGTGGTGCACCATGGTACTATTCCATTTCAAATCCCTGCACCCATTTCTAAAAGTCGAACGGCGCTGTTTCTGCTTTTTGGACGAATGTTGCACCTTGCACCGCGAATGTTGCACCCTGTGGATATCGATTCTTCGGACGGCAATAACTGTTGGCTCGTTTAGAGTTACGGGAGCCATAACCTATCAAAACGAAGCTCTCAATGAGTTCTATAGCTTTCACGGTTGTAAGCCATAAATGGATAGTTTCATACCCAAAAAAGGCTATCCGAACCTCAATCGGGTCTTTGAATTTTTTTGGCCTTCTGTTTTCCATCACGTGAATTTTTCCGTTAAAACGGGATCACCGTGGATGGTCTTCGATTTACCTTCCCTGGAGAGTGGTGCACCATGGTATTCCATTTCAAATCCCTGCACCCATTTCTAAAAGTCGAACGGCGCTGTTTCGGCTTTTTGGATGAATGTTGCACCTTGCACCGCGAATGTTGCACCCTGTGGATATCGATTCTTCGGACGGCCATAACTGTTGGCTCGTTTAGAGTTACGGGAGCCATAACCAGTCAAAACGAAGCTCTCAGTTAGTTCTACGGTTTTGATGCCTGTAAGCCGTTAATGGATAGTTTCATACCCAAAAAAAGCTATCCGAACCTCAATTGGGTCTCTGAAGTTTTTTGGCCTACTGCTTTCCATCACGTGAATTTTTACGTTAAAACGGGATCACCATGGATGGTCTTCGATTTACCTTCCCTGGAGAGTGGTGCACCATGGTACTATTCCATTTCAAATCCTTGCACCCATTTCTAAAAGTCGAACGGCGCTGTTTCGGCTTTTTGGACGAATGTTGCACCTTGCACCGCGAATGTTGCACCCTGTGGATATTGATTCTTCGGACAGCCATAACTGTTGGCTCGTTTAGAGTTACGGGATCCATAACTAGTCAAAACGAAGCTCTCAGTGAGTTCTACGACTTTGATGGCTGTAAGCCGTCAATGGATAGTTTCATACCCAAAAAAGGCTATCCGAACCTCAATCGTGTCTTTGAAATTTTTTGTCCTTCTGTTTTCTATCACGTGAACTTATACGTTAAAACGGGATCACCGTGGCTGGTCTTCGATTTACCTTCCCTGGATAGTGGTGCACCATGGTACTATTCCATTTCAAATCCCTGCACCCATTTCTAAAAGTCGAACGGCGCTGTTTCTGCTTTTTGGACGAATGTTGCACCTTGCACCGCGAATGTTGCACCCTGTGGATATCGATTCTTCGGACGGCAATAACTGTTGGCTCGTTTAGAGTTACGGGAGCCATAACCTATCAAAACGAAGCTCTCAATGAGTTCTATAGCTTTCACGGTTGTAAGCCATAAATGGATAGTTTCATACCCAAAAAAGGCTATCCGAACCTCAATCGGGTCTTTGAATTTTTTTGGCCTTCTGTTTTCCATCACGTGAATTTTTCCGTTAAAACGGGATCACCGTGGATGGTCTTCGATTTACCTTCCCTGGAGAGTGGTGCACCATGGTATTCCATTTCAAATCCCTGCACCCATTTCTAAAAGTCGAACGGCGCTGTTTCGGCTTTTTGGATGAATGTTGCACCTTGCACCGCGAATGTTGCACCCTGTGGATATCGATTCTTCGGACGGCCATAACTGTTGGCTCGTTTAGAGTTACGGGAGCCATAACCAGTCAAAACGAAGCTCTCAGTTAGTTCTACGGTTTTGATGCCTGTAAGCCGTTAATGGATAGTTTCATACCCAAAAAAAGCTATCCGAACCTCAATTGGGTCTCTGAAGTTTTTTGGCCTACTGCTTTCCATCACGTGAATTTTTACGTTAAAACGGGATCACCATGGATGGTCTTCGATTTACCTTCCCTGGAGAGTGGTGCACCATGGTACTATTCCATTTCAAATCCTTGCACCCATTTCTAAAAGTCGAACGGCGCTGTTTCGGCTTTTTGGACGAATGTTGCACCTTGCACCGCGAATGTTGCACCCTGTGGATATTGATTCTTCGGACAGCCATAACTGTTGGCTCGTTTAGAGTTACGGGATCCATAACTAGTCAAAACGAAGCTCTCAGTGAGTTCTACGACTTTGATGGCTGTAAGCCGTCAATGGATAGTTTCATACCCAAAAAAGGCTATCCGAACCTCAATCGTGTCTCTGAAATTTTTTGTCCTTCTGTTTTCTATCACGTGAACTTATACGTTAAAACGGGATCACCGTGGCTGGTCTTCGATTTTCCTTCCCTGGATAGTGGTGCACCATGGTACTATTCCATTTCAAATCCCTGCACCCATTTCTAAAAGTCGAACGGCGCTGTTTCTGCTTTTTGGACGAATGTTGCACCTTGCACCGCGAATGTTGCACCCTGTGGATATCGATTCTTCGGACGGCAATAACTGTTGGCTCGTTTAGAGTTACGGGAGCCATAACCTATCAAAACGAAGCTCTCAGTGAGTTCTATAGCTTTCACGGTTGTAAGCCATAAATGGATAGTTTCATACCCAAAAAAGGCTATCCGAACCTCAATCGGGTCTTTGAATTTTTTTGGCCTTCTGTTTTCCATCACGTGAATTTTTCCGTTAAAACGGGATCACCATGGCTGGTCTTCGATATACCTTCCCTGGAGAGTGGTGCACCATGGTACTGTTCCATTTCAAATCCCTGCACCCACTTTTAAAAGTCGAACGGCGCTGTTGCGGCTTTTTGGACGAATGTTGCACCTTGCACCGCGAATGTTGCACCCTGTGGATATCGATTCTTCGGACGGCCATAACTCTTGGCTCGTTTAGAGTTGCGGGAGCCATAACCAGTCAAAACGAAGCTCTCAGTGAGTTCTACGGCTTTGACGGCTGTAAGCCGTCAATGGATAGTTTCATACCCAAAAAAGGCTATCCGAACCTCAATCGGGTCTTTGAAGTTTTTTGGCCTTCTTTTTCCATCACGTGAATTTTTACGTTAAAACGGGATCACCGTGGCTGGTCTTCGATTTACCTTCCTTGGAGAGTGGTGCACCATGGTACTGTTCCATTTCAAATCCCTGCACCCACTTCTAAAAGTCGAACGGCGCTGTTTCGGCTTTTTGGATGGATGTTGCACCTTGCACCGCGAATGTTGCACCCTGTGGATATCGATTCTTCGGACGACCATAACTGTTGGCTCATTTAGAGTTACGGGAGCCATAACCAGTAAAAACGAAGCTCTCAGTGAGTTCTACGGCTTTGACGGCTGTAAGCCGTCAATGGATAGTTTCATACCCAAAAAAGGCTATCCGAACCTCAATCGGGTCTTTAAATTTTTTGGCCTTCTGTTTTCCATCACGTGAATTTTTCCGTTAAAACGGGATCACCGTGGCTGGTCTTCGATATACCTTCCCTGGTGGGTAATGCACCATGGTACTTTTCCATTTCAAATCCCTGCACCCATTTCTAAAAGTCGAACGGCGCTGTTTCGGCTTTTTGGACGAATGTTGCACCTTGCACCGCGAATGTTGCACCCTATGGATATCGATTCTTCGGACGGCCATAACTGTTGGTTCGTTTAGAGTTACGGGAGCCATAACCAGTCAAAACGAAGCTCTCAGTGAGTTCTACGGTTTTGACGCATGTAAGCCGTCAATGGATAGTTTCATACCCAAAAAAGGCTATCCGAACCTCAATCGGGTCTCTGAAGTTTTTTCGCCTTCTGTTTTCCATCACGTGAATTTTTACGTTAAAACGGGATCACCGTGGATGGTCTTCGATTTACCTACCCTGGAGAGTGGTGCACCATGGTACTGTTCCATTTCAAATCCCTGCACCCACTTGTAAAAGTCGAACGGCGCTGTTTTGGCTTTTTGGATGGATGTTGCACCTTGCACCGCGAATGTTGCACCCTGTGGATATCGATTCTTCGGACGGCCATAACTCTTGGATCGTTTAGAATTACGGGAGCCATAACCAGTCAAAACGAAGCTCTCAGTGAGTTCTACGGCTTTGACGGCTGTAAGCCGTCAATGGATAGTTTCATACCCAAAAAAGGCTATCTGAACCTCAATCGGGTCTTTGAAGTTTTTTGGCCTTCTGTTTTCCATCACGTGAATTTTTCCGTTAAAACGGGATCACCGTGGCTGGTCTTCGATATACCTTCCCTGGAGAGTGGTGCACCATGGTACTGTTCCATTTCAAATCCCTGCACCCACTTCTAAAAGTCGAACGACGTTGTTTCGGCTTTTTGGACGAATGTTGCACCTTGCACCGCGAATGTTGTACCCTATGGATATCGATTCTTCGGACGGCCATAACTCTTGGCTCGTTTAGAGTTGCGGGAGCCATAACAAGTCAAAACGAAGCTCTCAGTGAGTTCTACGGCTTTGACGGCCGTAAGCCGTCAATGGATAGTTTCATACCCAAAAAAGGCTATCCGAACCTCAATCGGGTCTTTGAAGTTTTTTGGCCTTCTGTTTTCCATCACGTGAATTTTTACGTTAAAACGGGATCACCGTGGATGGTCTTCGATTTACCTTCCCTGGAGAGTGGTGCACCATGGTATTCCATTTCAAATCCCTGCACCCATTTCTAAAAGTCGAACGGCGCTGTTTCGGCTTTTTGGATGAATGTTGCACCTTGCACCGCGAATGTTGCACCCTGTGGATATCGATTCTTCGGACGGCCATAACTGTTGGCTCGTTTAGAGTTACGGGAGCCATAACCAGTCAAAACGAAGCTCTCAGTTAGTTCTACGGTTTTGATGCCTGTAAGCCGTTAATGGATAGTTTCATACTCAAAAAATCCTATCCGAAACTCAATTGGGTCTTTGAAGTTTTTTGGCCTACTGTTTTCCATCACGTGAATTTTTACGTTAAAACGGGATCACCATGGATGGTCTTCGATTTACCTTCCCTGGAGAGTGGTGCACCATGGTACTATTCCATTTCAAATCCTTGCACCCATTTCTAAAAGTCGAACGGCGCTGTTTCGGCTTTTTGGACGAATGTTGCGCCTTACACCGCGAATGTTGCACCCTGTGGATATTGATTCTTCGGACAGCCATAACTGTTGGCTCGTTTAGAGTTACGGGATCCATAACTAGTCAAAACGAAGCTCTCAGTGAGTTCTACGACTTTGATGGCTGTAAGCCGTCAATGGATAGTTTCATACCCAAAAAAGGCTATCCGAACCTCAATCGTGTCTCTGAAATTTTTTGTCCTTCTGTTTTCTATCACGTGAATTTATACGTTAAAACGGGATCACCGTGGCTGGTCTTCGATTTACCTTCCCTGGATAGTGGTGCACCATGGTACTATTCCATTTCAAATCCCTGCACCCATTTCTAAAAGTCGAACGGCGCTGTTTTTGCTTTTTGGACGAATGTTGCACCTTGCACCGCGAATGTTGCACCCTGTGGATATCGATTCTTCGGACGGCAATAACTGTTGGCTCGTTTAGAGTTACGGGAGCCATAACCTATCAAAACGAAGCTCTCAGTGAGTTCTATAGCTTTCATGGCTGTAAGCCATAAATGGATAGTTTCATACCCAAAAAAGGCTATCCGAACCTCAATCGGGTCTTTGAATTTTTTTGGCCTTCTGTTTTCCATCACGTGAATTTTTCCGTTAAAACGGGATCACCATGGCTGGTCTTTGATATACCTTCCCTGGAGAGTGGTGCACCATGGTACTGTTCCATTTCAAATCCCTGCACCCACTTTTAAAAGTCGAACGGCGCTGTTTCGGCTTTTTGGACAAATGTTGCACCTTGCACCGCGAATGTTGCACCCTGTGGATATCGATTCTTCGGACGGCCATAACTCTTGGCTCGTTTAGAGTTGCGGGAGCCATAACCAGTCAAAACGAAGCTCTCAGTGAGTTCTACGGCTTTGGCGGCTGTAAGCCGTCAAAGGATAGTTTCATACCCAAAAAAGGCTATCCGAACCTCAATCGGGTCTTCGAAGTTTTTTGGCCTTCTGTTTTCCATCACGTGAATTTTTACGTTAAAACGGGATCACCGTGGATGGTCTTCGATTTACCTTCCCTGGAGAGTGGTGCACCATTGTACTGTTCCATTTCAAATCCCTGCACCCACTTCTAAAAGTCGAATGGCGTTGTTTCGGCTTTTTGGATGTATGTTGCACCTTGCACCGCGAATGTTGCACCCTGTGGATATCGATTCTTCGGACGACCATAACTGTTGGCTCGTTTAGAGTTACGGGAGCCATAACCAGTAAAAACGAAGCTCTCAGTGAGTTCTATGGCTTTGACGGCTGTAAGCCGTCAATGGATAGTTTCATACCCAAAAAAGGCTATCTGAAGTTTTGTGGTCTTCTGTTTTCCATCACGTGGATTTTTACGTTAAAACGGGATCACCATGGCTGGTCTTCGATTTACCTTCCCTGGAGAGTGGTGCACCATGGTACTGTTCCATTTCAAATCCCTGCACCCATTTCTAAAAGTCGAACGGCGCTGTTTCGGCTTTTTGGACGAATGTTGCACCTTGCACCGCGGATGTTGCACCCTGTGGATATCGATTCTTCGGACGGCCATAACTACTGGCTCGTTTAGAGTTACGGGAGCCATATTCAGTCAAACGAAGCTCTCAGTGACTTCTACAGCTTTGACGGCTGTAAGCCATCAATGGATAGTTTCATACATAAAAAAGGCTATCCGAACCTCGATCGGGTCTTTAAAGTTTTTTGGCATTCTGTTTTCCATCACGTGAATTTTTACGTTAAAACAGGATCAACGTGGATGGTCTTCGATTTACCTTCCCTGGAGAATGGTGCACCAAGGTACTTTTCCATTTCAAATCCCTGCACCCATTTCTAAAAGTCGAACGGCGCTGTTTTGGCTTTTTGGACGAATGTTGCACCTTGCACCGTGAATGTTGCACCCTGTGGATATCGATTCTTCGGACGGCCATAACTATTGGCTCGTTTAGAGTTACGGGAGCCATAACCACTCAAAACGAAGCTCTCAGTGAGTTCTACGGTTTTGACGGCTGTAAGCCGTCAATGGATAGTTTCATACCCAAAAAAGCTATCCGAACCTCAATCGGGTCTCTGAAATTTTTTGGTCTTCTGTTTTCCATCACGTGAATTTTTACTTTAAACGGGATCAACGTGGATGGTCTTCGATTTACCTTCCCTGGAGAGTTGTGCACCATGGTACTATTCCATTTCAAATCCTTGCACCCATTTCTAAAAGTCGAACGGCGCTGTTTCGGCTTTTTGGACGAATTTTGCACCTTGCACCGCGGATGTTGCACCCTGTGGATATCGATTCTTCGGACGGCCATAATTGTTGGTTCGTTTAGAGTAACGGGAGCCATAACCAGTCAAAACGAAGCTCTCAGTGAGTTCTACGGTTTTGACGCATGTAAGCCGTCAATGGATAGTTTCATACCCAAAAAAGGCTATCCGAACCTCAATCGGGTCTCTGAAGTTTTTTCGCCTTCTGTTTTCCATCACGTGAATTTTTACGTTAAAACGGGATCACCGTGGATGGTCTTCGATTTACCTACCCTGGAGAGTGGTGCACAATGGTACTGTTCCATTTCAAATCCCTGCACCCACTTGTAAAAGTCGAACGGCGCTGTTTTGGCTTTTTGGATGGATGTTGCACCTTGCACCGCTAATGTTGCACCCTGTGGATATCGATTCTTCGGACGGCCATAACTGTTGGCTCGTTTAGAGTTACGGGAGCCATAACCAGTCAAAACGAAGCTCTTAGTGAGTTCTACGGCTTTGACGGCTGTAAGCCGTCAATGGATAGTTTCATACCCAAAAAAGGCTATCCAAACCTCAATCGGGTCTCTGATGTTTTTTGGCCTTCTGTTTTCCATCACGTGAATTTTTACGTTAAAACGGGATCACCGTGGATGGTCTTCGATTTACCTTCCCTGGAGAGTGGTGCACCATGGTACTGTTCCATTTCAAATCCCTGCACCCATTTCTAAAAGTCGAACGGCGCTGTTTCGGCTTTTTGGACGAATGTTGCACCTTGCACCGCGGATGTTGCACCCTGTGGATATCGATTCTTCGGACGACCATAACTACTGGCTCGTTTAGAGTTACGGGAGCCATATCCAGTCAAACGAAGCTCTCAGTGACTTCTACAGCTTTGACGGCTATAAGCCATCAATGGATAGTTTCATACCCAAAAAAGGCTATCCGAACCTCGATCGGGTCTCTGAAGTTTTTTGGCATTCTGTTTTCCATCACGTGAATTTTTACGTTAAAACAGGATCAACGTGGATGGTCTTCGATTTACCTTCCCTGGAGAATGGTGCACCAAGGTACTTTTCCATTTCAAATCCCTGCACCCATTTCTAAAAGTCGAACGGCGCTGTTTTGGCTTTTTGGACGAATGTTGCACCTTGCACCGCGAATGTTGCACCCTGTGGATATCGATTCTTCGGACGGCCATAACTATTGGCTCGTTTAGAGTTACGAGAGCCATAACCACTCAAAACGAAGCTCTCAGTGAGTTCTACGGTTTTGACGGCTGTAAGCCGTCAATGGATAGTTTCATACCCAAAAAAGCTATCCGAACCTCAATCGGGTCTCTGAAGTTTTTTGGTCTTCTGTTTTCCATCACGTGAATTTTTACGTTAAAACGGGATCAACGTGGATGGTCTTCGATTTACCTTCCCTGGAGAGTGGTGCACCATGGTACTATTCCATTTCAAATCCTTGCACCCATTTCTAAAAGTCGAACGGCGCTGTTTCGTCTTTTTGGACGAATTTTGCACCTTGCACCGCGGATGTTGCACCCTGTGGATATCGATTCTTCGGACGGCCATAACTGTTGGTTCGTTTAGAGTTACGGGAGCCATAACCAGTCAAAATGAAGCTCTCAGTGAGTTCTACGGTTTTGACGCATGTAAGCCGTCAATGGATAGTTTCATACCCAAAAAAGGCTATCCGAACCTCAATCGGGTCTCTGAAGTTTTTTCGCCTTCTGTTTTCCATCACGTGAATTTTTACGTTAAAACGGGATCACCGTGGATGGTCTTCGATTTACCTACCCTGGAGAGTGGTGCACCATGGTACTGTTCCATTTCAAATCCCTGCACCCACTTGTAAAAGTCAAACGACGCTGTTTTGGCTTTTTGGATGGATGTTGCACCTTGCACCGCGAATGTTGCACCCTATGGATATCGATTCTTCGGACGGCCATAACTGTTGGCTCGTTTAGAGTTACGGGAGCCATAACCAGTCAAAACGAAGCTCTTAGTGAGTTCTACGACTTTGACGGCTGTAAGCCGTCAACGGATAGTTTCATACCCAAAAAAGGCTATCCAAACCTCAATCGGGTCTCTGATGTTTTTTGGCCTTCTGTTTTCCATCACGTGAATTTTTACGTTAAAACGGGATCACCGTGGATGGTCTTCGATTTACCTTCCCTGGAGAGTGGTGCACCATGTTACTGTTCCATTTCAAATCCCTGCACCCATTTCTAAAAGTCTAACGGCGCTGTTTCGGCTTTTTGGACGAATGTTGCACCCTGTGGATATTGATTCTTCGGACAGCCATAACTGTTGGCTCGTTTATAGTTACGGGAGCCATAACCAGTCAAAACGAAGCACTCAGTGAGTTCTACGGCTTTGATGGCTGTAAGCCGTCAATAGATAGTTTCATACCCAAAAAAGGCTATCCGAACCTCAATCGGGTCTCTGATGTTTTTTGGCCTTCTGTTTTCCATCACGTGAATTTTTACGTTAAAACGGGATCACCGTGGCTGGTCTTCGATTTACCTTCCCTGGAGAGTGGTGCACCATGATACTGTTCCATTTCAAATCCCTGCACCCACTTCTAAAAGTCGAACGGCGCTGTTTCGGCTTTTTGGACGAATGTAGCACCTTGCACCGCGAATGTTGCACCCTATGGATATCGATTCTTCGGACGGCCATAACTCTTGGCTCGTTTAGAGTTACGGGAGCCATAACCAGTCAAAACGAAGCTCTCAGTGAGTTCTACGGCTTTGACGGCAGTAAGCCGTCAATGGATAGTTTCATACCCAAAAAAGGCTTTCCGAACCTCAATCGGGTCTTTGATGTTTTTTGGCCTTCTGTTTTCCATCACGTGAATTTTTACGTTAAAAGGGGATCACTGTGGATGGTCTTCGATTCACCTTCCTTGGAGAGTGGTGCACCATGGTACTGTTCCATTTCAAATCCCTGCACCCACTTCTAAAAGTCGAACAGCGCTGTTTCGGCTTTTTGGATGAATGTTGCACGTTGCACCGCGAATGTTGCACCCTGTGGATATTGATTCTTCGAACTGCCATAACTGTTGACCCGTTTAGAGTTACGGGAGCCATAACTAGTCAAAACGAAGCTCTCAGTGAGTTCTACGACTTTGATGGCTGTAAGCCGTCAATGGATAGTTTCATACCCAAAAAGGCTATCCGAACCTCAATCGTGTCTCTGAAATTTTTTGTCCTTCTGTTTTCCATCATGTGAATTTTTACGTTAAAACGGGATCACCGTGGCTGGTCTTCGATTTACCTTCCCTGGATAGTGGTGCACCATGGTACTATTCCATTTCAAATCCCTACACCCTTTTCTAAAAGTCGAACGGCGCTGTTTCGGCTTTTTGGACGAATGTTGCACCTTGCACCGCGAATGTTGCACCCTGTGGATATCGATTCTTCGGACGGCCATAGCTGTTGGCTCGTTTAGAGTTACGGGAGCCATAACTTATCAAAATGAAGCTCTCAGTGAGTTCTATAGCTTTGATTGCTGTAAGCCATAAATGGATAGTTTCATACCCAAAAAAGGCTATCCGAACCTCAATCGGGTCTTTGAATTTTTTCGGCCTTCTATATTCCATCACGTGAATTTTTACGTTAAAACGGGATCACCGTTGATGGTCTTCGATTTACCTTCCCTGGAGAGTGGTGCACCATGGTACTATTCCATTTCATATCCCTGCACCCATTTCTAAAAGTCGAACGGCGCTGTTTTGGCTTTTTGGACGAATGTTGCATCTTGCACCGCGAATGTTGCACCCTGTAGATATCGATTCTTCGGACGGCCATACTTGTTGGCTCGTTTAGAGTTACGGGAGCCATAACCAGTCAAAACGAAGCTCTCAGTGAGTTCTACAGCTTTGACGGCTGTAAGTCGTCAATGGATAGTTTCATACCCAAAAAAAGCTATCCGAACCTCAATTGGGTCTCAGAAGTTTTTTGGCCTTCTGTTTTCCATCACGTGAATTTTTACGTTAAAACGGGATCACCGTGGATGGTCTTCGATTTACCTTCCCTGGAGAGTGGTGCACCATGGTACTGTTCCATTTTAAATCCTTGCACCCATTTCTAAAAGTCGAACGGCACTGTTTCGGCTTTTTGGACGAATGTTGCACCTTGCACCGCGAATGTTGCACCCTGTGGATATTGTTTCTTCGGACGGCCATAACTGTTGGCTCGTTTAGAGTTACGGGAGCCATAACCAGTCAAAACGAAGCTCTCAGTGAGTTCTACGCCTTTGACTGCTGTAAGCCGTCAATGGATAGTTTCATACACAAAAAAGGCTATCCGAACCTCAATCGGGTCTTTGAAGTTATTTGGCCTTCTGTTTTCCATCACGTGAATTTTTACGTTAAAACGGGATCACCGTGGCTGGTCTTCGATTTACCTTCCCTGGAGAGTGGTGCACCATGGTACTGTTCCATTTCAAATCCCTGCACCCACTTCTAAAAGTCGAACGGCGTTGTTTCGGCTTTTTGGACGAATGTTGCACCTTGCACCGCGAATGTTGCACCCTATGGATATCGATTCTTCGGACGGCCATAACTCTTGGCTCGTTTAGAGTTACGGGAGCCATAACCAGTCAAAACGAAGCTCTCAGTGAGTTCTACGGCTTTGATGGCTGTAAGCCGTCAATGGATAGTTTCATACCCAAAAAAGGCTATCTGAACCTCAATCGGGTCTTTGAAGTTTTTTGGCCTTCTGTTTTCCATCACGTGAATTTTTCCGTTAAAACGGGATCACCGTGGCTGGTCTTCGATATACCTTCCCTGGAGAGTGGTGCACCATGGTACTATTCCATTTCAAATCCCTGCACCCACTTCTAAAAGTCGAACGATGCTGTTTCGGCTTTTTGGACGAATGTTGCACCTTGCACCGCGAATGTTGTACCCTGTGGATATCGATTCTTCGGACGGCCATAACTCTTGGCTCGTTTAGAGTTGCGGGAGCCATAACCAGTCAAAACGAAGCTCTCAGTGAGTTCTACGGCTTTGACGGCCGTAAGCCGTTAATGGATAGTTTCATATCCAAAAAAGGCTATCCGAACCTCAATCGGGTCTTTGAAGTTTTTTGGCCTTCTGTTTTCCATCACGTGAATTTTTACGTTAAAACGGGATCACCGTGGATGGTCTTCGATTTACCTTCCCTGGAGAGTGGTGCACCATGGTATTCCATTTCAAATCCCTGCACCCATTTCTAAAAGTCGAACGGCGTTGTTTCGGCTTTTTGGATGAATGTTGCACCTTGCACCGCGAATGTTGCACCCTGTGGATATCGATTCTTCGGACGGCCATAACTGTTGGCTCGTTTAGAGTTACGGGAGCCATAACCTGTCAAAACGAAGCTCTCAGTTAGTTCTACGGTTTTGATGCCTGTAAGCCGTTAATGGATAGTTTCATACCAAAAAAAAGCTATCCGAACCTCAATTGGGTCTCTGAAGTTTTTTGGCCTACTGTTTTCCATCACGTGAATTTTTACGTTAAAACGGGATCACCATGGATGGTCTTCGATTTACCTTCCCTGGAGAGTGGTGCACCATGGTACTATTCCATTTCAAATCCTTGCACCCATTTCTAAAAGTCGAACGGCGCTGTTTCGGCTTTTTGGACGAATGTTGCACCTTGCACCGCGAGTGTTGCACCCTGTGGATATTGATTCTTCGGACAACCATAACTGTTGGCTCGTTTAGAGTTACGGGATCCATAACTAGTCAAAACGAAGCTCTCAGTGAGTTCTACGACTTTGACGGCTGTAAGCCGTCAATGGATAGTTTCATACCCAAAAAAGGCTATCCGAACCTCAATCGTGTCTCTGAAATTTTTTGTCCTTCTGTTTTCCATCACGTGAATTTATACGTTAAAACGGGATCACCGTGGCTGGTCTTTGATTTACCTTCCCTGGATAGTGGTGCACCATGGTACTATTCCATTTCAAATCCCTGCACCCATTTCTAAAAGTCGAACGGCGCTGTTTCTGCTTTTTGGACGAATGTTGCACCTTGCACCGCGAATGTTGCACCCTGTGGATATCGATTCTTCGGACGGCCATAACTGTTGGCTCGTTTAGAGTTACGGGAGCCATAACCTATCAAAACGAAGCTCTCAGTGAGTTCTATAGCTTTGACGGCTGTAAGCCATAAATGGATAGTTTCATACCCAAAAAAGGCTATCCGAACCTCAATCGGGTCTTTGAATTTTTTTGGCCTTCTGTTTTCCATCACGTGAATTTTTCCGTTAAAACGGGATCACCATGGCTGGTCTTCGATATACCTTCCCTGGAGAGTGGTGCACCATGGTACTGTTCCATTTCAAATCCCTGCACCCACTTCTAAAAGTCGAACGGCGCTGTTTCGGCTTTTTGGACGAATGTTGCACCTTGCACCGCGAATGTTGCACCCTGTGGATATCGATTCTTCGGACGGCCATAACTCTTGGCTCGTTTAGAGTTGTGGGAGCCATAACCAGTCCAAACTAAGCTCTCAGTGAGTTCTACGGCTTTGACGGCTGTAAGCCGTCAATGGATAGTTTCATACCCAAAAAAGGCTATCCGAACCTCAATCGGGTCTTTGAAGTTTTTTGGCCTTCTGTTTTCCATCACGTGAATTTTTACGTTAAAACGGGATCACCGTGGCTGGTCTTCGATTTACCTTCCCTGGAGAGTGGTGCACCATGGTACTGTTCCATTTCAAATCCCTGCACCCACTTCTAAAAGTCGAACGGCGCTGTTTCGGCTTTTTGGACGAATGTTGCACCTTGCACCGCGAATGTTGCACCCTGTGGATATCGATTCTTCGGACGGCCATAACTCTTGGCTCGTTTAGAGTTGTGGGAGCCATAACCAGTCCAAACTAAGCTCTCAGTGAGTTCTACGGCTTTGACGGCTGTAAGCCGTCAATGGATAGTTTCATACCCAAAAAAGGCTATCCGAACCTCAATCGGGTCTTTGAAGTTTTTTGGCCTTCTGTTTTCCATCACGTGAATTTTTACGTTAAAACGGGATCACCATGGCTGGTCTTCGATTTACCTTCCCTGGAGAGTGGTGCACCATGGTACTGTTCCATTTCAAATCCCTGCACCCACTTCTAAAAGTCGAACGGCGCTGTTTCGGCTTTTTGGATGGATGTTGCACCTTGCACCGCGAATGTTGCACCCTATGGATATCGATCCTTCGGACGGCCATAACTGTTTTCTCGTTTAGAGTTACGGGAGCCATAACCAGTCAAAACGAAGCTCTCAGTGAGTTCTACGAATTTGACGGCTGTAAGCCGTCAATGAATAGTTTCATACCCAAAAAAGGCTATCCGAACCTCAATCGGGTCTTTGAAGTTTTTTGGCCTTCTGTTTTCCATCACGTGAATTTTTCCGTTAAAACGGGATCACCGTGGCTGCTCTTCGATATACCTTCCCTGGAGGGTAATGCACCATGGTACTGTTCCATTTCAAATCCCTGCACACACTTCTAAAAGTCGAACGGCGTTGTTTCGGCTTTTTGGACGAATGTTGCACCTTGCACCGCGAATATTGCACCCTGTGGATATCGATTCTTCGGACGGCCATATCTATTGGCTCGTTTAGATTTGCGGGAGCCATAACCAGTAAAAACGAAGCTCTCAGTGAGTTCTACGGCTTTTACGGCTGTAAGCCGTCAATGGATAGTTTCATACCCAAACAAGGCTATCCGAACCTCAATCGGGTCTTCGAAGTTTTTTGGCCTTCTGTTTTCCATCACGTGAATTTTTACGTTAAAACGGGATCACCGTGGATGGTCTTCGATTTAGCTTCCCTGGAGAGTGGTGCACCATGGTACTATTCCATTTCAAATCCCTGCACCCATTTCTAAAAGTCGAACGGCGCTGTTTCGGCTTTTTGGACGAATGTTGCACCTTGCACCGCGAATGTTGCACCCTATGGATATCGATTCTTCGGACGGCCATAAGTGTTGGCTCGTTTAGAGTTACGGGAGCCATAACCAGTCAAAACGAAGCTCTGAGTTAGTTCTACGGTTTTGATGCCTGTAAGCCGTTAATGGATAGTTTCATACCCAAAAAAAGCTATCTGAAGTTTTTTGGTCTTCTGTTTTCCATCACGTGGATTTTTACGTTAAAACGGGATCACCGTGGCTGGTCTTCGATTCACCTTCCCTGGAGAGTGGTGCACCATGGTACTGTTCCATTTCAAATCCCTGCACCCATTTCTAAAAGTCCAACGGCGCTGTTTCGGCTTTTTGGACGAATGTTGCACCTTGCACCGCGGATGTTGCACCCTGTGGATATCGATTCTTCGGACGGCCATAACTACTGGCTCGTTCAGAGTTACGGGAGCCATATCCAGTCAAACGAAGCTCTCAGTGACTTCTACAACTTTGACGGCTGTAAGCCATCAATGGATAGTTTCATACCCAAAAAAGGCTATTCGAACCTCGATCGGGTCTCTGAAGTTTTTTGGCATTCTGTTTTCCATCACGTGAATTTTTACGTTAAAACGGGATCAGCGTGGATGGTCTTCGATTTACCTTCCCTGGAGAATGGTGCACCATGGTACTTTTCCATTTCAAATCCCTGCACCCATTTCTAAAAGTCGAACGGCGCTGTTTCGGCTTTTTGGACGAATGTTGCACCTTGCACCGCGAATGTTGCACCCTGTGGATATCGATTCTTCGAACGGCCATAACTATTGGCTCGTTTAGAGTTACGGGAGCCATAACCAGTCAAAACGAAGCTCTCAGTGAGTTCTACGGCTTTGACTGCTGTAAGCCGTCAATGGATAGTTTCATACCCAAAAAAGCTATCCGAAACTCAGTCGGGTCTCTGAAGTTTTTTGGTCTTCTGTTTTCCATCACGTGAATTTTTACGTTAAAACGGGATCAACGTGGATGGTCTTCGATTTACCTTCCCTGGAGAGTGGTGCACCATGGTACTATTCCATTTCAAATCCTTGCACTCATTTCTAAAAGTCGAACGGCGCTGTTTCGCCTTTTTGGACGAATGTTGCACCTTGCACCGCGGATGTTGCACCCTGTGGATATCGATTCTTCGGACGGCCATAACTGTTGGTTCGTTTAGAGTTACGGGAGCCATAACCAGTCAAAACGAAGCACTCAGTGAGTTCTACGGTTTTGACGCATGTAAGCCGTCAATGGATAGTTTCATACCCAAAAAAGGCTATCCGAACCTCAATCGGGTCTCTGAAGTTTTTTCGCCTTCTGTTTTCCATCACGTGAATTTTTACGTTAAAACAGGATCACCGTGGATGGTCTTCGATTTACCTACCCTGGAGAGTGGTGCACCATGGTACTGTTCCATTTCAAATCCCTGCACTCATTTCTAAAAGTCGAACGGCGCTGTTTTGGCTTTTTGGACGAATGTTGCACCTTGCACCGCGAATATTGCACCCTGTGGATATCGATTCTTCGGACGGCCATAACTCTTGGCTCGTTTAGAGTTTCGGGAGCCATAACTAGTCAAAACGAAGCTCTTAGTGAGTTCTACGGCTTTGACGGCTGTAAGCCGTCAATGGATAGTTTCATACCCAAAAAAGGCTATCCGAACCTCAATCGGGTCTCTGAAGTTTTTCGTCTTTCTGTTTTCCATCACGTGAATTTTTACGTTAAAACGGGATCACCGTGGATGGTCTTCAATTTACCTTCCCTGGAGAGTGGTGCACCATGGTACTGTTCCATTTCAAATCCCTGCACCCACTTGTAAAAGTCGAACGGCGCTGTTTCGGCTTTTTGGATGGATGTTGCACCTTGCACCGCGAATGTTGCACCCTGTGGATATCGATTCTTCGGACGGCCATAACTGTTGGCTCGTTTAGAGTTACGGGAGCCATAACCAGTCAAAACGAAGCTCTTAGTGAGTTCTACGGCTTTGACGGCTGTAAGCCGTCAGTGGATAGTTTCATTCCCAAAAAAGGCTATCCAAACCTCAATCGGGTCTCTGATGTTTTTTGGCCTTCTGTTTTCCATCATGTGAATTTTTACGTTAAAACGGGATCACCGTGGATGGTCTTCGATTTACCTTCCCTGGAGAGTGGTGCACCATGGTACTGTTCCATTTCAAATCCCTGCACCCATTTCTAAAAGTCGAACGGCGTTGTTTCGGCTTTTTGGACGAATGTTGCAGCTTGCACCGCGAATGTTGCACCGTGTAGATATCGATTGTTCGGACGGCCATAATTGTTGGCTCGTTTAGAGTTACGGGAGCCATAACCAGTCAAAACGAAGCTCTCAGTGAGTTCTACAACTTTGACGGCTGTAAGCCGTCAATGGATAGTTTCATACTCAAAAAAGCTATCCGAGCCTCAATTGGGTCTCTGAAGTTTTTGGCCTTCTGTTTTCCATCACGTGAATTTTTACGTTAAAACGGGATCACCGTGGATGGTCTTCGATTTACCTTCCCTGGAGAGTGTTGCACCATGGTACTGTTCCATTTCAAATCCCTGCACCCATTTCTAAAAGTCGAACGGCGCTGTTTCGGCTTTTTGGACGAATGTTGCACCTTGCACCGCGAATGTTGCACCCTATGGATATTGATTCTTCGGACAGCCATAACTGTTGGCTCGTTTATAGTTACGGGAGCCATAACCAGTCAAAACGAAGCACTCAGTGAGTTCTACGGCTTTGACAGCTGTAAGCCGTCAATGGATAGTTTCATACCCAAAAAAGGCTATCCGAACCTCAATCGGGTCTCTGAAGTTTTTTCGCCTTCTGTTTTCCATCACGTGAATTTTTACGTTAAAACAGGATCACCGTGGCTGGTCTTCGATTTATCTTCCCTGGAGAGTGGTGCACCATGATACTGTTCCATTTCAAATCCCTGCACCCACTTCTAAAAGTCGAACGGCGCTGTTTCGGCTTTTTGGACGAATGTAGCACCTTGCACCGCGAATGTTACACCCTATGGATATCGATTCTTCGGACGGCCATAACTCTTGGCTCGTTTAGAGTTACGGGAGCCATAACCAGTCAAAACGAAGCTCTCAGTGAGTTCTACGGCTTTGACGGCAGTAAGCCGTCAATGGATAGTTTCATACCCAAAAAAGGCTTTCCGAACCTCAATCGGGTCTTTGATGTTTTTTGGCCTTCTGTTTTCCATCACGTGAATTTTTACGTTAAAAGGGGATCACTGTGGATGGTCTTCGATTCACCTTCCCTGGAGAGTGGTGCACCATGGTACTGTTCCATTTCAAATCCCTGCACCCACTTCTAATAGTCGAACAACGCTATTTCGGCTTTTTGGATGAATGTTGTACCTTGCACCGCGAATGTTGCACCCTGTGGATATCGATTCTTCGGACAGCCATAACTGTTGGCTCGTTTAGAGCTACGGGAGCCATAGCCAGTCAAAACAAAGCTCTCAATTATTTCTATGGCTATGACGCCTGTAAGCCATCAACGGATAGTTTCATACCCAAAAAAGGCTATCCGAACCACAATCGGGTCTCTGAAGTTTTTTGGCCTTCTGTTTTCCATCACGTGAATTTTTACGTTAAAACGGGATCACCATGGCTGGTCTTCGATTTACCTTCCCTGGATAGTGGTTCACCATGGTACTATTTTATTTCAAATCCCTGCACCCATTTCTAAAAGACGAACGACGCTGTTTCGGCTTTTTGGTCGAATGTTGCACCTTGCACCGCGAATGTTGCACCCTGTGAATATCGATTCTTCGGATGGCCATAACTTTTGGCTCGTTTAGAGTTATGGGAGCCATAACCAGTCAAAACAAAGCTCTCGGTGAGTTCTACAGCTTTGATGGCTGTAAGCCGTCAATGGATAGTTTCATACCCAAAATAGGCTATCCGAACCTCAATCGGGTCTTTGAAGTTTTTTGGCCTTCTGTTTTCCATCACGTGAATTTTTACGTTAAAACTGGATCATCGTGGATGGTCTTCGATTTACCTTCCCTGGAGAGTGGTGCACCATGGTACTGTTCCATTTCAAATCCCTACACACATTTCTAAAAGTCGAACGGTGCTGTTTCGGCTTTTTGGACGAATGTTGCACCTTGCACCGCGAATGTTGCACCCTGTGGATATCGATTCTTCGGACGGCCATAACTATTGGCCCGTTTAGAGTTATGTGAGCCATAACCAGTCAAAACGAAGCTCTTAGTGAGTTCTATGGTTTTGACGGCTGTAAGCCGTCAATGGATAGTTTCATACCCAAAAAGGCTATCCGAACCTCAATCGGGTCTCTGAAGTTTTTTCGCCTTCTGTTTTCCATCACGTGAATTTTTACGTTAAAACGGGATCACCGTGGCTGGTCTTCGATTTACCTTCCTTGGAGAGTGGTGCTTCATGGTACTATTCCATTTCAAATCCCTGCACCCACTTCTAAAAGTCGAACGGCGCTGTTTCGGCTTTTTGGACGAATGTTGCACCTTTCACCGCGGATGTTGCACCTTGTGGATATCGATCCTTCGGACGGCCATAACTGTTTTCTCGTTTAAAGTTAAGGGATCCATAACCAGTCAAAACGAAGCTCTCAGTGAGTTCTACGGCTTTGACAGCTGTAAGCTGTCAATGGATAGTTTCATTCCCAAAAAAGGCTATTCGAACCTCAATCGGGTCTTTGAAGTTTTTTGGCCTTGTTTTTTCCATCACGTGAATTTTGACGTTAAAATGGGATCACCGTGGCTAGTCTTCGATTTACCTTCCCTGGAGAGTGGTGCACCATGGTACTGTTCCATTTCAAATCCCTGCACCCACTTCTAAAAGTCGAACGGCGCTGTTTCGGCTTTTTGGACGAACGTTGCACCTTGCACCGCGAATGTTGCACCCTGTGGATATCGATTTTTCGGACGGCCATAACTGTTGGCTCGTTTAGAGTTACGGTAGCCATAACCAGTCAAAATGAAGCTCTCAGTGAGTTCTACAGCTTTGATGGCTGTAAGCTGTCAATGGATAGTTTCATACCCAAAAAAGGCTATCCGAACCTCAATCGGGTCTCTGAAGTTTTTTGGCCTTCTGTTTTCCATCACGTGAATTTTTACTTTAAAACGGGATCACCGTGGCTGGTCTTCGATTTACCTTCCCTGGAGAGTGGTGCTTCATGGTACTATTCCACTTCAAATCCCTGCACCCACTTCTAAAAGTCGAACGGCACTGTTTCGGCTTTTTGGACGAATGTTGCACCTTGCACCGCGAATGTTGCACCCTGTGGATATCGATTCATCGGACGGCGATAACTGTTGGCTCGTTTATAGTTACGGGAGCTATAACCAGTCAAAACGAAGTACTCAGTGAGTTCTATGGCTTTGACGGCTGTAAGCCGTCAATAGATAGTTTCATACCCAAAAAAGGCTATCCGAACCTCAATCGGGTCTCTGAAGTTTTTTCGCCTTCTGTTTTCCATCACGTGAATTTTTACGTTAAAACAGGATCACCGTGGCTGGTCTTCGATTTATCTTCCCTGGAGAGTGGTGCACCATGATACTGTTCCATTTCAAATCCCTGCACCCACTTCTAAAAGTCGAACGGCGCTGTTTCGGCTTTTTGGACGAATGTAGCACCTTGCACCGCGAATGTTACACCCTATGGATATCGATTCTTCGGACGGCCATAACTCTTGGCTCGTTTAGAGTTACGGGAGCCATAACCAGTCAAAACGAAGCTCTCAGTGAGTTCTACGGCTTTGACGGCAGTAAGCCATCAATGGATAGTTTCATACCCAAAAAAAGCTATCCGAACCTCATTTGGGTCTCTGAAGTTTTTTGGCCTTCTGTTTTCCATCACGTGAATTTTTACTTTAAAGCGGGATCACCGTGGATGGTCTTCGATTTAGGTTCCCTAGAGAGTGGTGCACCATGGTACAGTTCCATTTGAAATCCCTGCACCCACTTCTAAAAGTCGAACGGCGCTATTTCGGCTTTTTGGACGAACGTTGCACCTTGCACCACGAATGTTGCACCCTGTGGATATCTTTTCTTCGGATGGTCATAACTGTTGGCTCGTTTAGAGTAACGGGAGCCATAACCAGTCAAAACGAAGCTCTCAGTGAGTTCTACGGCTTTGACGGCTGTAAGCCGTCAATGGATTGTTTCATACCCAAAAAAGGCTATCCGAACCTCAATCGGGTCTATGAAGTTTTTTGGCCTTATGTTTTCCATCACGTGAATTTTTACGTTAAAACGGGATCACCGTGGCTGGTCTTCGATTTACCTTCCCTGGATAGTGGTGCACCATGGTACTATTCCATTTAAAATCCCTGCACCCATTTATAAAAGTCGAACGGTGTTGTTTCGGCTTTTTGGACGAATGTTCCACCTTGCAGCGTGAATGTTGCACCCTGTAGATATCGATTCTTCAGACGGCCATAACTGTTGGCTCGTTTAGAGTTACGGGAGCCATAACCAGTAAAAATGAAGCTCTCAGTGAGGTCTACAGTTATGGCCATAACCGTAGAACTCACTGAGAGCTTCGTTTTGACTGGTTATGGCTCCCGTAACTCTAAACGAGCCAACAGTTATGGCCGTCTGAAGAATCGATATCCACAGGGTGCAACATTCGCGGTGCAAGGTGCAACATTCGTCCAAAAAGCCGAAATAGCGCCGTTCGACTTTTAGAAATGGATGCAGGGATTTGAAATGGAATAGTACCATGGTGCACCAGTATTCAGGGAAGGTAAATCGAGGACCAGCCACGGTGATCCCGTTTTAACGTAAAAATTCACATGATGGAAAACAGAAGGACAAAAAACATAAGAGACCCGATTGAGGTTCGGATAGCCTTTTTTGGGTATGAAATTATCCATTGACGGCTTACAGCCGTTTAAGCTGTAGAACTCACTGAGAGCTTCATTTTGACTGGTTATGGCTCCCGTAACTCTAAACAAGCCAACAATTATGGCCGTCTGAAGAATCGATATCCACAGGGTGCAACATTCGCGGTGCAAAGTGCAACATTCGTCCAAAAAGCCGAAACAGCGCCGTTCGACTTTTAGAAATGGGTGCAGGGATTTGAAATGGAATAGTACCATGGTGCACCACTATCCAGGGAAGGTAAATCGAAGACCAGCCACAGTGATCCCGTTTTAACGTAAATATTCACGTGATGGAAAACAGAAGGCCAAAAAACTTCAAAGACCCGATTGAGGTTCGGATAGCCTTTTTTGTGTATGAAACTATCCATTGACGGCTTACAGCTGTTGTTATCCCGCTTTTTGGTCAAAGCCGGAATATCAAACAAATCGACAAGAAAGGTTGGGTATCAGGATTAGAAATCGATTAGTGACAAGGTTGTGATCGATGTCGTCAAAATTTAACTAGGCCCCGATCAGGTCGGAATCGATTGGGGATGATGATCAAGGCTAGGAGAAGCTACGTTTCAAATTTTAGGTCAATCGGAGTTCGAATGCTCAAGCTACGATCGATTCAAGATAAAGAAAATAACCCTTGCTCGAATCCATGGATTATGCTCTAGTTCGAATCCATAGGCAGAGGTCCTGTTCGTATCCATCCATCTGAAGCCACTCCGTATACATCCAGTTGTAAGTCTTCGAATCCATGGAGTCATTCCTCTTCGTATCCACCAGGAGCGAGCCATAGTTCGAATTCATCCTCATATGTCTTGGTTCGAATCCATCGAAGCCTTTCTTGCTTCGAGTCCATCAAGGGAACACCCTTCGAATCCATGAAGTGGAAGGAGCTTCGATTCCATCCAATAATTGTCCTCGAATCCATTGAATGCAGCAGTTGCTTCGGTGGATCGGCCGGATCCATCAATGGTTTTAATGGCGGCAGTGTCAGGAGTCAGGGAGGATTCGGATTTCAAGGTATCTTTAATACGAGACCCACCAATGGATCTCGGAGAATTCTTTCATGAGGCTAAGAGGTTCCTCCGACAAGAGGATGCATGTGCAGATTTAAAGTTGAAGGAAGTGAATGCAACTGAGGGTGGAGGACCATCCAATAGAGGTTCGGATAAAGATTAAGAGAAAAGGAAGCTGGACGACGATTCTGAAAAAGCTAGGAAGCGATGGAAGGATCCAAAGTTTTCCACATACACAGGATTGAATGAGACGCTGGAGCGGATTTATTTGGAAACCCGGAATCGCCTTCCTTACCGATTGCAGCTGTCTCTTCCACGATTTGGAAGGGCATGATACCAACAGCTGCAGGCACTTAAAGGACATAATTGAGGAACATGTGAGGAATGGGCAATTGAGGCAGTATGTTGGGGCTCGGATTGCAGCGGCGGAGCAGGAGCAACCACCGCCTACCTCAAGCCATGATGGTATGAGACCCAGGAATGATGGTCGATTGATCATCAATTGACCGGGATAATATGAAATAAGTAACAAACCATTGGCAAGCAACCAAGTCATTTACGCATGTATGGGGACGGAGATAGCCCCTAGGCATGCTCTGAATGATGATAAACCGCGAAGCCATGGTTTGCGAAATTTGTCTTTTGTTTTTGGATTGGACACTTGGTTTTCTGATTTGGTTTTTGGAGTTTGTATTGAACTCCTGATTTTGCTCGTTTTTCTGGTTTTGGCATTCATTCGGATGATTGTTCTCCGTATTGGATGATGATTTTGATTTTTTGGTATGGATTTCTGATTTCCGATTTGATTTGGATTTTGGATTGGATTTTGATTGGATTCTTTTTGGTTTTTGATAAACGGTCGTCGGGTGTGGATTACACCTGGCAAGGGGTGAGTCTTTTTGCCCAAACGTGGTAAATTGACTCATTTAGGTCGTCGGGTATGGACTATGCTCGACAAGGGTCCGGTGTGACCAGAATTCGGCCTAGGACTTAGGTCCCCTATTATCGGTTATTATTTCAGGTCGTTGAGTATGGACTATGCTCAACAAGGGTCCGGGGCGACCAGGATTCGGCTTAGGACATAAGCCACGGCATTACCAGCGTCCAGGGACACTAGACCACGGTCGTTAGGTGTGGATTGCGCTTGGCAAGAACCCGGAGAGGTTAGCTCAACGTCCAGGGACACTGGACCATGGTCGTCAGGTGTGGATTGCGCTTGGCAAGAGCCTATAGAGGTTACGGATTTGGATATCGACCCGGAGAGGTCTTGAATTCGGTTGTTGGATAAGGATGGACTAATAACTCAGTCTTCGAGTTTGGATGGGCATGAAATTGGCTATGGACATTGGATATCGGATTCGGAAACTATTCAAAACACACATTCTTATCACAAGGCATGTTTTGGGTGGCAAATGTTATCCCGCTTTTTGGTCAAAGCCGGAATATCAAACAAATCGACAAGAAAGGTTGCGTATCAGGATTAGAAGTCGATTAGAGACAAGGTTGTGATCGATGTCGTCAAAATTTGACCGGGCCCCGATCGGGTCGGAATCGATTGGGGATGATGATCAAGGCTAGGAGAAGCTACGTTTCAAATTTTAGGTCAATCGGAGTTCGTTTGCTCAAGCTACGATCGATTCAAGATAAAGAAAATAACCCTTGCTCGAATCCATGGATTATGCTCTAGTTCGAATCCATAGGCAGGGGTCATGTTCGTATCCATCCATCTGAAGCCACTCCGTATACATCCAGTTGTAAGTCTTCGAATCCATGGAGTCATTCCTCTTCGTATCCACTAGGAGCGAGCCATAGTTCGAATTCATCCTCATATGTCTTGGTTCGAATCCATCGAAGCCTTTCTTGCTTCGAGTCCATCAAGGGAACACGCTTCGAATCCATGAAGTGGAAGGAGCTTCGATTCCATCCAATAATTGTCCTCGAATCCATTGGAACATTCCCTTCTTCGAATCCATTCAGCAGTAAAGTCTTCGTATCGATCGACTATGGAATGCCCTGATCGATACGAAGGGAACGAATGTTCTATCGATTCGAAGGAGCATACCTTCGAATCCATTACATCGAATCCACCAAGTCATAACAGCTAAAAACATGGATTCGACCCGGTCATCTCGGAGACAAAGTCGGATCAATACGAAGAAGGCGCACCACGTCATCACGAAGGCATGTAGAAACATCGATTCGACCCTATCGATTAGATATGAATCGATTCGAAGCAGCCGACTCACGTGAATCGATTCGAAGGGAATCGATTCGAAGGAGCTTTTCAACCGATATCATGATCTTGGATCGATCATAACTCGAGATCTACAAGTCCAAATGCTATGAAATTTTCACAGCAGCTTGAGCACATGTTGAAGAATGTTGACACCAAATTTCAACTCAATTGGACAATTTCTTGATCGATTCGAACGTAGCTTCGAATCGATCCCAAAGTGGGCCCGGATTTCCAGAAAGCGGGCATGTGGGCCCCCTCACGTGCCAGAATTGGTCTCCCTTCAGTTTAGGCAAAATATCAGCCTCCTACACCTATAAATAGAGCCCCAAGTCATTCAGAAAAGGGGATCGAGATTCAGAAGTGCCCAGACTCTACTGGATTCAATTCTACACTTCATCATCGCTGTTAAACTCGGATTTCTTCATTGCAATTACTGTAACCAACTGTAATCAGCAAGGATAATTAATAAAAGATAAACTTTGGAGTGGACGTAGGCCGGAGATAGCCGAACCACTATAAATCTCATGTTTCTGTTCATTATTTCTGGATTGTGATATTCTGCTTGCTTAGATCTGAGATTTGTGTTTGAGTATATTTGTTGATTTGTATTCATACACTGGTGCTTTCACGGTACTTGGGGTTTGTGACCAATTTTGGCGCAAACAGCTGTCAAAGCCGTAGAACTCACTAAGAGCTTCGTTTTGACTGGTTATGGCTCCCGTAACTCTAAACGAGCCAACAGTTATGGCCGTCCGAAGAATCAATATCCACAGGATGCAACATTCGCGGTGCAAGGTGCAACATTCGTCCAAAAAGCCGAAACAGCACCGTTCGACTTTTAGAAGTGGGTGCAGGGATTTGAAATGGAACAGTACCATGGTGCACCACTCTCAAGGGAAGGTAAATCGAAGACCATCCACGGTGATCCCGTTTTAACGTAAAAATTCACGTGATGGAAAACAGAAGGCCAAAAAACTTCAGAGACTCAATTGAGGTTCGGATAGCTTTTTTTGGGTATGAAACTATCCATTGATGGCTTACAGCCATCAAAATTGTAGAACTCACTGAGAGCTTCGTTTTGACTGGTTATGGCTCCCGTAACTCTAAACGAGCCAACAGTTATGGCTGTCCGAAGAATCGATATCCACAGGGTGCAACATTCGCGGTGCAAGGTGCAACATTCGTCCAAAGCCCAAACAACGCCTTTCGACTTTTAGAAATGGGTGCAGGGATTTGAAATGGAACAGTACCTTGGTGCACCACTCTCCAGGGAAGGTAAATCGAAGACCATCCACGGTGATCCTGTTTTAACGTAAAAATTCACGTGATGGAAAATAGAAGGCCAAAAAACTTCAGAGACCCGATTGAGGTTCGGATAGCTTTTTTGGGTATGAAACTATCCATTGACGGCTTACAGCCCTCAAAGCCGTAGAACTCACTAAGAGCTTCGTTTGGACTGGTTATGGCTCCCTTAACTCTAAACGAGCCAATAGTTATGGCCGTCCGAAGAATCGATATCCATAGGGTGCAACATTCGCGGTGCAAGGTGCAACATTCATCCAAAAAGCGGAAACAGCGCCGTTCGACTTTTAGAAGTGGGTGAAGGGATTTGAAATGGAACAGTACCATGGTGCACCACTCTCCAAGGAAGGTAAATCGAAGACCATCCACGGTGATCCCGTTTTAACGTAAAAATTCACGTGATGGAAAACAGTAGGCCAAAAAACTTCAGAGACCCAATTGAGGTTCGGATATCTTTTTTTGGGTATGAAACTATCCATTGACGGCTTACAGGGGTCAAAACCGTAGAACTCATTAAGAGCTTCGTTTTGACTGGTTATGGCTCCCGTAACTCTAAACTAGCCAACAGTTATGGCCGTCCGAAGAATCGATATCCACAGGGTGCAACATTCGCGGTGCAAGGTGCAACATTCGTCCAAAAAGCCTAAACAGCTCCGTTCGACTTTTAGAAATGGGTGCAGGAATTTGAAATGGAATAGTACCATGGTGCACCACTCTCCAGGGAAGGTAAATAGAAGACCATCCACGGTGATCCCGTTTTAACGTAAAAAGTCACGTGATGGAAAACAGAAGGCCAAAAAACTTCAAAGACCCGATTGAGGTTTGGACAGCCTTTTTTGGGTATGAAACTATCCATTGACGGATTACCGCCGTCAAAGCCGTAGAACTCACTAAGAGCTTCGTTTTGACTGGTTATGGCTCCCGTAACTCTGAACGAGCCAAGAGTTATGGCCATCCGAAGAATCGATATCCACAGGGTGCAACATTCGCGGTGCAAGGTGAAACATTCGTCCAAAAAGCCGAAACAGCGCCGTTCGACTTTTAGAAGTGGGTGCAGGGATTTGAAATGGAACAGTACCATGGTGCACCACTCTGCAGGGAAGGTATGTCGAAGACCAGCCACGGTGATCCCATTTTAACGTAAAAATTCACGTGATGGAAAACAGAAAGCCAAAAAACTTCAAAGACCCGATTGAGGTTCGGATAGCCTTTTTTGGGTATGAAACTATCCATTGATGGCTTACAGCTGTCAAAGCCGTAGAACTCACTAAGAGCTTCGTGTTGACTGGTTATTGCTCCCGTAACTCTAAACGAGCCAACAGTTATGGCCGTCCGAAGAATCAATATCCACAGGGTGCAACATTCGCGGTGCAAGGTGCAACATTCGTCCAAAAAGCCGAAACAGCGTCGTTCGACTTTTAGAAATGGGTGCAGGGATTTAAAATGGAACAGTACCATGGTGCACCACTCTCCAAGGAAGGTAAATCGAAGACCATCCACGGTGATCCCGTTTTAACGTAAAAATTCACGTGATGGAAAACAGATGGCCAAAAATCTTCTAAGACCCAATTGAGGTTCGGATAGCTTTTTTTGGGTATGAAACTATCCATTGACGACTTACAACCGTCAAAGCTGTAGAACTCACTAAGAGTTTTGTTTTGACTGGTTATGGCTCCCGTAACTCTAAACGAGCCAACAGTTATGGCCATCCGAAGTATCGATATCCACAGGGTGCAACATTCGCGGTGCAAGGTGCAACATTCATCCAAAAAGCGGAAACAGCGCCGTTCGACTTTTAGAAGTGGGTGCAGGGATTTGAAATGGAACAGTACCATGGTGCACCACTCTCTAATGAAGGTAAATCGAAGACCATCCACGGTGATCCCGTTTTAACGTAAAAATTCACGTGATGGAAAACAGTAGGCCAAAAAACTTCAGAGACCCAATTGAGGTTCGGATAGCTTTTTTTGGGTATTAAACTATCCATTGATGGCTTACAGGCGTCAAAACCGTAGAACTCACTGAGAGCTTCGTTTGGACTGGTTATGGCTCCTGTAACTCTAAACGAGCCAATAGTTATGGCCGTCCGAAGAATCGATATCCATAGGGTGCAACATTCGCGGTGCAAGGTGCTACATTTATCCAAAAAGCCGAAACAGCGCCGTTCGACTTTTAGAAGTGGATGCAGGGATTTGAAATGGAACAGTACCATGGTGCACCACTCTCCAGGGAAGGTAAATCGAAGACCATCCACGGTGATCCCGTTTTAACGTAAAAATTCACGTGATGTAAAACAGATGGCCATAAAACTTCAGAGACCCGATTGAGGTTCGGATAGCCTTTTTTGGGTATGAAACTATCCATTTATGGCTTACAGCTGTCCAAGCCGTAGAACTCACTGAGAGCTTCGTTTTAACTAGTTATGGATCCCGTAACTCTAAACGAGCCAATAGTTATGGCCGTCCGAAGAATCGATATCCACAGGGTGCAACATTCGAGGTGCAAGATGCAACATTCATCCAAAAAGCCGAAACAGCGCCGTTCGACCTTTAGAAGTGGGTGCAGGGATTTGAAATGGAATAGTATCATGGTGCACCACTCTCTAGGGAAGTTAAATCAAAGACCATCCACGGTGATCCCGTTTTAACGTAAAAATTCACGTGATGGAAAACAGAAGGCCAAAAAACATCAGAGACCCGATTGAGGTTCGGATAGCCTTTTTTGGGTATGAATCTATCCATTGACGGCTTATAGTCGTCAAAACCCTAGAACTAACTGAGAGCTTCCTGGTTATGGATCCCGTAACTCTGAACGAGCCAAGAGTTATGGCCGTCCGAAGAATCGATATCCACAGGGTGCAACATTCGCGGTGCAAGGTGCAACATTCGTCCAAAAATACGAAACAGCACCGTTCGACTTTTAGAAATGGGTGCAGGGATTTGAAATGGAACAGTACCAAGGTGCACCACTCTCAAGGGAAGGTAAATCGAAGACCATCCATGGTGATCCCGTTTTAACGTAAAAATTCACGTGATGGAAAACAGAAGGCCAAAAAACATTAGAAACCCAATTGAGGTTCGGATAGCTTTTTTTGGGTATGAAACTATCCGTTGACGGCTTACAGCTGTCAAAACCGTAGAACTCACTGAGAGCTTCCTTTTGACTGGTTATGGCTCCCGTAACTCTAAACGAGCCAACAGTTATGGCCGTCCGAAGAATCGATATCCACAGGGTGCAACATTCGCGGTGCAAGGTGCAACATTCGTCCAAAAAGCCGAAACAGCGCCGTTCGACTTTTAGAAATGGGTGCAGGGATTTGAAATGGAACAGTACCATGGTGCACCACTCTCCAGGGAAGGTAAATCGAAGACCATCCACGGTGATCCTGTTTTAACGTAAAAATTCACGTGATGGAAAACAGAAGGCCAAAAAACTTCAGAGACCCGACTGAGGTTCGGATAGCCTTTTTTGGGTATGAAACTATCCATTGACGGCTTACAGCCATCAAAGCCATAGAACTCACGAGAGCTTTGTTTTGACTTGTTATGGCTCCCGTAACTCTAAACGAGCCAATAGTAATGGCCGTCCGAAGAATCGATATCCACAGGGTGCAACATTCGCGGTGCAAGGTGCAACATTCATCCAAAAAGCCGAAACAACGCCGTTCGACTTTTAAAAGTGGGTGCAGGGATTTGAAATGGAACAGTACCATGGTGCACCACTCTACAAGGAAGGTAAATCAAAGACCATCTATGGTGATCCCGTTTTAACGTAAAAATTAACGTGATGGAAAACAGTAGGCCAAAAAACTTCAGAGACCCAATTGAGGTTCGGATAGCTTTTTTTCGGTATGAAACTATCCATTGACGGCTTACAGGAGTCAAAACCGTAGAACCCACTGAGAGCTTCGTTTTGACTGGTTATGGCTCCCGTAACTCTAAACGAGCCAACAGTTATGGCCGTTCGAAGAATCGATTTCCACAGGGTGCAACATTCGCGATGCAAGGTGCAACATTCGTCCAAAAAGCTGAAACAGCGTCGTTCGACTTTTAGAAATGGGTGCAGGGATTTGAAATGGAATAGTACCATGGTTCACCACTCTCCAGGGTAGGTAAATCGAAGACCATCCACGGTGATCCTGTTTTAACGTAAAAATTCACGTGATGGAATACAGAAGGCCAAAAAACTTCATAGACCCGACTGAGGTTCGGATAGCCTTTTTTGGGTATGAAACTATCCATTGACAGCTTACAGCCATCAAAGCCGTAGAACTCACAAAGAGCTTCGTTTTGACTGGTTATGGCTCCCGTAACTCTAAACGAGCCAATAGTTATGGCCGTCCGAAGAATCGATATCCATAGGGTGCAACATTCGCGGTGCAAGGTGCTACATTTATCCAAAAAGCCGAAACAGCGCCGTTCGACTTTTAGAAGTGGATGCAGGGATTTGAAATGGAACAGTACCATGGTGCACCACTCTCCAGGGAAGGTAAATCGAAGACCATCCACGGTGATCCCGTTTTAACGTAAAAATTCACGTGATGGAAAAAAGTAGGCCAAAAAACATCAGAGACCCAATTGAGGTTTGGATAGCTTTTTTGGGTATGAAACTATCCATTGACGGCTTAAAGCCGTCAAAACCGTAGAACTCACTGAAAGCTTCGTTTGGACTGGTTATGGCTCCCGTAACTCTAAACGAGCCAACAGTTATGGCCGTCCGAAGAATCGATATCCACAGGATGCAACATTCGCGGTGCAAGGTGCAACATTCGTCCAAAAAGCCAAAACAGCGCCGTTCGACTTTTAGAAATGGGTGCAGGGATTTGAAATGGAATAGTACCATGGTGCACCACTATCCAGGGATGGTAAATTGAAGACCAGCCACGGTGATCCCGTTTTAACGTAAAAATTCACGTGATGGAAAACAGAAAGCCAAAAAACTTCAAAGACCCGATTGAGGTTCGGATAGCCTTTTTTGGGTATGAAACTATCTATTGACGGCTTATAGCCATCAAAGCTGTAGAACTCACTGAGAGCTTCGTTTTGACTGGTTATGGCTCCCGTAACTCTAAATGAGCCAACAGTTATGGTCGTCTGAAGAATCGATATCCACAGGGTGCAACATTCACGGTGCAAGGTGCAGCATTCATCCAAAAAGCCGAAACAGCGCCGTTTGACTTTTAGCAATGGGTGCAGGGATTTGAAATGGAATAGTACCATGGTGCACCACTATCCAGGGAAGGTAAATCGAAGACCAGCCACGGTGATCCCGTTTTAACATAAAAATTCACGTGATGGAAAACAGAAGGCCATAAAACTTCAAAGACTCGACTGAGGTTCGAATAGCCTTTTTTGGGTATGAAACTATCCATTGACGGCTTACAGCCATCAAAGCCGTAGAACTCACAGAGAGCTTCGTTTTGACTGGTTATGGCTCCCGTAACTCTAAACGAGCCAATATTTATTGCCATCCGAAGAATCGATATCCACAGGGTTCCACATTCGCGGTGCAAGGTGCAACATTTATCCAAAAAGCCGAAACAGCGCCGTTCGAATTTTAGAAGTGGGTTCAGCGATTTGAAATGGAACAATACCAAGGTGCACCACTCTCCAGGGAAGGTAAATCGAAGACCATCCATGGTGATCCCGTTTTAACGTAAAAATTCACGTGATGGAAAACAGAAGGCCAAAAAACATTAGAAACCCAATTGAGGTTCGGATAGCTTTTTTTGGGTATGAAACTATCCATTGACAGCTTACAGCCATCAAAGCCGTAGAACTCATAAAGAGCTTCGTTTTGACTGGTTATGGCTCCCGTAACTCTAAACGAGCCAATAGTTATGGCCGTCCGAAGAATCGATATCCATAGGGTGCAACATTCGCGGTGCAAGGTGCTACATTTATCCAAAAAGCCGAAACAGCGCCGTTCGACTTTTAGAAGTGGATGCAGGGATTTGAAATGGAACAGTACCATGGTGCACCACTCTCCAGGGAAGGTAAATCGAAGACCATCCACGGTGATCCCGTTTTAACGTAAAAATTCACGTGATGGAAAAAAGTAGGCCAAAAAACATCAGAGACCCAATTGAGGTTCGGATAGCTTTTTTGGGTATGAAACTATCCATTGACGGCTTAAAGCCGTCAAAACCGTAGAACTCACTGAGAGCTTCGTTTGGACTGGTTATGGCTCCCGTAACTCTAAACGAGCCAACAGTTATGGCCGTCCGAAGAATCGATATCCACAGGATGCAACATTCGCGGTGCAAGGTGCAACATTCGTCCAAAAAGCCAAAACAGCGCCGTTCGACTTTTAGAAATGGGTGCAGGGATTTGAAATGGAATAGTACCATGGTGCACCACTATCCAGGGATGGTAAATTGAAGACCAGCCACGGTGATCCCGTTTTAACGTAAAAATTCACGTGATGGAAAACAGAAAGCCAAAAAACTTCAAAGACCCGATTGAGGTTCGGATAGCCTTTTTTGGGTATGAAACTATCTATTGACGGCTTATAGCCATCAAAGCTGTAGAACTCACTGAGAGCTTCGTTTTGACTGGTTATGGCTCCCGTAACTCTAAATGAGCCAACAGTTATGGTCGTCTGAAGAATCGATATCCACAGGGTGCAACATTCACGGTGCAAGGTGCAGCATTCATCCAAAAAGCCGAAACAGCGCCGTTTGACTTTTAGCAATGGGTGCAGGGATTTGAAATGGAATAGTACCATGGTGCACCACTATCCAGGGAAGGTAAATCGAAGACCAGCCACGGTGATCCCGTTTTAACATAAAAATTCACGTGATGGAAAACAGAAGGCCATAAAACTTCAAAGACTCGACTGAGGTTCGAATAGCCTTTTTTGGGTATGAAACTATCCATTGACGGCTTACAGCCATCAAAGCCGTAGAACTCACAGAGAGCTTCGTTTTGACTGGTTATGGCTCCCGTAACTCTAAACGAGCCAATATTTATTGCCATCCGAAGAATCGATATCCACAGGGTTCCACATTCGCGGTGCAAGGTGCAACATTTATCCAAAAAGCCGAAACAGCGCCGTTCGAATTTTAGAAGTGGGTTCAGCGATTTGAAATGGAACAATACCAAGGTGCACCACTCTCCAGGGAAGGTAAATCGAAGACCATCCATGGTGATCCCGTTTTAACGTAAAAATTCACGTGATGGAAAACAGAAGGCCAAAAAACATTAGAAACCCAATTGAGGTTCGGATAGCTTTTTTTGGGTATGAAACTATCCGTTGACGGCTTACAGCTGTCAAAACCGTAGAACTCACTGAGAGCTTCCTTTTGACTGGTTATGGCTCCCGTAACTCTAAACGAGCCAACAGTTATGGCCGTCCGAAGAATCGATATCCACAAGGTGCAACATTCGCGGTGCAAGGTGCAACATTCGTCCAAAAAGCCGAAACAGCGCCGTTCGACTTTTAGAAATGGGTGCAGGGATTTGAAATGGAACAGTACCATGGTGCACCACTCTCCAGGGAAGGTAAATCGAAGACCATCCACGGTGATCCTGTTTTAACGTAAAAATTCACGTGATGGAAAACAGAAGGCCAAAAAACTTCAGAGACCCGACTGAGGTTCGGATAGCCTTTTTTGGGTATGAAACTATCCATTGACGGCTTACAGCCATCAAAGCCATAGAACTCACGAGAGCTTCGTTTTGACTTGTTATGGCTCCCGTAACTCTAAACGAGCCAATAGTAATGGCCGTCCGAAGAATCGATATACACAGGGTGCAACATTCGCGGTGCAAGGTGCAACATTCATCCAAAAAGCCGAAACAACGCCGTTCGACTTTTAGAAGTGGGTGCAGGGATTTGAAATGGAACAGTACCATGGTGCACCACTCTACAAGGAAGGTAAATCAAAGACCATCCACGGTGATCCCGTTTTAACGTAAAAATTCACGTGATGGAAAATAGTAGGCCAAAAAACTTCAGAGACCCAATTGAGGTTCGGATAGCTTTTTTTCGGTATGAAACTATCCATTGACGGCTTACAGGAGTCAAAACCGTAGAACCCACTGAGAGCTTCGTTTTGACTGGTTATGGCTCCCGTAACTCTAAACGAGCCAACAGTTATGGCCGTTCGAAGAATCGATTTCCACAGGGTGCAACATTCGCGGTGCAAGGTGCAACATTCGTCCAAAAAGCTGAAACAGCGTCGTTTGACTTTTAGAAATGGGTGCAGGGATTTGAAATGGAATAGTACCATGGTGCACCACTCTCCAGGGTAGGTAAATCGAAGACCATCCACGGTGATCCTGTTTTAACGTAAAAATTCACGTGATGGAAAACAGAAGGCCAAAAAACTTCATAGACCCGACTGAGGTTCGGATAGCCTTTTTTGGGTATGAAACTATCCATTGACAGCTTACAGCCGTCAAAGCCGTAGAACTCACAAAGAGCTTCGTTTTGACTGGTTATGGCTCCCGTAACTCTAAACGAGCCAATAGTTATGGCCGTCCGAAGAATCGATATCCATAGGGTGCAACATTCGCGGTGCAAGGTGCTACATTTATCCAAAAAGCCGAAACAGCGCCGTTCGACTTTTAGAAGTGGATGCAGGGATTTGAAATGGAACAGTACCATGGTGCACCACTCTCCAGGGAAGGTAAATCGAAGACCATCCACGGTGATCCCGTTTTAACGTAAAAATTCACGTGATGGAAAAAAGTAGGCCAAAAAACATCAGAGACCCAATTGAGGTTCGGATAGCTTTTTTGGGTATGAAACTATCCATTGACGGCTTAAAGCCGTCAAAACCGTAGAACTCACTGAGAGCTTCGTTTGGACTGGTTATGGCTCCCGTAACTCTAAACGAGCCAACAGTTATGGCCGTCCGAAGAATCGATATCCACAGGATGCAACATTCGCGGTGCAAGGTGCAACATTCATCCAAAAAGCCAAAACAGCGCCGTTCGACTTTTAGAAATGGGTGCAGGGATTTGAAATGGAATAGTACCATGGTGCACCACTATCCAGGGATGGTAAATTGAAGACCAGCCACGGTGATCCCGTTTTAACGTAAAAATTCACGTGATGGAAAACAGAAAGCCAAAAAACTTCAAAGACCCGATTGAGGTTCGAATAGCCTTTTTTGGGTATGAAACTATCCATTGACGGCTTATAGCCATCAAAGCTGTAGAACTCACTGAGAGCTTCGTTTTGACTGGTTATGGCTCCCGTAACTCTAAATGAGCCAACAGTTATGGTCGTCTGAAGAATCGATATCCACAGGGTGCAACATTCACGGTGCAAGGTGCAGCATTCATCCAAAAAGCCGAAACAGCGCCGTTTGACTTTTAGCAATGGGTGCAGGGATTTGAAATGGAATAGTACCATGGTGCACCACTATCCAGGGAAGGTAAATCGAAGACCAGCCACGGTGATCCCGTTTTAACATAAAAATTCACGTGATGGAAAACAGAAGGCCATAAAACTTCAAAGACTCGACTGAGGTTCGAATAGCCTTTTTTGGGTATGAAACTATCCACTGACGGCTTACAGCCATCAAAGCCGTAGAACTCACAGAGAGCTTCGTTTTGACTGGTTATGGCTCCCGTAACTCTAAACGAGCCAATATTTATGGCCATCCGAAGAATCGATATCCACAGGGTTCCACATTCGCGGTGCAAGGTGCAACATTTATCCAAAAAGCCGAAACAGCGTCGTTCGAATTTTAGAAGTGGGTTCAGCGATTTGAAATGGAACAATACCATGGTGCACCACTCTCCAGGGAAGGTAAATCGAAAACCATCCACGGTGATCCCGTTTTAACGTAAAAATTCACGTGTGGAAAACAGAAGGCCAAAAAACATCAGAGACCCGATTGAGGTTCGGATAGCCTTTTTTGGGTTTGAAACTATCCATTGACGGCGTATAGCCTTCAAAGCCGTAGAACTCACTAAGAGCTTCTTTTTGACTGGTTATGGCTCCTGTAACTCTAAACGAGCCAAGAGTTATGGCCGTCCGAAGAATCGATATCCACAGGGTGCAACATTCGCGGTGCAAGGTGCAACATTCGTCCAAAAAGCCGAAACAGCACCGTTCGACTTTTAGAAATGGGTGCAGGGATTTGAAATGGAACAGTACCATGGTACACCACTCTCCTGGGAAGGTAAATCGAAGACCATCCTAGGTGATCCCGTTTTAACGTAAAAATTCACGTGATGGAAATAGAAGGCCAAAAAACTTCAGAGACCAAATTGAGGTTGAGATTGCTTTTTTTGGGTATGAAACTATCCATTGACGGCTTACAGCCATCAAAACCATAGAACTCACTTAGAGCTTCGTTTTGACTGGTTATGGCTCCCGTAACTCCTAACGAGCCAACAGTTATGGCCGTCCGAAGAATCGATATCCACAGGGTGCAACATTCGCGGTGCAAGGTGCAACATTCGTCCAGAAAGCCGAAACAGCATCGTTCGACTTTTAGAAATGGGTGCAGGGATTTGAAATGGAATAGTACCATGGTGCACCACTCTTCAGGGAAGGTAAATTGAAGACCATCCACGTTGATCCCGTTTTAACGTAAAAATTCACGTGATGGAAAATAGAAGGCCAAAAAACGTCAGAGACCCGATTGAGGTTCAGATAGCCTTTTTTGGGTATGAAACTATCCATTGATGGCTTACAGCCGTCAAAACCGTAGAACTCACTGAGAGCTTCGTTTTGACTGGTTATGGCTGCCGTAAATCTAAACGAGCCAACAGTTATGGCCGTCCGAAGAATCGATATCCACAGGGTGCAACATTCGCGGTGCAAAGTGCAACATTCGTCCAAAAAGCCGAAACAGCGCCGTTCGACTTTTAGAAATGGGTGAAGGGATTTGAAATGGAACAGTACCATGGTGCACCACTCTCCAGGGAAGGTAAATCGAAGACCATCCACGGTGATCCCTTTTTTAACGTAAAAATTCACATGATGGAAAACAGAAGGCCAAAAAACTTCAGAGACCCGATTGAGGTTCGGATAGCCTTTTTTGGGTATGAAACTATCCATTGATGGCTTACAGCAGTAAAAGCTGTATAACTCACTGAGAGCTTCGTTTTGACTGGTTATGGCTCCCGTAACTCTAAACGAGCCAATAGTTATGGCCATCCGAAGAATTGATATCCACAGGGTGCAACATTCGCGGTGCAAGGTGCAACATTCGTCCAAAAAGCCGAAACATCGCCGTTCCACTTTTAGAAATGGGTGCAGGGATTTGAAATGGAATAGTACCATGGTGCACCACTATCGAGGGAAGGTAAATTGAAGACCAGCCACGGTGATCCCGTTTTAACGTAAAACTTCACGTGATGGAAAACAGAAAGCCAAAAAACTTCAAAGACCCGATTGAGGTTCAGATAGCCTTTTTTTGGGTATGAAACTATCCATTGACGGCTTACTGCCGTCAAAGCTTTAGAACTCACTGAGAGCTTCGTTTAGACTGGTTATGGCTCCCGTAACTCTAAACGAGCCAATATTTATGGCCATCCGAAGAATCGATATCCACAGGGTTCCACATTCGCGGTGCAAGGTGCAACATTTATCCAAAAAGCCGAAACAGCGCCGTTCGAATTTTAGAAGTGGGTTCAGCGATTTGAAATGGAACAATACCATGGTGCACCACTCTCCAGGGAAGGTAAATCGAAAACCATCCACGGTGATCCCGTTTTAACGTAAAAATTCACGTGTGGAAAACAGAAGGCCAAAAAACATCAGAGACCCGATTGAGGTTCGGATAGCCTTTTTTGGGTTTGAAACTATCCATTGACGGCGTATAGCCTTCAAAGCCGTAGAACTCACTAAGAGCTTCTTTTTGACTGGTTATGGCTCCTGTAACTCTAAACGAGCCAAGAGTTATGGCCGTCCGAAGAATCGATATCCACAGGGTGCAACATTCGCGGTGCAAGGTGCAACATTCGTCCAAAAAGCCGAAACAGCACCGTTCGACTTTTAGAAATGGGTGCAGGGATTTGAAATGGAACAGTACCATGGTACACCACTCTCCTGGGAAGGTAAATCGAAGACCATCCAAGGTGATCCCGTTTTAACGTAAAAATTCACGTGATGGAAAACAGAAGGCCAAAAAACTTCAGAGACCAAATTGAGGTTGAGATTGCTTTTTTTGGGTATGAAACTATCCATTGACGGCTTACAGCCATCAAAACCATAGAACTCACTTAGAGCTTCGTTTTGACTGGTTATGGCTCCCGTAACTCCTAACGAGCCAACAGTTATGGCCGTCCGAAGAATCAATATCCACAGGGTGCAACATTCGTGGTGCAAGGTGCAACATTCGTCCAAAAAGCCGAAACAGCATCGTTCGACTTTTAGAAATGGGTGCAGGGATTTGAAATGGAATAGTACCATGGTGCACCACTCTTCAGGGAAGGTAAATTGAAGACCATCCACGTTGATCCCGTTTTAACGTAAAAATTCACGTGATGGAAAATAGAAGGCCAAAAAACGTCAGAGACCCGATTGAGGTTCAGATAGCCTTTTTTGGGTATGAAACTATCCATTGATGGCTTACAGCCGTCAAAACCATAGAACTCACTGAGAGCTTCGTTTTGACTGGTTATGGCTGCCGTAAATCTAAACGAGCCAACAGTTATGGCCGTCCGAAGAATCGATATCCACAGGGTGCAACATTCGCGGTGCAAAGTGCAACATTCGTCCAAAAAGCCGAAACAGCGCCGTTCGACTTTTAGAAATGGGTGAAGGGATTTGAAATGGAACAGTACCATGGTGCACCACTCTCCAGGGAAGGTAAATCGAAGACCATCCACGGTGATCCCTTTTTTAACGTAAAAATTCACATGATGGAAAACAGAAGACCAAAAAACTTCAGAGACCCGATTGAGGTTCGGATAGCCTTTTTTGGGTATGAAACTATCCATTGATGGCTTACAGCAGTCAAAGCTGTATAACTCACTGAGAGCTTCGTTTTGACTGGTTATGGCTCCCGTAACTCTAAACGAGCCAATAGTTATGGCCATCCGAAGAATTGATATCCACAGGGTGCAACATTCGCGGTGCAAGGTGCAACATTCGTCCAAAAAGCCGAAACAGCGCCGTTCCACTTTTAGAAATGGGTGCAGGGATTTGAAATGGAATAGTACCATGGTGCACCACTATCGAGGGAAGGTAAATTGAAGACCAGCCACGGTGATCCCGTTTTAACGTAAAAATTCACGTGATGGAAAACAGAAAGCCAAAAAACTTCAAAGACCCGATTGAGGTTCAGATAGCCATTTTTTGGGTATGAAACTATCCATTGACGGCTTACTGCCGTCAAAGCTTTAGAACTCACTGAGAGCTTCGTTTTGACTGGTTATGGCTCCCGTAACTCTAAACGAGCCAACAGTTATGGTCGTCTGAAGAATCGATATCCACAGGGTGCAACATTCGCGGTGCAAGATGCAGCATTCGTCCAAAAAGCCGAAACAGCGCCGTTCGACTTTTAGAAATGGGTGCAAGGATTTGAAATGGAATAGTACCATGGTGCACCACTATCAGGGAAGGTAAATTGAAGACCAGCCACGGTGATCCCGTTTTAACGTAAAAATTCACGTGATGGAAAACAGTAGGCCATAAAACTTCAGAGACTCGATTGATGTTCAGATAGCCTTTTTTGGGTATGAAACTATCCATTGACAACTTTCAGCCGTCAAAGCCGTAGAACTCACAGAGAGCTTCGTTTTGACTAGTTATGCCTCCCGTAAATCTAAACGAGCCAATATTTATGGCCGTCCGAAGAATCGATATCCACAGGGTGCAACATTCGCGGTGCAAGGTGCAACATTCATCCAAAAAGCCGAAACAGCGCCGTTCGAATTTTAGAAGTGGGTGCAGAGATTTGAAATGGAACAGTACCATGGTGCACCACTCTCCAGGGAAGGTAAACGAAGACAATCCACGGTGATCCCGTTTTAACGTAAAAATTCACGTGATGGAAAACAGAAGGCCAAGAAACATCAGAGACCCGATTGAGGTTCGGATAGCCTTTTTTGGGTATGAAACTATCCATTGACGGCTTATAGCCATCAAAGCCGTAGAACTCACTGAGAGCTTCGTTTTGACTGGTTATGGCTCCTGTAACTCTAAACGAGCCAAGAGTTATGGCCGTCCGAAGAATCGATATCCACAGGGTGCAACATTCGCGGTGCAAGGTGCAATATTCGTCCAAAAAGCCGAAACAACACCGTTCAACTTTTAGAAATGGGTGCAGGGATTTGAAATGGAACAGTACCATGGTGCACCACTCTCCAGGGAAGGTAAATCGAAGACCATCCAAGGTGATCCCGTTTAAACGTAAAAATTCACGTGATGGAAAACAGAAGGACAAAAAACTTCAGAGACCAAATTTAATTTGAGATAGCTTTTTTTGGGTATGAAACTATTCATTGACGGCTTATAGCCGTCAAAACCGTAGAACTCACTGAGAGCTTCGTTTTGACTAGTTATGGCTCCCGTAACTCTAAACGAGCCAAGAGTTATGGCCGTCCGAAGAATCGATATCCACAGGGTGCAACATTCGCGGTGCAAGGTGCAACATTCGTCCAAAAAGCCGAAACAGCGCCGTTCGACTTTTAGAAGTGGGTGCAGGGATTTGAAATGGAACAGTACCATGGTGCACCACTCTCCAGGGAAGGTAAATCGAAGACCAGCCACGGTGATCCCGTTTTAACGTAAAAATTCACGTGATGGAAAACAGAAGGCCAAAAAACTTCAGAGACCCGATTAAGGTTCGGATAGCCTTTTTTGGGTATTAAACTATCCATTGACGGCTTACAGCCGTCAAAGCCGTAGAACTCACAGAGAGCTTCGTTTTGACTGGTTATGGCTCCCGTAACTCTAAACGAGCCAATATTTATGGCCATCCGAAGAATCGATATCCACAGGGTTCCACATTCGCGGTGCAAGGTGCAACATTTATCCAAAAAGCCGAAACAGCGTCGTTCGAATTTTAGAAGTGGGTGCAGGGATTTGAAATGGAACAATACCATGGTGCACCACTCTCTAGGGAAGGTAAATCGAAAACCATCCACGGTGATCCCGTTTTAACATAAAAATTCACGTGTGGAAAACAGAAGGCCAAAAAACATCAGAGACCCGATTGAGGTTCGGATAGCCTTTTTTGGGTTTGAAACTATCCATTAACGGCTTATAGCCTTCAAAGCCGTAGAACTCACTGAGAGCTTCTTTTTGACTGGTTATGGCTCCTGTAACTCTAAACGAGCCAAGAGTTATGGCCGTCCGAAGAATCGATATCCACAGGGTGCAACATTCGCGGTGCAAGGTGCAACATTCGTCCAAAAAGCCAAAACAGCACCGTTCGACTTTTAGAAATGGGTGCAGGGATTTGAAATGGAACAGTACCATGGTGCACCACTCTCCTGGGAAGGTAAATCGAAGACCATCCAAGGTGATCTCGTTTTAACGTAAAAATTCACGTGATGGAAAACAGAAGGCCAAAAAACTTCAGAGACCAAATTGAGATTGAGATAGCTTTTTTTGGGTATGAAACTATCCATTGACGGCTTACAGCCATCAAAACCGTAGAACTCACTTAGAGCTTTGTTTTGACTGGTTATGGCTCACGTAACTCCTAACGAGCCAACAGTTATGGCCGTCCGAAGAATCGATATCCACAGGGTGCAACATTCGCGGTGCAAGGTGCAACATTCGTCCAAAAAGCTGAAACAACATCGTTCGACTTTTAGAAATGGGTGCAGGGATTTGAAATGGAATAGTACCATGGTGCACCACTCTTCAGGGAAGGTAAATTGAAGACCATCCACGGTGATCCCGTTTTAACGTAAAAATTCACGTGATGGAAAATAGAAGGCCAAAAAACGTCAGAGACCCGATTGAGGTTCGGATAGCCTTTTTTGGGTATGAAACTATCCATTGACACCTTACAGCCGTCAAAGCCGTAGAACTCACAGAGAGCTTCGTTTTGACTAGTTATGCCTCCCGTAACTCTAAACGAGCCAATATTTATGGCCGTCCGAAGAATCGATATCCACAGGGTGCAACATTCGCGGTGCAAGGTGCAACATTCGTCCAAAAAGCCGAAACAGCGTCGTTCGACTTTTAGAAATGGGTGAAGGGATTTGAAATGGAATAGTACCATGGTGCACCACTCTCCAGGGAAGGTAAATCGAAGACCATCCACGGTGATCCCTTTTTTAACGTAAAAATTCACATGATGGAAAACAGACGGCCAAAAAACTTCAGAGACCCGATTGAGGTTCGGATAGCCTTTTTTGGGTATGAAACTATCCATTGATGGCTTACAGCAGTCAAAGCTGTATAACTCACTGAGAGCTTCGTTTTGACTGGTTATGGCTCCCGTAACTCTAAACGAGCAAATAGTAATGGCCGTCCGAAGAATCGATATCCACAGGGTGCAACATTCGCGGTGCAAGGTGCAACATTCATCCAAAAAGCCGAAACAGCGCCGTTCGACTTTTAGAAGTGAGTGCAGGGATTTGAAATGGAACATTACCATGGTGCACCACGCTACAAGGAAGTTAAATCAAAGACCATCCACGGTGATCCCGTTTTAACGTAAAAATTCACGTGATGGAAAACAGTAGGCCAAAAAACTTCAGAGACCCAATTGAGGTTCGGATAGCCTTTTTTTGGGTATGAAACTATCCATTGAAGGCTTACTGCCTTCAAAGCTTTAGAACTCACTGAGAGCTTCGTTTTGACTAGTTATGGCACCCGTAACTCTAAACGAGCCAACAGTTATGGTCGTCTGAAGAATCGATATCCATAGGGTGCAACATTCGCGGTGCAAGGTGCAGCATTCGTCCAAAAAGCCGAAACAGCGCCGTTCGACTTTTAGAAATGGGTGCAAGGATTTGAAATGGAATAGTACCATGGTGCACCACTATTAGGGAAAGTAAATCGAAGACCAGCCACGGTGATCCCGTTTTAACGTAAAAATTCACGTGATGGAAAACAGAAGGCCATAAAACTTCAGAGACGCGATTGATGTTCAGATAGCCTTTTTTGGGTATGAAACTATCCATTGACACCTTACAGCCGTCAAAGCCGTAGAACTCACAGAGAGCTTCGTTTTGACTAGTTATGCCTCCCGTAACTCTAAACGAGCCAATATTTATGGCCGTCCGAAGAATCGATATCCACAGGGTGCAACATTCGCGGTGCAAGGTGCAACATTCATCCAAAAAGTCGAAACAGCGCCGTTCGAATTTTAGAAGTGGGTGCAGAGATTTGAAATGGAACAGTACCATGGTGCACCACTCTCCAGGAAAGGTAAACGAAGTCAATCCACGGTGATCCCGTTTTAACGTAAAAATTCACATGATGGAAAACAGAAGGCCAAAAAACATCAGAGACCCGATTGAGGTTCGGATAGCCTTTTTTGGGTATGAAACTATCAATTGACGGCTTATAGCCATCAAAGCCGTAGAAATCACTGAGAGCTTCGTTTTGACTGGTTATGGCTCCTGTAACTCTAAACGAGCCAAGAGTTATGGCCGTCCGAAGAATCGATATCCACAGGGTGCAACATTCGCGGTGCAAGGTGCAATATTCGTCCAAAAAGCCGAAACAACACCGTTCAACTTTTAGAAATGGGTGCAGGGATTTGAAATGGAACAGTACCATGGTGCACCACTCTACAGGGAAGGTAAATCGAAGACCATCCAAGGTGATCCCGTTTTAACGTAAAAATTCACGTGATGGAAAATAGAAGGACAAAAAACTTCAGAGACCAAATTGAATTTGAGATAGCTTTTTTTTGGTATGAAACTATTCATTGACGGCTTACAGCCGTCAAAACCGTAGAACTCACTGAGAGCTTCGTTTTGACTAGTTATGGCTCCCGTAACTCTAAACGAGCCAAGAGTTATGGCCGTCCGAAGAATCGATATCCACAGGGTGCAACATTCGCGGTGCAAGGTGCAACATTCGTCCAAAAAGCCGAAACAGCGCCGTTCGACTTTTAGAAATGGGTGCAGGCATTTAAAATGGAATAGTACCATGGTGCTCCACTCTCCAAGGAAGGTAAATCGAAGATCATCCACGGTGATCCCGTTTTAACGTAAAAATTCACGTGATGGAAAACAGAAGGCCAAAAAACTTCAGAGACCCGATTGAGGTTCGGATAGCCTTTTTTGGGTATGAAACTATCAATTGACGGCTTACAGCCGTCGAAGCCGTAGAAATCACTGAGAGCTTCGTTTTGACTGGTTATGGCTCCCGTAACTCTAAATGAGACAATAGTTATGGCCGTCCGAAGAATCGATATCCACAGGGTGCAACATTCGCGGTGCAAGGTGCAATATTCGTCCAAAAAGCCGAAACAACACCGTTCAACTTTTAGAAATGGGTGCAGGGATTTGAAATGGAACAGTACCATGGTGCACCACTCTCCAGGGAAGGTAAATCGAAGACCATCCAAGGTGATCCCGTTTTAACGTAAAAATTCACGTGATGGAAAACAGAAGGACAAAAAACTTCAGAGACCAAATTGAATTTGAGATAGCTTTTTTTGGGTATGAAACTATTCATTGACGGCTTACAGCCATCAAAACCGTAGAACTCACTGAGAGCTTCGTTTTGACTAGTTATGGCTCTCGTAACTCTAAACGAGCCAAGAGTTATGGCCGTCCGAAGAATCGATATCCACAGGGTGCAACATTCGCGGTGCAAGGTGCAACATTCGTCCAAAAAGCCGAAACAGTGCCGTTCGACTTTTAGAAATGGGTGCAGGGATTTAAAATGGAATAGTACCATGGTGCTCCACTATCCAAGGAAGGTAAATCGAAGACCATCCACGGTGATCCCGTTTTAACGTAAATATTCACGTGATGGAAAACAGAAGGCCAAAAAACTTCAAAGACCCGATTGAGGTTCGGATAGCCTTTTTCGGGTATGAAACTATCAATTGACGGCTTACAGCCGTCGAAGCCGTAGAACTCACTGAGAGCTTCGTTTTGACTGGTTATGGCTCCCGTAACTATAAACGAGACAATAGTTATGGCCGTCCGAAGAATCGATATCCACAGGGTGCAACATTCGCGGTGCAAGGTGCAACATTCATCCAAAAAGCCGAAACAGCACCGTTCGACTTTTAGAAGTGGGTGCAGGGATTTGAAATGGAACAGTACCATGGTGCACCACTCTCCAGGCAAGGTAAATCGAAGACCATCCACGGTGATCCCGTTTTAACGTAAAAATTCACGTGATGGAAAACAGAAGGCCAAAAAACATCAGATATCCGATTGAGATGCGGATAGCCTTTTTGGGGTATGAAACTATCCATTGACGGCTTATAGTCGACAAAGCCGTAGAACTCACCGAGAGCTTCGTTTTGACTAGTTATGGCTCCCGTAACTCTAAACGAGCCAAGAGTTATGGCCGTTCGAAGAATCGATATCCACAGGGTGCAACATTCGCGGTGCAAGGTGCAACATTCGTCCAAAAAGCCGAAACAGCGCCGTTCGACTTTTAGAAGTGGGTGCAGGGATTTGAAATGGAACAGTACCATGCTGAACCGCTCTCCAGGGAAGGTAAATCGAAGTCCAGCAACGGTGATCCCGTTTTAACGTAAAAATTCACGTGATGGAAAACAGAAGGCCAAAAAACATCAAAGACCCGATTGAGATGCGGATAGCCTTTTTGGGGTATGAAACTATCCATTGACGGCTTATAGTCAACAAAGCCGTAGAACTCACCGAGAGCTTCGTTTTGACTAGTTATGGCTCCCGTAACTCTAAACGAGCCAAGAGTTATGGCCGTTCGAAGAATCGATATCCACAGGGTGCAACATTCGCGGTGCAAGGTGCAACATTCGTCCAAAAAGCCGAAACAGCACCGTTCGACTTTTAGAAGTGGGTGTAGGGATTTGAAATGGAACAGTACCATGGTGCACCACTCTCCAGGGAAGGTAAATCGAAGACCATCCACGGTGATCCCGTTTTAACGTAAAAATTCACGTGACGGAAAACAGAAGGCCAAAAAACTTCAAAGACCCAATGAAGGTTCGGATAGCTTTTTTTGGGTATGAAACTATCCATTGATGGCTTACAGCCGTCAAAACCGTAGAAATCACTGAGAGCTTCATTTTGACTGGTTATGGCTCCCGTAACTCTAACCGAGCCAACAGTTATGGCCGTCCGAAAAATCGATATCCACAGGGTGCAACATTTGCGGTGCAAGGTGCACTATTCGTCCAAAAAGACGAAACAGCGCCGTTCGACTTTTAGAAATGGGTGCAGGTATTTGAAATGGTACAGTACCTTGGTGCACCACTCTCCAGGGAAGGTAAATCGAAGACCATCCACGGTGATCCCGTTTTAACGTAAAAGTTCACGTGATGGAAAAAAGAAGGCCAAAAAACTTCAGAGACCCGATTGAGGTTCGGATAGCCTTTTTTGGGTATGAAACTATCCATTGACGGCTTATAGCCATCAAAGCCGTAAAACTCACTGAGAGCTTCGTTTTGACTGGTTATGGCTCCCGTAACTCTAAACGAGCCAATAGTTATGGCCGTCCGAAGAATCGATATCCACAGGGTGCAACATTCGCGGTGCAAGGTGCAACATTCATCCAAAAAGCCGAAACAGCGCCGTTCGACTTTTAGAAGTGGGTGCAGGGATTTGAAATGGAACAGTACCATGGTGCACCACTCTCCAGGGAAGGTAAATCGAAGACCATCCACGGTGATCCCGTTTTAACGTAAAAATTCACGTGATGGAAAACAGAAGGCCAAAAATCATCAGAGACCCGATTGAGATGCGGATAGCCTTTTTGGGGTATGAAACTATCCATTGACGGCTTATAGTCGTCAAAGCCGTAGAACTCACCGAGAGCTTCGTTTTGACTAGTTATGGCTCCCGTAACTCTAAACGAGCAAAGAGTTATGGCCGTCCGAAGAATCGATATCCACAGGGTGCAACATTCGCGGTGCAAGGTGCATCATTCGTCCAAAAAGCCGAAACAGCGCCTTTCGACTTTTAGAAGTGGGTGCAGGGATTTGAAATGGAACAGTACCATGGTGCACCACTCTCCAGGGAAGGTAAACCGAAGACCATCCACGATGATCCCGTTTTAACGTAAAAATTCATGTGATGGAAAACAGAAGGCCATAAAACTTCAGAGACCCGATTGGAGTTCGGATAGCCTTTTTTGCGTATGAAACTATCCATTTACCGCTTACAGCCTTCAAAGCCGTAGAACTTACTGAGAGCTTCGATTTGACTGGTTATGGCTCCCGTAACTCTAAACGAGCCAATAGTTATGGTCGTCCGAAGAATCGATATCCACAGGGTGCAATATTCGCAGTGCAAGGTGCAACATTCATCCAAAAAGACGAAACACCGCCGTTCGACTTTTAGAAGTGGGTGCAGGGATTTGAAATCCATGCACCGCGAATGCTGCCCCTTGTGGATATCGATTCTTGGAGGGCCATAACTATTGGCTCGTTTAGAGTTACGGGAGTCATAACCAGTCAAAACGAAGATCTCAGTGAGTTCTACGGCTTTGACGGCTCTAAGCCGTCAATGGATAGTTTCATACCCAAAAAAGGCTATCCGAACCTCAATCGGGTCTTTGATGTTTTTTGGCCTTCTGTTTTCCATCACATGAATTTTTACGCTAAAACGGGATCACCGTGGATGGTCTTCGGTTTACCTTCCTTAGAGAGTGGTGCACCATGGTACTGTTCCATTTCAAATCCCTGCACCCACTTCTAAAAGTCGAAAGGCGCTGTTTCGGCTTTTTGGACGAATGATGCACCTTGCACCGCGAATGTTGCACCCTATGGATATCGATTCTTCGGACGGCCATAACTATTGGCTCGTTTAGAGTTACGGGAGCCATAACAAGTCAAAACAAAGATCTCAGTGAGTTCTACAGCTTTGACGGCTGTTTGCACCAAAATTGGTCACAAACACCCAATTGTCATTGAAAGCACCAGTTCGTAATCATAGATCACAAATATCAAATATGCAGAGGAATAAGTATGCAAATCACTTAGGAAACTCAATAAAAGCAGTAAATGACACAGGATTTATAGTGGTTCGGCGATCTTGCCTACGTCCACTCTGAAGTTGATGATTTTATTGATGTTCCTTTGATGATTACAATTTCTTCTGATGTAGTACAACTGATTGTATGATTATAATCTGAATCTAAGGAAGCACTGGTGATTCTGAGTAAATCTGGCAGAGTCTGGACGCTCTTTAGCTCCTGAAATTGTCCGACCCCTTTTCTGAATGATTAGGGGGTCTATTTATAGGTGTAGGAGGCTGATATTTTGCCTAAATTGAAGGGAGACCAGTTCTGGCACGTGAGGGGGCCCACATGGTCAAAATTTGGAGATCCGGGCCCACTTTGGGATCGATTCGACCCTTGGTTCGAATCGATCAATAAAGAGTCCAATCGAGCTGAAAATTGGTGTGGACATTCTTCATCATGTGTTTAAGCTTCTGTGAAAATTTCGTAGCATTTGGACTTGTAGATCTCGAGTTATGATCGATTCAAAATTGCACTTCAGACGGACACCCTTGCTTCGAATTGATCCCTTCGACTCGATAGGGTCGAATCGATCGCCTGAGCATGTGCTTGGTGACGTGGCTCGCGTGTTTCTCGGGTCAACCCGTCTTTTTCTCCGAGTTTTACTGGGTTGAATCCGTCATTTTAGCTGCGTTTACTTGGTGGACTCTAGATATTGGATTCGAAGGTTCGCCTCCTTCGAATCGATGGAACTGGTACTTGTTTGAATCGATCAGGATATGTTACTACGGATCGATTCGAAGTTGTCTCAACATGGGGATTCGAAGGCAATGGAGTCGAAGCACCCTTAATCGTATGGATTCGAAGGTCTTCTACCTCGCTGGATTCGAACTGAAGGCATGCTTGATGGAGTCGAAGCTGAAGTACTTCTCATGGATTCGAAGCAATCAGGGGAAACTTGTTGGATTCGAACATGTGGCTTTGGGTGATGGATATGAAGTTTGGCCGTATGATCGATTCGAAAAAGATGGTCTTGGGACTAGTGTGTGCTCGATGGATTCGAAGTAGATGGATTCGAACCATATGGAGACGAACTCAAGGCTATGTCCTTCACTTGCGTCGATGATATCTTAGGCGTACGAACTCGGATTGACTCGAAATTTGGAATGTTGCTTTTTCTAGCCTTGCTTGACATGTCTTATCAATTATAGCCTGATCCGGACTCGGACAAAATTCATCGATATCCATGGTGCACTTGTGATGTAACTGCCCTACAGGATGGACTGTCATTGATTTCTAGTCAACTTTTTGGTGTCACGGCCTTGCCAAAAGGTGGGATAACATTTGCCCCCCAAAACGTGCCTTGTGATAGGAAGGTGTGTTTTGAAATGCCATAAGCTAGATGTTCATATCTTGTAGATGACCTATAAAGAAATTGATACTTTTCCTGACCACAAATGACGATCGTTCGCGACCGTATGTCATTTGAGGAAATATGGGACCGTTCGAGGTCAAATGCCATTCGCGGCAAATAAAGAAATAGGACTGTTCGCGGTCGGATGCCGTACGAGGCAATGTGTGATCATTCGCGATCGATTATTATACTAAATGAAGTGTGACCGTTCGCTATCTAGCATTTCTATATGGCCCCAAATGACGACCGTTCGCGATCAAGCCATTTGAGGTAGAATGCGATCGCCCACGATCTAGCCTTTTTTATTTGACCTCAAATGACGACCGTTCGCGATCAAGCCATTTGAGGTAGGGGGGTGCCGTTCGAGGTGAGTTGTGATCGTTCGCGATCGAGTGCCGTTCGAGGCGATTTGTGACCGTTCGTGGTCGGGTGCCGTTCGTGGCGAATTGTTACCGTTCGAGGTCGGGTGCCGTTCGAGGCGAATTTTGACCGTTCGAGGTCGGGTGCCATTCGTGGCGAATTGTGACTGTTCGAGGTCGGGTGCCGTTCGTGGCGAATTGAGTGTGCCCGGGGAGGGACTTAGTATCATCAATACCAGGTTTCACGTTCGGGTGAATTCCCGGATTGTTTGTTGCAACGGTTTATCGCCATCTCAGAGCATGCCTAGGGACCGTTCGTGATCCCGTACATGTGTAAGTGGCTTAGTCGTTATGAAATCACAAGTAGCATTTTTTCACTGAAAATAAGTCTTTAGCAGAAATGTTAAACAAAATCAAGTTCAAATATTCAAATCAAGATGAAACAAAAACAAAGCAAGGATGTCAGAGTGTAAACTCCCACAACGATAGGGTTAATAGTCATTCAGAGCATGCCTATGGATCGCTCGTGATCTCGCACATGTGTAAATGACTTACCCGTGTTGGTGAGAGGTTTATGACTTGTCCATCGTTATTTCAACTAATTGATAATCATACGATGTCGTGGCACGGGGGCACCCCTGACTGATGTAGACGGTGGTCGCTCTAGCTCCACCGCTGGAGCTCGCCTCCTCACATACTGATGTAGCATACCATTCCTGATGTGCCCTTCCACCTCATCCTTCAGATGTCTAAAGTCGTTAGTGTTATGACCATTCAGTTCGTGGAATAAGCAATATTTGTCTGATTTCCTCTCGTCAACAGTGGGGTCCCTTCGTATTGGCCTACGGTAGGGAACTTGCTCTCTTGTATCTCGGTAGATTCGCTCCAAACTCTCATTTAGCTCTGAGTAGGTGGTGAATCGTGGCTCTCTCCGCAGTCGCTTTTGCCCGTCACCACCATCCTCTGCCTTTCATTTTCCTTTATCCTTGCCTGAATCCTTTTCGAGAGGCTTTTTGTCTTTAAGTGCATAAACTTCTATTCCCTCTCCTTCTTCTCTTTCAGCATTAGCGTCTTCCAATCGCAGAAACTTGTCTGCCTCGTGATAGAATTCTCCTAGATCCATAGGCGGATCCTTAGATAATGAATTCTTGAATTCTGTGCCGTCAGCTACTCCGGATACAGCTGCCATCATAACCATGGATGGATCTGGCCGATCCACCGATGCTACTACCACATTAAACCGCGTTAGGAAATTCCTAAAAGACTCCCCAGCTTTCTGCTTTAGCGTTGCCAAACTCATCACATTCTTAGGTCTTGAAATGTGAACCATGAATTGCCTCATAAATTTCTCAATGAAATCGGTCCATGTCCCAATGGAGCCGGTCTCTAGCTGTTTGAACCATAAAGCTGCTATGTCTGTCAAATACAATGGAAAGCACCAGGCCATGACTTCCTGTGATGCCCCCTGCACTTTCATGTGCCTTATATACCTCGTTAGATGGACCGCAGGGTCCGTCGTCCCATCATACCTTTCTACTGTTGGCAGTTTGAATTCTGGTGGGTTCCTAGCCAACTTAATCACAGGAGAAAAGGGACTCCTGTTCACGTCTTCAAGATCTCTGTTTACTAATCCGCCTCTCATGGGTCGCCTGACCATCTCTACCAATATATTATTGTTTCCAAGCTGTAGTCCTCGTTCACTACCTTCGATCTGCCCCCCGAGTTCGTGTGAGCTTTCGGGTGTCTGCCCCCCTGACTGAGCGTTCATCCCTCTATTGCCGCCAGGTAGCTCGGATGTCCTTGCCTCTCTTCCCGGGTTTGGATCAACATGTCCTAAGTGTGTGCCCCCCAGCTCCGGCACTGCGCTAGATGGTCCTGCTCCGTTCTGGATTCTGGTTGCTCCTTGATTTTGCACTCCAAGTTGTCCAATCTGTTGAAGCAAATTCTGGATCATTTCCTCATGTCTCTTCATCATTGCCTCCATCTCATCCCTGGTGATGAAGACTGAAGCTTGGTTTGCTCTTGAGGAAGCCTCTTGACTCCCTTCATGCTGACTTTGTTCTGGTCTCTGCCTTCTACTCGTTTGTCTTGTCATGATTTTTCAGATCTAAATCTCTTAGCCTTCTGATTCAACTTCCAAATGATAGAACTCCTGAGTTCAATTCTCAGTGAAAAAGCACCAAAATGTTTGCACCAAAATTTGTCACAAACACCCAATTGTCATTGAAAGCACCAGTTCGTAATCACAGATCACAAATATCAAATATGTAGAGGAATAAGTATGCAAATCACTCAGGAAACTCAATAAAAGCAGTAAATGACACAGGATTTATAGTGGTTCAGCGATCTTGCCTACGTCCACTCTGAAGTTGATGATTTTATTGATGTTCACTTGATGATTACAATTTCATCTGATGTAGTACAACTGATTGTATGATTATAATCTGAATCTAAGGAAGCAGTGGTGATTCTGAGTAAATCTGGCAGAGTCTGGGCGCTCTTTAGCTCTTGAAATTGTCCGACCCCTTTTCTGAATAAACTGGGGCTCTATTTATAGGTGTAGGAGGCTGATATTTTGCCTAAATTGAAGGGAGACCAGTTCTGGCATGTGAGGGGGCCCACATGGTCAAAATCTGGAGATCCGGGCCCACTTTGGGATCGATTCGACCCTTGGTTCGAATCGATCAAGAAAGAGTCCAATCGAGCTGAAAATTGGTGTGGACATTCTTCATCATGTGTTTAAGCTTCTGTGAAAATTTAGTAGCATTTGGACTTATAGATCTCGAGTTATGATCGATTCAAAATTGCACTTCAGACGGACACCCTTGCTTCGAATCGATCCCTTCGACTCGATAGGTTCGAATCGATCGCCTGAGCATGTGCTTGGTGACGTGGCTCGCGTGTTTCTCGGGTCAACCCGTCTTTTTCTCCGAGTTTTACTCGGTCGAATCCATCATTTTAGCCGCATTTACTTGGTGGACTCTAGATGTTGGATTCGAAAGTTTGCCTCCTTCGAATTGATGGAACCGGTACTTGTTCGAATCGATGAGGATATGTTACTGCGGATCGATTCGAAGTTGTCTCAACATGGGGATTCGAAGGAAATGGAGTTGAAGCACCCTTAATCGTATGGGTTCGAAGGTCTTCTACCTCGCTGGATTCGAACTGAAGGCATGCTTGATGGAGTCAAAGCTGAAGTACTTCTCATGGATTCGAAGCAATCAGGGGAAACTTGTTGGATTCGAACATGTGGCTTTGGGTGATGGATACGAAGTTTGGCCGTATGATCGATTCGAACAAGATGGTCTTGGGACTAATGTGTGCTCGATGGATTCGAAGTAGATGGATTCGAACCATATGGAGACGAACTCAAGGCTATGTCCTTCACTTGCGTCGATGATATCTTAGGCGTACGAACTCGGATTGACTCGAAATTTGGAATGTTGCTTTTTCTAGCCTTGCTTGACAAGTCTTATCAATTGTAGCCTGATCCGGACTCGGACAAAATTCATCGATATCCATGGTTAACTTGTGATGTAACTGCCCTATAGGATGGACTGTCATTGATTTCTAGTCAACTTTTTGGTGTCATGGCCTTTCCAAAAGGCGGGATAACAACGGCTGTAAGCCGTCAATGGATAGTTTCATACCCAAAAAAGGCTATTCGAACCACAATCGGGTCTCTGATGTTTTTTGGCCTTCTGTTTTCCATCACGTGAATTTTTACGTTAAAACGGGATCACCGTGGATGGTCTTCGATTTACCTTCCCTGGAGAGTGGTGCACCATGGTACTGTTACATTTCAAATCCCTGCACCCATTTCTAAAAGTCGAACGGCGTTGTTTCGGCTTTTTGGAGAATGTTGCACCTTGCACCGCGAATGTTGCACCCTATGGATATCGATTCTTCGGACGGCCATAACTGTTGGCTCGTTTAGAGTTACGGGAGCCATAACCAGTCAAAACAAAGCTCTCAGTGAGTTCTATGGTTTTGACGGCTGTAAGCCGTCAATGGATAGTTTCATACCCAAAAAAAGCTGTCTCAACCTCAATTTGGTCTCTGAAGTTTTTTGGCCTTCTGTTTTCCATCACGTGAATTTTTATGTTAAAACGGGATCACCTTGGATGGTCTTCGATTTTCCTTCCCTGGAGAGTGGTGTACCATGGTACTGTTCCATTTCAAATCCCTGCACCCACTTTTAAAAGTCGAACGGCGCCGTTTCGGCTTTTTGGACGAATGTAGCACCTTGCACCGCGAATGTTGCACCTTGTGGATATCGATTCTTCGGACGGCCATAACTGTTGGCTCGTTTAGAGTTACGGGATCCATAACCAGTCAAAATGAAGCTCTCAGTGAGTTCTACGGTTTTGATGGCTGTAAGGTGTCAATTGATACCCAAAAAAGGCTATCCGAAACTCAATCGGGTCTTTGATGTTTTTTGGCCTTCTGTTTTCCATCACGTGAATTTTTACGTTAAAACGGGATCACCGTGGATGGTCTTTGATTTACCTTCCCTGGAGAGTGGTGCACCATGGTACTGTTCCATTTCAAATCCCTACACCCACTTCTAAAAGTCGAACGGCGGTGTTTCGGCTTTTTGGATGAATGTTGCACCTTGCACCGCGAATGTTGCACCCTGTGGATATCGATTCTTCGGAAGGCCATAACTGTTGGCTCGTTTAGAGTTACGGGAGCCATAACCAGTCAAAACGAAGCTCTCAGTGAGTTTTACGGTTTTGAAGGCTGTAAGGTGTCAATTGATACCCAAAAAAGGCTATCCGAACCTCAATCGGGTCTCTGATGTTTTTTGGCCTTCTGTTTTCCATCACGTGAATTTTTACGTTAAAACGGGATCACCGTGGATGGTCTTTGATTTACCTTCCCTGGAGAGTGGTGCACCATGGTACTGTTCCATTTCAAATCCCTGCACCCACTTCTAAAAGTCGAACGGCGGTGTTTCGGCTTTTTGGATGAATGTTGCACCTTGCACCGCGAATGTTGCACCATGTGGATATCGATTCTTCGTACGGCCATAACTATTGGCTCGTTTAGAGTTACGGGAGCCATAACTAGTCAAAACGAAGCTCTCGGTGAGATCTACGGCTTTGATGGCTGTAAGTCGTCAATGGATAGTTTCATACCCAAAAAAGGCTATCCGAACCTCAATCGGGTCTCTGACGTTTTTTGGCCTTCTGTTTTCCATCACGTGAATTTTTACGTTAAAACGGGATCACCGTGGATGGTCTTCGATTTACCTTCCCTGGAGAGTGGCGCACCATGGTACTGTTCCATTTCAAATCCCTGCACCCACTTCTAAAAGTTGAACGGTGCTGTTTCGGCATTTTGGACAAATGTTGCACCTTGCACCGCGAATGTTGCACCCTGTGGATATCGATTCTTCGGACGGCCATAACTCTTGGCTCGTTTAGAGTTACGGGAGCCATAACCAGTCAAAACGAAGCTCTCAATGAGTTCTACGGCTTTGACGACTATACGCCATCAACGGATAGATTCATACCCAAAAAAGGCTATCTGAACCTCAATCGGGTCTCTGATGTTTTTTGGCCTTCTGTTTTCCATCACGTGAATTTTTACGTTAAAACGGGATCACCGTGGCTGGTCTTCAATTTACCTTCCCTGGATAGTGGTGCACCATGGTACTGTTCCATTTCAAATCCCTACACCCATTTCTAAAAGTCGAACGGCGCTGTTTCGGCTTTTTGGACGTATGTTGCACCTTGCACCGCTAATGTTGCACCCTGTGGATATCGATTCATCGGACGGCCATAACTGTTGGCTCGTTTAGAGTTATGGGAGCCATAACCAGTCAAAACGAAGATCTCAGTGAGTTCTACGGTTTTGACGGCAGTAAGCCGTCAATGGATAGTTTCATACCCAAAAAAAGGCTATCCGAACCTCAATCGGGTCTTTGAAGTTTTTTGGCCTTCTGTTTTCCATCACGTGAATTTTTACGTTAAAACGGGATCACCGTGGATGGTCATCGATTTACCTTCCCTGGAGAGTGGTGCACCATGGTACAGTTCCATTTCAAATCCCTTCACCCATTTCTAAAAGTCGAACGGAGCTGTTTCGGCTTTTTGGACGAATGTTGCACTTTGCACCGCGAATGTTGGACGCTGTCGATATCGATTCTTCGGACGGCCATAACTGTTGGCTCGTTTAGAGTTACGGGAGCCATAACCAGTCAAAACTGATTTCTACGGTTTTGACGGGTGTAAGCTGTCAATGGATAGTTTCATACCCAAAAAAGGCTATCCGAACATCAATCGGGTCTCTGATGTTTTTTGGCCTTCTGTTTTCCATCACGTGAATTTTTACGTTAAAACGGGATCACCGTGGATGGTCTTTGATTTACCTTCCCTGGAGAGTGGTGCACCATGGTACTGTTCCATTTCAAATCTCTGCACCCACTTCTAAAAGTCGAACGGCGGTGTTTCGGCTTTTTGGATGAATGTTGCACCTTGCACCGCGAATGTTGCACCCTGTGGATATCGATTCTTCGGACGGCCATAACTATTGGCTCGTTTAGAGTTACGGGAGCCATAACTAGTCAAAACAAAGCTCTCAGTGAGTTCTACGGCTTTGATGGATGTAAGCCGTCAATGAATAGTTTCATACCCAAAAAAGGCTATCCGAACCTCAATCGGGTCTCTGACGTTTTTTGGCCTTCTGTTTTCCATCACGTGAATTTTTACGTTAAAACGGGATCACCGTGGCTGGTCTTCGATTTACCTTCCCTGGATAGTGGTGCACCATGGTACTGTTCCATTTCAAATCCCTACACCCATTTCTAAAAGTCGAACGGCGCTGTTTCGGCTTTTTGGACGTATGTTGCACCTTGCACCGCGAATGTTGCACCCTGTGGATATCGATTCTTCGGACGGCCATAACTGTTGGCTTGTTTAGAGTTACGGGAGCCATAACCAGTCAAAACAAAGATCTCAGTGAGTTCTACGGTTTTGACGGCAGTAAGCCGTCAATGGATAGTTTCATACCCAAAAAAGGCTATCCGAACCTCAATCGGGTCTTTGAAGTTTTTTGGCCTTCTGTTTTCCATCACGTGAATTTTTACGTTAAAACGGGATCACCGTGGATGGTCTTCGATTTACCTTCCCTGGAGAGTGGTGCACCATGGTACTGTTCCATTTCAAATCCCTGCACCCATTTCTAAAAGTCGAACGGAGCTGTTTCGGCTTTTTGGAGGAATGTTGCACTTTGCACCGCGAATGTTGCACGCTGTGGATATCGATTCTTCAGACGGCCATAACTGTTGGCTCGTTTAGAGTTACGGGAGCCATAACCAGTCAAAACTGAGTTCTACGGTTTTGACGGGTGTAAGCTGTCAATGAATAGTTTCATACCCAAAAAAGGCTATCCGAACATCAATCGGGTCTCTGATGTTTTTTGGCCTTCTGTTTTCCATCACGTGAATTTTTACGTTAAAACGGGATCACCGTGGATGGTCTTCGATTTACCTTCCCTGGAGAGTGGTGCACCATGGTACTGTTCCATTTCAAATCCCTGCACCCACTTCTAAAAGTCGAACGGTGCTGTTTCGGCTTTTTGGATGAATGTTGCACCTTGCACCGCGAATGTTGCACCCTGTGGATAACGATTCTTCGGACGGCCATAACTATTGGCTCGTTTAGAGTTACGGGAGCCATAACCAGTCAAAACGAAGCTCTCTGTGAGTTCTACGGCTTTGAATGCTGTAAGCCGTCAATGGATAGTTTCATACCCAAAAAAGGCTATCCGAACCTCAATCAGGTCTTTGAAGTTTTATGGCCTTCAGTTTTCCATCACGTGAATTTTTACGTTAAAATGGGATCACCATGGCTGGTCTTCGATTTACCTTCCCTAGATAGTGGTGCACCATGGTACTATTCCATTTCAAATCCCTGCACCCATTTCTAAAAGTCAAATGGCGTTGTTTCGGCTTTTTGGACGAATGCTCCACCTTGCACCGTGAATGTTGCACCCTGTGGATATCGATTCTTCAGACGACCATAATTGTTGGCTCGTTTAGAGTTACGGGAGCCATAACCAGTCAAAACTAAGCTCTCAGTGAGTTCTACAGCTTTGATGGCTGTAAGCCATCAATGGATAGTTTCATACCCAAAAAAAGGCTATCCGAACCTCAATCGGGTCTCTGAAGTTTTTTGGCCTTCTGTTTTCCATCACGTGAATTTTTACGTTAAAAAAGGGATCACCGTGGATGGTCTTCGATTTACCTTCCCTGGAGAGTGGTGCACCATGGTACTATTCCATTTCAAATCCCTTTACCCATTTCTAAAAGTCGAACGGTGCTGTTTCGGCTTTTTGGACGAATGTTGCACCTTGCACCGCGAATTTTGCACCCTGTGGATATCGATTCTTCGGACGCCCATAACTGTTGGCTCGTTTAGAGTTACGGGAGCCATAACCAGTCAAAACGAAGCTCTCAGTGATTTCTACGGTTTTGACGGCTGTAAGCCGTCAATGGATAGTTTCATACCCAAAAAAAGCTATCCGAACCTCAATTGGGTCTCTGAAGTTTTTTGGCCTACTATTTTCCATCACGTGAATTTTTACGTTAAAACGGGATCATCGTGGATGGTCTTCGATTTACCTTCCCTGGAGAGTGGTGCACCATGGTACTATTCCATTTCAAATCCCTGCACCCACTTCTAAAAGTCGAACGGCGCTGTTTCGGCTTTTTGGATGAATGTTGCACCTTGCACCGCGAATGTTGCACCCTGTGGATATCGATTCTTCGGACGGCCATAACTATTGGCTCGTTTAAAGTTACGGGAGCCATAACCAGTCAAAACGAAGCTCTCAGTGAGTTCTACAGCTTTGACGGCTGCAAGCCGTAAATGGATAGTTTCATACCCAAAAAAGGCTATCCGAACCTCAATCGGGTCTCTGACGTTTTTTGGCCTTCTGTTTTCCATCACGTGAATTTTTACGTCAAAACGGGATCACCGTGGATGGTCTTCGATTTAACTTCCCTGGAGAGTGGCGCACCATGGTACTGTTCCATTTCAAATCCCTGCACCCACTTCTAAAAGTTGAACGGTGCTGTTTCGGCTTTTTGGACGAATGTTGCACCTTGCACCGCGAATGTTGCACCCTGTGGATATCGATTCTTCGGACGACCATAACTCTTGGCTCGTTTAGAGTTACGGGAGCCATAACCAGTCAAAACGAAGCTCTCAATGAGTTCTACGGCTTTGACGACTATACGCCAACAATGGATAGATTCATACCCAAAAAAGGCTATCTGAACCTCAAACGGGTCTCTGATGTTTTTTGGCCTTCTGTTTTCCATCACGTGAATTTTTACGTTAAAACGGGATCACCGTGGCTGGTCTTCAATTTACCTTCCCTGGATAGTGGTGCACCATGGTACTGTTCCATTTCAAATCCCTACACCCATTTCTAAAAGTCGAACGGCGCTGTTTCGGCTTTTTGGACGTATGTTGCACCTTGCACCGCGAATGTTGCACCCTGTGGATATCGATTCTTCGGACGGCCATAACTGTTGGCTCGTTTAGAGTTACGGGAGTCATAACCAGTCAAAACGAAGATCTCAGTGAGTTCTACGGTTTTGACGGCAGTAAGCCGTCAATGGATAGTTTCATACCCAAAAAAAGGCTATCCGAACCTCAATCGGGTCTTTGAAGTTTTTTGGCCTTCTGTTTTCCATCACGTGAATTTTTACGTTAAAACGGGATCACCGTGGATGGTATTCGATTTACCTTCCCTGGAGAGTGGTGCACCATGGTACAGTTCCATTTCAAATCCCTGCACCCATTTCTAAAAGTCGAACGGAGCTGTTTCGGCTTTTTGGACGAATGTTGCACTTTGCACCGCGAATGTTGGACGCTGTTGATATCGATTCTTCGGACGGCCATAACTGTTGGCTCGTTTAGAGTTACGGGAGCCATAACTAGTCAAAACTGATTTCTACGGTTTTGACGGGTGTAAGCTGTCAATGGATAGTTTCATACCCAAAAAAGGCTATCCGAACATCAATCGGGTCTCTGATGTTTTTTGGCCTTCTGTTTTCCATCACTTGAATTTTTACGTTAAAACGGGATCACCGTGGATGGTCTTTGATTTACCTTCCCTGGAGAGTGGTGCACCATGGTACTGTTCCATTTCAAATCCCTGCACCCACTTCTAAAAGTCGAACGGCGGTGTTTCGGCTTTTTGGATGAATGTTGCACCTTGCACCGCGAATGTTGCACCCTGTGGATATCGATTCTTCGGACGGCCATAACTATTGGCTCGTTTAGAGTTACGGGAGCCATAACTAGTCAAAACGAAGCTCTCAGTGAGTTCTACGGCTTTGATGGCTGTAAGCCGTCAATGGATAGTTTCATACCCAAAAAAGGCTATCCGAACCTCAATCGGGTCTCTGACGTTTTTTGGCCTTCTGTTTTCCATCACGTGAATTTTTACGTTAAAACGGGATCACCGTGGATTGTCTTCGATTTACCTTCCCTAGAGAGTGGCGCATCATGGTACTGTTCCATTTCAAATCCCTGCACCCACTTCTAAAAGTTGAACGGTGCTATTTCGGCTTTTTGGACGAATGTTGCACCTTGCACCGCGAATGTTGCACCCTGTGGATATCGATTCTTCGGACGGCCATAACTCTTGGCTCGTTTAGAGTTACGGGAGCCATAACCAGTCAAAACGAAGCTCTCAGTGAGTTCGACGGCTTTGACGACTAAAAGCCATCAATGGATAGATTCATACCCAAAAAAGGCTATCTGAACCTCAATCGGGTCTTTGATGTTTTTTGGCCTTCTATTTTCCATCACGTGAATTTTTACGTTAAAACGGGATCACCGTGGCTGGTCTTCGATTTACCTTCCCTGGATAGTGGTGCACCATGGTACTGTTCCATTTCAAATCCCTACACCCATTTCTAAAAGTCGAACGGCGCTGTTTCGGCTTTTTGGACGTATGTTGCACCTTGCACCGCGAATGTTGCACCCTGTGGATATCGATTCTTCGGACGGCCATAACTGTTGGCTTGTTTAGAGTTACGGGAGCCATAACCAGTCAAAACGAAGATCTCAGTGAGTTCTACGGTTTTGACGGCAGTAAGCCGTCAATGGATAGTTTCATACCCAAAAAAAGGCTATCCGAACCTCAATCGGGTCTTTGTAGTTTTTTGGCCTTCTGTTTTCCATCACGTGAATTTTTACGTTAAAACGGGATCACCGTGGATGGTCTTCGATTTACCTTCCCTGGAGAGTGGTGCACCATGGTACTGTTCCATTTCAAATCCCTGTACCCATTTCTAAAAGTCGAACGGAGCTGTTTCGGCTTTTTGGAGGAATGTTGCACTTTGCACCGCGAATGTTGCACGCTGTGGATATCGATTCTTCAGACGGCCATAACTGTTGGCTCGTTTAGAGTTACGGGAGCCATAACCAGTCAAAAATGAGTTCTACAGTTTTGACGGGTGTAAGCTGTCAATGGATAGTTTCATACCCAAAAAAGGCTATCCGAACATCAATCGGGTCTCTGATGTTTTTTGGCCTTCTGTTTTCCATCACGTGAATTTTTACGTTAAAACGGGATCACCGTGGATGGTCTTCGATTTACCTTCCCTGGAGAGTGGTGCACCATGGTACTGTTCCATTTCAAATCCCTGCACCCACTTCTAAAAGTCGAACGGTGCTGTTTCGGCTTTTTGGATGAATGTTGCACCTTGCACCGCGAATGTTGCACCCTGTGGATAACGATTCTTCGGACGACCATAACTATTGGCTCGTTTAGAGTTACGGGAGCCATAACCAGTCAAAACGAAGCTCTCTGTGAGTTCTACGGCTTTGATGGCTGTAAGCCGTCAATGGATAGTTTCATACCCAAAAAAGGCTATCCGAACCTCAATCGGGTCTTTGAAGTTTTATGGCCTTCTGTTTTCCATCACGTGAATTTTTACGTTAAAACGGGATCACCGTGGATTGTCTCCGATTTACCTTCCCTGGATAGTGGCGCACCATGGTACTGTTCCATTTCAAATCCCTGCACCCATTTCTAAAAGTCAAACGGCGTTGTTTCGGCATTTTGGACGAATGCTCCACCTTGCACCGTGAATGTTGCACCCTGTGGATATCGATTCTTCAGACGACCATAACTGTTGGCTCGTTTAGAGTTACGGGAGCCATAACCAGTCAAAACTAAGCTCTCAGTGAGTTCTACAGCTTTGATGGCTGTAAGCCATCAATGGATAGTTTCATACCCAAAAAAAGGCTATCCGAACCTCAATCGAGTCTCTGAAGTTTTTTGGCCTTCTGTTTTCCATCACGTGAATTTTTACGTTAAAAAAGGGATCACCATGGATGGTCTTCGATTTACCTTCCCTGGAGAGTGGTGCACCATGGTACTATTCCATTTCAAATCCCTTCACCCATTTCTAGAAGTCGAACGGTGCTGTTTCGGCTTTTTGGACGAATGTTGCACCTTGCACCGCGAATGTTGCACCCTGTGGATATCGATTCTTCGGACGCCCATAACTGTTGGCTCGTTTAGAGTTACGGGAGCCATAACCAGTCAAAACGAAGCTCTCAGTGATTTCTACGGTTTTGACGGCTATAAGCCGTCAATGGATAGTTTCATACCCAAAAAAAGCTATCCGAACCTCAATTGGGTCTCTGAAGTTTTTTGGCCTACTATTTTCCATCACGTGAATTTTTACGTTAAACGGGATCTCCGTGGATGGTCTTCGATTTTCCTTCCCTGGAGAGTGGTGCACCATGGTACTATTCCATTTCAAATCCCTGCACCCACTTCTAAAAGTCGAACGGCGCTGTTTCGGCTTTTTGGATGAATGTTGCACCTTGCACCGCGAATGTTGCACCCTGTGGATATCGATTCTTCGGACGGCTATAACTATTGGCTCGTTTAAAGTTATGGGAGCCATAACCAGTCAAAATGAAGCTCTCAGTGAATTCTACGGCCTTGACGGCTGCAAGCCGTCAATGGATAGTTTCATACCCAAAAAAGGCTATCCGAACCTCAATCGGGTCTCTGAAGTTTTTTGGCCTTCTGTTTTCCATCACGTGAATTTTTACGTTAAAACGGGATCACCGTGGATGGTCTTCGATTTACCTTCCCTGGAGAGTGGTGCACCATGGTACTATTCCATTTCAAATCCCTGCACCCATTTCTAACAGTCGAACGGTGCTGTTTCGGCTTTTTGGACGAATGTTGCACCTTGCACCACGAATGTTGCACCCTGTGGATATCGATTCTTCGGACGGCCATAACCGTTGGCTCGTTTAGAATTACGGGAGCCATAACTAGTCAAAACGAAGCTCTCAGTGAGTTCTATGGTTTTGACGGCTGTAAGCCGTCAATGGATAGTTTCATACCCAAAAAAGCTATCCGAACCTCAATTGGGTCTCTGAAGTTTTTTGGCCTACTATTTTCCATCACGTGAATTTTTACGTTAAAACGGGATTACCGTGGATGGTCTTCGATTTACCTTCCCTGGAGAGTGGTGCATCATGGTACTGTTCCATTTCAAATCCTTGCACCCACTTCTAAAAGTCGAACGGCGCTGTTTCGGCTTTTTGGATGAATGTTGCACCTTGCACCGCGAATGTTGCACCCTGTGGATATCGATTCTTCGGACGGCCATAACTATTGGCTCGTTTAGAGTTACGGGAGCCACAACTAGTCAAAACGAAGCTCTCAGTGAGTTCTACGGCTTTGATGGCTGTAAGCCGTCAATGGATAGTTTCATACCCAAAAAAGGCTATCTGAACCTCAGTCGGGTCTCTGAAGTTTTTTGGCCTTCTGTTTTCCATCACGTGAATTTTTACGTTAAAATGGGATCACCGTGGATGGTCATCGATTTACCTTCCCTGGAGAGTGGTGCACCATGGTACTGTTCATTTCAAATCCCTGCACCCATTTCTAAAAGTCAAACGGCGCGGTTTCGGCTTTTTGGACGAATGTTGCACCTTGCACCGCGAATGTTGCACCCTGTGGATATCGATTCTTCGGACGGCCATAACTGTTGGCTCGTTTAGAGTTACGGGAGCCATAACCAGTCAAAACGAAGATCTCAGTGAGTTCTACGGTTTTGACGGCAGTAAGCCGTCAATGGATAGTTTCATACCCAAAAAAAGGCTATCCGAACCTCAATCGGGTCTTTGAAGTTTTTTGGCCTTCTGTTTTCCATCACGTGAATTTTTACGTTAAAACGGGATCACCGTGGATGGTATTCGATTTACCTTCCCTGGAGAGTGGTGCACCATGGTACAGTTCCATTTCAAATCCCTGCACCCATTTCTAAAAGTCGAACGGAGCTGTTTCGGCTTTTTGGACGAATGTTGCACTTTGCACCGCGAATGTTGGACGCTGTTGATATCGATTCTTCGGACGGCCATAACTGTTGGCTCGTTTAGAGTTACGGGAGCCATAACTAGTCAAAACTGATTTCTACGGTTTTGACGGGTGTAAGCTGTCAATGGATAGTTTCATACCCAAAAAAGGCTATCCGAACATCAATCGGGTCTCTGATGTTTTTTGGCCTTCTGTTTTCCATCACTTGAATTTTTACGTTAAAACGGGATCACCGTGGATGGTCTTTGATTTACCTTCCCTGGAGAGTGGTGCACCATGGTACTGTTCCATTTCAAATCCCTGCACCCACTTCTAAAAGTCGAACGGCGGTGTTTCGGCTTTTTGGATGAATGTTGCACCTTGCACCGCGAATGTTGCACCCTATGGATATCGATTCTTCGGACGGCCATAACTATTGGCTCGTTTAGAGTTACGGGAGCCATAACTAGTCAAAACGAAGCTCTCAGTGAGTTCTACGGCTTTGATGGCTGTAAGCCGTCAATGGATAGTTTCATACCCAAAAAAGGCTATCCGAACCTCAATCGGGTCTCTGACGTTTTTTGGCCTTCTGTTTTCCATCACGTGAATTTTTACGTTAAAACGGGATCACCGTGGATTGTCTTCGATTTACCTTCCCTAGAGAGTGGCGCATCATGGTACTGTTCCATTTCAAATCCCTGCACCCACTTCTAAAAGTTGAACGGTGCTATTTCGGCTTTTTGGACGAATGTTGCACCTTGCACCGCGAATGTTGCACCCTGTGGATATCGATTCTTCGGACGGCCATAACTCTTGGCTCGTTTAGAGTTACGGGAGCCATAACCAGTCAAAACGAAGCTCTCAGTGAGTTCGACGGCTTTGACGACTAAAAGCCATCAATGGATAGATTCATACCCAAAAAAGGCTATCTGAACCTCAATCGGGTCTTTGATGTTTTTTGGCCTTCTGTTTTCCATCACGTGAATTTTTACGTTAAAACGGGATCACCGTGGCTGGTCTTCGATTTACCTTCCCTGGATAGTGGTGCACCATGGTACTGTTCCATTTCAAATCCCTACACCCATTTCTAAAAGTCGAACGGCGCTGTTTCGGCTTTTTGGACGTATGTTGCACCTTGCACCGCGAATGTTGCACCCTGTGGATATCGATTCTTCGGACGGCCATAACTGTTGGCTTGTTTAGAGTTACGGGAGCCATAACCAGTCAAAACGAAGATCTCAGTGAGTTCTACGGTTTTGACGGCAGTAAGCCGTCAATGGATAGTTTCATACCCAAAAAAAGGCTATTCGAACCTCAATCGGGTCTTTGTAGTTTTTTGGCCTTCTGTTTTCCATCACGTGAATTTTTACGTTAAAACGGGATCACCGTGGATGGTCTTCGATTTACCTTCCCTGGAGAGTGGTGCACCATGGTACTGTTCCATTTCAAATCCCTGTACCCATTTCTAAAAGTCGAACGGAGCTGTTTCGGCTTTTTGGAGGAATGTTGCACTTTGCACCGCGAATGTTGCACGCTGTGGATATCGATTCTTCAGACGGCCATAACTGTTGGCTCGTTTAGAGTTACGGGAGCCATAACCAGTCAAAAATGAGTTCTACAGTTTTGACGGGTGTAAGCTGTCAATGGATAGTTTCATACCCAAAAAAGGCTATCCGAACATCAATCGGGTCTCTGATGTTTTTTGGCCTTCTGTTTTCCATCACGTGAATTTTTACGTTAAAACGGGATCACCGTGGATGGTCTTCGATTTACCTTCCTGGAGAGTGGTGCACCATGGTACTGTTCCATTTCAAATCCCTGCACCCACTTCTAAAAGTCGAACGGTGCTGTTTCGGCTTTTTGGATGAATGTTGCACCTTGCACCGCGAATGTTGCACCCTGTGGATAACGATTCTTCGGACGACCATAACTATTGGCTCGTTTAGAGTTACGGGAGCCATAACCAGTCAAAACGAAGCTCTCTGTGAGTTCTACGGCTTTGATGGCTGTAAGCCGTCAATGGATAGTTTCATACCCAAAAAAGGCTATCCGAACCTCAATCGGGTCTTTGAAGTTTTATGGCCTTCTGTTTTCCATCACGTGAATTTTTACGTTAAAACGGGATCACCGTGGATTGTCTTCGATTTACCTTCCCTGGATAGTGGCGCACCATGGTACTGTTCCATTTCAAATCCCTGCACCCATTTCTAAAAGTCAAACGGCGTTGTTTCGGCATTTTGGACGAATGCTCCACCTTGCACCGTGAATGTTGCACCCTGTGGATATCGATTCTTCAGACGACCATAACTGTTGGCTCGTTTAGAGTTACGGGAGCCATAACCAGTCAAAACTAAGATCTCAGTGAGTTCTACAGCTTTGATGGCTGTAAGCCATCAATGGATAGTTTCATACCCAAAAAAAGGCTATCCGAACCTCAATCGAGTCTCTGAAGTTTTTTGGCCTTCTGTTTTCCATCACGTGAATTTTTACGTTAAAAAAGGGATCACCGTGGATGGTCTTCGATTTACCTTCCCTGGAGAGTGGTGCACCATGGTACTATTCCATTTCAAATCCCTTCACCCATTTCTAGAAGTCGAACGGTGCTGTTTCGGCTTTTTGGACGAATGTTGCACCTTGCACCGCGAATGTTGCACCCTGTGGATATCGATTCTTCGGACGCCCATAACTGTTGGCTCGTTTAGAGTTACGGGAGCCATAACCAGTCAAAACGAAGCTCTCAGTGATTTCTACGGTTTTGACGGCTATAAGCCGTCAATGGATAGTTTCATACCCAAAAAAAGCTATCCGAACCTCAATTGGGTCTCTGAAGTTTTTTGGCCTACTATTTTCCATCACGTGAATTTTTACGTTAAACGGGATCACCGTGGATGGTCTTCGATTTTCCTTCCCTGGAGAGTGGTGCACCATGGTACTATTCCATTTCAAATCCCTGCACCCACTTCTAAAAGTCGAACGGCGCTGTTTCGGCTTTTTGGATGAATGTTGCACCTTGCACCGCGAATGTTGCACCCTGTGGATATCGATTCTTCGGACGGCTATAACTATTGGCTCGTTTAAAGTTATGGGAGCCATAACCAGTCAAAATGAAGCTCTCAGTGAGTTCTACGGCCTTGACGGCTACAAGCCGTCAATGGATAGTTTCATACCCAAAAAAGGCTATCCGAACCTCAATCGGGTCTCTGAAGTTTTTTGGCCTTCTGTTTTCCATCACGTGAATTTTTACGTTAAAACGGGATCACCGTGGATGGTCTTCGATTTACCTTCCCTGGAGAGTGGTGCACCATGGTACTATTCCATTTCAAATCCTTGCACCCATTTCTAACAGTCGAACGGTGCTGTTTCGGCTTTTTGGACGAATGTTGCACCTTGCACCACGAATGTTGCACCCTGTGGATATCGATTCTTCGGACGGCCATAACCGTTGGCTCGTTTAGAATTACGGGAGCCATAACTAGTCAAAACGAAGCTCTCAGTGAGTTCTATGGTTTTGACGGCTGTAAGCCGTCAATGGATAGTTTCATACCCAAAAAAGCTATCCGAACCTCAATTGGGTCTCTGAAGTTTTTTGGCCTACTATTTTCCATCACGTGAATTTTTACGTTAAAACGGGATTACCGTGGATGGTCTTCGATTTACCTTCCCTGGAGAGTGGTGCATCATGGTACTGTTCCATTTCAAATCCTTGCACCCACTTCTAAAAGTCGAACGGCGCTGTTTCGGCTTTTTGGATGAATGTTGCACCTTGCACCGCGAATGTTGCACCCTGTGGATATCGATTCTTCGGACGGCCATAACTATTGGCTCGTTTAGAGTTACGGGAGCCACAACTAGTCAAAACGAAGCTCTCAGTGAGTTCTACGGCTTTGATGGCTGTAAGCCGTCAATGGATAGTTTCATACCCAAAAAAGGCTATCTGAACCTCAGTCGGGTCTCTGAAGTTTTTTGGCCTTCTGTTTTCCATCACGTGAATTTTTACGTTAAAATGGGATCACCGTGGATGGTCATCGATTTACCTTCCCTGGAGAGTGGTGCACCATGGTACTGTTCATTTCAAATCCCTGCACCCATTTCTAAAAGTCAAACGGCGCGGTTTCGGCTTTTTGGACGAATGTTGCACCTTGCACCGCGAATGTTGCACCCTGTGGATATCGATTCTTCGGACGGCCATAACTGTTGGCTCGTTTAGAGTTACGGGAGCCATAACCAGTCAAAACGAAGATCTCAGTGAGTTCTACGGTTTTGACGGCAGTAAGCCGTCAATGGATAGTTTCATACCCAAAAAAAGGCTATCCGAACCTCAATCGGGTCTTTGAAGTTTTTTGGCCTTCTGTTTTCCATCACGTGAATTTTTACGTTAAAACGGGATCACCGTGGATGGTATTCGATTTACCTTCCCTGGAGAGTGGTGCACCATGGTACAGTTCCATTTCAAATCCCTGCACCCATTTATAAAAGTCGAACGGAGCTGTTTCGGCTTTTTGGACGAATGTTGCACTTTGCACCGCGAATGTTGGACGCTGTTGATATCGATTCTTCGGACGGCCATAACTGTTGGCTCGTTTAGAGTTACGGGAGCCATAACTAGTCAAAACTGATTTCTACGGTTTTGACGGGTGTAAGCTGTCAATGGATAGTTTCATACCCAAAAAAGGCTATCCGAACATCAATCGGGTCTCTGATGTTTTTTGGCCTTCTGTTTTCCATCACTTGAATTTTTACGTTAAAACGGGATCACCGTGGATGGTCTTTGATTTACCTTCCCTGGAGAGTGGTGCACCATGGTACTGTTCCATTTCAAATCCCTGCACCCACTTCTAAAAGTCGAACGGCGGTGTTTCGGCTTTTTGGATGAAATTTGCACCTTGCACCGCGAATGTTGCACCCTGTGGATATCGATTCTTCGGACGGCCATAACTATTGGCTCGTTTAGAGTTACGGGAGCCATAACTAGTCAAAACGAAGCTCTCAGTGAGTTCTACGGCTTTGATGGCTGTAAGCCGTCAATGGATAGTTTCATTCCCAAAAAAGGCTATCCGAACCTCAATCGGGTCTCTGACGTTTTTTGGCCTTCTGTTTTCCATCACGTGAATTTTTACGTTAAAACGGGATCACCGTGGATTGTCTTCGATTTACCTTCCCTAGAGAGTGGCGCATCATGGTACTGTTCCATTTCAAATCCCTGCACCCACTTCTAAAAGTTGAACGGTGCTATTTCGGCTTTTTGGACGAATGTTGTACCTTGCACCGCGAATGTTGCACCCTGTGGATATCGATTCTTCGGACGGCCATAACTCTTGGCTCGTTTAGAGTTACGGGAGCCATAACCAGTCAAAACGAAGCTCTCAGTGAGTTCGACGGCTTTGACGACTAAAAGCCATCAATGGATAGATTCATACCCAAAAAAGGCTATCTGAACCTCAATCGGGTCTTTGATGTTTTTTGGCCTTCTGTTTTCCATCACGTGAATTTTTACGTTAAAACGGGATCACCGTGGCTGGTCTTCGATTTACCTTCCCTGGATAGTGGTGCACCATGGTACTGTTCCATTTCAAATCCCTACACCCATTTCTAAAAGTCGAACGGCGCTGTTTCGGCTTTTTGGACGTATGTTGCACCTTGCACCGCGAATGTTGCACCCTGTGGATATCGATTCTTCGGACGGCCATAACTGTTGGCTTGTTTAGAGTTACGGGAGCCATAACCAGTCAAAACGAAGATCTCAGTGAGTTCTACGGTTTTGACGGCAGTAAGCCGTCAATGGATAGTTTCATACCCAAAAAAAGGCTATCCGAACCTCAATCGGGTCTTTGTAGTTTTTTGGCCTTCTGTTTTCCATCACGTGAATTTTTACGTTAAAACGGGATCACCGTGGATGGTCTTCGATTTACCTTCCCTGGAGAGTGGTGCACCATGGTACTGTTCCATTTCAAATCCCTGTACCCATTTCTAAAAGTCGAACGGAGCTGTTTCGGCTTTTTGGAGGAATGTTGCACTTTGCACCGCGAATGTTGCACGCTGTGGATATCGATTCTTCAGACGGCCATAACTGTTGGCTCGTTTAGAGTTACGGGAGCCATAACCAGTCAAAAATGAGTTCTACAGTTTTGACGGGTGTAAGCTGTCAATGGATAGTTTCATACCCAAAAAAGGCTATCCGAACATCAATCGGGTCTCTGATGTTTTTTGGCCTTCTATTTTCCATCACGTGAATTTTTACGTTAAAACGGGATCACCGTGGATGGTCTTCGATTTACCTTCCCTGGAGAGTGGTGCACCATGGTACTGTTCCATTTCAAATCCCTGCACCCACTTCTAAAAGTCGAACGGTGCTGTTTCGGCTTTTTGGATGAATGTTGCACCTTGCACCGCGAATGTTGCACCCTGTGGATAACGATTCTTCGGACGACCATAACTATTGGCTCGTTTAGAGTTACGGGAGCCATAACCAGTCAAACGAAGCTCTCTGTGAGTTCTACGGCTTTGATGGCTGTAAGCCGTCAATGGATAGTTTCATACCCAAAAAAGGCTATCCGAACCTCAATCGGGTCTTTGAAGTTTTATGGCCTTCTGTTTTCCATCACGTGAATTTTTACGTTAAAACGGGATCACCGTGGATTGTCTTCGATTTACCTTCCCTGGATAGTGGCGCACCATGGTACTGTTCCATTTCAAATCCCTGCACCCATTTCTAAAAGACAAACGGCGTTGTTTCGGCATTTTGGACGAATGCTCCACCTTGCACCGTGAATGTTGCACCCTGTGGATATCGATTCTTCAGACGACCATAACTGTTGGCTCGTTTAGAGTTACGGGAGCCATAACCAGTCAAAACTAAGCTCTCAGTGAGTTCTACAGCTTTGATGGCTGTAAGCCATCAATGGATAGTTTCATACCCAAAAAAAGGCTATCCGAACCTCATTCGAGTCTCTGAAGTTTTTTGGCCTTCTGTTTTCCATCACGTGAATTTTTACGTTAAAAAAGGGATCACCGTGGATGGTCTTCGATTTACCTTCCCTGGAGAGTGGTGCACCATGGTACTATTCCATTTCAAATCCCTTCACCCATTTCTAGAAGTCGAACGGTGCTGTTTCGGCTTTTTGGACGAATGTTGCACCTTGCACCGCGAATGTTGCACCCTGTGGATATCGATTCTTCGGACGCCCATAACTGTTGGCTCGTTTAGAGTTACGGGAGCCATAACCAGTCAAAACGAAGCTCTCAGTGATTTCTACGGTTTTGACGGCTATAAGCCGTCAATGGATAGTTTCATACCCAAAAAAAGCTATCCGAACCTCAATTGGGTCTCTGAAGTTTTTTGGCCTACTATTTTCCATCACGTGAATTTTTACGTTAAACGGGATCACCGTGGATGGTCTTCGATTTTCCTTCCCTGGAGAGTGGTGCACCATGGTACTATTCCATTTCAAATCCCTGCACCCACTTCTAAAAGTCGAACGGCGCTGTTTCGGCTTTTTGGATGAATGTTGCACCTTGCACCGCGAATGTTGCACCCTGTGGATATCGATTCTTCGGACGGCTATAACTATTGGCTCGTTTGAAGTTATGGGAGCCATAACCAGTCAAAATGAAGCTCTCAGTGAGTTCTACGGCCTTGACGGCTGCAAGCCGTCAATGGATAGTTTCATACCCAAAAAAGGCTATCCGAACCTCAATCGGGTCTCTGAAGTTTTTTGGCCTTCTGTTTTCCATCACGTGAATTTTTACGTTAAAACGGGATCACCGTGGATGGTCTTCGATTTACCTTCCCTGGAGAGTGGTGCACCATGGTACTATTCCATTTCAAATCCCTGCACCCATTTCTAACAGTCGAACGGTGCTGTTTCGGCTTTTTGGACGAATGTTGCACCTTGCACCACGAATGTTGCACCCTGTGGATATCGATTCTTCGGACGGCCATAACCGTTGGCTCGTTTAGAATTACGGGAGCCATAACTAGTCAAAACGAAGCTCTCAGTGAGTTCTATGGTTTTGACGGCTGTAAGCCGTCAATGGATAGTTTCATACCCAAAAAAGCTATCCGAACCTCAATTGGGTCTCTGAAGTTTTTTGGCCTACTATTTTCCATCACGTGAATTTTTACGTTAAAACGGGATTACCGTGGATGGTCTTCGATTTACCTTCCCTGGAGAGTGGTGCATCATGGTACTGTTCCATTTCAAATCCTTGCACCCACTTCTAAAAGTCGAACGGCGTTGTTTCGGCTTTTTGGATGAATGTTGCACCTTGCACCGCGAATGTTGCACCCTGTGGATATCGATTCTTCGGACGGCCATAACTATTGGCTCGTTTAGAGTTACGGGAGCCACAACTAGTCAAAACGAAGCTCTCAGTGAGTTCTACGGCTTTGATGGCTGTAAGCCGTCAATGGATAGTTTCATACCCAAAAAAGGCTATCCGAACCTCAGTCGGGTCTCTGAAGTTTTTTGGCCTTCTGTTTTCCATCACGTGAATTTTTACGTTAAAATGGGATCACCGTGGATGGTCATCGATTTACCTTCCCTGGAGAGTGGTGCACCATGGTACTGTTCATTTCAAATCCCTGCACCCATTTCTAAAAGTCAAACGGCGCGGTTTCGGCTTTTTGGACGAATGTTGCACCTTGCACCGCAAATGTTGCACCCTGTGGATATCGATTCTTCGGACGGCCATAACTTTTGGCTCGTTTAGAGTTACGGGAGCCATAACCAGTCAAAAGGAAGCTCTCAGTGAGTTCTACGGTTTTAACGGCTGTAAGCCATCAATGGATAGTTTCATACCCAAAAAAAGCTATCCGAACCTCAATTGGGTCTCTAAAGTATTTTGGCCTTCTGTTTTCCATCACGTGAATTTTTACGTTAAAACGGGATCACCGTGGATGGTCTTTGATTTACCTTCCTTAGAGAGTGGTGCACCATGGTACTGTTCCATTTCAAACCCCTGCACCCATTTCTAAAAGTCAAACGGTGCTGTTTCGGCTTTTTGGACGAATGTTGCACCTTGCACCGCGAATGTTGCACCCTGTGGATATCGATTCTTCGGACGGCCATAACTCTTGGCTCGTTTAGAGTTACGGGAGCCATAACCAGTCAAAACGAAGCTCTCAGTGAGTTCTACGGCTTTGACGACTATAAGCCATCAATGGATAGATTCATACCCAAAAAAGGCTATCCGAACCTCAATCGGGTCTCTGATGTTTTTTGGCCTTCTATTTTCCATCACGTGAATTTTTACATTAAAACGGGATCACCGTGGATGGTCTTCGATTTACCTTCCCTGGAGAGTGGTGCACCATGATACTGTTCCATTTCAAATCCCTGCACCCACTTCTATAAGTCGAACGATGCTGTTTCGGCCTTTTGGATAAATGTTGCACCTTGCACCGCGAATGTTGCACCATGTGGATATCGATTCTTCGGACGACCATAACTATTGGCTCGTTTAGATTTACGGGAGCCATAAATAGTCAAAACGAATCTCTCAGTGAGTTCTACGGCTTTGACGGCTGTAAACCGTAAATGGATAGTTTCATACCCAAAAAAGGCTATCCGAACCTCAATCTGGTCTTTGAAGTTTTATGGCCTTCTGTTTTCCATCACGTGAATTTTTACGTTAAAAAAGGGATCACCGTGGATGGTCTTCGATTTACCTTCCCTGGAGAGTGGTGCACCATGGTACTATTCCATTTCAAATCCCTTCACCCATTTCTAGAAGTCGAACGGTGCTGTTTCGGCTTTTTGGACGAATGTTGCACCTTGCACCGCGAATGTTGCACCCTGTGGATATCGATTCTTCGGACGCCCATAACTATTGGCTCGTTTAGAGTTACGGGAGCCATAACCAGTAAAAATGAAGCTCTCAGTGATTTCTACGGTTTTGACGGCTGTAAGCCGTCAATGGATAGTTTCATACCCAAAAAAAGCTATCCGAACCTCAATTGGGTCTCTGAAGTTTTTTGGCCTACTATTTTCCATCACGTGAATTTTTACGTTAAACGGGATCACCGTGGATGGTCTTCGATTTTCCTTCCCTGGAGAGTGGTGCACCATGGTACTATTCCATTTCAAATCCCTGCACCCACTTCTAAAAGTCGAACGGCGCTTTTTCGGCTTTTTGGATGAATGTTGCACCTTGCACCGCGAATGTTGCACCCTGTGGATATCGATTCTTCGGACGGCTATAACTATTGGCTCGTTTAAAGTTATGGGAGCCATAACCAGTCAAAACGAAGCTCTCAGTGAGTTCTACGGCCTTGACGGCTGCAAGCCGTCAATGGATAGTTTCATACCCAAAAAAGGCTATCCGAACCTCAATCGGGTCTCTGAAGTTTTTTGGCCTTCTGTTTTCCATCATGTGAATTTTTACGTTAAAACGGGATCACCGTGGATGGTCTTTGATTTACCTTCCCTGGAGAGTGGTGCACCATGGTACTATTCCATTTCAAATCCCTGCACCCATTTCTAATAGTCGAACTGTGCTGTTTCGGCTTTTTGGACGAATGTTGCACCTTGCACCACGAATGTTGCACCCTGTGGATATCGATTCTTCGGACGGCCATAACCGTTGGCTCGTTTAGAATTACGGGAGCCATAACTAGTCAAAACGAAGCTCTCAGTGAGTTCTATGGTTTTGACGGCTGTAAGCCGTCAATGGATAGTTTCATACCCAAAAAAGCTATCCGAACCTCAATTGGGTCTCTGAAGTTTTTTGGCCTACTATTTTCCATCACGTGAATTTTTACGTTAAAACGGGATTACCGTGGATGGTCTTCGATTTACCTTCCCTGGAGAGTGGTGCATCATGGTACTGTTCCATTTTAAATCCTTGCACCCACTTCTAAAAGTCGAACGGCGCTGTTTCGGCTTTTTGGATGAATGTTGCACCTTGCACCGCGAATGTTGCACCCTGTGGATATCGATTCTTCGGACGGCCATAACTATTGGCTCGTTTAGAGTTACGGGAGCCACAACTAGTCAAAACGAAGCTCTCAGTGAGTTCTACGGCTTTGATGGCTGTAAGCCGTCAATGGATAGTTTCATACCCAAAAAAGGCTATCCGAACCTCAATCGGGTCTCTGAAGTTTTTTGGCCTTCTGTTTTCCATCACGTGAATTTTTACGTTAAAATGGGATCACCGTGGATGGTCATCGATTTACCTTCCCTGGAGAGTGGTGCACCATGGTACTGTTCATTTCAAATCCCTGCACCCATTTCTAAAAGTCAAACGGCGCGGTTTCGGCTTTTTGGACGAATGTTGCACCTTGCACCGCGAATGTTGCACCCTGTGGATATCGATTCTTCGGACGGCCGTAACTTTTGGCTCGTTTAGAGTTTCGGGAGCCATAACCAGTCAAAAGGAAGCTCTCAGTGAGTTCTACGGTTTTGACGGCTGTAAGCCATCAATGGATAGTTTCATACCCAAAAAAAGCTATCCGAACCTCAATTGGGTCTCTAATGTATTTTGGCCTTCTGTTTTCCATCACGTGAATTTTTACGTTAAAACGGGATCACCGTGGATGGTCTTTGATTTACCTTCCTTAGAGAGTGGTGCACCATGGTACTGTTCCATTTCAAACCCCTACACCCATTTCTAAAAGTCAAACGGTGCTGTTTCGGCTTTTTGGACGAATGTTGCACCTTGCACCGCGAATGTTGCACCCTGTGGATATCGATTCTTCGGACGGCCATAACTCTTGGCTCGTTTAGAGTTACGAGAGCCAAAACCAGTCAAAACGAAGCTCTCAGTGAGTTCTACGGCTTTGACGACTATAAGCCATCAATGGATAGATTCATACCCAAAAAAGGCTATCCGAACCTCAATCGGGTCTCTGATGTTTTTTGGCCTTCTATTTTCCATCACGTGAATTTTTACGTTAAAACGGGATCACCGTGGATGGTCTTCGATTTACCTTCCCTGGAGAGTGGTGCACCATGATACTGTTCCATTTCAAATCCCTGTACCCACTTCTATAAGTCGAACGACGCTGTTTCGGCCTTTTGGATAAACGTTGCACCTTGCATCGCGAATGTTGCACCATGTGGATATCGATTCTTCGGACGACCATAACTATTGGCTCGTTTAGATTTACGGGAGCCATAAATAGTCAAAACGAATCTCTCAGTGAGTTCTACGGCTTTGACGGCTGTAAGCCGTAAATGGATAGTTTCATACCCAAAAAAGGCTATCCGAACCTCAATCTGGTCTTTGAAGTTTTATGGCCTTCTGTTTTCCATTACGTGAATTTTTACGTTAAAACGGGATCATCGTGGCTGGTCTTCGATTTACCTTCCCTGGATAGTGGTGCACCATGGTACTATTCCATTTTAAATCCCTGCACCCATTTCTAAAAGTCGAACGGCGCTGTTTCGGATTTTTGGACGAATGTTGCACCTTGCACCGCGAATGTTGCACCCTGTGGATATCGATTCTTCAGACGGCCATAACTGTTGGCTCGTTTAGATTTACGGGAGCCATAACCAGTCAAAACGAAGCTCTCAATGAGTTCTACATCTTAAATGGCTGTAAGCCGTCAATGGATAGTTTCGTATCCAAAAAAGGCTATCCGAACCTCAATCGTGTCTCTGAAGTTTTTTGTCCTTCTGTTTTCCATCACCTGAATTTTTACGTTAAAACGGGATCACCGTGGCTGGTCTTCGATTTACCTTCCCTGGATAGTGGTGCACCATGGTACTATTCCATTTCAAATCCCTGCAGCCATTTCTAAAAGTTGAACGGCGTTGTTTCTGCTTTTTGGACGAATGTTGCACCTTGCACCGCGAATGTTGCACCCTGTGGATATCGATTCTTCGGATGGCCATAACTATTGGCTCGTTTAGAGTTACGGGAGCCATAACCAGTCAAAATGAAGCTCTCAGTGAGTTTTACGGCTTTGATGGCTGTAAGACGTCAATGGATAGTTTCATACCCAAAAAAGGCTATACGAACCCCAATCATGTCTCTGAAATTTTTTGTCCTTCTGTTTTCCATCACGTGAATTTTTACGTTAAAACGGGATCACCGTGGTTGGTCTTCGATTTACCTTCCCTGGAGAGTGGTGCACCATGGTACTATTCCATTTCAAATCCCTGCACCCATTTCTAAAAGTCGAACGGTGCTGTTTCGGCTTTTTAGATGAATGTTGCACCTTGCACCGCGAATGTTGCACCTTGTGGATATCGATTCTTCGGACGGCCATAACTGTTGGCTCGTTTAGAGTTACGGGAGCCATAACCAGTCAAAACGAAGCTCTCAGTGAGTTCTACAGCTATGACGGCTGTAAGCCGTCAATGGATAGTTTCATACCCAAAAAAGGTATCCGAACCACAATTGGGTCTCAGAAGTTTTTTGGCTTTCTATTTTCCATCACGTGAATTTTTACGTTAAAACGGGATCACCGTGGATGGTCTTCGATTTACCTTCCCAGGAGAATGGTGCACCATGGTACTGTTCCATTTCAAATCCCTGCACCCATTTCTAAAAGTCAAACGGCGTTGTTTCGGCTTTTTGGACGAATGTTGCACCTTGCACCGCGAATGTTGCACCCTGTGGATATTGATTCTTCGGACGGCCATAACTGTTGGCTCGTTTAGAGTTACGGGAGCCATAACCAGTCAAAACGAAGCTCTCAGTGAGTTCTACGGCTTTGATGGCTGTAAGCCGTCAATGGATAGTTTCATACCCAAAAAAGGCTATCCGAACATCAATCGGGTCTTTGAAGTTTTTTGGATTTCTGTTTTCCATCATGTGAATTTTTACGTTAAAACGGGATCACCGTGGCTGGTCTTCGATTTACCTTCCCTGGAGAGTGGTGCACCATGGTACTATTCCATTTCAATTCCTTGCACCCATTTCTAAAAGACGAACGACACTGTTTCGGCTTTTTGGACGAATGTTGCACCTTGCACCGCGAATGTTGCACCTTGTGGATATCGATTCTTCGGACGGCCATAACTGTTGGCTCGTTTAGAGTTACGGGAGCCATAACCAGTCTAAACGAAGCTCTCAGTGAGTTCTATACCTTTGACGGCTGTAAGCCATCAACGGATAGTTTCATACCCAAAAAAGGTTATCCGAACCTCAATCGGGTCTTTGAATTTTTTCGGCCTTCTATTTTCCATCACGTGAATTTTTACGTTAAAATGGGATCACCGTGGACGGTCTTCGATTTACCTTCCCTGGAGAGTGGTGCACCATGGTACTATTCCATTTCAAATCCCTGCACCCATTTCTAAAAGTCGAACGGTGCTGTTTCGGCTTTTTAGATGAATGTTGCACCTTGCACCGCGAATGTTGCACCTTGTAGATATCGATTCTTCGGACGGCCATAACTGTTGGCTCGTTTAGAGTTACGGGAGCCATAACCAGTCAAAACAAAGCTCTCAGTGAGTTCTACGGCTTTGATGGCTGTAAGCCGTCAATGGATAGTTTCATTCCCAAAAAAAGCTATCCGAACCACAATTGGGTCTCAGAAGTTTTTTGGCCTTCTATTTTCCATCACGTGAATTTTTACGTTAAAACGTGATCACCGTTGATGGTCTTCGATTTACCTTCCCAGGAGAATGGTGCACCATGGTACTGTTCCATTTCAAATCCTTGCACCCATTTCTAAAAGTCAAACGGCGTTGTTTCGGCTTTTTGGACGAATGTTGCACCTTGCACCGCGAATGTTGCACCCTGTGGATATCGATTCTTCAGACGGCCATAACTCTTCGCTCGTTTAGAGTTACGGGAGCCATAACCAGTCAAAACGAAGCTCTCAGTGAGTTCTACGGCTTTGACGGCTGTAAGCCGTCAATGGATAGTTTCATACCCAAAAAAGGCTATCCGAACCTCAATCGGGTCTCTGATGTTTTTTGGCCTTCTGTTTTCCATCACGTGAATTTTTACGTTAAAACGGGATCACCATGGATGGTCTTCGATTCACCTTCCTTGGAGAGTGGTGCACCATGGTACTGTTCTATTTCAAATCTTTGCACCCACTTCTAAAAGTCGAACAGCGCTGTTTCGGGTTTTTGGATGAATGTTGCACCTTGCACCGCAAATTATGCACCCTATGGATATCGATTCTTCGGACGGACATAACTCTTAGCTCATTTAGAGTTATGAGAGCCATAACCAGTCAAAACGAAGCTCTAAGTGAGTTCTACGGCTTTGACAGTTGTAAGCCGTCAGTGGATAGTTTCATACCCAAAAAAGGCTATCCGAACCTCAATCGGGTCTTTGATGTTTTTTGGCCTTCTGTTTTCCATCACGTGAATTTTTACGTTAAAACGAGATCACCGTGGATGGTCTTCGATTTACCTTCCGTGGAGAGTGGTGCACCATGTTACTGTTCCATTTCAAATCCCTGCACCCACTTCTAAAAGTCGAACGGCGTTGTTTCGGCTTTTTGGATGAATGTTGCACCTTGTACCGCGAATGTTGCACCCTATGGATATCGATTCTTCGGACGACCATAACTGCTGGCTGGTTTGAGTTACGGGAGCCATAACTAGTCAAAACGAAGCTCTTAGTGAGTTCTACAGCTATGATGGCTGTAAACTGTCAATGGATAGTTTCATACCCAAAAAAGGCTATCCGAACCTCAATCGTGTCTCTGAAGTTTTTTGTCCTTCTGTTTTCCATCACGTGAATTTTGACGTTAAAACGGGATCACCATGGTTGGTCTTCGATTTACCTTCCCTGGATAGTGGTGTACCATGGTACTATTCCATTTCAAATCCCTGCACCCATTTCTAAAAGTCGAACGGCGATGTTTCGGCTTTTTGGTCGAATGTTGCACCTTGCACCGCGAATGTTGCACCCTATGGATATCGATTCTTCGGACGGCCATAACTGTTGGCTCGTTTAGAGTTACGGGAGCCATAACCAGTCAAAACGAAGCTCTTAGTCAGTTCTACGGCTTTAACGGCTGTAAGCCGTCAATGGATAGTTTCATACCCAAAAAAGGCTATCCGAACCTCAATCGTGTCTCTGAAGTTTTTTGTCCTTCTGTTTTCCATCACGTGAATTTTGACGTTAAAACGGTATCACCTTGGCTGGTCTTCGATTTACCTTCCCTGGATAGTGGAGCACCCTGGTACTATTCCATTTCAAATCCCTGCACCCATTTCTAAAAGTCGAACGGCGCTGTTTCAACTTTTTGGACGAATGTTGCACCTTGCACCGCGAATGTTGCACCCTATGGATATCGATTCTTCAGACGACCATAATTGTTGGCTCGTTTAGAGTTACGGGAGCCATAACCAGTCAAAATGAAGCTCTCAGTGAGTTCTACAGCTTAAATGGCTGTAAGCCGTCAATGGATAGTATCATACCCAAATAAGGCTATCCGAACCTCAATCGTGTCTATGTGGTTTTTTGTCCTTCTATTTTCCATCACGTGAATTTTTACGTTAAAACGGGATCACCATGGCTGCTCTTCGATTCACCTTCCCTGGATAGTGGTGTACCATGGTACTGTTCCATTTCAAATCCCTGCACCCATTTCTAAAGGTCGAACGACGCTGTTTCGGATTTTTGGACGAATGTAGCACCTTGCATCGCGAATGTTGCACCCGGTGGATATCGATTCTTCGGACAGCCATAACTATTGGCTCTTTTAGAGTTACGGGAGCCATAACCAGTCAAAATGAAGCTCTCAGTGAGTTCTACGGCTTTGATGGCTGTAAGCCATCAATGGATAGTTTCATACCCAAAAAAGGCTATCCGAACCTCAATCGGGTCTTTGAAGTTTTTTGGCCTTCTGTTTTCCATCACGTGAATTTTTACGTTAAAACGGGATCACCGTGGTTGGTCTTCGATTTACCTTCCCTGGAGAGTGGTGCACCATGGTACTATTCCATTTCAAATCCATGCACCCACTTCTAAAAGTCGAACTGCCCTGTTTCGGCTTTTTGGACGAATGTTGCACCTTGCACCGCGAATGTTGCTCCCTATGGATATCGATTCTTCGGACAACCATAACTCTTGGCTCGTTTAGAGTTACGGGAGCCATAACCAGTCAAAACGAAGCTCTCAGTGAGTTCTACGGCTTTAACGGCTGTAAGCCGTCAATGGATAGTTTCATACCCAAAAAAGGCTATCCGAACCTCAATCGTGTCTCTGAAGTTTTTTGTCCTTCGGTTTTCCATCACGTGAATTTTTACGTTAAAACGGTATCACCGTGGCTGGTCTTCGATTTACCTTCCCTGGATAGTGGAGCACCATGGTACTATTCCATTTCAAATCCCTGCTCCCATTTCTAAAAGTCGAACGGCGTTGTTTCGGCTTTTTGACGAATGTTGCACCTTGCACCGCGAATGTTGCACCCTGTGGATAACGATTCTCCAGACGGCCATAACTGTTGGCTCGTTTAGAGTTACGGGAGCCATAACCAGTCAAAACGAAGCTCTCAGTGATTTCTACAGCTTAAACGGCTGTAAGCCGTTAATGGATAGTATCATACCCAAATAAGGCTATCCGAACCTCAATCGTGTCTCTGTGGTTTTTTGTCCTTCTATTATCCATCACGTGAATTTTTACGTTAAAACGGGATCACCGTGGCTGGTCTTCGATTCACCTTCCCTGGATAGTGGTGTACCATGGTACTATTCCATTTCAAATCCCTGCACCCATTTCTAAAAGTCGAACGGCGCTGTTTCGGATTTTTGGACGAATGTAGCACCTTGCACCGCGAATGTTGCACCTTGTGGATATCGATTCTTCGGACGGCCATAACTGTTGGCTCGTTTAGAGTTACGGGAGCCATAACCAGTCTAAACGAAGCTCTCAGTGAGTTCTACAGCTTTAACGGTTGTAAGCCATCAATGGATAGTTTCATACCCAAAAAAGGCTATCTGAACTTCAATCGGGTCTTTGAATTTTTTCGGCCTTCTATTTTCCATCACTTCAATTTTTACGTTAAAACGGGATCACCGTGGATGGTCTTCGATTTACCTTCCCTGGAGAGTGGTGCACCATGGTACTATTCCATTTCAAATCCCTGCACTCATTTCTAAAAGTCGAACTGCACTGTTTTGGCTTTTTGGACGAATGCTGCATCTTGCACAGCGAATTTTGCACCGTGTAGATATCGATTCTTCGGACGACCATAACTGTTGGCTCGTTTAGAGTAACGGGAGCCATAACCAGTCAAAACGAAGCTCTCAGTGAGTTCTACAGCTTTGACGGCTGTAAGCCATCAATGGATAGTTTCATACCCAAAAAAAGCTATCCGAACCTCAATTGGGTCTCAGAAGTTTTTTAGCCTTCTCTTTTCCATCAAGTGAATTTTTACGTTAAAACGGGATCACCGTGGATGGTCTTCGATTTACCTTCCCTGCAGAGTGGTGCACCATGGTACTGTTCCATTTCAAATCCCTGCACCCATTTCTAAAAGTCGAACGGCGCTGTTTCGGCTTTTTGGACGAAATTTGCACCTTGCACCACGAATGTTGCACCCTGTGGATATTGATTCTTCGGACGGCCATAACTGTTGGCTCGTTTAGAGTTACGGGAGCCATAACCAGTCAAAACGAAGCTCTTAGTGAGTTCTACGGCTTTAACGGCTGTAAGCTATCAATGGATAGTTTCATACCCAAAAAAGGCTATCCGAACCTCAGTCGGGTCTTTGACGTTTTTTGGCCTTCTGTTTTCCATCACGTGAATTTTTACGTTAAAACGGGATCACTGTGGCTGGTCTTCGATTCACCTTCCCTGGATAGTGGTGTACCATGGTACTATTCCATTTCAAATCCCTGCACCCATTTCTAAAAGTCGAACGACGCTGTTTCGGATTTTTTGACGAATGTAGCACCTTGCACCGCGAATGTTGCACCTTGTGGATATCGATTCTTCGGACGGCCATAACTGTTGGCTCGTTTAGAGTTACAGGAGCCATAACCAGTCTAAACGAAGCTCTCAGTGAGTTCTACAGCTTTGACGGTTGTAAGCCATCAATGGATAGTTTCATACCCAAAAAAGGCTATCTGAACCTCAATTGGGTCTTTGAATTTTTTCGGCCTTCTGTTTTCCATCACTTGAATTTTTACGTTAAAACGGGATCACCGTGGATGGTCTTCGATTTACCTTCCCTGGAGAGTGGTGCACCATGGTACTATTCCATTTCAAATCCCTGCACTCATTTCTAAAAGTCGAACTGCACTATTTTGGCTTTTTGGACGAATGTTGCATCTTGCACCGCGAATTTTGCACCGTGTAGATATCGATTCTTCGGACGACCATAACTGTTGGCTCGTTTAGAGTAATGGGAGCCATAACCAGTCAAAACGAAGCTATCAGTGAGTTCTACAGCTTTGACGGCTGTAAGCCATCAATGGATAGTTTCATACCAAAAAAAAGCTATCCGAACCTCCATTGGGTCTCAGAAGTTTTTTAGCCTTCTCTTTTCCATCAAGTGAATTTTTACGTTAAAACGGGATCACCGTGGATGGTATTCGATTTACCTTCCCTGTAGAGTGGTGCACCATGGTACTGTTCCATTTCAAATCCCTGCACCCATTTCTAAAAGTCGAACGGCGCTGTTTCGGCTTTTTGGACGAAATTTGCACCTTGCACCGCGAATGTTGCACCCTGTGGATATTGATTCTTCGGACAGCCATAACTGTTGGCTCGTTTAGAGTTACGGGAGCCATAACCAGTCAAAACGAAGCTCTTAGTGAGTTCTACGGCTTTAACGGCTGTAAGCTATCAATGGATAGTTTCATACCCAAAAAAGGCTATCCGAACCTCAGTCGGGTCTTTGAAGTTTTTTGGCCTTCTGTTTTCCATCACGTGAATTTTTACGTTAAAACGGGATCACCGTGGCTGGTCTTCGATTTACCTACCCTGGAGAGTGGTGCACCATGGTACTTTTCCTTTTCAAATCCCTGCACCCACTTCTAAAAGTCGAACGGCACTGTTTCGGCTTTTTGGACGAATGTTGCACCTTGCACCGCGAATGTTGCACCCTGTGGATATCAATTCTTCGGACGGCCATAATTCCTGGCTCGTTTATAGTTACGGGAGCCATAACCAGTCAAAACGAAGCACTCAGTGAGTTCTACGGCTTTGACGGCAGTAAGCCGTCAGCGGATAGTTTCATACCCAAAAAAGGCTATCCGAACCTCAATCAGGTCTTTGATGTTTCTTGGCCTTCTTTTTTCCATCACGTGAATTTTTACGTTAAAACGGGATCACCGTGGATGGTCTTCGATTTACCTTCCCTGGAGAGTGGTGCACCATGGTACTGTTCCATTTCAAATCGCTGCACCCACTTCTAAAAGTCGAACGGCGCTGTTTCGGCTTTTTGGACGAATGTTGCACCTTGCACCGCGAATGTTGCACCCTGTGGATATTGATTCTTCGGACGGCCATAACTGTTGGCTCGTTTAGAGTTACGGGAGCCATAACCATTCAAAACGAAGCTCTCAGTGAGTTCTACGGCTTTGACGGCTTTAAGCCGTCAATGGATAGTTTCGTACCCAAAAAAGGCTATCTGAACCTCAATCGGGTCTCTGAAGTTTTTTGGCCTTCTGTTTTCCATCACGTGAATTTTTACGTTAAAACGGGATCACCGTGGCTGGTCTTCGATTTACCTTCCCTGGAGAGTGGTGCACCATGGTACTGTTCCATTTCAAATCCCTACACCCACTTCTAAAAGACGAACGGCGCTGTTTCGGCTTTTTGGACGAATGTTGCACCTTGCACCGCGAATGTTGCACCCTGTGGATATTGATTCTTCGGACGGCCATAACTGTTGGTTCGTTTAGAGTTACGGGAGCCATAACCAGTCAAAATGAAGCTCTCAGTGATTTCTACAGTTTAAACGGCTGTAAGCCGTCAATGGATAGTATCATACTCAAATAAGGCTATCCGAACCTCAATCGTGTCTCTGTGGTTTTTTGTCCTTCTATTTTCCATCACGTGAATTTTTACGTTAAAACGGGATCACCATGGCTGGTCTTCGATTCACCTTCCCTGGATAGTGGTGTACCATGGTACTGTTCCATTTCAAATCCCTGCACCCATTTCTAAAGGTCGAACGGCGCTGTTTCGGATTTTTGGACGAATGTAGCACCTTGCACCGCGAATGTTGCACCCGGTGGACATCGATTCTTCGGACAGCCATAACTGTTGGCTCGTTTAGAGTTACGGGAGCCATAACCAGTCAAAACGAAGCTCTCAGTGAGTTCTACGGCTTTGACGGCTATAAGCCGTCAATGGATAGTTTCATACCCAAAAAAGCTATCCGAACCTCAATTGGGTCTTAGAAGTTTTTTGGCCTTCTGTTTTCCATTACGTGAATTTTTACGTTAAAACGGGATCGCCGTGGATGGTCTTCGATTTACCTTCCCTGGAGAGTGGTGCACCATGGTACTATTCCATTTCAAATCCCTGCACTCATTTCTAAAAGTCGAACGGCACTGTTTTGGCTTTTTGGACGAATGTTGCACCTTGCACCGCGAATGTTGCTCCCTGTGGATATCGATTCTTCGGACGGCCATAACTCTTGGCTCGTTTAGAGTTACGGGAGCCATAACCAGTCAAAACGAAGCTCTCAGTGAGTTCTACGGCTTTAACGGCTGTAAGCCGTCAATGGATAGTTTCATACCCAAAAAAGGCTATCCGAACCTCAATCGTGTCTCTGAAGTTTTTTGTCCTTCTGGTTTCCATCACGTGAATTTTTACGTTAAAACGGTATCACCGTGGCTGGTCTTCGATTTACCTTCCCTGGATAGTGGAGCACCATGGTACTATTCCATTTTAAATCCTTGCTCCCATTTCTAAAAGTCGAACGGCGCTGTTCCGGCTTTTTGGACGAATGTTGCACCTTGCACCGCGAATGTTGCACCCTGTGGATAACGATTCTTCAGACGACCATAACTGTTGGCTCGTTTAGAGTTACGGGAGCCATAATCAGTCAAAATGAAGCTCTCAGTGATTTCTACAGCTTAAACGGCTGTAAGCCGTCAATGGATAGTATCATACCTAAATAAGGCTATCCGAACCTCAATCGTGTCTCTGTGGTTTTTTGTCCTTCTATTTTCCATCACGTGAATTTTTACGTTAAAACGGGATCACCGTGGCTGGTCTTCGATTCACCTTCCCTGGATAGTGGTGTACCATGGTACTGTTCCATTTCAAATCCCTGCACCCATTTCTAAAAGTCGAACGGCGCTGTTTTGGATTTTTGGACGAATGTAGCACCTTGCACCGCGAATGTTGCACCCTGTGGATATCGATTCTTCGGACGGCCATAACTGTTGGCTCGTTTAGAGTTACGGGAGCCATAACCAGTCTAAACGAAGCTCTCAGTGAGTTCTACAGCTTTGACGGCTGTAAGCCATCAATGGATAGTTTCATACCCAAAAAAGGCTATCTGAACCTCAATCGGGTCTTTGAATTTTTTCGGCCTTCTGTTTTCCATCACGTGAATTTTTACGTTAAAACGGGATCACCGTGGATGGTCTTCGATTTACCTTCCCTGGAGAGTGGTGCACCATGGTACTATTCCATTTCAAATCCCTGCACTCATTTCTAAAAGTCGAACGGCACTGTTTTGGCTTTTTGGACGAATGTTGCATCTTGCACCGCGAATTTTGCACCGTGTAGATATCGATTCTTCGGACGACCATAACTGTTGGCTCGTTTAGAGTAACGGGAGCCATAACCAGTCAAAACGAAGCTCTCAGTGAGTTCTACAGCTTTGACTGCTGTAAGCCATCAATGGATAGTTTCATACCCAAAAAAAGCTATCCGAACCTCAATTGGGTCTCAGAAGTTTTTTAGCCTTCTCTTTTCCATCAAGTGAATTTTTACGTTAAAACGGGATCACCGTGGATGGTCTTCGATTTACCTTCCCTGGAGAGTGGTGCACCATGGTACTGTTCCATTTCAAATCCCTGCACCCATTTCTAAAAGTCGAACGGCGCTGTTTCGGCTTTTTGGACGAAATTTGCACCTTGCACCGCGAATGTTGCACCCTGTGGATATTGATTCTTCGGACGGCCATAACTGTTGGCTCGTTTAGAGTTACGGGAGCCATAACCAGTCAAAACGAAGCTCTCAGTGAGTTCTACGGCTTTAACGGCTGTAAGCTATCAATGGATAGTTTCATACCCAAAAAAGGCTATCCGAACCTCAGTCGGGTCTTTGAAGTTTTTTGGCCTTCTGTTTTCCATCACGTGAATTTTTACGTTAAAACGGGATCACCGTGGCTGGTCTTCGATTTACCTACCCTGGAGAGTGGTGCACCATGGTACTTTTCCTTTTCAAATCCCTGCACCCACTTCTAAAAGTCGAACGACGCTGTTTTGGCTTTTTGGACGAATGTTGCACCTTGCACCGCGAATGTTGCACCTTGTGGATATCGATTCTTCGGACAGCCATAATTCCTGGCTCGTTTATAGTTACGGGAGCCATAACCAGTCAAAACGAAGCTCTCAGTGAGTTCTACGGCTTTGACGGCAGTAAGCCGTCAGTGGATAGTTTCATACCCAAAAAAGGCTATCCGAACCTCAATCGGGTCTTTGATGTTTTTTGGCCTTCTGTTTTCCATCACGTGAATTTTTACGTTAAAACGGGATCACCGTGGATGGTCTTCGATTTACCTTCCCTGGAGAGTGGTGCACCATGGTACTGTTCCATTTCAAATCGCTGCACCCACTTCTAAAAGTCGAACGGCGCTGTTTCGGCTTTTTGGACGAATGTTGCACCTTGCACCGCGAATGTTGCACCCTGTGGATATTGATTCTTCGGACGGCCATAACTGTTGGCTCGTTTAGAGTTACGAGAGCCATAACCATTCAAAACGAAGCTCTCAGTGAGTTCTACGGCTTTGACGGCTTTAAGCCGTCAATGGATAGTTTCGTACCCAAAAAAGGCTATCTGAACCTCAATCGGGTCTTTGAAGTTTTTTGGCCTTCTGTTTTCCATCACGTGAATTTTTACGTTAAAACGGGATCACCGTGGCTGGTCTTCGATTTACCTTCCCTGGAGAGTGGTGCACCATGGTACTGTTCCATTTCAAATCCCTACACCCACTTCTAAAAGACGAACGGCGCAGTTTCGGCTTTTTGGACGAATGTTGCACCTTGCACCGCGAATGTTGCACCCTGTGGATATCGATTCTTCGGACGACCATAACTGTTGGTTCGTTTAGAGTTACGGGAGCCATAACCAGTCAAAACGAAGCTCTCAGTGATTTCTACAGTTTAAACGGGTGTAAGCCGTCAATGGATAGTATCATACCCAAATAAGGCTATCCGAACCTCAATCGTGTCTCTGTGGTTTTTTGTCCTTCTATTTTCCATCACGTGAATTTTTACGTTAAAACGGGATCACCGTGGCTGGTCTTCGATTCACCTTCCCTGGATAGTGGTGTACCATGGTACTGTTCCATTTCAAATCCCTGCACCCATTTCTAAAAGTCGAACGGCGCTGTTTCGGATTTTTGGATGAATGTAGCACCTTGCACCGCGAATGTTGCACCCTGTGGATATTGATTCTTCGGACGGCCATAACTGTTGGCTCGTTTAGAGTTACGGGAGCCATAACCAGTCAAAACGAAGCTCTCAGTGAGTTCTACGGCTTTAACGGCTGTAAGCTATCAATGGATAGTTTCATACCCAAAAAAGGCTATCCGAACCTCAGTCGGGTCTTTGAAGTTTTTTGGCCTTCTGTTTTCCATCACGTGAATTTTTACGTTAAAACGGGATCACCGTGGCTGGTCTTTGATTTACCTACCCTGGAGAGTGGTGCACCATGGTACTTTTCCTTTTCAAATCCCTGCACCCACTTCTAAAAGTCGAACGACGTTGTTTTGGCTTTTTGGACGAATGTTGCACCTTGCACCGCGAATGTTGCACCCTGTGGATATCGATTCTTCGGACGGCCATAATTCCTGGCTCGTTTATAGTTACGGGAGCCATAACCAGTCAAAACGAAGCTCTCAGTGAGTTCTACGGCTTTGACGGCAGTAAGCCGTCAGTGGATAGTTTCATACCCAAAAAAGGCTATCCGAACCTCAATCGGGTCTTTGATGTTTTTTGGCCTTCTGTTTTCCATCACGTGAATTTTTACGTTAAAACAGGATCACCGTGGATGGTCTTCGATTTACCTTCCCTGGAGAGTGGTGCACCATGGTACTGTTCCATTTCAAATCGCTGCACCCACTTCTAAAAGTCGAACGGTGCTGTTTCGGCTTTTTGGACGAATGTTGCACCTTGCACCGCGAATGTTGCACCCTGTGGATATTGATTCTTCGGACGGCCATAACTGTTGGCTCGTTAAGAGTTACGAGAGCCATAACCATTCAAAACGAAGCTCTCAGTGAGTTCTACGGCTTTGACGGCTTTAAGCCGTCAATGGATAGTTTCGTACCCAAAAAAGGCTATCTGAACCTCAATCGGGTCTCTGAAGTTTTTTGGCCTTCTGTTTTCCATCACGTGAATTTTTACGTTAAAACGGGATCACCGTGGCTGGTCTTCGATTTACCTTCCCTGGAGAGTGGTGCACCATGGTACTGTTCCATTTCAAATCCCTACACCCACTTCTAAAAGACGAACGGCGCAGTTTCGGCTTTTTGGACGAATGTTGCACCTTGCACCGCGAATGTTGCACCCTGTGGATATCGATTCTTCGGACGACCATAACTATTGGTTCGTTTAGAGTTACGGGAGCCATAACCAGTCAAAACGAAGCTCTCAGTGATTTCTACAGTTTAAACGGGTGTAAGCCGTCAATGGATAGTATCATACCCAAATAAGGCTATCCGAACCTCAATCGTGTCTCTGTGGTTTTTTGTCCTTCTATTTTCCATCACGTGAATTTTTACGTTAAAACGGGATCACCGTGGCTGGTCTTCGATTCACCTTCCCTGGATAGTGGTGTACCATGGTACTGTTCCATTTCAAATCCCTGCACCCATTTCTAAAAGTCGAACGGCGCTGTTTCGGATTTTTGGATGAATGTAGCACCTTGCACCGCGAATGTTGCACCCTGTGGATATCGATTCTTCGGACGGCCATAACTGTTGGCTCGTTTAGAGTTACGGGAGCCATAACCAGTCAAAACGAAGCTCTCAGTGAGTTCTACAGCTTTGACGGCTGTAATCCATCAATGGATAGTTTCATACCCAAAAAAGGCTATCTGAACCTCAATCGGGTCTTTGAATTTTTTCGGCCTTCTGTTTTCCATCACGTGAATTTTTACGTTAAAACGGGATCACCGTGGATGGTCTTCGATTTACCTTCCCTAGAGAGTTGTGCACCATGGTACTATTCCATTTCAAATCCCTGCACCCATTTCTAAAAGTCGAACGACACTGTTTTAGCTTTTTGGACGAATGTTGCATCTTGCACCGCGAATTTTGCACCGTGTAGATATCGATTCTTCGGACGGCCATAACTGTTGGCTCGTTTAGAGTAACGGGAGCCATAACCAGTCAAAACGAAGCTCTCAGTGAGTTCTACAGCTTTGACGGCTGTAAGCCATCAATGGATAGTTTCATACCCAAAAAAAGCTATCCGAACCTCAATTGGGTCTCAGAAGTTTTTTAGCCTTCTCTTTTCCATCAAGTGAATTTTTACGTTAAAACGGGATCACCGTGGATGGTCTTCGATTTACCTTCCCTGGAGAGTGGTGCACCATGGTACTGTTCCATTTCAAATCCCTGCACCCATTTCTAAAAGACGAACGGCGCTGTTTCGGCTTTTTAGACGAAATTTGCACCTTGCACCTCGAATGTTGCACCATGTGGATATTGATTCTTCGGACGACCATAACTGTTGGCTCGTTTAGAGTTACGGGATCCATAACCAGTCAAAACGAAGCTCTCAGTGAGTTCTACGGCTTTAACGGCTGTAAGCTATCAATGGATAGTTTCATACCCAAAAAAGGCTATCCGAACCTCAGTCGGGTCTTTGAAGTTTTTTGGCCTTCTGTTTTCCATCACGTGAATTTTTACGTTAAAACGGGATCACCGTGGCTGGCCTTCGATTTAGCTACCCTGGAGAGTGGTGCACCGTGGTACTTTTCCTTTTCAAATCCCTGCACCCACTTCTAAAAGTCGAACGGCGCTGTTTCGGCTTTTTGGACGAATGTTGCACCTTGCACCGCGAATGTTGCACCCTGTGGATATCGATTCTTCGGACGGCCATAACTCCTGGCTCGTTTATAGTTACGGGAGCCATAACCAGTCAAAACGAAGCTCTCAGTGAGTTCTACGGCTTTGAAGGCAGTAAGCCGTCAATGGATAGTTTCATACCCAAAAAAGGCTATCCGAACCTCAATCGGGTCTTTGATGTTTTTTGGCCTTCTGTTTTTTCATCACGTGAATTTTTACGTTAAAACGGGATCACCGTGGATGGTCTTCGATTTACCTTCCCTGGAGAATGGTGCACCATGGTACTGTTCCATTTCAAATCGCTGCACCCACTTCCAAAAGTCGAACGGCGCTGTTTCGGCTTTTTGGACGAATGTTGCACCTTGCACCGCGAATGTTGCACCCTGTGGATATTGATTCTTCGGACGGCCATAACTGTTGGCTCGTTTAGAGTTACGGGAGCCATAACCATTCAAAACGAAGCTCTCGGTGAGTTCTACGGCTTTGACGGCTTTAAGCCGTCAATGGATAGTTTCGTACCCAAAAAAGGCTATCTGAACCTCAATCGGGTCTCTGAAGTTTTTTGGCCTTCTGTTTTCCATCTCGTGAATTTTTACGTTAAAACGGGATCACCGTGGCTGGTCTTCGATTTACCTTCCCTGGAGAGTGGTGCAACATGGTACTGTTCCATTTCAAATCCCTGCACCCACTTCTAAAAGTCGAACGGCGCTGTTTCGGCTTTTTGGACGACTGTTGCACCTTGCACCGCGAATGTTGCACCCTGTGGATATCGATTCTTCGAACGGCCATAACTCTTGGCTCGTTTAGAGTTACGGGTGCCATAACCAGTCAAAAAGAAGCTCTCAGTGAGTCCTATGGCTTTGACGGCTGTAAGCCGTCAATGAATAGTTTCATACCCAAAAAAGGCTATCCGAACCTCAATCGGGTCTCTGATGTTTTTCGGCCTTCTGTTTTCCATCACGTGAATTTTTACGTTAAAACGGGATCACCATGGATGGTCTTCGATTCACCTTCCCTGGAGAGTGGTGCACCATGGTACTGTTCCATTTCAAATCCCTGCACCCACTTCTAAAAGTCGAACGGTGCTGTTTCGAATTTTTGGATGAATGTTGCACCTTGCACCGCAAATGTTGCACCCTATGTATATCGATTCTTCGGACGACCATAACTGTTGGTTCGTTTAGAGTTACGGGAGCCATAACTAGTCAAAACGAAGCTCTCAGTGAGTTCTACGGCTATGATGGCTGTAAGCCGTCAATGGATAGATTCGTACCCAAAAAAGGCTATCCGAACCTCAATCGGGTCTCTGAAGTTTTTTGGCCTTCTGTTTTCCATCACGTGAATTTTTACGTTAAAACTGGATCACCGTGGTTGGTCTTCGATTTACCTTCCCTGGATAATGGTGCACCATGGTACTATTCCATTTCAAATCCCTGCACCCATTTCTAAAAGTCGAACGGCGCTGTTTCGGCTTTTTGGACGAATGTTGCACCTTGCACCGTGAATGTTGCACCCTGTGGATATCGATTCTTCGGACGGCCATAACTGTTGGCTCGTTTAGAGTTACGGGAGCCATAACCAGTCAAAACGAAGTTCTCAGTGAGTTCTATAGCTTTGACGGCTGTAAGCCGTCAATGGATAGTTTCATACAAAAAAAATGCTATCTGAACCTCAATCGGGTCTCTGAAGTTTTTTGGCCTTCTGTTTTCCATCACGTGAATTTTTACGTTAAAATGGGATCACCGTGGATGGTCTTCGATTTTCCTTCCATAGAGAGTGGTGCACCATGATACTTTTCCATTTCAAATCCCTGCACCCATTTCTAAAAGTCGAACGGCGCTGTTTCGGCTTTTTGGACGAATGTTGCACCTTGCACCGCGAATGTTGCACCCTGAGGATATCGATTCTTCGGACGGCCATAACTCTTGGCTCGTTTAGAGTTACGGGAGCCATAACCAGTCAAAACGAAGCTCTCAGTGAGTTCTACGGCTTTGACGGTTGTAAGCCGTCAGTGGATAGTTTCATACCCAAAAAAGGCTATCCGAACCTCAATCGGGTCTTTGATGTTTTTTGGCCTTCTGTTTTCCATCACGTGAATTTTTACATTAAAACGGGATCACCATGGATGGTCTTCGATTTACCTTCCCTGGAGAGTGGCACACCATGGTACTGTTCCATTTCAAATCCCTGCACCCACTTCTAAAAGTTGAACGGTGCTGTTTCGGCTTTTTGGATGAATGTTGCACCTTGCACCGCGAATGTTGCACCCTGTGGATATCGATTCTTCGGACGGCCATAACTGTTGGCTGGTTTAGAGTTACGGGAGCCATAACCAGTCAAAACGAAGCTCTCAGTGAGTTCTACGGCTATGACGGCTGTAAGCCGTCAATGGATAGTTTCATACCCAAAAAAGGCTATCCGAACCTCAATCGGGTCTTTGAAGTTTTTTGGCCTTATGTTTTCCATCACGTGAATTTTTACGTTAAAACGGGATTACCGTGGCTGGTCTTCGATTTACCTTCCCTGGATAGTGGTTCACCATGGTACTATTCCATTTCAAATCCCTGCACCCATTTCTAAAAGTCGAACGGCGCTGTTTCGGCTTTTTGGACGAATGTTGCACCTTGCACCGCGAATGTTGCACCCTGTGGATATCGATTCTTCGGACGATCATAACTGTTGGCTCGTTTAGAGTTACGGGAGCCATAACCAGTCAAAACGATGCTCTCAATGAGTTCTACAACTCTGACGGCTGTAAGCCGTCAATGGATAGTTTCATACCCAAAAAATGCTATCCGAACCTCAATCGGGTTTTGAAGTTTTTTGTCCTTCTGTTTTCCATCATGTGAATTTTTACGTTAAAACGGGATCACCATGGATGGTCTTTGATTTACCTTCCCTGGATAGTGGTGCACCATGGTACTGTTCCATTTCAAATCCCTACACCCATTTTTAAAAGTCGAACGGCGCTGTTTCGGCTTTTTGGACGAATGTTGCACCTTGCACCGCGAATGTTGCACCCTATGGATATCGATTCTTCGGACGACCATAACTGTTGGCTCATTTAGAGTTACGGGAGCCATAACCAGTCAAAACGAAGCTCTCAGTGAGTTCTACAGCTTAAACGGCTGTAAGCCATCAATGGATAGTTTCATACCCAAAAAAGGCTATCCGAACTTCAATCGTGTCTTTGAAGTTTTTTGTCCTTCTGTTTTCCATCACGTGAATTTTTACGTTAAAACGGGATCACCGTGGCTGGTCTACGATTTACCTTCCCTGGATAGTGATGCACCATGGTACTGTTCCATTTGAAATCCCTGCACCCATTTCTAAAAGTCGAACGACGCTGTTTCGTCTTTTTGGACGAATGTTGCACCTTGCACCGCGAATGTTGCACCCTGTGGATATCGATTCTTCGGACGGCCATAACTGTTGGCTCGTTTAGGGTTACGGGAACCATAACCAGTCAAAAAAAGCTCTCAGTGAGTTCTACGGCTTTGATGGCTGTAAGCCGTCAATGGATAGTTTCATACCCAAAAAAGTCTATCCGAACCTCAATCGTGTCTCTGAAGTTTTTTGTCCTTCTGTTTTCCATCACGTGAATTTTTACGTTAAAACGGGATCACCGTGGCTGGTCTTCGATTTACCTTCCCTGGATAGTGGTGCACTATGGTACTATTCCATTTCAAATCCCTGCACCCATTTCTAAAAGTCGAACGGCGCCGTTTCGGCTTTTTGGACGAATGTTGCACCTTGCACCGCGAATGTTGCACCCTGTGGATATCGATTCTTCGGACGGCCATAACTGTTGGCTCGTTTAGAGTTACGGGAGACATACCCAATCAAAACGAAGCTCTCAGTGAGTTCTATAGCTTTGACGGCTTTGAGCCATCAATGGATAGTTTCATACCCAAAAATGGCTATCCGAACATCAATCGGGTCTCTGATGTTTTTCGGCCTTCTGTTTTCCATCACGTAAATTTTTACGTTAAAACGGGATCACCATGGATGGTCTTCGATTCACCTTCCCTGGAGAGTGGTGCACTATGGTACTGTTCCATTTCAAATCCCTGCACCAACTTCTAAAAGTCGAACGGCGCTGTTTCGACTTTTTGGATGAATGTTGCACCTTGCACCGCGAATGTTGCACCCTGTGGATATCGATTCTTCGGACGGCCATAACTGTTGGCTCGTTTAGAGTTACTGGAGCCATAACCAGTCAAAACGAAGCTCTCAGTGAGTTCTACGGCTATGATGGCTATAAGTTGTCAATGGATAGTTTCATACCCAAAAAAGTCTATCCGAACCTCAATCGGGTCTCTGAAGTTTTTTGGCCTTCTATTTTCCATCACGTGAATTTTTACTTTAAAACGGGATCACCGTGGCTGGTCTTCGATTTACCTTCCCTGGATAGTGGTGCACCATGGTACTATTCCATTTCAAATCCCTGCACCCATTTCTAAAAGTCGAACGATGCTGTTTCGGCTTTTTGGACGAATGTTGCACCTTGCACCGCGAATGTTGCACCCTGTGGATATCGATTCTTCGGACGGCCATAACTGTTGGCTCGTTTAGAGTTACGGGAGCCATAACCAGTCAAAACGAAGCTCTCATTGAGTTCTACAGCTTTGACGGCTGTAAGCCGTCAATGGATAGTTTCATACCCAAAAAATGCTATCCGAACCTCAATCGTGTCTTTGAAGTTTTTTGTCCTTCTGTTTTCCATCACGTGAATTTTTACGTTAAAACGGGATCACCGTGGCTGGTCTTCGATTTACCTTCCCTGGAGAGTGGTGCACCATGGTACTGTTCCATTTCAAATCCCTGCACCCATTTCTAAAAGTCGAACGGCGTTGTTTCGGCTTTTTGGACGAATGTTGCACCTTGCACCACGAATGTTGCACCCTGTGGATATCGATTCTTCGGACGGCCAAAACTGTTGGCTCGTTTAGAGTTACGGGAGCCATAACCAGTCAAAACAAAGCTCTCAGTAAGTTCTATGGCTTTGAAAGTTGTAAGCCGTCAATGGATAGTTTCATACCCAAAAAAGGCTATCCGAACCTCATTCGTGTCTCTGAAGTTTTTTGTTCTTCTGTTTTCCATCACGTGAATTTTTACGTTAAAACAGGATCACCGTGGCTGGTCTTCGATTTACCTTCCCTGGATAGTGGTGCACCATGCTACTATTCCATTTCAAATCCCTGCACCCATTTCTAAAAGTCGAACGACGCCGTTTTGGCTTTTTGGACGAATGTTGCACCTTGCACCGCGAATGTTGCACCCTGTTGATATCGATTCTTCGGAGGCCATAACTGTTGGCTCGTTTAGAGTTACGGGAGACATACCCAGTCAAAACGAAGCTCTCAGTGAGATCTATAGCTTTGACGGCTTTAAGCCATCAATGGATAGTTTCATACCCAAAAAAGGCTATCCGAACCTCAATCGGGTCTTTGAATTTTTTCGGCCTTCTGTTTTCCATCACGTGAATTTTTACGTTAAAATGGGATCACCGTGTATGGTCTTCGATTTACCTTCCCTGGAGAGTGGTGCACCATTGTACTATTCCATTTCAAATCCCTGCACCCATTTCTAAAAGTCGAACAGCGCTGTTTCGGCTTTTTGGACGAATGTTGCATCTCGCACCGCGAATGTTGCACCCTGTTGATATCGATTCTTCGGACGGCCATAACTTTTGGCTCGTTTAGAGTTATGGGAGCCATAACAAGTCAAAACGAAGCTCTCAGTGAGTTCTACAGCTTTGATGGCTATAAGCCGTCAATGGATAGTTTCATACCCAAAAAAGCTATCCGAACCTCAATTGGGTCTCAGAAGTTTTTTGGCCTTCTGTTTTCCATTACGTGAATTTTTACGTTAAAACGGGATCGCCGTGGATGGTCTTCGATTTACCTTCCCTAGAGAGTGGTGCACCATGGTACTATTCCATTTCAAATCCCTGCACCCATTTCTAAAAGTCAAACGACGCCGTTTCGGCTTTTTGGACGAATGTTGCACCTTGCACCGCGAATGTTGCACCCTGTGGATAGCGATTCTTCAGACGGCCATAACTGTTGGCTCGTTTAGAGTTATGGGAGACATAACCAGTCAAAACGAAGCTCTCAGTGAGTTCTATAGCTTTGACGGCTGTAAGCCATCAATGGATAGTTTCTTACCCAAAAAAGGCTATCCGAACCTCAATCGGGTCTTGGAATATTTTCGGCCTTCTGTTTTCCATCACGTGAATTTTTACGTTAAAACGGGATCACCGTGTATGGTCTTCGATTTACCTTCCCTGGAGAGTGGTGCACCATGGTACTGTTCCATTTCAAATCCCTGCACCCACTTCTAAAAGTCGAACGGTGTTGTTTCGGCTTTTTGGACGAAAGTTGCACCTTTCACCGCGAATGTTGCACCCTGTAGATATCGATTCTTCGGACGGCCATAACTGTTGGCTCGTTTAGAGTTACGGGAGCCATAACTAGTCAAAACGAATCTCTCAGTGAGCTCTACAGCTTTGATGGTTGTAAGCTGTCAATGGATAGTTTAATACCCAAAAATGCTATCCGAACCACAATTGGGTCTCAGAAGTTTTTTGGCCTTCTGTTTTCCATCACGTGAATTTTTACGTTAAAACGGGATCGCCGTGGATGGTCTTCGATTTACCTTCCCTGGAGAGTGGTGCACCATGGTACTGTTCCATTTCAAATCCCTGCACCCATTTCTAAAAGTCGAACGGCGTTGTTTCAGCTTTTTGGACGAAAGTTGCACCTTGCACCGTGAATGTTGCACCCTGTGGATATTGATTCTTCGGACGGCCATAACTGTTGGCTCGTTTAGAGTTACGGGAGCCATAACCAATCAAAACGAAGCTCTTAGTGAGTTCTACGGCTTTGATGGCTGTAAGCCGTCAATGGATAGTTTCATACCCCAAAAAGGCTATCCGAACCTCAATCGAGTCACTGATGTTTTTTTGCTTTCTGTTTTCCATCACGTGAATTTTTACGTTAAAACGGGAACACCAAGGATGGTCTTCGATTCACCTTCCTTGGAGAGTGGTGCACCATGGTACTGTTTCATTTCAAATCCCTGCACCCACTTCTAAAAGTTGAACGACGCTGTTTCGGCTTTTTGGACGAAAGTTGCACCTTGCACCGCGAATGTTGCACCCTGTAGATATCGATTCTTCGGACGGCCATAACCGTTGGCTTGTTTAGAGTTACGGGAGCCATAACTAGTCAAAACGAAGCTCTCAGTGAGTTCTACAGCTTTGACGGCTGTAAGCCGTCAATGGATAGTTTAATACCCAAAAATGCTATCCGAACCTCAATTGGGTCTCAGAAGTTTTTTGGCCTTCTGTTTTCCATCACGTGAATTTTTACGTTAAAACGGGATCGCCGTGGATGGTCTTCGGTTTACCTTCCCTGGAGAGTGGTGCACCATGGTACTGTTCCATTTCAAATCCCTACACCCATTTCTAAAAGTCGAACGGCGCTGTTTCGGCTTTTTGGACGAAAGTTGCAACTTGCACCGCGAATGTTGCACCCTGTGGATATTGATTCTTCGGACGGCCATAACTGTTGGCTCGTTTAGAGTTACGGGAGCCATAACCAGTCAAAACGAAGCTATTAGTGAGTTCTACGGCTTTGACGGCTGTAAGCCATCAATGGATGGTTTCATACCCAAAAAGGGCTATCCGAACCTCAATCGGGTCTCTGAAGTTTTTTGGCCTTCTGTTTTCCATCACGTGAATTTTTACGTTAAAACGGGATCACCATGGCTGGTCTTCGATTTACCTTCCCTGCAGAGTGGTCCTCCATGGTACTGTTCCATTTCAAATCCCTGCAACCACTTCTAAAAGTTGAACGGCACTGTTTCGGCTATTTGGACGAATGTTGCACCTTGCACCACGAATGGTGCACCCTGTGGATATCGATTCTTCGGACCGCCATAACTCTTGGCTCGTTTAGAGTTACGGGAGCCATAACCAGTCAAAACGAAGCTCTTAGTGAGTTCTACGGCTTTGATGGCTGTAAGCCGTCAATGGATAGTTTCATACCCAAAAAAGGCTATTCGAACCTCAATCGAGTCTTTGATGTTTTTTGGCTTTCTGTTTTCCATCACGTGAATTTTTACGTTAAAACGGGAACACCATGGATGGTCTTCGATTCACCTTCCTTGGATAGTGGTGCACCATGGTACTGTTCCATTTCAAATCCCTGCACCCACTTCTAAAAGTTGAAGGGCGCTGTTTCGGCTTTTTGGACGAAAGTTGCACCTTGCACCGCGAATGTTGCACCCTGTAAATATCGATTCTTCGGACGGCCATAACTGTTGGCTTGTTTAGAGTTACGGGAGCCATAACTAGTCAAAACGAAGCTCTAAGTGAGTTCTACAGCTTTGACGGCTGTAAGCCGTCAATGGATAGTTTAATACCCAAAAATGCTATCCGAACCTCAATTGGGTCTCAGAAGTTTTTGGCCTTCTGTTTTCCATCACGTGAATTTTTACGTTAAAACAGGATCGCCGTGGATGGTCTTCGATTTACCTTCCCTGGAATGTGGTGCACCATGGTACTGTTCCATTTCAAATCCCTGCACCTATTTCTAAAAGTCGAACGGCGATGTTTCGGCTTTTTGGATGAAAGTTGCACCTTGCACCGCGAATGTTGCACCCTGTGGATATTGATTCTTCGGACGGCCATAACTGTTGGCTCGTTTAGAGTTACGGGAGCCATAACCAGTCAAAACGAAGCTCTTAGTGAGTTCTACGGCTTTGATGGCTGTAAGCCGTCAATGGATAGTTTCATACCCCAAAAAGGCTATCCGAACCTCAATCGAGTCACTGATGTTTTTTTGCTTTCTGTTTTCCATCACGTGAATTTTTACGTTAAAACGGGAACACCAAGGATGGTCTTCGATTCACCTTCCTTGGAGAGTGGTGCACCATGGTACTGTTCCATTTCAAATCCCTGCACCCACTTCTAAAAGTTGAACGGCGCTGTTTCGGCTTTTTGGACGAAAGTTGCACCTTGCACCGCGAATGTTGCACCCTGTAGATATCGATTCTTCGGACGGCCATAACTGTTGGCTTGTTTAGAGTTACGGGAGCCATAACTAGTCAAAACGAAGCTCTCAGTGAGTTCTACAGCTTTGACGGCTATAAGCCGTCAATGGATAGTTTAATACCCAAAAATGCTATCCGAACCTCAATTGGGTCTTAGAAGTTTTTTGGCCTTCTGTTTTCCATCACGTGAATTTTTACGTTAAAACGGGATCACCGTGGATGGTCTTCGATTTACCTTCCCTGGAGAGTGGTGCACCATGGTACTGTTCCATTTCAAATCCCTACACCCATTTCTAAAAGTCGAACGGCGCTGTTTCGGCTTTTTGGACGAAAGTTGCACCTTGCACCGCGAATGTTGCACCCTGTGGATATTGATTCTTCGGACGGCCATAACTGTTGGCTCGTTTAGAGTTACGGGAGCCATAACCAGTCAAAACGAAGCTATCAGTGAGTTCTACGGCTTTGACGGCTGTAAGCCATCAATGGATGGTTTCATACCCAAAAAGGGCTATCCGAACCTCAATTGGGTCTCTGAAGTTTTTTGGCCTTCTGTTTTCCATCACGTGAATTTTTACGTTAAAACGGGATCACCATGGCTGGTCTTCGATTTACCTTCCCTGCAGAGTGGTTCTCCATGGTACTGTTCCATTTCAAATCCCTGCAACCACTTCTAAAAGTTGAACGACACTGTTTCGGCTATTTGGACGAATGTTGCACCTTGCACCGCGAATGTTGCACACTGTGGATATCGATTCTTCGGACCGCCATAACTCTTGGCTCGTTTAGAGTTACGGGAGCCATAACCAGTCAAAACGAAGCTCTTAGTGAGTTCTACGGCTTTGATGGCTGTAAGCCGTCAATGGATAGTTTCATACCCAAAAAAGGCTATTCGAACCTCAATCGAGTCTTTGATGTTTTTTGGCTTTCTGTTTTCCATCACGTGAATTTTTACGTTAAAACGGGAACACCATGGATGGTCTTCGATTCACCTTCCTTGGATAGTGGTGCACCATGGTACTGTTCCATTTCAAATCCCTGCACCCACTTCTAAAAGTTGAACGGCGCTGTTTCGGCTTTTTGGACGAAAGTTGCACCTTGCACCGCGAATGTTGCACCCTGTAGATATCGATTCTTCGGACGGCCATAACTGTTGGCTTGTTTAGAGTTACGGGAGCCATAACTAGTCAAAACGAAGCTCTCAGTGAGTTCTACAGCTTTGACGGCTGTAAGCCGTCAATGGATAGTTTAATACCCAAAAATGCTATCCGAACCTCAATTGGGTCTTAGAAGTTTTTGGCCTTCTGTTTTCCATCACGTGAATTTTTACGTTAAAACAGGATCACCGTGGATGGTCTTCGATTTACCTTCCCTGGAGAGTGGTGCACCATGGTACTGTTCCATTTCAAATCCCTGCACCTATTTCTAAAAGTCGAACGGCGATGTTTCGGCTTTTTGGATGAAAGTTGCACCTTGCACCGCGAATGTTGCACCCTGTGGATATTGATTCTTCGGACGGCCATAACTGTTGGCTCGTTTAGAGTTACGGGAGCCATAACCAGTCAAAACGAAGCTCTTAGTGAGTTCTACGGCTTTGATGGCTGTAAGCCGTCAATGGATAGTTTCATACCCCAAAAAGGCTATCCGAACCTCAATCGAGTCATTGATGTTTTTTTGCTTTCTGTTTTCCATCACGTGAATTTTTACGTTAAAACGGGAACACCAAGGATGGTCTTCGATTCACCTTCCTTGGAGAGTGGTGCACCATGGTACTGTTCCATTTCAAATCCCTGCACCCACTTCTAAAAGTTGAACGGCGCTGTTTCGGCTTTTTGGACGAAAGTTGCACCTTGCACCGCGAATGTTGCACCCTGTAGATATCGATTCTTCGGACGGCCATAACTGTTGGCTTGTTTAGAGTTACGGGAGCCATAACTAGTCAAAACGAAGCTCTTAGTGAGTTCTACAGCTTTGACGGCTGTAAGCCGTCAATGGATAGTTTAATACCCAAAAATGCTATCCGAACCTCAATTGGGTCTTAGAAGTTTTTTGGCCTTCTGTTTTCCATCACGTGAATTTTTACGTTAAAACGGGATCACCGTGGATGGTCTTCGATTTACCTTCCCTGGAGAGTGGTGCACCATGGTACTGTTCCATTTCAAATCCCTACACCCATTTCTAAAAGTCGAACGGCGCTGTTTCGGCTTTTTGGACGAAAGTTGCACCTTGCACCGCGAATGTTGCACCCTGTGGATATTGATTCTTCGGACGGCCATAACTGTTGGCTCGTTTAGAGTTACGGGAGCCATAACCAGTCAAAACGAAGCTATCAGTGAGTTCTACGGCTTTGACGGCTGTAAGCCATCAATGGATGGTTTCATACCCAAAAAGGGCTATCCGAACCTCAATTGGGTCTCTGAAGTTTTTTGGCCTTCTGTTTTCCATCACGTGAATTTTTACGTTAAAACGGGATCACCATGGCTGGTCTTCGATTTACCTTCCTTGCAGAGTGGTGCTCCATGGTACTGTTCCATTTCAAATCCCTGCAACCACTTCTAAAAGTTGAACGACACTGTTTCGGCTATTTGGACGAATGTTGCACCTTGCACCGCGAATGTTGCACACTGTGGATATTGATTCTTCGGACCGCCATAACTCTTGGCTCGTTTAGAGTTACGGGTGCCATAACTAGTCAAAACGAAGCTCTTAGTGAGTTCTACGGCTTTGATGGCTGTAAGCCGTCAATGGATAGTTTCATACCCAAAAAAGGCTATTCGAACCTCTATCGAGTCTCTGATGTTTTTTGGCTTTCTGTTTTCCATCACGTGAATTTTTACGTTAAAACGGGAACACCATGGATGGTCTTCGATTCAGCTTCCTTGGATAGTGGTGCACCATGGTACTGTTCCATTTCAAATCCCTGCACCCACTTCTAAAAGTCGAACGGCGCTGTTTCGAATTTTTGGATGAATATTGCACCTTGCACCGCGAATGTTGCACCCTGTGGATATCGATTCTTCGGACGGCCATAACTGTTGGCTCGTTTAGAGTTACGGGAGCCACAACCAGTCAAAATGAAGCTCTTAGTGAGTTCAACGGCTTTGATAGCTTTAAGCCGTCAATGGATAGTTTCATACCCAAAAAAGGCTATCCGAACCTCAATCGTGTCTCTGAAGTTTTTTGTCCTTCTGTTTTCCATCACGTGAATTTTTATGTTAAAACGGGATCACCGTGGTTGGTCTTCGATTTACCTTCCCTGGATAGTGGTGCACCATGGTACTATTCCATTTCAAATCCCTGCACCCATTTCTAAAAGTCAAACGACGCCGTTTCGGCTTTTTGGACGAATGTTGCACCTTGCACCGTGAATGTTGCACCCTGTGGATATCGATTCTTCAGACGGCCATAACTGTTGGCTCGTTTAGAGTTACGGGAGACATAACCAGTAAAAACGAAGCTCTCAGTGAGTTCTATAGCTTTGACAGCTGTAAGCCATCAATGGATAGTTTCTTACCCAAAAAAGGCTATCCGAACCTCAATCGGGTCTTGGAATTTTTTCGGCCTTCTGTTTTCCATCACGTGAATTTTTACATTAAAACGGGATCACCGTGTATGGTCTTCGATTTACCTTCCCTGGAGAGTGGTGCACCATGGTACTATTCCATTTCAAATCCCTGCACCCATTTCTAAAAGTCGAACGGCGCTGTTTCGGCTTTTTGGACGAATGTTGCATCTTGCACCGCGAATGTTGCACCCTGTAGATATCGATTCTTCGGACGGCCATAACTGTTGGCTCATTTAGAGTTACGGGAGCCATAACCAGTCAAAACGAAGCTCTCAGTGAGTTCTACAGCTTTGACGGCTGTAAGCTGTCAATGGATAGTTTAATACCCAAAAAAGCTATCCGAACCTCAATTGGGTCTCAGAATTTTTTTGGCCTTCAGTTTTCCATCACGCGAATTTTTACGTTAAAACGGGATCGCCGTGGATGGTCTTCGATTTACCTTCCCTGGAGAGTGGTGCACAATGGTACTGTTCCATTTCAAATCCCTGCACCCATTTCTAAAAGTCGAACGGCACTGTTTCAGCTTTTTGGACTAAAGTTGCACCTTGCACCGTGAATGTTGCACCCTGTGGATATTGATTCTTCGGACGGCCATAACTGTTGGCTCGTTTAGAGTTACGGGAGCCATAACCAATCAAAACAAAGCTCTCAGTGAGTTCTATGGCTTTGATGGCTGTAAGCCGTCAATGGATAGTTTCATACCCAAAAAAGGCTATACGAACCTCAATCGGGTCTCTGAAGTTTTTTGGCCTTCTGTTTTCCATCACGTGAATTTTTACGTTAAAACGGGATCACCATGGCTGGTCTTCGATTTACCTTCCTTGGAGAGTGGTGCTCCATGGTACTGTTCCATTTCAAATCCCTGCACCCACTTCTAAAAGTCGAACGACACAGTTTCGGCTTTTTGGACGAATGTTGCACCTTGCACCGCGAATGTTGCACCTTGTGGATATCGATTTTTCGGACGGCCGTAACTCTTGGCTCGTTTAGAGTTACGGGAGCCATAACCAGTCAAAACGAAGCTCTTAGTGAGTTCTACGGCTTTGATGGCTGTAAGCCGTTAATGGATAGATTCATACCCAAAAAAGGCTATCCGAACCTCAATCGGGTCTCTGATGTTTTTTGGCCTTCTGTTTTCCATCACGTGAATTTTTACGTTAAAACGGGAACACCATGGATGGTCTTCGATTCACCTTCCCTGGAGAGTGGTGCACCATGGTACTGTTCCATTTCAAATCCCTACACCCACTTCTAAAAGTCGAACGGTGCTGTTTCGAATTTTTGGATGAATGTTGCACCTTGCACCGTGAATGTTGCACCCTGTGGATATCGATTCTTCGGACGGCCATAACTGTTGGCTCATTTAGAGTTACGGGAGCCATAACTAGTCAAAACGAAGCTCTTAGTGAGTTCTACGGCTATGACGGCTGTAAGCGGTCAATGGATAGTTTCTTACCCAAAAAAGGCTATCCGAACCTCAATCGGGTCTCTGAAGTTTTTTGGCCTTCTGTTTTCCATCACGTGAATTTTTACGTTAAAACGGGATCACCGTGGCTGGTCTTCGATTTACCTTCCCTGGATAGTGATGCACCATGGCACTATTCCATTTCAAATCCCTGCACACATTTCTAAAAGTCGAACGGCGCTGTTTCGGCTTTTTGGACGAATGTTGCACCTTGCACCGCGAATGTTGCAACCTGTGGATATCGATTCTTCGGACGGGCATAACTGTTGGCTCGTTTAGAGTTACGGGAGCCATAACCAGTCAAAACGAAGCTCTCAGTGAGTTCTACAGCTTTGACGGCTGTAAGCCGTCAATGGATAGTTTCATACCCAAAAAATGCTATCCGAACCTCAATCGGGTCTCTGAAGTTTTTTGGCCTTCTGTTTTCCATCATGTGAATTTTTACGTTAAAACGGCATCACCGTGGATGGTCTTCGATTTACCTTCCCTGGAGAGTGGTGCACCATGGTACTTTTCCATTTCAAATCCTTGCACCCATTCCTAAAAGTCGAACGGCGCTGTTTTGGATTTTTGGACGAATGTTGCACCTTGCACCGCGAATGTTGCACCCTGTGGATATCGATTCTTCGGACGACCATAACTCTTGGCTTGTTTAGAGTTACGAGAGCCATAACTAGTAAAAACAAAGCTCTCAGTGAGTTCTATGGCTTTGACGGTTGTAAGCCATCAGTGGATAGTTTCATACCCAAAAAAGGCTATCCGAACCTCAATCGGGTCTCTGATGTTTTTTGGCCTTCTGTTTATCATCACGTGAATTTTTACGTTAAAACGGGATCACCGTGGATGGTCTTCGATTTACATTCCCTGGAGATTGGTGCACCATGGTACTGTTCCATTTCAAATCCCTTCACCCACTTCTAAAACTCGAACGGCGCTGTTTCGGCTTTTTAAATGAATGTTGCACCTTGCACCGCGAATGTTGCACCCTGTGGATATGGATTCTTCCGACGGCCATAACTATTGGTTCGTTTAGAGTTACGGGAGCCATAACCAGTCAAAACGAAGCTCTCAATGAGTTCTACGGCATTGACGGCTGTAATCTGTCAATGGATAGTTTCATACCCAAAAAAGGCTATTCGAACCTCAATCGGGTCTTTGAAGTTTTTTGGCCTTATGTTTTCCATCACGTGAATTTTTACGTTAAAACGGGATCACCGTGGATGGTCTTCGATTTACCTTCCTTGGAGAGTGGTGCACCATGGTAATGTTCCACTTCAAATCCCTGCACCTATTTCTAGAAGTCGAACGGCGCTGTTTCGGCTTTTTGGACGAATGTTGCACCTTGCACCGCGAATGTTGCACCCTGTGGATATCGATTCTTCGGACGGCCATAACTGTTGGCTCGTTTATAGTTACGGGAGCCATAACCAGTCAAAACGAAGCTCGCAGTGAGTTCTACATCTTTGATGGCTGTAAGCCGTCAATGGATAGTTTCATACCCAAAAAAGGCTATCCGAACATCAATCGGGTCTTTGAATTTTTTTGGCCTTCTGTTTTCCATCACGTGAATTTTTACGTTAAAACGGGATCGCCGTGGATGGTCTTCGATTTACCTTCCCTAGAGAGTGGTTCACCGTGGTACTATTCCATTTCAAATCCCTGCACCGATTTCTAAAAGTCGAACGGCGCTGTTTCGGCTTTTTGGACGAAATGTTGCACCTTGCACCGCGAATGTTGCACCCTTTAGATATCGATTCTTCGGAAGGCCATAACTGTTGGCTCGTTTAGAGTTACGGGAGCCATAACCAGTCAAAATGAAGCTCTCGGTGAGTTCTACAGCTTTGATGGCTGTAAGCCATCAATGGATAGTTTCATATCCAAAAATAGCTATCCGAACCTCAATTGGGTCTCTGAAGTTTTTTGGCCTTCTGTTTTCCATCACGTGAATTTTTACGTTAAAACAGGATCGCCGTGAATGGTCTTCGATTTACCTTCCCTGGAGAGTGGTGCACCATGGTACTGTTCCATTTCAAATCCCTGCACCCACTTCTAAAAGTCGAACGGTGCTGTTTCGGCTTTTTGGATGAATGTTGCACCTTGCACCGCGAATGTAGCACCCTGTGGATATCGATTCTTCGGACGGCCATAACTGTTGGCTCGTTTAGAGTTACGGGAGCCATAACCAGTCAAAACGAAGCTCTCAGTGAGTTCTACGGCTATGATGGCTGTAAGCCGTCAATGGATAGTTTCATACCCAAAAAATGCTATCCGAACCTCAATCGGGTCTCTGAAGTTTTTTGGCCTTATGTTTTCCATCATGTGAATTTTTACGTTAAAACGGCATCACCGTGGATGGTCTTCGATTTACCTTCCCTGGAGAGTGGTGCACCATGGTACTTTTCCATTTCAAATCCTTGCACCCATTCCTAAAAGTCGAACGGCGCTGTTTTGGATTTTTGGACGAATGTTGCACCTTGCACCGCGAATGTTGCACCCTGTGGATATCGATTCTTCGGACGACCATAACTCTTGGCTTGTTTAGAGTTACGAGAGCCATAACTAGTAAAAACAAAGCTCTCAGTGAGTTCTATGGCTTTGACGGTTGTAAGCCATCAGTGGATAGTTTCATACCCAAAAAAGGCTATCCGAACCTCAATCGGGTCTCTGATGTTTTTTGGCCTTCTGTTTTCCATCACGTGAATTTTTACGTTAAAACGGGATCACCGTGGATGGTCTTCGATTTACATTCCCTGGAGATTGGTGCACCATGGTACTGTTCCATTTCAAATCCCTTCACCCACTTCTAAAACTCGAACGGCGCTGTTTCGGCTTTTTAAATGAATGTTGCACCTTGCACCGCGAATGTTGCACCCTGTGGATATGGATTCTTCCGACGGCCATAACTATTGGTTCGTTTAGAGTTACGGGAGCCATAACCAGTCAAAACGAAGCTCTCAATGAGTTCTACGGCATTGACGGCTGTAATCTGTCAATGGATAGTTTCATACCCAAAAAAGGCTATTCGAACCTCAATCGGGTCTTTGAAGTTTTTTGGCCTTATGTTTTCCATCACGTGAATTTTTACGTTAAAACGGGATCACCGTGGATGGTCTTCGATTTACCTTCCCTGGAGAGTGGTGCACCATGGTAATGTTCCATTTCAAATCCCTGCACCCATTTCTAGAAGTCGAACGGCGCTGTTTCGGCTTTTTGGACGAATGTTGCACCTTGCACCGCGAATGTTGCACCCTGTGGATATCGATTCTTCGGACGGCCATAACTGTTGGCTCGTTTATAGTTACGGGAGCCATAACCAGTCAAAACGAAGCTCGTAGTGAGTTCTACATCTTTGATGGCTGTAAGCCGTCAATGGATAGTTTCATACCCAAAAAAGGCTATCCGAACATCAATCGGGTCTTTGAATTTTTTTGGCCTTCTGTTTTCCATCACGTGAATTTTTACGTTAAAACGGGATCGCCGTGGATGGTCTTCGATTTACCTTCCCTAGAGAGTGGTTCACCATGGTACTATTCCATTTCAAATCCCTGCACCGATTTCTAAAAGTCGAACGGCGCTGTTTCGGCTTTTTGGACGAAATGTTGCACCTTGCACCGCGAATGTTGCACCCTTTAGATATCGATTCTTCGGAAGGCCATAACTGTTGGCTCGTTTAGAGTTACGGGAGCCATAACCAGTCAAAATGAAGCTTTCAGTGAGTTCTACAGCTTTGATGGCTGTAAGCCATCAATGGATAGTTTCATACCCAAAAATAGCTATCCGAACCTCAATTGGGTCTCTGAAGTTTTTTGGCCTTCTGTTTTCCATCACGTGAATTTTTACGTTAAAACAGGATCGCCGTGAATGGTCTTCGATTTACCTTCCCTGGAGAGTGGTGCACCATGGTACTGTTCCATTTCAAATCCCTGCACCCACTTCTAAAAGTCGAACGGTGCTGTTTCGGCTTTTTGGATGAATGTTGCACCTTGCACCGCGAATGTAGCACCCTGTGGATATCGATTCTTCGGACGGCCATAACTGTTGGCTCGTTTAGAGTTACGGGAGCCATAACCAGTCAAAACGAAGCTCTCAGTGAGTTCTACGGCTATGATGGCTGTAAGCCGTCAATGGATAGTTTCATACCCAAAAAAGGCTATCTGAACCTCCATCGGGTCTTTGAAGTTTTTTGGCCTTTTGTTTTCCATCAAGTGAATTTTTACGTTAAAACGGGATCACCGTGGCTGGTCTTCGATTTTCCTTCCCTGGGTAGTGGTGCACTCTGGTACTTTTCCATTTCAAATCCCTGCACCCATTTCTAAAAGTCGAAAGGCATTGTTTCGGCTTTTTGGACGAATGTTGCACCTTGCACCGCGAATGTTGCACCTTGTGGATATCGATTCTTCGGACGGCCATAACTGTTGGCTCGTTTAGAGTTACGGGAAACATAACCAGTCAAAACGAAGCTCTCAGTGAGTTCTACAGCTTTGACGGCTGTAAGCCGTCAATGGATAGTTTCATACCCAAAAAATGCTATCCGAACCTCAATCGGGTCTCTGAAGTTTTTTGGCCTTCTATTTTCCATCATGTGAATTTTTACGTTAAAACGGCATCACCGTGGATGGTCTTCGATTTACCTTCCCTGGAGAGTGGTGCACCATGGTACTTTTCCATTTCAAATCCTTGCACCCATTCCTAAAAGTCGAACGGCGCTGTTTTGGATTTTTGGACGAATGTTGCACCTTGCACCGCGAATGTTGCACCCTGTGGATATCGATTCTTCGGACGACCATAACTCTTGGCTTGTTTAGAGTTACGAGAGCCATAACTAGTAAAAACAAAGCTCTCAGTGAGTTCTATGGCTTTGACGGTTGTAATCCATCAGTGGATAATTTCATACCCAAAAAAGGCTATCCGAACCTCAATTGGGTCTCTGATGTTTTTTGGCCTTCTGTTTTCCATCACGTGAATTTTTACGTTAAAACGGGATCACCGTGGATGGTCTTCGATTTACATTCCCTGGAGAGTGGTGCACCATGGTACTGTTCCATTTCAAATCCCTTCACCCACTTCTAAAACTCGAACGGCGCTGTTTCGGCTTTTTGAATGAATGTTGCACCTTGCACCGCGAATGTTGCACCCTGTGGATATCGATTCTTCCAACGGCCATAACTATTGGTTCGTTTAGAGTTACGGGAGCCATAACCAGTCAAAACGAAGCTCTCAATGAGTTCTACGGCATTGACGGCTGTAATCTGTCAATGGATAGTTTCATACCCAAAAAAGGCTATTCGAACCTCAATCGGGTCTTTGAAGTTTTTTGGCCTTATGTTTTCCATCACGTGAATTTTTACGTTAAAACGGGATCACCGTGGATGGTCTTCGATTTACCTTCCCTGGAGAGTGGTGCACCATGGTAATGTTCCATTTCAAATCCCTGCACCCATTTCTAGAAGTCGAACGGCGCTGTTTCGGCTTTTTGGACGAATGTTGCACCTTGCACCGCGAATGTTGCACCCTGTGGATATCGATTCTTCGGACGGCCATAACTGTTGGCTCGTTTATAGTTACGGGAGCCATAACCAGTCAAAACGAATCTCGCAGTGAGTTCTACATCTTTGATGGCTGTAAGCCGTCAATGGATAGTTTCATACCCAAAAAAGGCTATCCGAACATCAATCGGGTCTTTGAATTTTTTTGGCCTTCTGTTTTCCATCACGTGAATTTTTACGTTAAAACGGGATCGCCGTGGATGGTCTTCGATTTACCTTCCCTAGAGAGTGGTTCACCGTGGTACTATTCCATTTCAAATCCCTGCACCGATTTCTAAAAGTCGAACGGCGCTGTTTCGGCTTTTTGGACGAAATGTTGCACCTTGCACCGCGAATGTTGCACCCTTTAGATATCGATTCTTCGGAAGGCCATAACTGTTGGCTCGTTTAGAGTTACGGGAGCCATAACCAGTCAAAATGAAGCTCTCAGTGAGTTCTACAGCTTTGATGGCTGTAAGCCATCAATGGATAGTTTCATACCCAAAAATAGCTATCCGAACCTCAATTGGGTCTCTGAAGTTTTTTGGCCTTCTGTTTTCCATCACGTGAATTTTTACGTTAAAACAGGATCGCCGTGAATGGTCTTCGATTTACCTTCCCTGGAGAGTGGTGCACCATGGTACTATTCCATTTCAAATCCCTACACCCACTTCTAAAAGTCGCACGGTGCTGTTTCGGCTTTTTGGATGAATGTTGCACCTTGCACCGCGAATGTAGCACCCTGTGGATATCGATTCTTCGGACGGCCATAACTGTTGGCTCGTTTAGAGTTACGGGAGCCATAACCAGTCAAAACGAAGCTCTCAGTGAGTTCTACGGCTATGATGGCTGTAAGCCGTCAATGGATAGTTTCATACCCAAAAAAGGCTATCTGAACCTCCATCGGGTCTTTGAAGTTTTTTGGCCTTTTGTTTTCCATCACGTGAATTTTTACGTTAAAACGGGATCACCGTGGCTGGTCTTCGATTTTCCTTCCCTGGATAGTGGTGCACTCTGGTTCTTTTCCATTTCAAATCCCTGCACCCATTTCTAAAAGTCGAAAGGCATTGTTTCGGCTTTTTGGACGAATGTTGCACCTTGCACCGCGAATGTTGCACCTTGTGGATATCGATTCTTCGGACGGCCATAACTGTTGGCTCGTTTAGAGTTACGGGAAACATAACCAGTCAAAACGAAGCTTTCAGTGAGTTCTACAGCTTTGACGGCTGTAAGCCGTCAATGGATAGTTTCATACCCAAAAAATGCTATCCGAACCTCAATCGGGTCTCTGAAGTTTTTTGGCCTTCTGTTTTCCATCATGTGAATTTTTACGTTAAAACGGCATCACCGTGGATGGTCTTCGATTTACCTTCCCTGGAGAGTGGTGCACCATGGTACTTTTCCATTTCAAATCCTTGCACCCATTCCTAAAAGTCGAACGGCGCTGTTTTGGATTTTTGGACGAATGTTGCACCTTGCACCGCGAATGTTGCACCCTGTGGATATCGATTCTTCGGACGACCATAACTCTTGGCTTGTTTAGAGTTACGCGAGCCATAACTAGTAAAAACAAAGCTCTCAGTGAGTTCTATGGCTTTGACGGTTGTAAGCCGTCAGTGGATAGTTTCATACCCAAAAAAGGCTATCCGAACCTCAATTGGGTCTCTGATGTTTTTTGGCCTTCTGTTTTCCATCACGTGAATTTTTACGTTAAAACGGGATCACCGTGGATGGTCTTCGATTTACATTCCCTGGAGAGTGGTGCACCATGGTACTGTTCCATTTCAAATCCCTTCACCCACTTCTAAAACTCGAACGGCGCTGTTTCGGCTTTTTGAATGAATGTTGCACCTTGCACCGTGAATGTTGCACCCTGTGCATATCGATTCTTCCAACGGCCATAACTATTGGTTCGTTTAGAGTTACGGGAGCCATAACCAGTCAAAACGAAGCTCTCAATGAGTTCTACGGCATTGACGGCTATAATCTGTCAATGGATAGTTTCATACCCAAAAAAGGCTATTCGAACCTCAATCGGGTCTTTGAAGTTTTTTGGCCTTATGTTTTCCATCACGTGAATTTTTACGTTAAAACGGGATCACCATGGATGGTCTTCGATTTACCTTCCCTGGAGAGTGGTGCACCATGGTAATGTTCCATTTCAAATCCCTGCACCCATTTCTAGAAGTCGAACGGCGCTGTTTCGGCTTTTTGGACGAATGTTGCACCTTGCACCGCGAATGTTGCACCCTGTGGATATCGATTCTTCGGACGGCCATAACTGTTGGCTCGTTTATAGTTACGGGAGTCATAACCAGTCAAAACGAAGCTCGCAGTGAGTTCTACATCTTTGATGGCTGTAAGCCGTCAATGGATAGTTTCATACCCAAAAAAGGCTATCCGAACATCAATCGGGTCTTTGAATTTTTTCGGCCTTCTGTTTTCCATCATGTGAATTTTTACGTTAAAACGGCATCACCGTGGATGGTCTTCGATTTACCTTCCCTGGAGAGTGGTGCACCATGGTACTTTTCCATTTCAAATCCTTGCACCCATTCCTAAAAGTCGAACGGCGCTGTTTTGGATTTTTGGACGAATGTTGCACCTTGCACCGCGAATGTTGCACCCTGTGGATATCGATTCTTCGGACGACCATAACTCTTGGCTTGTTTAGAGTTACGAGAGCCATAACTAGTAAAAACAAAGCTCTCAGTGAGTTCTATGGCTTTGACGGTTGTAAGCCGTCAGTGGATAGTTTCATACCCAAAAAAGGCTATCCGAACCTCAATCGGGTCTCTGATGTTTTTTGGCCTTCTGTTTTCCATCACGTGAATTTTTACGTTAAAACGGGATCACCGTGGATGGTCTTCGATTTACATTCCCTGGAGATTGGTGCACCATGGTACTGTTCCATTTCAAATCCCTTCACCCACTTCTAAAACTCGAACGGCGCTGTTTCGGCTTTTTGAATGAATGTTGCACCTTGCACCGCGAATGTTGCACCCTGTGGATATCGATTCTTCCGACGGCCATAACTATTGGTTCGTTTAGAGTTACGGGAGCCATAACCAGTCAAAACGAAGCTCTCAATGAGTTCTACGGCATTGACGGCTGTAATCTGTCAATGGATAGTTTCATACCCAAAAAAGGCTATTCGAACCTCAATCGGGTCTTTGAAGTTTTTTGGCCTTATGTTTTCCATCACGTGAATTTTTACGTTAAAACGGGATCACCGTGGTTGGTCTTCGATTTACCTTCCCTGGAGAGTGGTGCACCATGGTAATGTTCCATTTCAAATCCCTGCACCCATTTCTAGAAGTCGAACGGCGCTGTTTCGGCTTTTTGGACGAATGTTGCACCTTGCACCGCGAATGTTGCACCTTGTGGATATCGATTCTTCGGACGGCCATAACTGTTGGCTCGTTTATAGTTACGGGAGCCATAACCAGTCAAAACGAAGCTCGCAGTGAGTTCTACATCTTTGATGGCTGTAAGCCGTCAATGGATAGTTTCATACCCAAAAAAGGCTATCCGAACATCAATCGGGTCTTTGAATTTTTTTGGCCTTCTGTTTTCCATCACGTGAATTTTTACGTTAAAACGGGATCGCCGTGGATGGTCTTCGATTTACCTTCCCTAGAGAGTGGTTCACCGTGGTACTATTCCATTTCAAATCCCTGCACCGATTTCTAAAAGTCGAATGGCGCTGTTTCGGCTTTTTGGACGAAATGTTGCACCTTGCACCGCGAATGTTGCACCCTTTAGATATCGATTCTTCGGAAGGCCATAACTGTTGGCTCGTTTAGAGTTACGGGAGCCATAACCAGTCAAAATGAAGCTCTCAGTGAGTTCTACAGCTTTGATGGCTGTAAGCCATCAATGGATAGTTTCATACCCAAAAATAGCTATCCGAACCTCAATTGGGTCTCTGAAGTTTTTTGGCCTTCTGTTTTCCATCACGTGAATTTTTACGTTAAAACAGGATCGCCGTGAATGGTCTTCGATTTACCTTCCCTGGAGAGTGGTGCACCATGGTACTGTTCCATTTCAAATCCCTGCACCCACTTCTAAAAGTCGAATGGTGCTGTTTCGGCTTTTTGGATGAATGTTGCACCTTGCACCGCGAATGAAGCACCCTGTGGATATCGATTATTCGGACGGCCATAACTGTTGGCTCGTTTAGAGTTACGGGAGCCATAACCAGTCAAAACGAAGCTCTCAGTGAGTTCTACGGCTATGATGGCTGTAAGCCGTCAATGGATAGTTTCATACCCAAAAAAGGCTATCTGAACCTCCATCGGGTCTTTGAAGTTTTTTGGCCTTTTGTTTTCCATCACGTGAATTTTTACGTTAAAACGGGATCATCGTGGCTGGTCTTCGATTTTCCTTCCCTGGATAGTGGTGCACTCTGGTACTTTTCCATTTCAAATCCCTGCACCCATTTCTAAAAGTCGAAAGGCATTGTTTCGGCTTTTTGGACGAATGTTGCACCTTGCACCACGAATGTTGCACCTTGTGGATATCGATTCTTCGGACGGCTATAACTGTTGGCTCGTTTAGAGTTACGGGAAACATAACCAGTCAAAACGAAGCTCTCAGTGAGTTCTACAGCTTTGACGGCTGTAAGCCGTCAATGGATAGTTTCATACCCAAAAAATGCTATCCGAACCTCAATCGGGTCTTTGAAGTTTTTTGGCCTTCTGTTTTCCATCATGTGAATTTTTACGTTAAAACGGCATCACCGTGGATGGTCTTCGATTTACCTTCCCTGGAGAGTGGTGCACCATGGTACTTTTCCATTTCAAATCCTTGCACCCATTCCTAAAAGGCGAACGGCGCCGTTTTGGATTTTTGGACGAATGTTGCACCTTGCACCGCGAATGTTGCACCCTGTGGATATCGATTCTTCGGACGACCATAACTCTTGGCTTGTTTAGAGTTACGAGAGCCATAACTAGTAAAAACAAAGCTCTCAGTGAGTTCTATGGCTTTGACGGTTGTAAGCCGTCAGTGGATAGTTTCATACCCAAAAAAGGCTATCCAAACCTCAATCGGGTCTCTGATGTTTTTTGGCCTTCTGTTTTCCATCACGTGAATTTTTACGTTAAAACGGGATCACCGTGGATGGTCTTCGATTTACATTCCCTGGAGAGTGGTGCACCATGGTACTGTTCCATTTCAAATCCCTTCACCCACTTCTAAAACTCGAACGGCGCTGTTTCGGCTTTTTGAATGAATGTTGCACCTTGCACCGCGAATGTTGCACCCTGTGGATATCGATTCTTCCAACGGCCATAACTATTGGTTCGTTTAGAGTTACGGGAGCCATAACTAGTCAAAACGAAGCTCTCAATGAGTTCTACGGCATTGATGGCTGTAATCTGTCAATGGATAGTTTCATACCCAAAAAAGGCTATTCGAACCTCAATCGGGTCTTTGAAGTTTTTTGCCCTTATGTTTTCCATCACGTGAATTTTTACGTTAAAACGGGATCACCGTGGATGGTCTTCGATTTACCTTCCCTGGAGAGTGGTGCACCATGGTAATGTTCCATTTCAAATCCCTGCACCCATTTCTAGAAGTCGAACGGCGCTGTTTCGGCTTTTTGGACGAATGTTGCACCTTGCACCGCGAATGTTGCACCCTGTGGATATCGATTCTTCGGACGGCCATAACTGTTGGCTCGTTTATAGTTACGGGAGCCATAACCAGTCAAAACGAAGCTCGCAGTGAGTTCTACATCTTTGATGGCTGTAAGCCGTCAATGGATAGTTTCATACCCAAAAAAGGCTATCCGAACATCAATCGGGTCTTTGAATTTTTTTGGCCTTCTGTTTTCCATCACGTGAATTTTTACGTTAAAACGGGATCGCCGTGGATGGTCTTCGATTTACCTTCCCTAGAGAGTGGTTCACCGTGGTACTATTCCATTTCAAATCCCTGCACCGATTTCTAAAAGTCTAACGGCGCTGTTTCGGCTTTTTGGACGAAATGTTGCACCTTGCACCGCGAATGTTGCACCCTTTAGATATCGATTCTTCGGAAGGCCATAACTGTTGACTCGTTTAGAGTTACGGGAGCCATAACCAGTCAAAATGAAGCTCTCAGTGAGTTCTACAGCTTTGATGGCTGTAAGCCATCAATGGATAGTTTCATACCCAAAAATAGCTATCCGAACCTCAATTGGGTCTCTGAAGTTTTTTGGCCTTCTGTTTTCCATCACGTGAATTTTTACGTTAAAACAGGATCGCCGTGAATGGTCTTCGATTTACCTTCCCTGGAGAGTGGTGCACCATGGTACTGTTCCATTTCAAATCCCTGCACCCACTTCTAAAAGTCGAACGGTGCTGTTTCGGCTTTTTGGATGAATGTTGCACCTTGCACCGCGAATGTAGCACCCTGTGGATATCGATTCTTCGGACGGCCATAACTGTTGGCTCGTTTAGAGTTACGGGAGCAATAACCAGTCAAAACGAAGCTCTCAGTGAGTTCTACGGCTATGATGGCTGTAAGCCGTCAATGGATAGTTTCATACCCAAAAAAGGCTATCTGAACCTCCATCGGGTCTTTGAAGTTTTTTGGCCTTTTGTTTTCCATCACGTGAATTTTTACGTTAAAACGGGATCACCGTGGCTGGTCTTCGATTTTCCTTCCCTGGATAGTGGTGCACTCTGGTACTTTTCCATTTCAAATCCCTGCACCCATTTCTAAAAGTCGAAAGGCATTGTTTCGGCTTTTTGGACGAATGTTGCACCTTGCACCGCGAATGTTGCACCTTGTGGATATCGATTCTTCGGACGGCCATAACTGTTGGCTCGTTTAGAGTTACGGGAAACATAACCAGTCAAAACGAAGCTCTCAGTGAGTTCTATAGCTTTGATGGCTGTAAGCCATCAATGGATAGTTTCATAACCAAAAAAGGCTATCCGAACCTCAATCGGGTCTTTGAATTTTTTCGGCCTTCTGTTTTCCATCACGTGAATTTTTACGTTAAAACGGGATCACCGTGGATGGACTTCGATTTACCTTCCCTGGATAGTGGTGCACTATGGTACTATTCCATTTCAAATCCCAGCACCCATTTCTAAATGTCGAACGGCGCTGTTTCGGCTTTTTGGACGAATATTGCTTCTTGCACCGCGAATGTTGCACCCTGTAGATATCGATTCTTCGGACGACCATAACTGTTGGCTCGTTAAGAGTTAGGGGAGCCATAACCAGTCAAAACGAAGCTCTTAGTGAGTTCTACAGCTTTGGCGGCTGTAAGCCGTCAATGGATAGTTTCATACCCAAAAAAGATATCTGAACCTCAATTGGGTCTTAGAAGTTTTTTGGCCTTCTGTTTTCCATCACATGAATTTTTAAGTTAAAACGGGATCACCGTGGATGGTCTTCGATTTACCTTCCATGTAGAGTGGTGCACCATGGTACTGTTCCATTTCAAATCCCTGCACCCACTTCTAAACGTCGAACGGTGTTGTTTCGGCTTTTTGGATGAATGTTGCACCTTGCACCGCGAATGTTGCACCCTGTGGATATAGATTCTTCGGACGGCCATAACTGTTGGCTCGTTTAGAATTACGGGAGCCATAACTAGTCAAAACGAAGCTCTCAGTGAGTTCTACGGCTATGATGGCTGTAAGCCATCAATGGATAGTTTCATACCCAGAAAAGGCTATCTGAACCTCAATCGGGTCTTTGAAATTTTTTGGCCATTTGTTTTCCATCACGTGAATTTTTACATTAAAACGGGATCACCGTAGCTGGTCTTCGATTTACCTTCCCTGGATAGTGGTGCACTCTGGTACTTTTCCATTTCAAATCCTAGCACCCATTTCTAAAAGTCGAACGGCACTGTTTCGGCTTTTTGGACGAATGTTGCACCTTGCACCGCGAATGTTGCACCCTGTGGATATCGATTCTTCGGACGGCCATAACTGTTGGCTCGTTTAGAGTTACGGGAGCCATAACCAGTCAAAACGAAGCTCTCAGTGAGTTCTACAGCTTAAACGGGTGTAAGCCGTCAATGGATAGTTTCACACCCAAAAAGGCTATCCGAACCTCAATCGTGTCTTTGAAGTTTTTTGTCCTTCTGTTTTCCATCACGTGAATTTTTACGTTAAAATGGGATCACCGTGGCTGGTCTTTGATTTACCTTCCCTGGATAGTGGTGCACCATGGTACTGTTCCATTTCAAATCCCTGCTCCCATTTCTAAAAGTCGAACGGCGCTGTTTCGGCTTTTTGGACGAATGTTGCACCGTGCACCGCGAATGTTGCACCCTGTGGATATCGATTCTTCGGACGGCCATAATTGTTGGCTCGTTTAGAGTTACGGGAGACATAACCAGTCAAAATGAAGCTCTCAGTGAGTTCAATAGCTTTGATGGCTGTAAGCCATCAATGGATAGTTTCATAACCAAAAAAGGCTATCCGAACCTCAATTGGGTCTTTGAATTTTTTCGGCCTTCTGTTTTCCATCACGTGAATTTTTACATTAAAACGGGATCACCGTGGATGGTCTTCGATTTACCTTCCCTAGAGAGTGGTGCACCATGGTACTATTCCATTTCAAATCCCTGCACCCATTTCTAAAAGTCAAACGGCGCTGTTTCGGCTTTTTGGACGAATATTGCATCTTGCACCGCGAATGTTGCACCCTGTAGATATCGATTCTTCAGACGACCATAACTGTTGGCTCGTTAAGAGTTACGGGAGCCATAACCAGTCAAAACGAAGCTCTTAGTGAGTTCTACAGCTTTGGCGGCTGTAAGCCGTCAATGGATAGTTTCATACCCAAAAAAGCTATCTGAACCTCAATTGGGTCTCAGAAGTTTTTTGGCCTTCTGTTTTCCATCACGTGAATTTTTACGTTAAAACGGGATCACCGTGGATGGTCTTCGATTTACCTTCCCTAGACAGTGGTGCACCATGGTACTGTTCCATTTCAAATCCCTGCACCCATTTCTAAAAGTCAAACGGCGTTGTTTCGACTTTTTGGACGAAAGTTGCACCTTGCACCGCGAATATTACACCCTATGGATATTGATTCTTCGGATGGCCATAACTGTTTGCTCGTTTAGAGATACGGGAGCCATAACCAGTCAAAACGAAGCTCTCAGTGAGTTCTACGGCTTTGATGGCTGTAAGCCGTCAATGGATAGTTTCATACGCAAAAAAGGCTATCCGAACCTCAATCGGGTCTATGAAGTTTTTTGGCCTTCTGTTTCCATCACGTGAATTTTTACGTTAAAACGGGATCACCGTGACTGGTCTTCGATTTACCTTCCCTGGAGAGTGGTGCACCATGGTACTGTTCCATTTAAAATCCCTGCACCCAGTTCTAAAAGTCGAACGGCGCTGTTTCGTCTTTTTGGACGAATGTTGCACCTTGCACCGCGAATGTTGCACCCTGTGGATATCGATTCTTCGGACGGCCATAACTCTTGGCTCGTTTAGAGTTACAGGAGCCATAACCAGTCAAAACGAAGCTCTTAGTGAGTTCAACGGATTTGATGGCTGTAAGCCGTCAATGGATAGTTTCATACCCAAAAAAGGCTATCCGAACCTCAATCGGGTCTCTGATGTTTTTTGGCATTTTGTTATCCATCACGTGAATTTTTACGTTAAAACGGGAGCACCATCGATTGTCTTCGATTCACCTTCCCTGTAGAGTGGTGCACCATGGTACTGTTCCATTTCAAATCCCTGCACCCACTTCTAAAAATCGAACGGCGCTGTTTCGGCTTTTTGGATGAATGTTGCACCTTGCACCGCGAATGTTGCACCCTGTGGATATCGATTCTTCGGACGGCCATAACTGTTGGCTCGTTTAGAGTTACGGGAGACATAACTTGTCTAAACGAAGCTCTTAGTGAGTTCTACGGATTTGATGGCTGTAAGCCGTCAATGGATAGTTTCATACCCAAAAAAGGCTATCTGAACCTCAATCGGGTCTCTGAAGTTTTTTGGCCTTTTGTTTTCCATCACGTGAATTTTTACGTTAAAACGGGATCACCGTGGCTGGTCTTCGATTTACCTTCCCTGGAGAGTGGTGCACCATGGTACTGTTCCCTTTCAAATCCATGCACCCATTTCTAAAAGTCGAACGGAGATGTTTCGGCTTTTTGGACGAATGTTGCACCTTGCACCGCGAATGTTGCACCCTGTGGATATCGATTCTTCGGACGGCCATAACTCTTGGCTCGTTTAGAGTTACGGGATCCATAACCAGTCAAAACGAAGCTCTTAGTGAGTTCTACGGATTTGATGGCTGTAAGCCGTCAATGGATAGTTTCATACCCAAAAAAGGCTATCGGAACCTCAATCGGGTCTCTGATGTTTTTTGGCATTCTGTTTTCCATCACGTGAATTTTTACGTTAAAACGGGAACACCATGGATTATCTTCGATTCACCTTCCCTATAGAGTGGTGCACCATCGTACTGTTCCATTTCAAATCCCTGCACCCACTTCTAAAAATCGAACGGCTCTGTTTCGGCTTTTTGGATGAATGTTGCACCTTCCACCGCGAATGTTGCACCCTGTGGATATTGATTCTTAGGACGGCCATAACTGTTGGCTCGTTTAGAGTTACTGGAGCCATAACCAGTCAAAACGAAGCTCTCAGTGAGTTCTACGGCTATGATGGAAGTAAGCCGTCAATGGATAGTTTCGTACCCAAAAAAGGCTATCTGAACCTCAATCGGGTCTCTGAAGTTTTTTGGCCTTCTATTTTCCATCACGTGAATTATTATGTTAAAATGGGATCATCGGGGCTGGTCTTTGATTTACCTTCCCTGGATAGTGGTGCACCATGGTACTATTCCATTTCAAATCCCTGCACCCATTTCTAAAAGACAAACGGCGCGGTTTCGGCTTTTTGGACGATTGTTGCACCTTGCACCGCGAATGTTGCGCCCTGTGGATGTCGATTCTTCGGACAGCCATAACTGTTGGCTCGTTTAGAGTTACGGGAGCCCTAACCAGTCAAAACGAAGCTCTCAGTGAGTTCTACAGCTTTAACGGCTGTAAACCGTCAATGGATAGTTTCATACCCAAAAAATGCTATCCGAACCTCAATCGGGTCTCTAAAGTTTTTTGGCCTTTTGTTTTCCATCATGAGAATTTTTATATTAAAACGGGATCACCGTGGATGGTCTTCGATTTACCTTCCCTGGAAAGTGGTGCACCATGGTACTTTTCCATTTCAAATCCTTGCACCCACTCCTAAAAGTCGAACGGCGCTGTTTCAGATTTTTGGACGAATGTTGCACCTTGCACCGCGAATGTTGCACCCTGTGGATATCGATTCTTCGGACGGCCATAACTCTTGGCTCGTTTAGGGTTACGGGAGCCATAACCAGTCAAAACGAAGCTCTTAGTGAGTTCTATGGCTTTGATGGTTGTAAGCTGTCAGTGGATAGTTTCATACCCAAAAAAGGCTATCCGAACCTCAATTGGGTCTCTAATGTTTTTTGGCCTTTTGTTTTCCATCACGTGAATTTTTACGTTAAAACGGGATCACCGTGGATGGTGTTCGATTTACCTTCCCTGGAGAGTGGTGCACCATGGTACTGTTCCATTTCAAATCCCTACACCCACTTCTAAAAGTCGAACGGCGTTGTTTCGGCTTTTTGGATGAATGTTGCACCTTGCACCGCGAATGTTGCACCCTGTGGATATTGATTCTTCGGTCGGCCATAACTATTGGCTCATTTAGAGTCACGGGAGCCATAACCATTTAAAACGAAGCTCTCAATGAGTTCTACGGCTTTGATGGCTATAATCCGTCAATGGATAGTTTCATACCCAAAAAAGCCTATCCGAACCTCAATCTAGTCTTTGAAGTTTTTTGGCCTTATGTTTTCCATCACGTGAATTTTTACGTTAAAACGGGATCACCGTGGATGGTCTTTGATTTACCTTCCCTGGAGAGTGGTGCACCATGGTACTGTTCCATTTCAAATCCCTGCACCTATTCTAGAAGTCGAACGGCGCTGTTTCGGCTTTTTGGACGAATGTTGCACATTGCACCGCGAATGTTGCACCCTGTGGATATCGATTCTTCGGACGGCCATAACTATTGGCTCGTTTAGAGTTACGGGAGCCATATCCAGTCAAAACGAAGCTCTTAGTGAGTTATACGGTTTTGACGGCCGTAAGCCGTCAATGGATAGTTTCATACCCAAAAAAGGCTATCCGAACCTCAATCGGGTCTCTGAAGTTTTTTGGCCTTATGTTTTCCATCACGTGAATTTTTACCTTAAAACGGGATCACCGTGGATGGTCTTCGATTTACCTTCCCTGGAGAGTGGTGCACCATGGTACTGTTCCATTTCAAATCCCTGCACCCATTTCTAGAAGTTGAACGACGCTGTTTCAGCTTTTTGGACGAATGTTGCACCTTGCACCGCGAATGTTGCACCCTGTGGATATCGATTCTTCAGACGGCCATAACTATTGGCTCGTTTAGAGTTACGGGAGCCATAACCATTCAAAATGAAGATCTTAGTTTGTTCTACGGTTTTGACGGCTGTAAGCCGTCAATGGATAGTTTCATACCCAAAAAAGGCTATCCGAACCTCAATCAGGTCTCTGAAGTTTTTTCGCCTTATGTTTTCCATCACGTGAATATTTACGTTAAAACGGGATCACCGTGGCTGGTCTTCGATTTACCTTCCCTGGATAGTGGTGCACCATGGTACTATTCCATTTCAAATTTCTGCACCCATTTCTAAAAGTCGAACGGCGCTGTTTTGGCTTATTGGACGAATGTTGCACCTTGCACCGCGAATGTTGCACCCTGTGGATATCGATTCTTCGGAGGCCATAACTATTGGCTCGTTTAGAGTTACGAAAGCAATAACCAGTCAAAACAAAGCTCGCAGTGAGTTCTACAGCTTTAACGGCTGTAAGCCGTCAATGGATAGTTTCATACCCAAAAAAGGCTATCTGAAGCTCAATCGGGTCTTTGAATTTTTTTGGCCTTCTGTTTTCCATCACGTGAATTTTTACGTTAAAACGGGATCACCATGGATGGTCTTCGATTTACCTTCCCTGGAGAGTGGTGCACCATGGTACTATTCCATTTCAAATCCCTTCACCCATTTCTAAAAGTCGAACGGCGTTGTTTCAGCTTTTTGGACGAATGTTGCACCTTGCACCGCGAATGTTGCACCCTGTAGATATCGATTCTTCGGACGACCATAATTGTTGGCTCGTTTATAGTTACGGGAGCCATAACCAGTCAAAACAAAGCTCTCAGTGAGTTCTACAGCTTTGACGGCTGTAAGCCATCAATGGATAGTTTCATACCTATCAAAAGCTTTCCGAACCTCAATTGGGTCTTTGAAGTTTTTTGGCCTTCTGTTTTCCATCACGTGAATTTTTACTTTAAAACGGGATCACCGTGGATGGTCTTTGATTTACCTTCCTTGGAGAGTAATGCACCATGGTACTGTTCCATTTCAAATCCCTGCACCCATTTGTAAAAGTCGAAAGGCGCTGTTTTGGCTTTTTGGACGAATGTTGCACCTTGCACCGCGAATGTTGCACCTTGTGGATATCGATTCTTCGGACGGCCATAACTGTTGGCTCGTATAGAGTTACGGGAGCCATAACCAGTCAAAACAAAGCTCTCAGTGAGTTCTACGGTTTTGACGGCTGTAAGCCGCCAATGGATAGTTTCATACCCAAAAAAGGTTATCCGAAACTCAATCGGGTCTCTGAAGTTTTTTGGCCTTTTGTTTTCCATCACGTGAATTTTTACGTTAAAACGGGATCAGCGTGGCTGGTCTTTGATTTACCTTGCCAGGAGAGTGGTGCACCATGGTGCTTTTCCATTTCAAATCCCTACACCCACTTCTAAAAGTCGAACGACGCTGTTTCGGCTTTTTGGACGAATGTTGCAACTTGCACCGCGAATGTTGCACCCTGTGGATATCGATTCTTCGGACGGCCATAACTCTTGGCTGGTTTAGAGTTACGGGAGCCATAACCGGTCAAAACGAAGCTCTCAGTGAGTTCTACGACTTTGACGACTGTAAGCCGTCAATGGATAGTTTCATACCTAAAAAAGGCTATCCGAACCTCAATCGGGTCTCTGATGTTTTTTGGCCTTCTGTTTTCCAACACGTGAATTTTTACGTTAAAACGGGATCACCGTGGATGGTCTTCGATTTACCTTCCCTGGAGAGTGGTGCACCTTGGTACTGTTCCATTTCAAATCCCTGCACCCACATCTAAAAGTCGAACGGTGCTGTTTCAAAATGAAGCTCTCAGTGAGTTCTATAGCTTTGATGGATGTAAGCCATCAATGGATAAATTCATACCCAAAAAAAGTTATCTGAACCTCAATTCGGTCTCTGAAGTTTTTTGGCCTTCTGTTTTCCATCACGTGAATTTTTACTTTAAAACGGGATCACCGTGGATGGTCTTCGATTTACCTTCCCTGGAGAGTGGTGCACCATGGTACTGTTCCATTTCAAATCCCTGCACCCACTTGTAAAAGTCGAACGGTGCTGTTTCGGCTTTTTGGACGAATGTTGCACCTTGCAACGCGAATGTTGCACCCTGTGGATATCGATTCTTCGGACGGCCATAACTGTTGGCTCGTTTAGAGTTACGGGAGCCATAACCAGTCAAAATGAAGTTCTCAGTGAGTTCTACGGCTTTGATGGCTGTAAGTCGTCAATGGATAGTTTCATTACCAAAAAAAGGCTATCCGAACCTCAATCCGGTCTCTGAAGTTTTTTGGCCTTCTGTTTTCCATCACGTGAATTTTTACGTTAAAACGGGATCACCGTGGCTGGTCTTCGATTTACCTTGCCTAGATAGTGGTGCACCATAGTACTTTCCCATTTCGACTATTGGCTTCACTCTCCAGGGAAGGTAAATCGAAGACCATCCACGGTGATCCTGTTTTAACGTAAAAATTCACGTGATGGAAAACAGAAGGCCAAAAAACATCAGAGACCCGATTGAGGTTCGAATAGCCTTTTTTGGGTATGAACCTATCCATTGACGACTTACACCCGTCAAAGCCGTAGAACTCACTGAGAGCTTCGTTTTGACCGGTTATGGCTCCTGTAACTCTAAACCAGCCAAGAGTTATGGTCGTCCGAATAATCGATATCCACAGGGTGCAACATTTGCGGTGCAAGGTGCAACATTCGTCCAAAAAGCCGAAACAACGCCGTTCGACTTTTAGAAGTGGGTGCAGGGATTTGAAATGGAAAAGTACCATGGTGCACCACTCTCTAGGCAAGGTAAATCGAAGACCGGCCACTGTGATCCCGTTTTAACGTAAAAATTCATGTGATGGAAAACAGAAGGCCAAAAAACTTCAGAGACCCGATTGAGGTTCGGATAGCGTTTTTTGGGTATGAAACTATCCATTGACGGCTTACAACAGTCAAATCCGTAGAACTCACTGAGAGCTTTGTTTTGACTGGTTATGGCTCCCGTAACTCTAAACGAGCCAACAGTTAAGGCAATCCGAACAATCGATATCCACAGGGTGCAACATTCTCGGTGCAAGGTGCAACATTCGTCCAAAAAGCCGAAACAGCGCCGTTCGACTTTTAGAAGTGGGTGCAGGGATTTGAAATGGAACAGTACCATGGTGCACCACTCTCCAGGGAAGGTAAATCGAAGACCAGCCACGGTGATCCCGTTTTAACATAAAAATTCACGTGATGGAAAACAGAAGGACAAAAAACTTCAAAGACCCGATTGAGGTTCGGATAGCCTTTTTTGGGTATGAAACTATCCATTGACGGCTTATAGCCGTCAAACCTATAGAACTCACTGAGAACTTCATTTTGACTGGTTATGGCTCCCGTAACTCTAAACGAGCCAACAGTTATGGCCGTTCGAAGAATCGATATCCACAGGGTGCAACATTCGCGGTGCAAGGTGCAACATTCGTCCAAAAAGCCGAAACAGCGTCGTTCGACTTTTAGAAGTGGGTGCAGGGATTTGAAATGGAACAGTACCAAGGTGCACCACTCTCTAGGGAAGGTAAATCGAAGACCATCCACGGTGATCCCGTTTTAACGTAAAAATTCACGTGATGGAAAACAGAAGGCCAAAAAACATCAGAGACCCGATTGAGGTTCGGATAGCCTTTTTTGGGTATGAAACTATCCATTGACGGCTTATAGCCATCAAAGCCATAGAACTCACTGAGAGCTTCATTTTGACCGGTTATGGCTCCCGTAACTCTAAACAAGCCAAGAGTTATGGCCGTCCGAAGAATCGATATCCACAGGGTGCAACATTCGCGGTGCAAGGTGCAACATTCGTCCGAAAAGCCGAAATAGCGTCGTTCGACTTTTAGAAGTGGGTGCAGGGATTTGAAATGGAAAAGTACCATGGTGCACCACTGTCCAGGCAAGGTAAATTGAAGACCAGCCACGGTGATCCCGTTTTAATGTAAAAATTCACGGGATGGAAAACAGAAGGCCAAAAAACTTCACAGACCCGATTGAGGTTCGGATAGCCTTTTTTGGGTATGAAACTATCCATTGACGGCTTACAGCCGTCAAAGCCATAGAACTCACTGAGAGCTTTGTTTTGACTGGTTATGGCTCCCGTAACTCTAAAGGAGCCAACAGTTATGGCCGTCCGAAGAATCGATATCCACAGGGTGCAACATTCACGGTGCATGGTGCCACATTCATCCAAAAAGCCGAAACAGCGCCGTTCGACTTTTAGAAATGGGTGCAGGGATTTGAAATGGAACAGTACCATGATGCACCACTCTCCAGGGAAGGTAAATCGAAGACCATCCACGGTGATCCCGTTTTAAAGTAAAAATTCACGTGATGGAAAACAGAAGGCCAAAAAACTTCAAAGACCCAATTGAGGTTCGGATAGCTTTTTTTGGGTATGAAACTATCCATTAATAGCTTACAGCCATCAAAGTTGTAGAACTCACTAAGAGCTTCGTTTTGACTGGTTATAGCTCCCGTTACTCTAAACGAGCCAATAGTTATGGCCGTCCGAAGAATCGATATCTACAGTGTGCAACATTCGCGGTGCAAGGTGCAACATTCGTCCAAAAAGCAGAAATAGCGCTGTTCGACTTTTAGAAATGGGTGTAGGATTTGAAATGGAATAGTACAATGGTGCACAACTCTCCCGGGAAGGTAAATCGAAGACCATCCACGGTGATCCCGTTTTAATGTAAAAATTCACGTGATGGAAAACAGTAGGCCAAAAAAATTCAAAGACCCGATTGAGGTTCGGATAGCCTTTTTTGGGTATGAAACTATCCATTGACGGCTTACAGCCGTCAAAGCTGTAGAACTCACTGCGAGCTTTGTTTTGACTGGTTATGGCTCCCATAACTCTATACGAGCCAACAGTTATGACCGTCCGAAGAATTGATATCCACAGGGTGCAACATTCGCGGTACAAGGTGCAACATTCGTCCAAAAAGCCGAAACAGCGCAGTGCGACTTTTAGAAATGTGTGCAGGGATTTGAAAGGAATAGTACCATGGTGCACCACTATCCAGGGAAGGTAAATCCAAGACCAGCCACGGTGATCCCGTTTTAACGTAAATATTCACGTGATGGAAAACCGAAGGCGAAAAAACTTCAGAGACCCGATTGAGGTTCGGATAGACTTTTTTGGGTATGAAGCTATCCATTGTCGGCTTACAGTGATCAAAACCATAGAACTCACTGAGAGCTTTGTTTTGACTGGTTATGGGTCTCGTAACTCTAAACGAGCTAATAGTTATGGCCGTCCGAAGAATCGATATCCACAGGGTGCAACATTCGCGGTGCAAGGTGCAACATTCGTCCAAAAAGCCAAAACAGTGTCGTTCGACTTCTAGAAATAGGTGCAGGGATTTGAAATGGAACAATACCATGGTGCACCACTCTCCAGGGAAGGTAAATCGAAGACCATCCACGGTGATTCCGTTTTAAAGTTAAAATTCACGTGATGGAAAACAGAAGGCCAAAACATTTCAGAGACCCAATTGAGATTCGGATAGCTTTTTTTGGGTATGAAACAATCCATTGATGGCTTACAGCCATCAAAGCTGTAGAACTCACTGAGAGCATCGTTTTGACTGGTTATGGCTCCCGTAACTCTAAACGGGCCAACAATTATGGCCGTCCGAAGAATCGATATCTACAGGGTGTAACATTCGCGGTACAAGGTGCAACATTCGTCCAAAAAGCCGAAACAGCGCCGTTCAACTTTTAGAAATGGTTGCAGGGATTTGAAATGGAATAGTACCATGGTGCACCACTCTCCCGGGAAGGTAAATCGAAGACCATCCACGGTGATCCCGTTTTAACGTAAAAATTAACGTGATGGAAAACAGAAGGCAAAAAAATTTCAAAGAACCGATTGAGGTTCGGATAGCCTTTTTTGGGTATGAAACTATCCATTGACGGCTTACAGCCGTCAAAGATGTAGAACTCACTGTGAGTTTCGTTTTGACTGGTTATGGCACCCGTAACTCTAAACGAGCCAACAGTTATGGCCGTCCGAAGAATCGATATCCACAGGGTGCAACATTCGCGGTGCAAGGTGCAACATTCGTCCAAAAAGCCGAAACAGCGCCGTTCGACTTTTAGAAGTGGGTGCAGGGACTTGAAATGGAATAGTACCATGGTGCACCACTATCTAGGGAAGGTAAATCGAAGACCAGCCACGGTGATCCCGTTTTAACGTAAATATTCACGTGATGGAAACAGAAGACGAAAAAACTTCAGAGACCCGATCGAGGTTCGGATAGCCTTTTTGGGTATGAAACTATCCATTGACGGCTTACAGTCGTCAAAACCGTAGAACTCACTGAGAGCTTCGTTTTGACTGGTTATGGCTCCCGTATCTCTAAACGAGCCAATAGCTATGGCCGTCCGAAGAATCGATATCCACAGGGTGCAACATTCGCGGTGCAAGGTGCAACATTCGTCCAAAAAGACGAAACAGCGCCGTTCGACTTCTATAAATGGATGCAGGGATTTGAAATGGATCAGTACCATGGTGCACCACTCTCCAGGGAAGGTAAATCGAAGACCATCCACGGTGATCCCGTTTTAACGTAAAAATTCACGTGATGAAAACATAAGGCCAAAAAACTTCAGAGACCCGATTGAGGTTCGGATAGCCTTTTTAGGGTATGAAACTATCCATTGACAGCTTACAGTCGTCAAAACCATAGAACTCACTGAGAGCTTCGTTTTGACTGGTTATGGCTCCCGTAACTCTAAACGAGCCAATAGTTATGGCCGTCCGAAGAATCGATATCCACAGGGTGCAACATTCGCGGTGCAACTTGCAACATTCGTCCAAAAAGCCGAAACATCACCGTTCGACTTTTAGAAATGGGTGTAGGGATTTGAAATGGAACAGTACCATGGTGCACCACTATCCAGGGAAGGTAAATCGAAGGCCAACCACGGTGATCCCGTTTTAACGTAAAAATTCACGTGATGGAAAGCAGAAGGCCAAAAAACTTCAGAGACCCGATTGAGGTTCGGATAGCATTTTTTGGGTATGATACTATCCATTGACGGATTACCACCGTCAAAGCCGTAGAACTCATTGAGAGCTTCGTTTTGACTGGTTATGGCTCCCGTAACTCTAAATGAGCCAATAGTTATGGCCGTCCGAAGAATCGATATCCACAGGGTGCAACATTTGTGGTGCAAGGTGCAACATTCGTCCAAAAAGCCGAAAGAGCGCCGTTCGACTTTTCGAAATGGGTGCAGGGATTTGAAATGGAATAGTACCATGGTGCACCACTCTCTCGGGAAGGTAAATCGAAGACCATCCACGGTGATCCCGTTTTAACGTAAAAATTCACGTGATGGAAAACAGAAGGCAAAAAAAATTCAATGACCCGATTGTGGTTCGGATAGCCTTTTTTGGGTATGAAACTATCCATTGACGGCTTACAGCCGTCAAAGCTGTAGAACTCACTGCGAGTTTCGTTTTGACTGGTTATGGCTCCCGTAAATCTAAACGAGCCAACAGTTATGGCCGTCCGAAGAATCGATATCCACAGGGTGCAACATTCGCGGTGCAAGGTGCAACATTCATCCAAAAAGCCAAAACAGCGCCGTTCGAATTTTAGAAGTTTATGCCGGGATTTGAAATGGAACAATACTATGGTGCACCACTCTCCAGGGAAGGTGAATCGAAGATCATCCATGGTGTTCCCGTTTTAATGTAAAAATACACGTGATGGAAAACAGAAGGCCAAAAAACATCAGAGACCCGATTGAGGTTCGGATAGCCTTTTTTGGGTATGAAACTATCCATTGATGGCTTACAGCCATCAAAGCCGTAGAACTCACTAAGAGCTTCGTTTCGACTTGTTATGGCTCCCGTAAATCTAAACGAGCCAAGATTTATGGCCGTCCGAAGAATCGTTATCCACAAGGTGCAACATTCACGGTGCAAGGTGCAACATTCTTCCAAAAAGCCGACACAACGCCGTTCGACTTTTAGAAATGGGTGCAGGGATTTGAAATGGAACAGTACCATGGTGCACCACTCTCTAGGGAAGGTAAATCGAAGACCAGCCACGGTGTTCCCGTTTTAACGTAAAAATTCACGTGATGGAAAACAGAAGGCCAAAAAACTTCAAAGACCCGATTGAGGTTCAGATATCCTTTTTTGGGTATGAAACTATCCATTGACAGCTTACAGCCGTCAAAGCCATAGAACTTACTGAGAGCTTCGTTTTGACTGGTTATGGCTCCCGTAACTCTAAACGAGCCAACAGTTATGGCCGTCCAAGAATCAATATCCACAGGGTGCAACATTCGCGGTGCAAGGTGCAACTTTCGTCCAAAAAGCCGAAACAGCGCCGTTCGACTTTTAGAAATAGGTGCAGAGATTTGAAATGGAACAGTACCATGGTGCACCACTCTCCAGGGAAGGTAAATCGAAGACCATCCACGGTGATCCCGTTTTAACGTAAAAATTCACGTGATGGAAAACAGAAGGCCAAAAAACTTCTAAGACCCAATTGAGGTTCGGATAGCTTTTTTGGGTATGAAACTATCCATTGACGGCTTACAGCCGTCAAAGCCGTAGAACTCACTGAGAGCTTTGTTTTGACTGGTTATGGCTCCCGTAACTCTAAATGAGCCAACAGTTATGGCCGTCCGAAGAATCGATATCTACAGGGTGCAACATTCGCGGTGCAAGATGCAACATTCGTCCAAAAAGCCGAAACAACGTCGTTCGACTTTTAGAAATGGGTGCAGGGATTTGAAATGGAATAGTACCATGGTGCACCACTCTCCAGGGAAGGTAAATCGAAGACCATCCACGGTGATCCCGTTTTAACGTAAAAATTCACGTGATGGAAAACAGAAGGCCGAAAAAATTCAAAGACCCAATTGAGGTTCGGATAGCCTTTTTTGGGTATGAAACTATCCATTGATGGCTTACAGCCGTCAAAGCTATAGAACTCGCTGAGAGCATCGTTTTGACTGGTTATGTCTCCCGTATCTCTAAATGAGCCAACAGTTATGGCCGTCCGAAGAATCGATATCCACTGGGTGCAAAATTCACGGTGCAAGGTGCAACATTTGTCCAAAAAGCCGAAACAGCACCGTTCGACTTTTAGAAATGGGTGCAGGGATTTGAAATGGAATAGTACCATGGTGCACCACTATCCAGGGAAAGTAAATCGAAGACCAGCCATGGTGATCCCGTTTTAACGTAAAAATTCACGTGATGGAAAACAGAAGGACAAAAAACTTCAGAGACACGATTGAGGTTCGGATAGCCTTTTTTGGGTATGAAACTATCCATTGACGGATTACCGCCGTCAAAGCCGTAGAACTCACTGAGAGCTTCGTTTTGACTGGTTATGGCTCCAGTAACTCTAAACGAGCCAATAGTTATGGCCGTCCGAAGAATCGATATCCACAGGGTGCAACATTCGCGGTGCAAGGTGCAACATTCGTCCAAAAAGCCGAAATAGCGCCGTTCGACTTCTAGAAATGGGTGCAGGGATTTGAAATGGAACAGTACCATGGTGCACCACTCTCCAGGGAAGGTAAATCGAAGACCATCCACGGTGATCCCGTTTTAAAGTAAAAATTCACGTGATGGAAAACAGAAGGCCAAAAAACTTCAAAGACCCAATTGAGATTTGGATAGCTTTTTTTGGGTATGAAACAATCCATTGATGGCTTACAGCCGTCAAAGCTGTAGAACTCACTGAGAGCTTCGTTTTGACTGGTTATGGCTCCCGTAACTCTAAACGAGCCAACAGTTATGGCCGTCCGAAGAATCGATATCTACAGGGTGCAACATTCGCGGTACAAGGTGCAACATTCGTCCAAAAAGTCGAAAGAGCGCCGTTCGACTTTTAGAAATGGGTGCAGGGATTTGAAATGGAATAGTACCATGGTGCACCACACTCCCGGGAAGGTAAATCAAAGACCATCCACGGTGATCCCGTTTTAACGTAAAAATTCACGTGATGGAAAACAGAAGGCAAAAAAAATTCAAAGACCCGATTGTGGTTCGGATAGCCTTTTTTGGGTATGAAACTATCCATTGACGGCTTATAGCCGTCAACGCTGTAGAACTCACTGCGAGTTTCGTTTTGACTGGTTATGGCTCCCGTAAATCTAAACGAGCCAACAGTTATGGCCGTCTGAAGAATCGATATCCATAGGGTGCAACATTCGCGGTGCAAGGTGCAACATTCGACCAAAAAGCCGAAACAGCGCCGTTCTACTTTTAGAAATGGGTGCAGGGATTTGAAATGGAATAGTACCATGGTGCACCACTATCCAGGGAAGGTAAATCGAAGACCAGCCACGGTGATCCCGTTTTAACGTAAATATTCACGTGATGGAAAACAGAAGCCGAAAAAACTTCAGAGACCCGATTGAGGTTCGGATAGCCTTTTTTGGGTATGAAACTATCCATTGACGGCTTACAGTCGTCAAAACCATAGAACTCACTGAGAGCTTCGTTTTGACTGGTTATGGCTCCCGTAATCCTAAACGAGCCAATAGTTATGGCCGTCCGAAGAATCGATATCCATAGGGTGCAACATTCGCGGTGCAAGGTGCAACATTCGTCCAAAAAGCCGAAACAACGCCGTTCGACTTTTAGAAATGGGTGCAAGGATTTGAAATGGAACAGTACCTTGGTGCACCACTCTCCAGGGAAGGTAAATCAAAGACCATCCACGGTGATCCCGTTTTAAAGTAAAAATTCACGTGATGGAAAAGATAAGGCCAAAAAACTTCAGAGACCCGATTGAGGTTCGGATAGCCTTTTTTGGGTATGAAACTATCCATTTACGGCTTATAGCCGTCAAAGCCGTAGAACTCACTGAGAGCTTCGTTTTGACTAGTTATGGCTCCCGTAACTCTAAACGAGCCAATAGTTATGGCCGTCCGTAGAATCGATATCCACAGGGTGCAACTTTCGTGGTGCAAGGTGCAACATTCATCCAAAAAGCCGAAACCGCGCCGTTCGACTTTTACAAATGGGTGCAGGGATTTGAAATGGAACAATACCATGGTGCACCACTATCCAGGTAAGGTAAATCGAAGACCAGCCACGGTAATCCCGTTTTAACGTAAAAATTCACGTGATGGAAAACAGAAGGCCAAAAAACTTCAAAGACCCGATTGAGGTTCGGATAGCCTTTTTTGGGTATGAAACTATCCATTGACGGCTTACAGCCATCAAAGCCATAGAACTCACTGAGAGCTTCGTTTTGAATGGTTATGGCTCTCGTAACTCTAAATGAGCCAATAGTTATGGCCGTCCGAAGAATCGATATCCACAAGGTGCAACATTTGCGGTGCAAGGTGCAACATTCATCCAAAAAGCCGAAACAACGCCGTTCGACTTTTAGAAGTGGGTGCAGGGATTTGAAATGGAACAGTACCATGGTGCACCACTCTCCAAGGAAGGTAAATCGAAGACCATCCACGGTGATCCCGTTTTAACGTAAAAATTCACGTGATGGAGAACATAAGGCCAAAAAACATCAGAGAGCCGATTGAGGTTCGGATAGCCTTTTTTGGGTATGAAACTATCCACTGACGGCTTACAACGGTCAAAGCCGTAGAACTCACTGAGAGCTTCGTTTTGACTGGTTATGGCTCCCGTAACTCTAAACGAGCCAAGAGTTATGGCCGTCCGAAGAATCGATATCCACTGGGTGCAACATTCGCGGTGTAAGGTGCAACATTCGTCCAAAAATCTTAAACAGCGCCGTTCGACTTTTAGGAATGGGTGCAAGGATTTGAAATGGAAAAGTACAATGGTGCACCACTCTCCAGGGAAGGTAAATCGAAGACCATCCACGGTGATCCCGTTTTAACGTAAAAATTCACATGATGGAAAACAGAAGGCCAAAAAACTTCAGAGACCCGATTGAGGTTCGGATAGCATTTTTTGGGTATGAAACTATCCATTGACGGCTTACAGCCATCAAAGCTGTAGAACTCACTGAGAGCTTCGTTTTGACTGGTTATGGCTCCCGTAACTCTAAACGAGCCAACAGTTCTGGCCGTCCGAAGAATCGATATCCACAGGGTCCAACATTCGCGGTGCAAGGTGCAATATTCGTCCAAAAAGCCGAAACAGCGCCGTTCGACTTTTAGAAATGGGCGCAGAGATTTGAAATGGAATAGAACAATGGTGCGCCACTATCCAGGGAAGGTAAATCGAAGACCAGCCACGGTGATCTCGTTTTAACGTAAAAATTCACGTGATGGAAAACAGAAGGCCAAAAATCTTCAGAGACCCGATTGAGGTTCGGATTGCCTTTTTTGGGTATGAATCTATCCATTGACGGCTTATAGCTGTCATAGCCGTAGGACTCACTTAGAGCTTCGTTTTCACTGGTTATGGCTCCCGTAACTCTAAACGAGCCAATAGTTATGGCCGTCCGAAGATACGATATCCACAGGGTGCAACATTCGCGGTGCAAGGTGCAACATTCTTCCAAAAAACCGAAACAGCGCCGTTCGACTTTTAGAAGTTTGTGCAGCGATTTGAAATGGAACAGTACTATGGTGCACCACTCTCCAGGGAAGGTGAATCGAAGACCATCCATGTTGTTCCCGTTTTAACGTAAAAATTCACGTGATGGAAAACAGAAGGCCAAAAAACATCAGAGACCCGATTGAGGTTCGGATAGCCTTTTTTGGGTATGAAACTATCCATTGACGGCTTACAGCCATCAAAGCCGTAGAACTCACTAAGAGCTTCGTTTTGACTTGTTATGGCTCCCATAAATCTAAACGAGCCAAGATTTATGGCCGTCCGAAGAATCGTTATCCACAAGGTGCAACATTCGCGGTGCAAGGTGCAACATTCGTCCAAAAAGCTGAAACAACGCTGTTCGACTTTTAGAAGTGGGTGCACGGATTTGAAATGGAACAGTACCATGGTGCACCACTCTCCAGGGAAGGTAAATCGAAGACTAGCCACGGTGATCCCGTTTTAACGTAAAAATTCACGTGATGGAAAACAAAAGGCCAAAAAACTTCAAAGACCCGATTGAGGTTCAGATAGCCTTTTTTGGGTATGAAACTATCCATTGACGGCTTACAGCCGTTAAAGCCGTAGAACTCACTGAGAGCTTCTTTTTGACTGGTTATGGCTCCAGTAACTCTAAACGAGCCAACCGTTATGGCCGTCCGAAGAATCAATATCCACATGGTGCAACATTCGCGGTGCAAGGTGCAACTTTCGTCCAAAAAGCCGAAACAGCGCCTTTCGACTTTTAGAAATGGGTGCAGGGATTTGAAATGGAACAGTACCATGGTGCACCACTCTCCAAGGAAGGCAAATCAAAGACCAGCCACGGTGATCCCGTTTTAACGTAAAAATTCACGTGATGGAAAACAGAAGGCCAAAAATCTTCAAAGACCCGATTGAGGTTCGGATAGCCTTTTTTGGGTACGAATCTATCCATTGACGGCTTATAGCCGTCATAGCCGTAGAACTCACTGAGAGCTTCGTTTTGACTGGTTATGGCTCCCGTAACTCTAAACGAGCCAACAATTATGGCCATCTGAAGAATCGATATCCACAGGGTGCAACATTCGCGGTGCAAGGTGCAACATTCTTCCAAAAAACCGAAATAGCGCCGTTCGACTTTTATAAGTTTGTGCAGGGATATGAAATGGAACAGTACTATGGTGCACCACTCTCCAGGGAAGGTGAATCGAAGACCATCCATGGTGTTCCCGTTTTAACGTAAAAATTCACGTGATGGAAAACAGAAGGCCAAAAAACATCAGAGACCCGATTGAGGTTCGGATAGCCTTTTTTGGGTATGAAACTATCCATTGACGGCTTACAGCCATCAAAGCCGTAGAACTCACTAAGAGCTTCGTTTTGACTTGTTATGGCTCCCGTAAATTTAAACGAGCCAAGATTTATGGCCGTCCGAAGAATCGTTATCCACAAGGTGCAACATTCGCGGTGCAAGGTGCAACTTTCGTCCAAAAAGACGAAACAGCGCCTTTCGACTTTTAGAAATGGGTGCAGGGATTTGAAACGGAACAGTACCACGGTGCACCACTCTCCAGTGAAGGTAAATCGAAGACCATCCACGGTGATCCCGTTTTAACGTAAAAATTCACGTGATGGAAAATAGAAGGACAAAAAACTTCAAAGACCCGATTAAGGTTCAGATTGCCTTTTTTGGGTATGAAAATATCCATTGACGGCTTACAGCCGTCAAAGCCGTAGAACTCACTGAGAGCTTCTTTTTGACTGGTTATGGCTCCCGTAACTCTAAACGAGGCAACCGTTATGGCCGTCCGAAGAATCAATATCCACAGGGTGCAACATTCGCGGTGCAAGGTGCAACTTTCGTCCACAAAGACGAAACAGCGCCTTTCGACTTTTAGAAGTGGGTGAAGGGATTTGAAATGGAACAGTACCATGGTGCACCACTCTCTAGTGAAGGTAAATCGAAGACCATCCACGGTGATCCCGTTTTAACGTAAAAAATTCATGTGATGGAAAAGAGAAGGCCAAAAAACTTCTGAGACCCAATTGAGGTTCGGATAGCTTTTTTGGGTATGAAACTATCCATTGACGGCTTACAGTCGTCAAAGCTGTAGAAATCACTGAGAGCTTCATTTTGACTGGTTATGGCTCCCGTAACCCTAAACGTTCAAATAGTTATGGCCGTCCGAAGAATCGATATCCATAGGGTGCAACATTCGCGGTGCAAGGAGCAACATTCGTCCAAAAAGCCAAAACAGCGCCGTTCGACTTTTAGAAATGGGTGCAGGGATTTGAAATGGAACAGTACCATGGTGCACTACTCTCCAGGGAAGGTAAATCGAAGACCATCCACGGTGATCCCGTTTTAACGTAAAAATTCACGTGATGGAGAACATAAGGCCAAAAAACTTCAGAGACCCGATTGAGGTTCGGATAGCCTTTTTTGGGTATGAAACTATCCATTTACGGCTTACAGCTGTCAAAGCCGTAGAACTCACTGAGAGCTTCGTTTTTAATGGTTATGGCTCCCGTAACTCTAAATGAGCCAATAGTTATGGCCGTCCGAAGAATGGATATCCACTGGGTGCAACATTTGCGGTGCAAGGTGCAACATTCATCCAAAAAGCCGAAACAGCGCCGTTCGACTTTTAGAAGTGGGTTCAGGAATTTGAAACGGAACAGTACAATGGTGCACCACTCTCCAAGGATGGTAAATCGAAGAGCATCCACGGTGATCCCGTTTTAACGTAAAAATTCACGTGATGGAAAACATAAGGCCAAAAAACATCAGAGACCCGATTGAGGTTCGGATAGCCTTTTTTGGGTATGAAACTATCCACTGACGGCTTACAACCGTCAAAGCCGTAGAACTCACTGAGAGCTTCGTTTTGACTGATTATGGCTCCCGTAACTCTAAACGAGCCAACAGTTATGGCCGTCCGAAGAATCGATATCCACAGGGTGCAACATTCGCGGTGCAAGGTGCAACATTCGTCCAAAAAGTCGAAACAGCGCCGTTCGACTTTTAGAAATGGGTGCAGAGATTTGAAATGGAATAGAACCATGGTGCTCCACTATCCAGGGAAGGTAAATCGAAGACCAGCCACGGTGATCCCGTTTTAATGTAAAAATTCACGTGATGGAAAACAGAAGGCCAAAAATCTTCAGAGACCCGATCGATGTTCGGATAGCCTTTTTTGGTACGAAACTATCCATTAACGGCTTACAGCCGTCATAGCCGTAGAACTCACTGAGAGATTCGTTTTGACTGGTTATGGCTCCCGTAACTCTAAACAAGCCAACAGTTATGGCCGTCCGAAGAATCGATATCCACAGGGTGCAACATTCGCGGTGCAAGGTGCAACATTCTTCCAAAAAGCCGAAACAGCGCCGTTCGACTTTTAGAAGTTTGTGCAGAGATTTGAAATGGAACAGTACGATGGTGCACCACTCTCCAGGGAAGGTGAATCGAAGACCATCCATGGTGTTCCCGTTTTAACGTAAAAATTCACGTGATGGAAAACAGAAGGCCAAAAAACATCAGAGACCCGATTGAGGTTCGGATAACCTTTTTTGGTTATGAAACTATCCATTGACGGCTTACAGCCGTCAAAGCCGTAGAACTCACTGAGAGCTTCGTTTAGACTGGTTATGGCTCCCGTAACTCTAAACGAGCCAACAGTTATGGCCGTCCGAAGAATCAATATCCACATGGTGCAACATTCGCGGTGCAAGGTGCAACTTTCGTCCAAAAAGCCGAAACAGCGCCGTTCGACTTTTAGAAATGGGTGCAGGGATTTGAAATGGAACAGCAGCATGGTGCACCACTCTCCAGGGAAGGTAAATCGAAGATCATCCACGGTTATCCCGATTTAACATAAAAATTCACGTGATGGAAAACAGAAGGACAAAAAACTTCTGAGACCCAATTGAGGTTCGGATAGCATTTTTTGGGTATGAAACTATCCGTTGATGGCTTATAGCCGTCAAAGCTGTAGAACTCACTAAGAGCTTCATTTTGACTGGTTATGGCTCAGGTAACTCTAAACGAGCCAACAGTTATGGCCGTCCGAAGAATCGATATCCACATGGTGCAACAATCGCGGTGCAAGGTGCAACATTCATCCAAAAAGCCGAAACAGCGCCGTTCGACTTTTAGAAATGGGTGCAGGGATTTGAAATGGAATAGTACCATGGTGCACCCCTATCCAGGGAAGGTAAATCGAAGACCATCCACGGTGATCCCGTTTTAACGTAAAAATTCACGTGATGGAAAACAGAAGGCCCAAAAACTTCAAAGACCCGATTGAGGTTCGGGTAGCCTTTTTTGGGTATGAAACTATCCATTCACGGCTTACAGCCGTCATAGCCGTAGAACTCACTGAGAGCTTTGTGTTGACTGGTTATGGCTCCCGTAAGTCTAAACGAGCCAACAGTTATGGCCGTCCGAAGAATCGATATCCATAGGGTGCAACATTCGCGGTGCAAGGTGCAACATTCGTCCAAAAAGCCGAAACAGCACCGTTCGACTTTTAGAAATGGGTGCAGGGATTTGAAATGGAATAGTACCATGGTGCACCACTCTCCAGGGAAGGTAAATCGAAGATCATCCACGGTGATCCCGTTTTAACGTAAAAATTCACGTGATGGAAAACAGAAGGCCAAAAAACATCAGAGATCCGATTGAGGTTCGGATAGCCTTTTTTGGGTATGAAACTATCCATTGACGGCTTACAGCCGTCAAAGCCATAGAAGTCACTAAGAGCTTTGTTTTGACTGGTTATGGCTCCCGTAACTCTAAACGATCCAATAGTTATGGCCGTCCGAAGAATCGATATCTACAGGGTGCAATATCCGCGGTGCAAGGTGCAACATTCGTCCAAAAAGCCAAAACAGCGCCGTTCGACTTTTAGAAATGGGTGCAGGGATTTGAAATGAAACAGTACCATGGTGCACCACTATCCAGGGAAGGTAAATCGAAGACCAGCCACGGTGATCCCGTTTTAACGTAAAAATTCATGTGATGGAAAATAGAAGGACAAAAAACTTCAGAGACACGATTGAGGTTCGGATAGCCTTTTTTGGGTATGAAACTATCCATTGACGGCGTACAGCCGTTTAAGCTGTAGAACTCATTGCGTGCTTTGTTTTGACTGGTTATGGCTCCCGTAACTCTAAACGAGCCAATAGTTATGGCCGTCCGAAGAATCAATATCCACAGGGTGCAATATTCGCGGTGCAAGGTGCAACATTCGTCCAAAAAGCCGAAACATCGTCGTTCGACTTTTAGAAATGGGTGCAGGGATTTGAAATGGAATAGTACCATGGTGCACCACTCTCCAGGGAAGGTAAATCGAAGACCATCCACGGTGATCCCGTTTTAACGTAAAAATTCACGTGATGGAAAACATTAGGCCAAAAAACTTCAAAGACCCGATTGAGGTTCGGATAGCCTTTTTTAGGTATGAAACTATCCTTTGACGGCTTACAGCCGTCAAAACCGTAGAACTCACTGAGAGCTTCGTTTTGACAGGTTATGGCTCCCGTAACTCTAAACGAGCCAATAGTTATGGTCGTCCGAAGAATCGATATCCACAGGGTGCAACATTCGCGGTGCAAGGTGCAACATTCGTCCAAAAAGCCGAAACAGCACCGTTCGACTTTTAGAAATGGGTGCAGGGATTTGAAATGGAACAGTACCATGGTGCACCACTCTCCAGGGAAGGTAAATCAAATACCATCCACGGTGATCTCGTTTTAACGTAAAAATTCACGTGATGGAAAACAGAAGGCCAAAAAACTTCAGAGACCCGATTGAGGTTCGGATAGCCTTTTTTAGGTATGAAACTATCCTTTGACGGCTTACAGCCGTCAAAACCGTAGAACTCACTGAGAGCTTCGTTTTGACAGGTTATGGCTCCCGTAACTCTAAACGAGCCAATAGTTATGGTCGTCCGAAGAATCGATATCCACAGGGTGCAACATTCGCGGTGCAAGGTGCAACATTCGTCCAAAAAGCCGAAACAGCGCCGTTCGACTTCTAGAAATGGGTGCAGGGATTTGAAATGGAACAGTACCATGGTGCACCACTCTCCAGGGAAGGTAAATCGAAGACCATCCACGGTGATCCCGTTTTAACGTAAAAATTCACGTGATGGAAAACATTAGGCCAAAAAACTTCAAAGACCCGATTGAGGTTCGGATAGCCTTTTTTGGGTATGAAACTATCCACTGACGGATTACAGCCGTCAAAGCCGTAGAACTCATTGAGAGCTTCGTTTTGACTTGTTATGGCCCCCGTAACTCTAAACGAGCCAATAGTTATGGCCGTTCGAAGAATCGATATCCACAAGGTGCAACATTCACGGTGCAAGGTGTAACATTCATCCAAAAAGCCGAAACAGCGTCGTTCGACTTTTAGAAGTGGGTGCAGGGATTTGAAATGGAACAGTACCATGGTGCACCACTCTCCAGGGAAGGTAAATCGAAGACCATCCACGGTGATCCCGTTTTAACGTAAAAATTCACGTGATGGAAAACAGAAGGCCAAAAAACATCAAAGACCCGATTGAGGTTCGGATAGCCTTTTTTGGGTATGAAAGTATCCATTGATGGCTTACAACCGTCACAGTCGTAGAACTCACTGAGAGCTTCGTTTTGACTGGTTATGGCCCCCGTAACTCTAAACGAGCCAAGAGTTATGGCCGTCCGAAGAATCGATATCCACAGGGTGCAACATTCGCGGTGCAAGGTGCAACACTCGTCCAAAAATCCGAAACAGCGCCGTTCGACTTTTAGGAATGGGTGCAAGAATTTGAAATGGAAAAGTACCATGGTGCACCACTCTCCAGGGAAGGTAAATCGAAGACCATCCACGGTGATCACGTTTTAACGTAAAAATTCACATGATGGAAAACAGAAGGCCAAAAAACTACAGAGACCCGATTGAGGTTCAGATAGCATTTTTTGGGTATGAAACTATCCATTGACGGCTTACAGCCATCAAAGATGTAGAACTCACTGAGAGCTTCGTTTTAACTGGTTATGGCTCCCGTAACTCTAAACGAGCCAATAGTTATGGCCGACCGAAGAATCGATATCCACAGGGTGCAACATTCGCGGTGCAAGGTGCAACATTCGTCCAAAAAGCCGAAACAGCGCTGTTCGACTTTTAGAAATGGGTGCAGGGATATGAAATGGAATAGTACCATGGTGCACCACTATCCAGGGAAGGTAAATCGAAGACCAACCACGGTGATCCCGTTTTAACGTAAAAATTCACGTGATGGAAAACAGAAGGCCAAAAAACTTCAGAGACCCGATTGATGTTCGGATAGCCTTTTTTGGGTACGAAACTATCCATTGACGGCTTACTGCCGTCATAGCCGTAGAACTCACTGAGAGCTTCGTTTTGACTGGTTATGGCTCCCGTAACTCTAAACAAGCCAACAGTTATGGTCGTTCGAAGAATCGATATCCACAGGGTGCAACATTCGCGGTGCAAGGTGCAACATTCATCCAAAAAGCCGAAACAGCGCCGTTCGACTTTTAGAAGTGGGTGCAAAGATTTGAAATGAAACAGTACCATGGTGCACCACTCTCCAGAGAAGGTGAATCGAAGACCATCCATGGTGCTCCCGTTTTAACGTAAAAATTCACGTGATGGAAAACAGAAGGTCAAAAAACATCAAAGACCCGATTGAGGTTCGGATAGCCTTTTTTGGGTATGAAACTATCCATTGATGGCTTACAGCCATCAAAGCCGTAGAACTCACTAAGAGCTTCGTTTTGACTAGTTATGGCTCCCGTAACTCTAAACGAGCCAAGAGTTATGGCCGTCCGAAGAATCGGTATCCACAGGGTGCAACATTCGCGGTGCAAGGTGCAACATTCGTCCAAAAAGCCGAAACAGCGCCGTTCGACTTTTAGAAGTGGGTGCAGAGATTTGAAATGGAACGGTACCATGGTGCACCACTCTCCAGGGAAGGTAAATCGAAGACCAGCCACGGTGATCCCGTTTTAACGTAAAAATTCACGTGATGGAAAACAGAAGGCCAAAAAACTTCAGAGACCCGATTGAGGTTCGGATAGCATTTTTTTGGGTATGAAACTATCCATTGACGGCTTACAGATATCAAAGATGTAGAACTCACTGAGAGCTTCGTTTTGACTAGTTATGGCTCCCGTAACTCTAAACGAGCCAAGAGTTATGGTCGTCCGAAGAATCGATATCCACAGGGTGCAACATTCACGGTGCAAGGTGCAACATTCGTCCAAAAATCCGAAACAGCGCCGTTCGACTTTTAGGAATGGGTGCAAGAATTTGAAATGGAAAAGAACCATTGTGCACCACTCTCCAGGGAAGGTAAATCGAAGACCATCCACGGTGATCCCATTTTAACGCAAAAATTCACATGATGGAAAACAGAAGGCCAAAAAACTTCAGAGACCCGATTGAGGTTCGGATAGCATTTTTTGGGTATGAAACTATCCATTGACGGCTTACAGCCATCAAAGATGTAGAACTCACTGAGAGCTTCGTTTTAACTGGTTATGGCTCCCGTAACTCTAAACGAGCCAACAGTTATGGCCGTCCGAAGAATCGATATCCACAGGGTGCAACATTCGCGGTGCAAGGTGCAACATTCGTCCAAAAATCCGAAACAGCGTTGTTCGACTTTTAGAAATGGGTGCAGGGATTTGAAATGGAATAGTACCATGGTGCACCACTATCCACGGAAGGTAAATCGAAGACCAACCACGGTGATCCCGTTTGAACGTAAAAATTCACGTGATGGAAAACAGAAGGCCAAAAAACTTCAGAGACCCGATTGAGGTTCGGATAGCCTTTTTTGGGTACGAAACTATCCATTGACGGCTTACTGCCGTCATAGCCGTAGAACTCAATGAGAGCTTCGTTTTGACTGGTTATGGCTCCCGTAACCCTAAACAAGCCAACAGTTATGGCCGTTCGAAGAATCGATATCCACAGGGTGCAACATTCGCGGTGCAAGGTGCAACATTCATCCAAAAAGCCGAAACAGCGCCGTTCGACTTTTTGAAGTAGGTGCAGGGATTTGAAATGGAACAGTACCATGGTGCACCACTCTCCAGGGAAGGTGCATCGAAGACCAACCACGGTGATCCCGTTTTAACGTAAAAATTCACGTGATGGAAAACAGAAGGCCAAAAAACTTCAGAGACCCGATTGAGGTTCGGATAGCCTTTTTTGAGTATGAAACTATCCATTGACGGCTTACAGCCGTCAAAGCCGTAGAACTCACTGAGAGCTTCGTTTTGACTGGTTATGGCTCCCGTAACTCTAAACGAGGCAACAGTTATGGCCGTCCGAAGAATCAATATCCATAGGGTGCAACATTCGCGATGCAAGGTGCAACTTTCGTCCAAAAAGCCGAAACAACGCCGTTCGACTTTTAGAAATGGGTGAAGGGATTTGAAATGGAACAGTACCATGGTGCACCACTCTCCAGGGAAGGTAAATCGAAGACCATCCACGGTGATCCCGTTTTAACGTAAAAATTCACGTGATGGAAAACAGAAGGCCAAAAAACTACTAAGACCCAATTGAGGTTCGGATAGCTTTTTTGGGTATGAAACTATCCATTGACGGCTTACAGCCATCAACGCTGTAGAACTCACTGAGAGCTTAGTTTTGACTGGTTATGGCTCCCGTAACTCTAAACGAATCCAACAGTTATGGCCGTCCGAAGAATCGATATCTACAGGGTGCAACATTCGCGGTGCAAGATGCAACATTCGTCTAAAAAGCCAAAACAGCGCCATTCGACTTTTAGAAATGGGTGCAGGGATTTGAAATGGAATAGTACCATGGTGCCCCACTCTCCAGGGAAGGTAAATCGAAGACCATCCACGGTGATCCCGTTTTAATGTAAAAATTCACGTGATGGAAAACAGAAGGCCGAAAAAATTCAAAGACCCGATTGAGGTTCAGATAGCCTTTTTTGAGTATGAAACTGTCCATTGATGGCTTACAGCCGTCAAAGCTATAGAACTCACTGAGAGCTTCGTTTTGACTGGTTATATCTCCCGTAACTCTAAACGAGCCAACAGTTATGGTTGTCCGAAGAATCGATATCCACAGGGTGCAACATTCGCGGTGCAAGGTGTAACATTCGTCCAAAAAGCCGAAACAACGCCGTTCGACTTTTAGAAATGAGTGAAGGGATTTGAAATGGAATAGTACCATGGTGCACCACTATCCAGGGAAGGTAAATCGAAGACCAGCCACGGTGATCCCGTTTTAACGTAAAAATTCACGTGATGGAAAACAGAAAGACAAAAAACTTCAGAGACACGATTGAGGTTCGGATAGCCTTTTTTGGGTATGAAACTATCCATTGACGGCTTACAGCCATCAAAGCCGTAGAACTGACTGAGAGCTTCGTTTTGACTGGTTATGGCTCCCATAAATCTAAACGAGCCAACATTTATGGCCGTCCGAAGAATCGATATCCACAGGGTGCAACATTCTCGGTGCAAGGTGTAACATTCGTCCAAAAAGACGAAACAGCGCCGTTCGACTTTTAGAAATGGGTGTAGGGATTTGAAATGGAACAGTACCATGGTGCACCACTATCCAGGGAAAGTAAATCGAAGACCAGCCACGGTGATCCCATTTTAACGTAAAAATTCACGTGATGGAAAACAGAAGGACAAAAAACTTCAGAGACACGATTTAGGTTTGGATAGCCGTTTTTGGGTATGAAACTATCCATTGACGGCTTACAGCCGTTTAAGCTGTAGAAATCACTGAGAGCTTCGTTTTGACTAGTTATGGCTCCCGTAACTCTAAACGAGCCAACAGTTATGGACGTCCGAAGAATCGATATCCATAGGGTGCAACATTCGCGGTGCAAGGTGCAACATTCGTCCAAAAAGCCGAAACATCGCCGTTCGACTTTTAGATGGGTGTAGGGTTTTGAAATGGAACAGTACCATGGTTCACCACTATCTAGGGAAGGTAAATCGAAGACCAGCCACGGTGATCCCGTTTTAACGTAAAAATTCACTTGATGGAAAACAGAAGGCCAAAAAACTTCAGAGACCCGATTGAGGTTCGGATAGCCATTTTTGGGTACGAAACTATCCATTGACGGCTTACAGCCGTTGTTATCCCGCCTTTTGGCAAGGCCAGGACATCAAGAAGCCGACTAGAGAGCAAGGATAGCACGCCATGGATATCACTGAATTTTGTCCGAGCCCGGAGTGAGCTACAATTGATAGGACATGACAAGAAAGGCCATAGAGATCAGCACCTCAAATTTCAAGTCGATCCGGACTCATACACTCAAGTTATGATCGAGTCAAATTGGAGGGAAAGAGCCCAGATTTCGTATCCATCACTCTGGGTGATTTCGTATCCATCACCGAAGCCCCAGTTCGAATCCATCATGCTTCGTATCGATCAGCTCCGGATCCATCGAGGTACCCAGGTTCGACTCGATTTTCTTCGTATCCATCGATTTCGTATCGATGGACTTCACACATACCAGCAATTGAAGGACTTCGTATCCTTCAGCCAACACTTGCTTCATATCCATCAGTCAGTGTTTGCTTCGTATCCATCAGCCAACACTTGCTTCGTATCCATCAGCCAGTGTTTGCTTCGTATCCATCAGCCAATACTTGCTTCGTATCCATCAGCCAGTGTTTGCTTCGTATCCATCAGCCAACACTTGCTTCGTATCCATCAGCCAGTGTTTGCTTCGTATCCATGGATGAAGTCCTACTCGAAACCATCAGGTCAACCAGCTTGGATAATGTGTCACCTCTCGAAGGAAACGGGGCAAGATACATGGAGTCGAAGCGGTCAACACGGAGCAAATACCGGATCGAGATGAAGAGCGCACACCACGGCATCCCTCGATGCGAATGCGCCGAGATATATGGAGTCGACGCGGTCGACTCGGAGTGAAGGGCGGATCGAAGCGAGGCGCGCGCACCACATCACCTTGAGAGCGCGTGCAATCATCGAGACGAAAGGATGGAGTCGAAGCAATGGAGACGAGCAGAACAGCCAGCGTTAAAATCCATCTCATATCGACGATATCTCTGAATCCACTGATCCAAACACCATGAGATTTTAAATGAAGGCTGCACACATAACAAGGAATGTCTCCACCAATTTTGAGCTCAATTGGAAGTAATCCTGATCGATACGAAATGATTTCGTATCGATCACAGATTGGCTTGAAACTCTCTGGAAGTGGTCGAATGGGCCCCCTCACGTGTCAGGCCAAGTCTCCCGGGGTTTGAGCGAAATCCAAGCCTCCTACGCCTATAAATAGAGCCCCAGAATCAACGGAAAAAGGATCTTTTTTCTCTGAAGCTCCCAGACTCTGCCGGATTGAGATTTGCATCATACTTTTGCTGTCAATTTCGAATTCTAAACTGTAATCCGCTGTTCATCGCTGTAAACGCTTGTAATCATTGAAAGAGAATCAATAAAATCATCAAAACTTCATAGTGGACGTAGGCTATACGCCGAACCACTCTAAACTGCTTGTCTGTTAACTTTGCATTCATATTTGTTGGAGTTTTTGTTAGATAATCTCTGTTTTACATTTATAATCTTCATTTTATCTCTTCAAACAACTCCCGAAGAGTGTTGTGCCCATTTTTGGTACAAACACTTTGGTGCTTTCACTGAGAGAACCAGCATTTTCTCCTGCTCGTTGGATCTGCCGTCGATACCGGATTGCACAAATCCAAGAGGAAGATCCAGATATCCAGCCCGGAATCCTTCCATTCTATTCAGATTTGCTCAGAATCTAGGAAAGGACTCCACCACCGACAATGGTCAGCACAAGAACTGGCGCCACCGCCACAGAGCAAGAAGGCAGAGACAGGCAAAATCCGACACAGCCGCCTTCTTCCAATCAAGACAATGCCACTCAGTCAGACTCAACGGGGCTAGTCACCCGATAGGAGTTTCAGGTATTGCTCCAGGAGCTGACCCAAAGCCGTCAGCAGTTGGCAGAACAGTTACGCGCCAATATCGAGCTGACCAACCAGCTGAACCGTCGGGGGCACAGAAGGTCCAGGAGAGATGATGTCTCCAGAGCGTCTACCGAAAGCTCAGCTTCATCTGATTACCACCGCCAGACTACCCGTCCTCGACTAGAGGGGAATCGCGCTCAAGCTGCTGAATATCAGCCTGCCTTAACTGTTGGGCAACTGAGGGTAGGACCGTCGACTAGTTTCCAAACCGGTCCCTCAATACGAGGAGGTACTGCCCCACAGCACACCACCGATAACCGCGCCACAACTGCCGCAGCAGAGACAAGGGCTGATACCCGAAATCAATCTGAGCCGATCAATCAACAGCGAGGACACACTACTGAACCTTATGTCCCAGAAGACGTTGAGCCAAGGAGGCGAGATACGGGTCGTCGACAACGCCCGATCCCTACTCGCGCCGTGGAACCCGACCACGCCTTAGCTCATCACGCTCCGAATCCGCCTGTTTCGGATATATCAACCATGATACGTCAAATGATCCGCGAGAGTCAGGGGCTCACTAATGATGACTGGGGAATTTCCCGTAGTCATACCCCTTTCACAGACGAAGTGTTACACGCCGAACCCCCTAGGCGATTCAGAATGCCGACTCTCCCGATGTACGAAGGGAATAGTGACCCCAACCAGCATATTCTGAAGTATGAATGGTCGATGAGCGCCGCAAGGGCCGACGACGCAGTGAAGTGTCGGAGTTTCCCCATTTCTCTGGGAGGAATCGCGACAATGTGGTTTACCCGCCTACCACCTAGATCAATTTCTTCGTTCGATCAATTGGCCAAGAGGTTTGTGGAGCAATTCCGGATGCATGTTGCTAGGCCGAAGGACGTCAACACCTTGTCCAGCGTCACTCAAGCTCCTGGAGAAACACTCAGGCGTTTCTTGGAGAGGTTCCACGCAGCATGCGTCGAGATCACCAATCCCAACGATAATTCAATCTTAATGGCTCTGACCAAGGGGATTGATCCTGATTCTGAATTCGGAAACTGGCTGGCTGGGAAACCGCCCGCGTCGTTGGACCGTTTTTACTCCAAGGCCGCTCAATTCCTGCGGCAGGAGGATGCAAAACAGTCTAGGAAGCAGGACGATGCGAGGCCCAGCATTGAAGGAATACAGAGCAATGTGGCGGTTAAACAGTCCGGCGAGAGTTCCGGGAAAGTTCAGCTCAACATACAAAACAAGCAAACCCAGCAGAGAGGAAGCAATGGCCAGAACAAGAAGAGAGATGAGAACCGAGGTCCCCGACGTAGAGCTCAGATGTTTGACAGTTATACACCGCTGAACACGTCATTGGAAAACGTATACTTACAGACTTGCAACACCGTACAATATAAGAAGCCTGCTCCGAAGCCCTCATCGGAGAGACAGATTCAGACAGGAAAATTCTGTAGGTTCCATGAGAGCTATGGACATAATACCAATGAGTGTCGACACTTACAGGACCTCATCGAGAAGCTGATTAGAGAGAGGAAGCTAGATCAGTTTGTACGGGCGCCGCAGCCTGGCGGAGCGGGCCCCTCAAATCAAAATCGTTCACAGAATCAGGAAAGGGAGGAAGAACCCGCTCGTGCGGGCGGGAGATTAGTTATCAACACAATAAGTGGTGGTCCCCATCCGGCAGACAGAAGCTGGGGGGAAATGGAGTCGTATGCCAGTTCTATCAGGCATGCGGACTTCGAGTGTTATAGTAATTGCGAGGATGGGACCCCAGCAAAGCAACAAAAGATAATGTCCGATGATATCGTGTTCAGGAGCCGAGACGCCGATAAAGTTGAAGCCCCTACTATCGACCCGCTAGTCATATCCGCCCAGGTAGGTCCTGCTTGGATGAAGAGGATCCTGGTTGACAGTGGGAGCTCTGTAAACATCTTGCTCAAACGGGCTTACGATCTGATGAAGATGGAGACAAAGGATTTGAAACCCTGTTTATCCAGAATCCATGGTTTCAACGGAAGTGCCACGATACCCATCGGAATAACTGAACTCCCAGTCGAATTAGGCGTTGGAGAGCGCCGGAGAGTCCGCATGTTACAATTTGTTGTGTTAGAGATAGATTCGCCATACAATGCGTTTCTGGGACGACCAGCTTTGGCCGAGTTTAGGGCGGCGATCGCCCCATGGTGTCTGACTCTGAAATTTCCCACTGATCGTGGGATTGGAGTTGTTCAAGGAGATCAGGCCTCGGGAAGGGCCTGTTATGTTGCTGAGTTGCGCGGGGCGCAACGTAGAGAGAAGGGTAAGGGCGTAGAGGAATCTCTCTGCGTCCGTTCTATCGACAATTGACAATTGGTGCCTGGGCCTCGGCCCGGGCACCACGACCAATTCCTGAGAGACCTGGACCCCAGGGACAACGAGGATAGAGACGAATCAACGGAGAGTCAAGCCTCTCCGGCCGAACTGACTGTGGACGTCCCAATCAGTGAGGATGATGATTCAAAAATGCTGAAAGTTGGGTCCCAACTAAACAAGCAGACACAGCAGGAGTTGGTCGAATTTCTTCGGGCGAATCTCGACGTCTTCGCCTGGACACACTCTGACATGTGTGGGATCTCGCCGAGCATTGCAAGTCACTCCCTGAATATAGATCCACGACATGTCCCGGTGAAACAGAAAAGGCGCGGTATGGATCCAGAGAGATCTGCCGCCCTTAAAGAGGAAGTTGATAAACTGCAATCGAATGGGTTCATTCGAGATGCCTTGTATCCAGAATGGGTGTCCAACCCTGTACTAGTTCGAAAACCTAACGGGAAGTGGAGAACTTGTGTTGATTACTCTGACCTAAACAAGGCTTGTCCAAAAGATAGCTTCCCGCTTCCACGAATCGATCAGCTCGTAGATTCGACGGCCGGGCATGAACTACTATCCTTTATGGACGCTTATTCCGGCTACAATCAGATACCCATGCATCTGCCTGATCAGGAGCATACCAGCTTCGTGACCGACCTGGGACTCTATTGTTACAAAGTCATGCCGTTTGGTCTAAAGAACGCTGGAGCAACATACCAACGCTTAGTCAACCGAATGTTCGCTGATCAGATTGGGAAAACTATGGAGGTTTACGTGGATGACATGCTGGTAAAGTCCCGATTCTCCACAGATCACGTCAGAGATTTGGGTTTAATGTTCAGCATCCTCCGGGAGTACGGGATGAAGCTCAACCCACTCAAATGTCACTTTGGCGTTGCATCCGGAAAATTCCTTGGGTTCATTGTCAACGCTCGAGGAATAGAGGCGAATCCTGAGAAGATCTGGGCTATTAGAAATTTGCAAACCCCTAGAACTATAAAGCAAGTCCAGAGTCTTAACGGGAAGGTCGCAGCATTGAGCAGGTTCATTTCGAAGTCCACCGACAAATGCATTCCTTTCTTCGACCTGATTCGGAAGGGCAAACGAAACTTTGAATGGACCACGGAGTGTGAAGGCGCGTTCCGATCACTAGTTCAACATCTCTCCACACCTCCGATCTTGTCAAAACCGGTTGACCACGAGCAATTATATCTCTACCTGGCAGTATCTGAACATGCGATCAGTGCTGCTCTAGTCCGGGAAGAAGACAAAGTGCAAAACCCGGTCTACTATGTTAGTAAGCGACTAACAGGAGCTGAAAGGAATTATCCAAGGCTGGAGAAACTGGCTTATTGTTTGGTCATTGCCTCGAGGAAGCTCCGTCCCTACTTCCAGGCTCATCCGCTTACTGTGTACACCGACCAGCCGTTACGACAGGTCCTTACGCGGCCTGAGACGTCCGGTAGGTTACTCAAGTGGAACATTGAGCTAAGCCAATTTGATATCGCATACGCTCCGCGGAGGGCCATTCAAGGACAAGTCCTGGCTGATTTCATAGCCGAATTCACCGTCCCGGAAGACTTACCCGAAACCAGTGAATCTCCCGAATACATCTGGAAGCTGTATACTGATGGTGCATCAAATGACCGGTGTTCGGGCGCGGGGGTTGTACTTGAGACTCCCGAGGGCCGATCCATATGTTATGCTCTTAAATTCGACTTTCGTGCAACTAATAATGAAGCCGAATATGAAGCCCTCCTGACCGGCCTAAGACTTGCCAGAGATTTGAGAATTGTCGCTGTAGAAATTTATTGCGACTCGCAGTTAGTGGTATGCCAGGTGCGAGGAGAATACCAGGCAAGAGACCGAAGACTGGCCGCTTACTTGACGCGAGTTCAGGAAATCCTAAACCAGTTTGATTATTATGCCATCTATTATGTGCCTCGGGAACGCAATCAGAAAGCCGATTCACTGGCGAAGTTAGCCAGCACAGGCGAAGCGCAACAAATGGGACTTGTCCCCGTTGAAACTTTGGCCACTCCAAGCATCGATCGGATAGAAATGGACTCTGTATTTGAAATCGCTCCCAATAGAGAGTCCTGGATGACTCCGTATCGGAATTACATTGAGAATGGGGTGCTACCTGAACCTAGAAATGAGAAGAGACAGATTCAGCGAAAGGCCTCACGGTTCATCATCCAAAACGGAGTCATGTACAGGAGAGGTTATTCCATTCCTCTCCTCAGATGTATCGCCCACGAGGAAGTCAAGCGAGTGCTACATGACGTGCACGAAGGAGAGTGCGGTGATCATACCGGCGGGCAAGCTCTCGCTAAAAAGATACTCCGATATGGGTACTACTGGCCGACGGTGAACCGAGATGCGGCAAACTATGCCCGGAAATGCGATAAATGCCAGATACATGCCCGAATTCCGAGAGCTCCGCCAACTGAGATAACCCAAATGGTCAGTCCCTGGCCATTCGCAATGTGGGGCATTGACATCATCGGCGCTTTACCTTTAGCAAAAGGCGGTGCGAAATACGCCATTGTCGCAGTCGATTACTTCACAAAATGGGCCGAGGCCGAAGCCCTAGCAACCATTACGACAAAGAAGGTGATAAATTTCGTGGTTCGCAACATCATCTGCCGATTTGGACTCCCGCATACTATCATCACTGATAATGGGACCCAATTCGAGAGCGCAGAATTCAAGGATTTCTGTCAACGGTTTCATATCCGCAAAAAGTTCTCGGCTGTCACACACCCCCAAGCGAATGGGCAGGTTGAGGCTGTCAACAAAGTTATAAAATCGATCCTGAAGAAACGACTAGAGAAGGCTGGGGGCAAGTGGGTCGATGAACTTCCTATGGCATTATGGGCCTATCGAACGACCCATAAAACCGCGACCGGACACACTCCGTTTTCTCTGTCTTATGGCTCAGAGGCCGTTATTCCGGTCGAAACAGAAGTGCACTCTCATCGCGTGACTTATTATGATCCAAAAACAAACGCTATACTCCTAGCCGAGTCTTTGGATCTATTGGATGAAAAACGGGAGGAGGCTGATTTGAGAGCAGCCGCACATCGAAGTCGGGTCGCCCGATTGTACAACACCAGAGTTCGACCTCGAACCTTTGAACTCGGCGACCTCGTGCTCAAGAGAATTTACCCAGTTCCTTCACACATGAAACCAAACTGGGGAGGGCCGTATGTAATTACACGAAAGCTCGGAGATGGTACATTCAAGCTGTCGACTGTTGACGGTCTCGATTTACCGAGGGCTTGGAACAGCGAAAGTCTCCGCCGCTACTACATATGACAGGCTTTATTTATTCCATTCTATTTAGCAATTTGTTTCTGCATTTCGAAATTTGAATTTTGTAATAAGGCAACTGACTTTGCCGCATTTTCTTATTTCAGCAATAAAATGCCACTCCTTCGAGCCAGAGCTGTGATTCATTATGTACGATATACAACATCACGATGCACGAAGAGCTAAATCCCATCACACAATGGGACTTATTCAAATGGAGAGTGGCTGTGATACGACCGGCCACTCACTAGGCGAAACCCGAGCTCGGGGGCAAGCCATGACACCGGTATTAATAGGATTGACACACGACAATCCTACATCTAACTCCATATTCCCAGAGTGCGAAATGGAGTATAAACATCCGACTCCGTATTCCCAGAGTGCGAAACGGAGTATAAACATCTGACTCCGTATTCCCAGAGTGCGAAACGGAGTATAAACATCTAACTCCGTATTCCCAGAGTGCGAAACGGAGTATAAACATCTAACTCCATATTCCCAGAGTGCGAAATGGAGTATAAACATCCGACTCCATATTCCCAGAGTGCGAAACGGAGTATAAACATCTAACTCCATATTCCCAGAGTGCGAAATGGAGTATAAACATCCGACTCCGTATTCCCAGAGTGCGAAACGGAGTATAAACATCTAACTCCATATTCCCAGAGTGCGAAATGGAGTATAAACATCCGACTCCGTATTCCCAGAGTGCGAAACGGAGTATAAACATCTAACTCCATATTCCCAGAGTGCGAAATGGAGTATAAACATCCGACTCCGTATTCCCAGAGTGCGAAACGGAGTATAAACACTTAACTCCATATTCCTAGAGTGCGAAATGGAGTATAAACATTCGACTCCGTATTCCCAGAGTGCGAAGCGGAGTATGAACAGTCAACTCCATGTTCCCAAAGTGCGAACAACCGCTTACGAGATGACGCATATCCCCGAAGTATGGATGGAACGATTCATGAGAGAACGAGCGTAGTTCGACCACTCGGTCCTCGCTCGGTACCATCGCAAGCTGATCATCACACCTTGACCCCGAAGCTGGGGGCAGAAGCAAATGTTAGTCATTGCCCGAAACTATACGATGTTCAGCTCCGATGCGATTCCCTATCACAACTCGAGTCCGAAAGTTCCATACTTAACAAGTAAAAATGAGCTATTCTTGAAGCAACCAAAAAATGCAAATACACTGGACCAAAGTCCGAACACTGCAATATTCAAGCATAGAAAGGAACACAAGCTGAAGCTAAAAGACAAAATTTTATTCCAACTAAACTCAAAAACAATGCTTCATACATGAGATCTTTCCTAAAATGTTCCTACTAGCAGGGGCCGAACCCGCATCTAAACACGGCCTACAAAAGGGAAAAGACAGAAAAAATAACAAAAGTCCCTAACTATCTATGAAAAGGATGTCTAATCCTTCTGCTTCCTCAGCTTCTTCTTCTTCTTTGAGGAACTACTGGAGCCGCCAGTACCCTTTCGCTTGGAACCTTTCTCCCTAGGCAAGCTCCCCCCGGGTGAAGGCATAATGTCAACATCCTCGTCTGAGCTGGACTCTATGGGGATGCTTCCCGCAGGAGGAGTGGGAGGAACAGACTCCGCAGCCGGAGGAGGGGCTGGTACATTAGTGTCAGTAAGTGTGCCCTCAGGAGACATAGTCATAAGAGGAATGGGGCACTGAGCTGCCGCTCCGTCATCAACACCGCCGCCATGCGCCGCAGCCGCCATCTCGGCATTGATCTCCGCTAACATCGCCGCTTCCCGCCGTGCCCTGGCCTCGCTAGGGGCCGCAGTAGTTTGGGACAAGGTGTCAGATGTAGCCGTGAATCCACCCAAGCCAAATGGCAGGTCCGCAAAAGGATCACTTTGACGGCCGAGAAGCTCGTTTATCATCTGCTCGTCGAAAGAAAGTGAGCTCCCCTCCGTCACTCCAACCGGTGCCATTGCTGCGACGGAGGTCGCCTCAGAAACGATGGCTCCTGGCGCGTGACCTAATACTTGAGTGATAAGAGGCGCGGCTGGTGCAACTCCTGTCACTGATCAAAGGAAAAGACATGTCATTAGCAACATTTCAACACGGGATCTTCAATCCAAATATACTGGAAGTTAGTTCAAAGTACCTTCCTCGGTTTGGCTCGAGGTCGTCTGAACCGCTTCAGAAGGATGTTCCTTAATAGGAGATAAGTGCGGTTGATCTGGGTCATACGCTGGGATGGGCTGGGAGTAGATCATTGAAGTTGGCTCAGACTGAGATGAAACGACGATCTCAGAACTTGTGACATGGTGTTCCGCACCAGAGCTCTCTCCGACTTCCGGGACCTGAGCACCAAGCCTCACCTTGTCATGGGAAATCATGGAGTCATGGAGAACCTTCTTTTCGTCATCATTAAGGATGCGGTTCTCCAGCTCGAACTCATCAGGGGCTTCATCAGGGTGCCCAGATCTCTCCTCATCCACCAGTAGGCTCCAGGCGTTATAGAGATGTGTGGGGTAATCGTCAAGCCATGTCAGGTCTCGGTGCCTTAGCACATTGGCGTTGTAAGTGACGAGTAGCTCCTCCACCTCGGCCTCAATCCTGGCCTCCGCCAGCCGTACTTTCTCCTCAACTCCAGCCTCAGCCTCACGGGCTTGTTGTACAGCCGCTTCCTTCTCCCTTTGGAGTGTCACTGCCTGGTCATAGGCTTCCTGCGCAGAGACGTTAGCTGCGTCTTTTTCCTTAGCCATCTCTGAAAACTTTGACTTCAGCTCATTAAGCTCCTTGAGAGCGGCATCCCTCTCGGCAGTGATGGAAGTGTTCCTGTGACCCATGTCCTCAATTGCGGTGTAATGTTCTTGCTTCATCCTGGCCATGGCAGCGGTCACCTCGTCAGCTTTCTTTAAAGCCTCCATTTCAGACTTACGAGAAGACTCGGCCTCTGAGTTGAGCGCTTTTATGATTTGGTCGTTGCGACCCAGCTCCTTCTCAAGTTTCTCGATGGTGACGCCCCGCTCAAACGCCACTTTAGATGCCTTCCTCGCGGCCCGTCCCCACTCTCTATACTGGAAAAAGATGTCCGCGACGTAATCGTGGATAGTGGTTTCCGCGGTTGGCGGGATTCTCTTCAGGTGCGGGGGAAAGACATATCCATCAAAACAGATGTCAGGAAATTCCTTCCTCATCTGTGCCAATTTGAGCGCTCCCTCGCTAGACGCCTCGGTCGGGACCGACACAGTAGCCGAAGAGGTGGCTATTTCGGTCCTGCGAGGGGGGTCGGACCTCAAAGCTTGGGAAGGCGGCCTAGACCGTGAAGTTTCGGGAGGACGAGTAACGGCAACCACAGGAGGTGCGGAGGTCCTGGGGGGAGGGGAACGAGATCGGGATCGGTGAACATGTCCCCTATCTCTGTCAGACTTCTCCTGACCAGAGTGTCCAGCGTCATAATCCCTCTCGCCCTCTCTCCTGCGTGGCTCGTGATAACGGCGCTTACGCAAACTACCAAGCACGGAACCTTTCCCAGACATCGTACCTGAAAAGAAAACAACAAAGAATCGGTAACCGTTTGCGATGTGTTGTTTATGGTTAAGAAAGTGTGTTGTGCCGTGAGGAGTGTGTGAATGTGTAACCCCCCGGACCAACCAGAAGCGTCAGTCGCATTGGCGAGCTCAGACTCGCTAACATCGTCGATATGTCGCGATCCACCTGACCCAACACCGTGTTGCTCCAGCTCGGTATCAGGGACTGGAGGGTCAGTAGGCCCTTCGAATTGATCTCCAGCTTGCGGGGAGGACGCCTCCGTAATCTTAACTCCTGGCGAAGGGCGGTGCAAAACCACAGACTTCCGCCTCCCAGACTTAGGCCGTTTCGAAGCCACAGCTTTGCCTTTCCTCTTAGCATCGGACTCTGGGGTTGCTTTAGCAGGTCCGGCCAACGGTTCTTCGTCAGTGTGGGTTTTCTCGGAGTCAGGTTCCTCGATTATCACGACCCTGGGCTTCATCTGCTTAACCTTTTTCCTGGAGACGGTCTTTAATGCGCCGTCGAGTCTTATGCTCTGCCTCCGACCAATCAGCCCAAGGACCCTGAGATTCCGATCTGTCAATAACAGTTCAATATTCCTTTCTTCGCTAGGAATCTCTTGGAGGACCCAAACTATCTCTTTGTAATAGCCACCCTCAGGCCGCTGGATGATAGCTGAAAGAAAAAGAGAAGAAGACGTAAGTTTAATTTCACTCCGAAGATTGCCCTGTCAATTACTTGGGAAAAGAGACGATACTCACGTCTGAATAGCCATCTTCTGGCAAACCCCGGAGGACATCGGACATAGAACCACTCCGACTTAAAATAGCTTAGCCTGGTCCACGACCCCACGACAACTTGGCAGTTCCTTACAGACTCCAAGAACGTATAAGATGGGCTGTCAGTCCGACTCTTGAAGTTAAACAAGAATCTTATGTCGGTCATACGGGGAGGACGATGGAGGTACTCCATGAATACAACGAACAAGCTGTTGAGTGAGGCATACCCATTCGGATGCAATTGAGACGGAGCGATGTCCAGGTAAGCCAACACTTCTCTTATATAGTCGTTGAATGGAGGAAGTGTGCCGGCTGCACACGCATGCCGATTGAAAGCAGTATACCCCTCCGGGGGATTATGTGGCCTATCATCCGGTCCAGGCAACAACACCTCATCCAAAGATAAACCATGCCTTAAGCATATCCTCCCCAGCATGTCTTCGGAGATATTGGATGAGACGGAATCAGGTGGACTGTTAATGAAGGACGCGTTGGGCAACTCGTCCGGAGCCGGGCCAATAGCTTCGGTCTCGATGACCGGAATCTCAATTCTGGGAAGGATAGGGTTTTGAGTTTCTTGCAGCTGCGAACTTGACGGTTCCATCACTAGCTAACTCACGAGAAACCATCATTAGGTGACAAAAAGCCCGTGCATTCCCCAGTGTAAAGTGCGTGAATGTGTTGTGTAGTGCAAGTGCTGTGCGTGACTTGAGCAAATTTTGCGGAATTAAAGAAAACGTGCAAGCGACGAGATTCTGGAAGTCAGACAGGCATGACCGTCATCGCTAACCGTCACGACTGCGCCCTCCAGATGATAACGATCGATTCAAGATTAAAGAGTTCGTTGTACTTTTCTATTAAATAGCAGTTCCATCAACGAGCTTCGAAAGTCTGTCAAATATGCAGTTCTGTGATCAAGTTCAATTATGCAAGGCAGAAGCTCGTCGGAATCAAGTGTTCAAATATTCAGAAATTCTCTAAGTTCGTCAAGATTTAGTTCGTGAATCGATCGCTGCACTTTGTTTTCGTATCAGTTAAGGGGGATCACGCCGGTCAGCCTGGCCACATTCGAATCGATGCATTCGTATCGATCGTCTTGGGACAGGAATATTTCGTATCGATCGGGCTGGAGGGAGAGTGCTTCGTATCGATCGAGTTCAGGCTGATGCGTTCGTATCGATCGGGCTGAGTTGAGGATGCTTCGTAGTGATCGAATTCGAATCGATACATGTCGTATCGATCAAAGGCGAGCCAGTTCGCGTCGATCAGGCCTGCCAAATTCGCATCGATCTGAAAACAATGGCTTCGCGTCTATCGCCGCTTTCGTCTCCACATCGATGCGAACGTATGCAGTCCATATCGATTTGAACACTCCCGATCCAGGGCGATACGAAATGAGGAAACATTGATTTCCTTTGTGGCTCCTTCTTCCCCAAAAGGGTCTCAACTCCATGGCCACGCTCTGTCCCCCAATCTCGTTTTTTCTCGATCAGATCTCAGATTCATCACAACTGGCCGTGGAAGCAAGAAGAATGATTGAGATCTCGAGTTTCGTCATTATTTATACGATCCTATCCATTAAATACCTGATTTTTGCGATTACACACAGAGGATCGAAGGTTTGGTTCGATTCGAAAGCTCGTGGTTGTATCTCTCAGTCTATCGATACGAGAAGGCAGAAGACAACAGTAAAAGTAAAAGGTAAAAAAGTGAGAAATGGCAAAGTCCCAGATATTTATACGAGGCCTAGGACGGAACCGAGTCGATTCGACTCCCAGTCAATTTAACCGGTCGCAACCAGTCAAACAGCACATCGATGCGAGCGTTCGCATCAAACCCACTAACCTTTATCGGTTCGAAGCGCACAGGGAGGCCACGTGAATACGATGGGTAGGTGCACGCGCTTTCCTCGCATCCATCAAGCTGTGCATTCATCGAGGCGAAATGTTCACCAGACACCATCGTTTCGAAGCGTCCAGGTTTTGAGCCATCGATTCGAAACAGAGCAGATCTGTTGATACGAGCGTCAATTTCGTATCCATCAGTATCTATCGATGCGAACATCCATTTCGTATCCACCAGATATCATCAATTCGAACCAGAATTCACCTCCATTTGTGACCATCGATACGAACGATTGTCTTCGTATCCATCAAATCAACCCATATCGATACAAAAGAAGGCTTTTTGACTTTGAGCATCGACTCGTAAGCAGACCGATACGAGAGAATGGATAAGGGGTACGACTTCCAAAGCTATTCGAAGAAGGCCTGCAGCTTTTCAAAGCACGTCATGTTTTCACAAGACGTACTTTGGGGGGCAAATGTTATCCCGCCTTTTGGCAAGGCCAGGACATCAAGAAGCCGACTAGAGAGCAAGGATAGCACGCCATGGATATCACTGAATTTTGTCCGAGCCCGGAGTGAGCTACAATTGATAGGACACGACAAGAAAGGCCATAGAGATCAGCACCTCAAATTTCAAGTCGATCCGGACTCATACACTCAAGTTATGATCGAGTCAAATTGGAGGGAAAGAGCCCAGATTTCGTATCCATCACTCTGGGTGATTTCGTATCCATCACCGAAGCCCCAGTTCGAATCCATCATGCTTCGTATCGATCAGCTCCGGATCCATCGAGGTACCCAGGTTCGACTCGATTTTCTTCGTATCCATCGATTTCGTATCGATGGACTTCACACATACCAGCAATTGAAGGACTTCGTATCCTTCAGCCAACACTTGCTTCATATCCATCAGTCAGTGTTTGCTTCGTATCCATCAGCCAACACTTGCTTCGTATCCATCAGCCAGTGTTTGCTTCGTATCCATCAGCCAATACTTGCTTCGTATCCATCAGCCAGTGTTTGCTTCGTATCCATCAGCCAACACTTGCTTCGTATCCATCAGCCAGTGTTTGCTTCGTATCCATGGATGAAGTCCTACTCGAAACCATCAGGTCAACCAGCTTGGATAACGTGTCACCTCTCGAAGGAAACGGGGCAAGATACATGGAGTCGAAGCGGTCAACACGGAGCAAATACCGGATCGAGATGAAGAGCGCACACCACGGCATCCCTCGATGCGAATGCGCCGAGATATATGGAGTCGACGCGGTCGACTCGGAGTGAAGGGCGGATCGAAGCGAGGCGCGCGCACCACATCACCTTGAGAGCGCGTGCAATCATCGAGACGAAAGGATGGAGTCGAAGCAATGGAGACGAGCAGAACAGCCAGCGTTAAAATCCATCTCGTATCGACGATATCTCTGAATCCACTGATCCAAACACCATGAGATTTTAAATGAAGGCTGCACACATAACAAGGAATGTCTCCACCAATTTTGAGCTCAATTGGAAGTAATCCTGATCGATACGAAATGATTTCGTATCGATCACAGATTGGCTTGAAACTCTCTGGAAGTGGTCGAATGGGCCCCCTCACGTGTCAGGCCAAGTCTCCCGGGGTTTGAGCGAAATCCAAGCCTCCTACGCCTATAAATAGAGCCCCAGAATCAACGGAAAAAGGATCTTTTTTCTCTGAAGCGCCCAGACTCTGCCGGATTGAGATTTGCATCATACTTTTGCTGTCAATTTCGAATTCTAAACCGTAATCCGCTGTTCATCGCTGTAAACGCTTGTAATCATTGAAAGAGAATCAATAAAATCATCAAAACTTCATAGTGGACGTAGGCTATACGCCGAACCACTCTAAACTGCTTGTCTGTTAACTTTGCATTCATATTTGTTGGAGTTTTTGTTAGATAATCTCTGTTTTACATTTATAATCTTCATTTTATCTCTTCAAACAACTCCCGAAGAGTGTTGTGCCCATTTTTGGTACAAACAGCCGTCATAGCCGTAGAACTCACTGAGAGCTTCGTTTTGACTGGTTATGGCTCCCGTTACTCTAAACGAGCCAACAGTTATGGCCGTACGAAGAATCGATATCCACAGGGGGCAACATTCGCGGTGCAAGGTGCAACATTCATCCAAAAAGCCGAAACAGCACCGTTCGACTTTTTGAAGTGGGTGCAGGGATTTTGAAATGGAACAGTACCATGGTGCACCACTCTCCAGGGAAGGTGAATCGAAGACCATCCATGGTGCTCCCGTTTTAACGTAAAAATTCACGTGATGGAAAACAGAAGGCCAAAAAACATCAGAGACCCGAATTAGGTTCGGATAGCCTTTTTTGGGTAAGAAACTATCCATTGATGGCTTACAGCCATCAAATCCGTAGAACTCACTAAGAGCTTCGTTTTGACTAGTTATGGCTCCCGTAACTCTAAACAAGCCAAGAGTTATGGCCGTCTGAAGAATCGATATCCATAGTGTGCAACATTCGCGGTGCAAGGTGCAACATTCGTCCAAAAAGCCAAAACAGCGCCGTACGACTTTTAGAAGTGGGTGCAGGGATTTGAAATGGAACAGTACCATGGTGCACCACTCTCCAGGGAAGGTAAATCGAAGACCAGCCACGGTGATCCCGTTTTAACGTAAAAATTCACGTGATGAAAAACAGAAGGCCAAAAAACTTCAGAGACCCGATAGAGGTTCGGATAGCCTTTTTTGGGTACGAAACTATCCATTGACGACTTACAGCCGTCAAAGCCATAGAACTCACTAAGAGCTTCGTTTTGACTGGTTATGGCTCCCGTAACTCTAAACGAGCCAACAGTTATGGCCGTCCGAAGAATCAATATCCACAGGGTGCAACATCTGCGGTGCAAGGTGCAACTTTCATCCAAAAAGCTGAAACAGCGCCGTTCGACTTTTAGAAATGGGTGCAGGGATTTGAAATGGAACAGTACCATGGTGCACCACTCTCCAGTGAAGGTAAATCGAAGACCATCCACGGTGATCCCGTTTTAACGTAAAAATTCACGTGATGGAAAACAGAAGGCCAAAAAACTTTTGAGACCCAATTGAGGTTCGGATAGCTTTTTTGGGTATGAAACTATCCATTGACGGCTTACAGCCGTCAAAGCTATAGAACTCACTAAGAGCTTAGGTATGACTGGTTATGGCTCCCGTAACTCTAAACGAACCAAGAGTTATGGTCGTCCGAAGAATCGATATCTACATGGTGCAACATTTGCGGTGCAAGATGTAACATTCGTCCAAAAAGCCGAAACAGCGCCGTTCGACTTTTAGAAATGGGTGCAGGGATTTGTAATAGAATAGTACCATGGTGCACCACTCTCCAGGGAAGGTAAATCGAAGACCATCCACGGTGATCCCGTTTTAACGTAAAAATTCACGAGATGGAAAACCGAAGGCCGAAAAAATTCAAAGACCCGATTGAGGTTCGGATAGCCTTTTTTGTGTATGAAACTATCCATTGATGGCTTACAGCCGTCAAATCTATAGAACTCACTGAGAGCTTCGTTTTGACTGGTTATATCTCCCGTAACTCTAAACGAGCCAACAGTTATGGCCGTACGAAGAATCGATATCCACAGGGTGCAACATTCGCGGTGCAAGGTGCAACATTCGTCCAAAAAGCTGAAACAGCACCGTTCGACTTTTAGAAATGAGTGCAGGGATTTGAAATGGAATAGTACCATGGTGCACCACTATCCAGGGAAGTTAAATCGAAGACCAGCCACGGTGATCCCGTTTTAACGTAAAAATTCACGTGATGGAAAACAGAAGGACAGAAAACTTCAGAGTCAAGATTGAGGTTCGGATAGCCTTTTTTGGGTATGAAACTATCCACTGACGGCTTACAGCCGTCAAAGCCGTAGAACTCACTGAGAGCTTCGTTTTGACTGGTTATGGCTCCCGTAACTCTAAACGAGCCAACAGTTATGGCCGTCCGAAGAATTGATATCCACAGGGTGCAACATTCGCGGTGCAAGGTGCAACATTCGTCCAATAAGCCGAAACAGCACCGTTCGACTTTTAGAAATGGGTGTAGGGATTTGAAATGGAACAGTACCATGGTGCACCACTATCCAGGGAAGGTAAATTGAAGACCAGCCACGGTGATCCCGTTTTAACGTAAAAATTCACGTGATGGAAAACAGAAGGACAAAAAACTTCAAAGACACGATTGAGGTTCGGATAGCCTTTTATGGGTATGAAACTATCCATTGACGGCTTACAGCCGTTTAAGTTGTAGAACTCAATGAGAGCTTCGTTTTGACTGGTTATGGCTCCAGTAACTCTAAACGAGCCAACAGTTATGGCCGTCCGAAGAATCGATATCCACAGGGTGCAACATTCGCGGTGCAACGTGCAACATTCGTCCAAAAAGCCGAAACAGCGCCGTTCGACTTTTAGAAATGGATGTAGGGATTTGAAATGGAATAGTACCATGGTGCACCACTATCCAGGGAAGGTAAATCGAAGACCAGCCACGGTGATCCCGTTTTAACGTAAAAATTCACGTGATGGAAAACAGAAGGCCAAAAAACTTCAGAGACCCGATTGAGGTTCGGATAGCATTTTTTGGGTATGAAACTATCCATTTATGGCTTACAGCCGTCATAGCTGTAGAACTCACTAAGAGCTTCTATTTGACTGGTTATGGCTCCCGTAACTCTAAACGAGCCAACAGTTATGGCCGTCCGAAGAATCGATATCCACAGGGTGCAACATTCGCGGTGCAAGGTGCAACGTTCATCCAAAAAGCCGAAACAGCGCCGTTCGACTATTAGAACTGGGTGCAGGGATTTGAAATGGAACAGTACCATGGTGCACCACTCTCCAGGGAAGGTAAATCGAAGACCATCCATGGTGATCCCGTTTTAACGTAAAAATTCACGTGATGGAAAACAGAAGGCCAAAAAACAACATAGACCCGATTGAGGTTCGGATAGCCTTTTTTGAGTATGATACTATCCACTGACGGCTTACAACCATCAAAGCCATAGAACTCACTGATAGCTTCGTTTTGACTAGTTATGGCTCCTGTAACTCTAAACGAGCCATGAGTTATGGTCGTCCGAAGAATCGATATCCACAGGGTGCAACATTCGCGGTGCAAGGTGCAACATTCGTCCAAAAAGCCGAAACAGCACCGTTCGACTTTTAGAAATGGGTACAGGGATTTGAAATGGAAAAGTACCATGGTGCACCACTCTCCAGGGAAGGTAAATCGAAGACCAGCCACGGTGATCCCGTTTTAACGTAAAAATTCACGTGATGGAAAACAGAAGGCCAAAAAACTTCAGAGACCCGATTGAGGTTCGGATAGCCTTTTTTGGGTATGAAACTATCCATTGACGGCTTATAGCCGTCATAGCTGTAGAACTCACTGAGAGCTTCATTTTGACTGGTTACGGCTCCCATAACTCTAAACGAGCCAACAGTTATGGCCGTCCGAAGAATCGATATCCACAGGGTGCAACATTCGCGGTGCAAGGTGCAACATTCATCCAAAAAGCCGAAACAGCGTCGTTCGACTTTTAGAAGTGGGTGTAGGGATTTGAAATGGAACAGTACCATGGTGCACCACTCTCTAGGGAAGGTAAATCGAAGACCATCCACGGTGATCCCGTTTTAACGTAAAAATTCAAGTGATGGAAAACAGAAGGCCAAAAAACATCAAAGACCCGATTGAGGTTCAGATAGCCTTTTTTGGGTATGAAACTATCCACTGACGGCTTACAACCATGAAAGCCGTAAAACTCACTGAGAGCTTCGTTTTGACTGGTTATGGCTCCCGTAACTCTAAACGAGCCAACAGTTATGGCCGTCCAAAGAATCGATATCCACAGGGTGCAACATTCGCGGTGCAAGGTGCAACATTCGTCCAAAAAGCCGAAACAGCGCCGTTCGACTTTTAGAACTGGGTGCAGGAATTTGAATTGGAACAGTACCATGGTGCACCACTATCTAGGGAAGGTAAATTGAAGACCAGCCACGGTGATCCCGTTTTAACGTAAAAATTCACGTGATGGAAAACAGAAGGCCAAAAAACTTCAGAGACCCGATTGAGGTTCGGATAGCCTTTTTTGGGTATGAAACTATCCATTGACAGCTTACAGCCGTCAAAGATGTAGAACTCACTGAGAGCTTCGTTTTGACTGGTTATGGCTCCCGTAATCTAAACGAGCCAACAGTTATGGCCGTCCGAAGAATCGATATCCACAAGGTGCAACATTCGCGGTGCAAGGTGCAACATTCGTCCAAAAAACCGAAACAACGCCGTTCGACTTTTAGAAATGGGTGTAGGGATTTGAAATGAAACAGTACCATGGTGCACCACTATCCAGGGAAGGCAAATCGAAGACCAGCCACGGTGATCCCGTTTTAACGTAAAAATTCACGTGATGGAAAATAGAAGGACAAAAAACTTCAAAGACCCGATTGAGGTTCGTATCGCATTTTTTGGGTATGAAACTATCCATTGATGGCTTACAGCCGTCAAAGCTGTAGAACTCACTGAGAGCTTCGTTTTGACTGGTTATGGCTCCCGTAACTCTAAACGAGCCAACAGTTATGGCCGTCCGAAGAATCGATATCCACAGGGTGCAACATTCGCGGTGCAAGGTGCAACATTCGTCCAAAAAGCCGAAATAGCGCCGTTCGACTTTTAGAAATGGGTGCAGGGATTTGAAATGGAATAGTACCATGGTGCACCACTATCCAGGGAAGGTAAATCGAAGACCAGCCACGGTGATCCCGTTTTAACGTAAAAATTCACGTGATGGAAAACAGAAGGCCAAAAAACTTCAGAGACCCGATTGAGGTTTGGATAGCCTTTTTTGGGTATGAAACTATCCATTGACGGCTTACAGCCATTATAGCTGTAGAACTCACAGAGAGCTTCGTTTTGACTGGTTATGGCTCCCGTAACTCTAAACGAGCCAACAGTTATGGCCGTCCGAAGAATCGATATCCACAGGGTGCAACATTCGCGGTGCAAGGTGCAACATTCATCCAAAAAGCCAAAACAGCGCCATTCGACTTTTAGAAGTGGGTGCAGGGATTTGAAATGGAACAGTACCATGGTGCACCACTCTCCAGGGAAGGTAAATCGAAGACCATCCACGGTGATCCCGTTTTAACGTAAAAATTCACGTGATGGAAAACAGAAGGCCAAAAAACATCATAGACCCGATTGAGGTTCGGATAGCCTTTTTTGGGTATGATACTATACACTGACGGCTTACAACCGTCAAAGCCGTAGAACTCACTGAGAGCTTCGTTTTGACTAGTTATGGCTCCTGTAACTCTAACCGAGCCAAGAGTTATGGCCGTCCGAAGAATCGATATCCACAGGGTGCAACATTCGCGGTGCAAGGTGCAACATTCGTCCAAAAAGCCAAAACAGCACCGTTCGACTTTTAGAAATGGGTACAGGGATTTGAAATGGAAAAGTACCATGGTGCACCACTCTCCAGGGAAGGTAAATCGAAGACCAGCCACGGTGATCCCGTATTAACGTAAAAATTCACTTGATGGAAAACAGAAGGCCAAAAAACTTCAGAGACCCGATTGAGGTTCGGATAGCCTTTTTTGGGTATGAAACTATCCATTGACGGCTTACTGCCGTCATAGCTGTAGAACTCACTGAGAGCTTTGTTTTGACTGGTTATGGCTCCCGTAACTCTAAACGAGCCAACAGTTATGACCGTCCGAAGAATCGATATCCACAGGGTGCAACATTCGCGGTGCAAGGTGCAACATTCATCCAAAAAGCCGAAACAGCGCCGTTCGACTTTTAGAACTGGGTGCAGGGATTTGAAATGGAACAGTACCATGGTGCACCACTCTCCAGGGAAGGTAAATCGAAGACCATCCACGGTGATCCCGTTTTAACGTAAAAATTCACGTGATGGAAAACAGAAGGCCAAAAAACATCAGAGACCCGATTGAGGTTCGGATAGCCTTTTTTGGGTATGATACTATCCACTGACGGCTTACAACCATCAAAGCCGTAGAACTCACTGAGAGCTTCGTTTTGACTGGTTATGGCCCCCGTAACTCTAAACGAGCCAAGAGTTATGGCCGTCCGAAGAATCGATATCCACAGGGTGCAACATTCGCGGTGCAAGGTGCAACATTCATCCAAAAAGCAGAAACAACACCGTTCGACTTTTAGAAATGGGTACAGGGATTTGAAATGGAAAAGTACCATGGTGCACCACTCTCCAGGGAAGGTATATCGAAGACCAGCCACGGTGATCCCGTTTTAACGTAAAAATTCACGTGATGGAAAACAGAAGGCCAAAAAACTTCAGAGACCCGATTGAGGTTCGGATAGCCTTTTTTGGGTATGAAACTATCCATTGACGGCTTACAGCCGTCATAGCTGTAGAACTCACTGTGAGCTTCGTTTTGACTGGTTATGGCTCCCGTAACTCTAAACGAGCCAACAGTTATGGCCGTCCGAAGAATCGATATCCACAGGGTGCAACATTCGCGGTGCAAGGTGCAACATTCATCCAAAAAGCCGAAACAGCGCCGTTCGACTTTTAGAAGTGGGTGCAGGGATTTGAAATGGAACAGTACCATGGTGCACCACTATCCAGGGAAGGTAAATCGAAGACCAGCCACGGTGATCCTGTTTTAACGTAAAAATTCACGTGATGGAAAACAGAAGGACAAAAAACTTCAAAGACATGATTGAGCTTCGGATAGCCTTTTTTGGGTATGAAACTATCCATTGACGGCTTACAGCCATTTAAGCTGTAGAACTCACTGAGAGCTTCGTTTTGACTGGTTATGGATCCCGTAACTCTAAACGAGCCAACAGTTATGGTCGTCCGAAGAATCGATATCCACAGGGTGCAACATTCGCGGTGCAAGGTGCAACATTCGTCCAAAAATCCAAAACAGCGCCGTTCGACTTTTAGAAATGGGTGCATGGATTTGAAATGGAACAGTACCATGGTGCACCACTATCCAGGGAAGGTAAATCGAAGAACGTCCACGGTGATCCCGTTTTAACGTAAAAATTCACGTGATGGAAAACAGAAGGACAAAAAACTTCAGAGACCCGATTGAGGTTCGGATAGCCTTTTTTGGGTATGAAACTATCCATTGATGGCTTACTGCCGTCAAAGCTGTAGAACTCACTGAGAGCTTCGTTTTGACTGGTTATGTCTCCTGTAACTCTAAACGAGCCAACAGTTATGGTCGTACGAAGAATCGATATCCACAGGGTGCAACATTCGCGGTGCAAGGTGCAACATTCGTCCAAAAAGCTGAAACAGCGCCCTTCGACTTTTAGAAGAAATGGGTGCGGGGATTTGAAATGGAATAGTACCATGGTGCACCACTATCCAGGGAAGGTAAATCGAAGACCAGCCACGGTGATCCCGTTTTAACGTAAAAATTCACGTGATGGAAAACAGAAGGACAAAAAACTTCAGAGTCACGATTGAGGTTCGGATAGCCTTTTTTGGGTATGAAACTATCCATTGACGGCTTACAGCCATCAAAGCCATAGAAATCACTGAGAGCTTCGTTTTGACTGGTTATGGCTCCCGTAACTCTAAACGAGCCAACAGTTATGACCGTCCGAAGAATCGATATCCATAGGGTGCAACATTCGCGATGCAAGGTGCAACATTCGTCCAAAAAGCCGAAACAACCCCGTTCGACTTTTAGAAATAGGTGCATGGATTTGAAATGGAACAGTACCATGGTGCACCACTATCCAGGGAAGGTCAATCGAAGACCAGCCATGGTGATCCTGTTTTAACGTAAAAATTCACGTGATGGAAAACAGAAGGACAAAAAACTTCAGAGACACGATTGAGTTCGGATAGCCTTTTATGGGTATGAAACTATCCATTGACGGCTTACAGCCGTTTAAGCTGTAGAACTCACTGAGAGCTTCGTTTTGACTGGTTATGGCTCCCGTAACTCTAAACGAGCCAACAGTTATGGCCGTCCGAAGAATCGATATCCACAGGGTGCAACATTCGCGGTGCAACGTGCAACATTCGTCCAAAAAGCCGAAACAGCGCCGTTCGACTTTTGAAAATAGGTGTAGGGATTTGAAATGGAACAGTACTATGGTGCACCACTATCCAGGGAAGGTAAATCGAAGACCAGCCATGGTGATCCCGTTTTAACGTAAAAATTCACGTGATGGAAAACAGAAGGACAAAAAACTTCAAAGACCCGATTGAGTTTCGGATAGCATTTTTTGGGTATGAAACTATCCATTGACGGCTTACAGCCATCAAAGCTGTAGAACTCACTGAGAGCTTCGTTTTGACTGGTTATGGCTCTCGTAACTCTAAACGAACCAACAGTTATGGCCGTCCGAAGAATCGATATCCACAGGGTGCAACATTCGCGGTGCAAGGTGCAACATTCATCCAAAAATCGGAAACAGCGCCGTTCGACTTTTAGAAATGGATGCAGGGATTTGAAATGGAATAGTACCATGGTGCACCACTATCCAGGGAAGGTAAATCGAAGACCAGCCACGGTGATCCCGTTTTAACGTAAAAATTCACGTGATGGAAAACAGAAGGCCAAAAAACTTCAGAGACCCGATTGAGGTTCGGATAGCCTTTTTTGGGTATGAAACTATCCATTGACGGCTTACAGCCGTCATAGCTGTAGAACTCACTGAGAGCTTTGTTTTGACTGGTTATGGCTCCCGTAACTCTAAACGAGCCAACAGTTATGGTCGTCCGAAGAATCGATATCCACAGGGTGCAACATTCGCGGTGCAAGGTGCAACATTCATCCAAAAAGCCAAAACAGCGCCGTTCGACTTTTAGAAGTGGGTGCAGGGATTTGAAATGGAATAGTACCATGGTGCACCACTCTCCAGGGAAGGTAAATCGAAGACCATCCACGGTGATCCCGTTTTAACGTAAAAATTCACGTGATGGAAAACAGAAGGACAAAAAACTTCAGAGACCCGATTGAGGTTCGGATAGCCTTTTTTGGGTATGAAACTATCCATTGATGGCTTACAGCCGTCAAAGCTGTAGAACTCACTGAGACCTTCGTTTTGACTTGTTATGTCTCCCGTAACTCTAAACGAGCAAACAGTTATGGCCGTACGAAGAATCGATATCCACAGGGTGCAACATTCGCGGTGCGAGGTGCAACATTCGTCCAAAAAGCTGAAACAGCGCCGTTCGACTTTTAGAAGAAATGGGTGTAGGGATTTGAAATGGAATAGTACCATGGTGCACCACTATCCAGGGAAGGTAAATCGAAGACCATCCACGGTGATCCCGTTTTAATGTAAAAATTCACGTGATGGAAAACAGAAGGACAAAAAACTTCAGAGTCACGATTGAGGTTTGGATAGCCTTTTTTGGGTATGAAACTATCCATTGACGGCTAACAGCCGTCAAAGCCGTAGAACTCACTGAGAGCTTCGTTTTGACTGGTTATGGCTCCCGTAACTCTAAACGAGCCAACAGTTATGGCCGTCCGAAGAATCGATATCCACAGGGTGCAACATTCGCGGTGCAAGGTGCAACATTCGTCCAAAAAGCCGAAACAGCCCCGTTCGACTTTTAGAAATGGGTGCAGGGATTTGAAATGGAACAGTACCACGGTGCACCACTATCCAGGGTAGGTAAATCGAAGACCAGCCACGGTGATCCCGTTTTAACGTAAAAATTCACGTGATGGAAAACAGAAGGCCAAAAAACTTCAGAGACCCGATTGAGGTTCGGATAGCCTTTTTTGGGTATGAAACTATCCATTGACGGCTTACAGCCGTTGAAGCTGTAGAACTCACTGAGAGCTTCGTTTTGACTAGTTATGGCTCCCGTAACTCTAAACGAGCCAACAGTTATGGCCGTCCGAAGAATCGATATCCACAGGGTGCAACATTCGCGGTGCAACGTGCAACATTCGTCCAAAAAGCCGAAACAGCGCCGTTCTACTTTTGAAAATGGGTGTAGGGATTTGAAATGGAATAGTACCATGGTGCACCACTATCCAGGGAAGGTAAATCGAAGACCAGCCATGGTGATCCCGTTTTAACGTAAAAATTCACGTGATGGAAAACAGTAGGACAAAAAACTTCAAAGACCCGATTGAGGTTCGGATAGCATTTTTTGGGTATGTAACTATCCATTGACGGCTTACAGCCGTCAAAGCTGTAGAACTCACTGAGAGCTTCGTTTTGACTGGTTATGGCTCCCGTAACTCTAAATGAGCCAACAGTTATGGCCGTCCGAAGAATCGATATCCACAGGGTGCAACATTCGCGGTGCAAGGTGCAACATTCATCCAAAAAGCCGAAACAGTGCCGTTCGACTTTTAGAAATGGATGCAGGGATTTGAAATGGAATAGTACCACGGTGCACCACTATCCAGGGAAGGTAAATCGAAGACCAGCCATGGTGATCCCGTTTTAACGTAAAAATTCACGTGATGGAAAACAGAAGGCCAAAAAACTTCAGAGACCCGATTGAGGTTCGGATAGCCTTTTTTGGGTATGAAACTATCCATTGACGGCTTATAGCCGTCATAGCTGTAGAACTCACTGAGAGCTTCGTTTTGACTGGTTATGGCTCCCGTAACTCTAAACGAGCATACAGTTATGGCCGTCCGAAGAATCGATATCCACAGGGTGCAACATTCGCGGTGCAAGGTGCAACATTCGTCCAAAAAGCCGAAACAGACCCGTTCGACTTTTAGAAATGGGTGCAGGGATTTGAAATGGAACAGTACCATGGTGCACCACTATCCAAGGAAGGTAAATCGAAGACCAGCCACGGTGATCCCGTTTTAACGTAAAAATTCACGTGATGGAAAATAGAAGGACAAAAAACTTCAGAGACACGATTGAGGTTCGGATAGCCTTTTATGGGTATGAAACTATCCATTGACGGCTTACAGCCGTTGAAGCTGTAGAACTCACTGAGAGCTTCGTTTTGACTAGTTATGGCTCCCGTAACTCTAAACGAGCCAACAGTTAGGGCCGTCCGAAGAATCGATATCCACAGGGTGCAACATTCGCGGTGCAACGTGCAACATTCGTCCAAAAAGCCAAAACAGCGCCGTTCGACTTTTGAAAATGGGTGTAGGGATTTGAAATGGAACAGTACCATGGTGCACCACTATCCAGGGAAGGTAAATCGAAGACCAGCCATGGTGATCCCGTTTTAACGTAAAAATTCACGTGATGGAAAACAGAAGGACAAAAAACTTCAAAGACCCGATTGAGGTTCGGATAGCATTTTTTGGGTATGAAACTATCCATTGACGGCTTATAGCCATCAAAGCTGTAGAACTCACTGAGAGCTTCGTTTTGACTGGTTATGGCTCCCGTAACTCTAAACGAGCCAACAGTTATGGCCGTCCGAAGAATCGATATCCACAGGGTGCAACATTCGCGGTGCAAGGTGCAACATTCATCCGAAAAGCCGAAACAACGCCGTTCGACTTTTAGAAATGGATGCAGGGATTTGAAATGGAATAGTACCATGGTGCACCACTCTCCAGGGAAGGTAAATCGAAGACCAGCCACGGTGATCCCGTTTTAACGTAAAAATTCACGTGATGGAAAACAGAAGGCCAAAAAACTTCAGAGACCCGATTGAGGTTCGGATAGCCTTTTTTGGGTATGAAACTATCCATTGACGGCTTACAGCCGTCATAGCTGTAGAACTCACTGAGAGCTTCGTTTTGACTGGTTATGGCTCCCGTAACTCTAAACGAGCCAACAGTTATGGCCGTCCGAAGAATCGATATCCACAGGGTGCAACATTCGCGGTGCAAGGTGCAACATTCATCCAAAAAGCCGAAACAGCGCCGTTCGACTATTAGAAGTGGGTGCAGGGATTTGAAATGGAATAGTACCATGGTGCACCACTCTCCAGGGAAGGTAAATCGAAGACCATCCACGGTGATCCCGTTTTAACGTAAAAATTCACGTGATGGAAAACAAAAGGCGAAAAAACATCAGAGACCCGATTGAGGTTCGGATAGCCTTTTTTGGGTATGAAACTATCCACTGACGGCTTACAACCATCAAAGCTGTATAACTCACTGAGAGCTTCGTTTTGACTGGTTATGGCTCCCGTAACTCTAAACGAGCCAACAGTTATGGCCTTCCGAAGAATCGATATCCATAGGGTGCAACATTCGCGGTGCAAGGTGCAACATTCATCCAAAAAGCCGAAATAGCGCCGTTCGACTTTTAGAAATGGATGCAGGGACTTGAAATGGAAAAGTACCATGGTGCACCACTATCCAAGGGAGGTAAATCGAAGACCAGCCACGGTGATCCCGTTTTAACGTAAAAATTCACGTGATGGAAAACAGAAGGCCAAAAAACTTCAAAGACCCGATTGAGGTTCAGATAGCCTTTTTTGGGTATGAAACTATCCATTGATGGCTTACAGCCATCATAGCTGTAGAACTCACTGAGAGCTTTGTTTTGACTGGTTATGGCTCCCGTAACTCTAAACGAGCCAACAGTTATGGCCGTCAGAAGAATCGTTATCCACAGGGTGCAACATTCGCGGTGCAAGGTGCAACATTCATCCAAAAAGCCGAAACAGCGCCGTTCGACTTTTAGAAATGGGTGCAGGGATTTGAAATGGAATAGTACCATGGTGCACCACTCTCCAGGGAAGGTAAATCGAAGACCATCCACGGTGATCCCGTTTTAACGTAAAAATTCACGTGATGGAAAACAGAAGGCCAAAAAACATCAGAGACCCGATTGAGGTTCGGATAGCCTTTTTTGGGTATGAAACTATCCACTGACGGCTTACAACCATCAAAGCCGTAGAACTCACTGAGAGCTTCGTTTTGACTGGTTATGGCTCCCGTAACTCTAAAAGAGCCAAGAGTTATGGCCGTCCAAAGAATCGATATCCACAGGGTGCAACATTCGCGGTGCAAGGTGCAACATTCGTCCAAAAAGCCAAAACAGCGCCGTTCGACTTTTAGAAATGGGTGCAGGGATTTAAAATGGAAAATTACCATGCTGCACCAATCTCCAGGGAAGGTAAATCGAAGACCATCCACGGTGATCCCGTTTTAACGTAAAAATTCACGTGATGGAAAACAGAAGGCCAAAAAACTTCAGAGACCCGATTGAGGTTCGGGTAGCATTTTTTGGGTATGAAACTATCCTTTGATGGCTTACAGCCGTCAAATCTATAGAACTCACTGAGAGCTTCGTTTTGACTGGTTATGGCTCCCGTAACTCTAAACGAGCCAACAGTTATGGCCGTCCGAAGAATCGATATCCACAGGGTGCAACATTCGCGGTGCAAGGTGCAACATTCGTCCAAAAAGCCGAAACAGCGCCGTTCGACTTTTAGAAATGGGCGCAGGGATTTGAAATGGAACAGTACCATGGTGCACCACTATCCAGGGAAGGTAAATCGAAGACCAGCCACGGTGATCCCGTTTTAACGTAAAAATTCACGTGATGGAAAACAGAAGGCCAAAAAACTTCAGAGACCCGATTGAGGTTCGGATAGCCTTTTTTGGGTATGAAACTATCCATTGACGGCTTACAGCCATCATAGCTGTAGAACTCACTGAGAGCTTCATTTTGACTGGTTATGGCTCCCGTAACTCTAAACGAGCCAACAGTTATGGTCGTCCGAAGAATCGATATCCACAAGGGGCAACATTCGCGGTGCAAGGTGCAACATTCGTCCAAAAAGCCAAAACAGCGCCGTTCGACTTTTAGAAATGGGTGTAGGGATTTGAAATGGAACAGTACCATGGTGCACCACTATCCAGGGAAGGTAAATCGAAGACCAGCCACGGTGATCCCGTTTTAACGTAAAAATTCACGTGATGGAAAATAGAAGGACAAAAAACTTCAGAGACCCGATTGAGGTTCGTATCGCATTTTTTGGGTATGAAACTATCCATTGATGGCTTACAGCCATCAAAGCTGTAGAACTCACTAAGAGCTTCGTTTTGACTGGTTATGGCTCCCGTAACTCTAAACGAGCCAACAGTTATGGCCGTCCGAAGAATCGATATCCACATGGTGCAACATTCGCGTTGCAAGGTGCAACATTCGTCCAAAAAGCCGAAACAGCGCCGTTCGACTTTTAGAAATGGGTGTAGGGATTTGAAATGGAACAGTACCATGGTGCACCACTATCCAGGGAAGGTAAATCGAAGACCAGCCACGGTGATCCCGTTTTAACGTAAAAATTCACGTGATGGAAAATAGAAGGACAAAAAACTTCAGAGACCCGATTGAGGTTCGTATCGCATTTTTTGGGTATGAAACTATCCATTGATGGCTTACAGCCGTCAAAGCTGTAGAACTCACTGAGAGCTTCGTTTTGACTGGTTATGGCTCCCGTAACTCTAAACGAGCCAACAGTTATGGCCGTCCGAAGAATCGATATCCACATGGTGCAACATTCGCGTTGCAAGGTGCAACATTCGTCCAAAAAGCCGAAACAGCGCCGTTCGACTTTTAGAAATGGGTGCAGGGATTTGAAATGGAAAAGAACCATGGTGCACCACTCTCCAGGGAAGGTAAATCGAAGACCATCCACGGTGATCCCATTTTAACGTAAAAATTCACGTGATGGAAAACAGAAGGCCAAAAAACTTCAGAGACACGATTGAGGTTCGGATAGCCTTTTTTGGCTATGAAACTATCCATTGACGGCTTACAGCCGTCATAGATGTAGAACTCACTGAGAGCTTCGTTTTGACTGGATATGGGTCCCGTAACTCTAAACGAGCCAACAGTTATGGCCGTCCGAAGAATCGATATCCACAGGGTGCAACATTCGCGGTGCAAGGTGCAACATTCATCCGAAAAGCCGAAACAACGCCGTTCGACTTTTAGAAATGGATGCAGGGATTTGAAATGGAATAGTACCATGGTGCACCACTCTCCAGGGAAGGTAAATCGAAGACCAGCCACGGTGATCCCGTTTTAACGTAAAAATTCACGTGATGGAAAACAGAAGGCCAAAAAACTTCAGAGACCCGATTGAGGTTCGGATAGCCTTTTTTGGGTATGAAACTATCCATTGACGGCTTACAGCCGTCAAAGCTGTAGAACTCACTGAGAGCTTCGTTTTGACTGGTTATGGCTCCCGTAACTCTAAACGAGCCAACAGTTATGGCCGTCCGAAGAATCGATATCCACAGGGTGCAACATTCGCGGTGCAAGGTGCAACATTCATCCAAAAAGCCGAAACAGCGCCGTTCGACTATTAGAAGTGGGTGCAGGGATTTGAAATGGAATAGTACCATGGTGCACCACTCTCCAGGGAAGGTAAATCGAAGACCATCCACGGTGATCCCGTTTTAACGTAAAAATTCACGTGATGGAAAACAAAAGGCGAAAAAACATCAGAGACCCGATTGAGGTTCGGATAGCCTTTTTTGGGTATGAAACTATCCACTGACGGCTTACAACCATCAAAGCTGTATAACTCACTGAGAGCTTCGTTTTGACTGGTTATGGCTCCCGTAACTCTAAACGAGCCAACAGTTATGGCCTTCCGAAGAATCGATATCCATAGGGTGCAACATTCGCGGTGCAAGGTGCAACATTCATCCAAAAAGCCGAAATAGCGCCGTTCGACTTTTAGAAATGGATGCAGGGACTTGAAATGGAAAAGTACCATGGTGCACCACTATCCAAGGGAGGTAAATCGAAGACCAGCCACGGTGATCCCGTTTTAACGTAAAAATTCACGTGATGGAAAACAGAAGGCCAAAAAACTTCAAAGACCCGATTGAGGTTCAGATAGCCTTTTTTGGGTATGAAACTATCCATTGATGGCTTACAGCCATCATAGCTGTAGAACTCACTGAGAGCTTTGTTTTGACTGGTTATGGCTCCCGTAACTCTAAACGAGCCAACAGTTATGGCCGTCAGAAGAATCGTTATCCACAGGGTGCAACATTCGCGGTGCAAGGTGCAACATTCATCCAAAAAGCCGAAACAGCGCCGTTCGACTTTTAGAAATGGGTGCAGGGATTTGAAATGGAATAGTACCATGGTGCACCACTCTCCAGGGAAGGTAAATCGAAGACCATCCACGGTGATCCCGTTTTAACGTAAAAATTCACGTGATGGAAAACAGAAGGCCAAAAAACATCAGAGACCCGATTGAGGTTCGGATAGCCTTTTTTGGGTATGAAACTATCCACTGACGGCTTACAACCATCAAAGCCGTAGAACTCACTGAGAGCTTCGTTTTGACTGGTTATGGCTCCCGTAACTCTAAAAGAGCCAAGAGTTATGGCCGTCCAAAGAATCGATATCCACAGGGTGCAACATTCGCGGTGCAAGGTGCAACATTCGTCCAAAAAGCCAAAACAGCGCCGTTCGACTTTTAGAAATGGGTGCAGGGATTTAAAATGGAAAATTACCATGCTGCACCAATCTCCAGGGAAGGTAAATCGAAGACCATCCACGGTGATCCCGTTTTAACGTAAAAATTCACGTGATGGAAAACAGAAGGCCAAAAAACTTCAGAGACCCGATTGAGGTTCGGGTAGCATTTTTTGGGTATGAAACTATCCTTTGATGGCTTACAGCCGTCAAATCTATAGAACTCACTGAGAGCTTCGTTTTGACTGGTTATGGCTCCCGTAACTCTAAACGAGCCAACAGTTATGGCCGTCCGAAGAATCGATATCCACAGGGTGCAACATTCGCGGTGCAAGGTGCAACATTCGTCCAAAAAGCCGAAACAGCGCCGTTCGACTTTTAGAAATGGGCGCAGGGATTTGAAATGGAACAGTACCATGGTGCACCACTATCCAGGGAAGGTAAATCGAAGACCAGCCACGGTGATCCCGTTTTAACGTAAAAATTCACGTGATGGAAAACAGAAGGCCAAAAAACTTCAGAGACCCGATTGAGGTTCGGATAGCCTTTTTTGGGTATGAAACTATCCATTGACGGCTTACAGCCGTCATAGCTGTAGAACTCACTGAGAGCTTCATTTTGACTGGTTATGGCTCCCGTAATTCTAAACGAGCCAACAGTTATGGTCGTCCGAAGAATCGATATCCACAAGGGGCAACATTCGCGGTGCAAGGTGCAACATTCGTCCAAAAAGCCAAAACAGCGCCGTTCGACTTTTAGAAATGGGTGTAGGGATTTGAAATGGAACAGTACCATGGTGCACCACTATCCAGGGAAGGTAAATCGAAGACCAGCCACGGTGATCCCGTTTTAACGTAAAAATTCACGTGATGGAAAATAGAAGGACAAAAAACTTCAGAGACCCGATTGAGGTTCGTATCGCATTTTTTGGGTATGAAACTATCCATTGATGGCTTAGAGCCATCAAAGCTGTAGAACTCACTAAGAGCTTCGTTTTGACTGGTTATGGCTCCCGTAACTCTAAACGAGCCAACAGTTATGGTCGTCCGAAGAATCGATATCCACATGGTGCAACATTCGCGTTGCAAGGTGCAACATTCGTCCAAAAAGCCGAAACAGCGCCGTTCGACTTTTAGAAATGGGTGTAGGGATTTGAAATGGAACAGTACCATGGTGCACCACTATCCAGGGAAGGTAAATCGAAGACCAGCCACGGTGATCCCGTTTTAACGTAAAAATTCACGTGATGGAAAATAGAAGGACAAAAAACTTCAGAGACCCGATTGAGGTTCGTATCGCATTTTTTGGGTATGAAACTATCCATTGATGGCTTACAGCCGTCAAAGCTGTAGAACTCACTGAGAGCTTCGTTTTGACTGGTTATGGCTCCCGTAACTCTAAACGAGCCAACAGTTATGGCCGTCCGAAGAATCTATATCCACATGGTGCAACATTCGCGTTGCAAGGTGCAACATTCGTCCAAAAAGCCGAAACAGCGCCGTTCGACTTTTAGAAATGGGTGCAGGGATTTGAAATGGAAAAGAACCATGGTGCACCACTCTCCAGGGAAGGTAAATCGAAGACCATCCACGGTGATCCCGTTTTAACGTAAAAATTCACGTGATGGAAAACAGAAGGCCAAAAAACTTCAGAGACACGATTGAGGTTCGGATAGCCTTTTTTGGCTATGAAACTATCCATTGACGGCTTACAGCCGTCATAGATGTAGAACTCACTGAGAGCTTCGTTTTGACTGGATATGGGTCCCGTAACTCTAAACGAGCCAACAGTTATGGCCGTCCGAAGAATCGATATCCACAAGGGGCAACATTCGCGGTGCAAGGTGCAACATTCGTCCAAAAAGCCGATACAGCGCCGTTCGACTTTTAGAAATGGGTGTAGGGATTTGAAATGGAACAGTACCATGGTGCACCACTATCCAGGGAAGGTAAATCGAAGACCAGCCACGGTGATCCCGTTTTAACGTAAAAATTCACGTGATGGAAAATAGAAGGACAAAAAACTTCAGAGACCCGATTGAGGTTCGTATCGCATTTTTTGGGTATGAAACTATCCATTGATGGCTTACAGCCGTCAAAGCTGTAGAACTCACTGAGAGCTTCGTTTTGACTGGTTATGGCTCCCGTAACTCTAAACGAGCCAACAGTTATGGCCGTCCGAAGAATCGATATCCACATGGTGCAACATTCGCGTTGCAAGGTGCAACATTCGTCCAAAAAGCCGAAACAGCGCCGTTCGACTTTTAGAAATGGGTGCAGGGATTTGAAATGGAAAAGTACCATGGTGCACCACTCTCCAGGGAAGGTAAATCGAAGACCAGCCACGGTGATCCCGTTTTAACGTAAAAATTCACGTGATGGAAAACAGAAGGCCAAAAAACTTCAGAGACCCGATTGAGGTTCGGATAGCCTTTTTTGGGTATGAAACTATCCATTGACGGCTTACAGCCGTCATAGCTGTAGAACTCACTGAGAGCTTCATTTTGACTGGTTATGGCTCCCGTAATTCTAAACGAGCCAACAGTTATGGTCGTCCGAAGAATCGATATCCACAAGGGGCAACATTCGCGGTGCAAGGTGCAACATTCGTCCAAAAAGCCAAAACAGCGCCGTTCGACTTTTAGAAATGGGTGTAGGGATTTGAAATGGAACAGTACCATGGTGCACCACTATCCAGGGAAGGTAAATCGAAGACCAGCCACGGTGATCCCGTTTTAACGTAAAAATTCACGTGATGGAAAATAGAAGGACAAAAAACTTCAGAGACCCGATTGAGGTTCGTATCGCATTTTTTGGGTATGAAACTATCCATTGATGGCTTAGAGCCATCAAAGCTGTAGAACTCACTAAGAGCTTCGTTTTGACTGGTTATGGCTCCCGTAACTCTAAACGAGCCAACAGTTATGGCCGTCCGAAGAATCGATATCCACATGGTGCAACATTCGCGTTGCAAGGTGCAACATTCGTCCAAAAAGCCGAAACAGCGCCGTTCGACTTTTAGAAATGGGTGTAGGGATTTGAAATGGAACAGTACCATGGTGCACCACTATCCAGGGAAGGTAAATCGAAGACCAGCCACGGTGATCCCGTTTTAACGTAAAAATTCACGTGATGGAAAATAGAAGGACAAAAAACTTCAGAGACCCGATTGAGGTTCGTATCGCATTTTTTGGGTATGAAACTATCCATTGATGGCTTACAGCCGTCAAAGCTGTAGAACTCACTGAGAGCTTCGTTTTGACTGGTTATGGCTCCCGTAACTCTAAACGAGCCAACAGTTATGGCCGTCCGAAGAATCGATATCCACATGGTGCAACATTCGCGTTGCAAGGTGCAACATTCGTCCAAAAAGCCGAAACAGCGCCGTTCGACTTTTAGAAATGGGTGCAGGGATTTGAAATGGAAAAGAACCATGGTGCACCACTCTCCAGGGAAGGTAAATCGAAGACCATCCACGGTGATCCCGTTTTAACGTAAAAATTCACGTGATGGAAAACAGAAGGCCAAAAAACTTCAGAGACACGATTGAGGTTCGGATAGCCTTTTTTGGCTATGAAACTATCCATTGACGGCTTACAGCCGTCATAGATGTAGAACTCACTGAGAGCTTCGTTTTGACTGGATATGGGTCCCGTAACTCTAAACGAGCCAACAGTTATGGCCGTCCGAAGAATCGATATCCACAAGGGGCAACATTCGCGGTGCAAGGTGCAACATTCGTCCAAAAAGCCGATACAGCGCCGTTCGACTTTTAGAAATGGGTGTAGGGATTTGAAATGGAACAGTACCATGGTGCACCACTATCCAGGGAAGGTAAATCGAAGACCAGCCACGGTGATCCCGTTTTAACGTAAAAATTCACGTGATGGAAAATAGAAGGACAAAAAACTTCAGAGACCCGATTGAGGTTCGTATCGCATTTTTTGGGTATGAAACTATCCATTGATGGCTTACAGCCGTCAAAGCTGTAGAACTCACTGAGAGCTTCGTTTTGACTGGTTATGGCTCCCGTAACTCTAAACGAGCCAACAGTTATGGCCGTCCGAAGAATCGATATCCACATGGTGCAACATTCGCGTTGCAAGGTGCAACATTCGTCCAAAAAGCCGAAACAGCGCCGTTCGACTTTTAGAAATGGGTGCAGGGATTTGAAATGGAAAAGTACCATGGTGCACCACTCTCCAGGGAAGGTAAATCGAAGACCAGCCACGGTGATCCCGTTTTAACGTAAAAATTCACGTGATGGAAAACAGAAGGCCAAAAAACTTCAGAGACCCGATTGAGGTTCGGATAGCCTTTTTTGGGTATGAAACTATCCATTGACGGCTTACAGCCATCATAGCTGTAGAACTCACTGAGAGCTTCATTTTGACTGGTTATGGCTCCCGTAATTCTAAACGAGCCAACAGTTATGGTCGTCCGAAGAATCGATATCCACAAGGGGCAACATTCGCGGTGCAAGGTGCAACATTCGTCCAAAAAGCCAAAACAGCGCCGTTCGACTTTTAGAAATGGGTGTAGGGATTTGAAATGGAACAGTACCATGGTGCACCACTATCCAGGGAAGGTAAATCGAAGACCAGCCACGGTGATCCCGTTTTAACGTAAAAATTCACGTGATGGAAAATAGAAGGACAAAAAACTTCAGAGACCCGATTGAGGTTCGTATCGCATTTTTTGGGTATGAAACTATCCATTGATGGCTTAGAGCCATCAAAGCTGTAGAACTCACTAAGAGCTTCGTTTTGACTGGTTATGGCTCCCGTAACTCTAAACGAGCCAACAGTTATGGCCGTCCGAAGAATCGATATCCACATGGTGCAACATTCGCGTTGCAAGGTGCAACATTCGTCCAAAAAGCCGAAACAGCGCCGTTCGACTTTTAGAAATGGGTGTAGGGATTTGAAATGGAACAGTACCATGGTGCACCACTATCCAGGGAAGGTAAATCGAAGACCAGCCACGGTGATCCCGTTTTAACGTAAAAATTCACGTGATGGAAAATAGAAGGACAAAAAACTTCAGAGACCCGATTGAGGTTCGTATCGCATTTTTTGGGTATGAAACTATCCATTGATGGCTTACAGCCGTCAAAGCTGTAGAACTCACTGAGAGCTTCGTTTTGACTGGTTATGGCTCCCGTAACTCTAAACGAGCCAACAGTTATGGCCGTCCGAAGAATCGATATCCACATGGTGCAACATTCGCGTTGCAAGGTGCAACATTCGTCCAAAAAGCCGAAACAGCGCCGTTCGACTTTTAGAAATGGGTGCAGGGATTTGAAATGGAAAAGAACCATGGTGCACCACTCTCCAGGGAAGGTAAATCGAAGACCATCCACGGTGATCCCGTTTTAACGTAAAAATTCACGTGATGGAAAACAGAAGGCCAAAAAACTTCAGAGACACGATTGAGGTTCGGATAGCCTTTTTTGGCTATGAAACTATCCATTGACGGCTTACAGCCGTCATAGATGTAGAACTCACTGAGAGCTTCGTTTTGACTGGATATGGGTCCCGTAACTCTAAACGAGCCAACAGTTATGGCCGTCCGAAGAATCGATATCCACAAGGGGCAACATTCGCGGTGCAAGGTGCAACATTCGTCCAAAAAGCCGATACAGCGCCGTTCGACTTTTAGAAATGGGTGTAGGGATTTGAAATGGAACAGTACCATGGTGCACCACTATCCAGGGAAGGTAAATCGAAGACCAGCCACGGTGATCCCGTTTTAACGTAAAAATTCACGTGATGGAAAATAGAAGGACAAAAAACTTCAGAGACCCGATTGAGGTTCGTATCGCATTTTTTGGGTATGAAACTATCCATTGATGGCTTACAGCCGTCAAAGCTGTAGAACTCACTGAGAGCTTCGTTTTGACTGGTTATGGCTCCCGTAACTCTAAACGAGCCAACAGTTATGGCCGTCCGAAGAATCGATATCCACATGGTGCAACATTCGCGTTGCAAGGTGCAACATTCGTCCAAAAAGCCGAAACAGCGCCGTTCGACTTTTAGAAATGGGTGCAGGGATTTGAAATGGAAAAGTACCATGGTGCACCACTCTCCAGGGAAGGTAAATCGAAGACCATCCACGGTGATCCCGTTTTAACGTAAAAATTCACGTGATGGAAAACAGAAGGCCAAAAAACTTCAGAGACCCGATTGAGGTCCAGATAGCATTTTTTGGGTATGAAACTATCCATTGACGGCTTACAGCCATCAAAGCTGTAGAACTCACTAAGAGCTTCGTTTTGACTGGTTATGGCTCCCGTAACTCTAAACGAGCCAACAGTTATGGCCGTCCGAAGAATCGATATCCACAGGGTGCAACATTCGCGGTGCAAGGTGCAACATTCATCCAAAAAGCCGAAACAGCGCCGTTCGACTTTTAGAAATGGATGCAGGGATTTGAAATGGAAAAGTACCATGGTGCACCACTATCCAGGGAAGGTAAATCGAAGACCAGCCACGGTGATCCCGTTTTAACGTAAAAATTCACGTGATGGAAAACATAAGGCCAAAAAACTTCAGAGACCCGATTGAGGTTCGGATAGCCTTTTTTGGGTATGAAACTATCCATTGACGGCTTACAGCCATCATAGCTGTAGAACTCACTGAGAGCTTTGTTTTGACTGGTTATGGCTCCCGTAACTCTAAACGAGCCAACAGTTATGGCCGTCCGAAGAATCGTTATCCACAAGGTGCAACATTCGCGGTGCAAGGTGCAACATTCATCCAAAAAGCCGAAACAGCGCCGTTCGACTTTTTGAAGTGGGTGCAGGGATTTGAAATGGAATAGTACCATGGTGCACCACTCTCCAGGGAAGGTAAATCGAAGACCATCCTCGGTGATCCCGTTTTAACGTAAAAATTCACGTGATGGAAAACAGAAGGCCAAAAAACATCAAAGACCCGATTGAGGTTCGGATAGCCTTTTTTGGGTATGAAACTATCCACTGACAGCTTACAACCATCAAAGCCGTAGAACTCACTGAGAGCTTCGTTTTGAATGGTTATGGCTCCCGTAACTCTAAACGAGCCAAGAGTTATGGCCGTCCAAAGAATCGATATCCACAGGGTGCAACATTCGCGTGCAAGGTGCAACATTCGTCCAAAAAGCCGAAACAACGCCGTTCGACTTTTAGAAATGGGTGCAAGGATTTGAAATGGAAAAGTACCATGGTGCACCACTCTCCAGGGAAGGTAAATCGAAGACCATCCACGGTTATCCCGTTTTAACGTAAAAATTCACGTGATGGAAAACAGAAGGCTAAAAAACTTCAGAGACCCGATTGATGTTCGGATAGCATTTTTTGGGTATGAAACTATCCATTGACAGCTTACACCCGTCAAAACCGTAGAAATCAGTTTTGACTAGTTATGGCTCCCGTAACTCTAAACGAGCCAACAGTTATGGCCGTCCGAAGAATCGATATCAACAGCGTCCAACATTCGCGGTGCAAGGTGCAACATTCATCCAAAAAGCCGAAACAGCGCCGTTCGACTTTTAGAAATGGATGCAGGGATTTGAAATGGAAAAGTACCATGGTGCACCACTATCCAGGGAAGGTAAATCGAAGACCAGCCACGGTGATCCCGTTTTAACTTAAAAATTCACGTGATGGAAAACAGAAGGCCAAAAAACTTCAGAGACCCGATTGAGGTTCGGATAGCCTTTTTTGGGTATGAAACTATCCATTGACGGCTTACAGCCATCATAGCTGTAGAACTCACTGAGAGCTTTGTTTTGACTGGTTATGGCTCCCGTAACTCTAAACGAGCCAACAGTTATGGCCGTCCGAAGAATCGTTATCCACAGGGTGCAACATTCGCGGTGCAAGGTGCAACATTCATCCAAAAAGCCGAAACAGCGCCGTTCGACTTTTAGAAGTGGGTGCAGGGATTTGAAATGGAATAGTACCATGGTGCACCACTCTCCAGGGAAGGTAAATCGAAGACCATCCACGGTGATCCCGTTTTAACGTAAAAATTCACGTTATGGAAAACAGAAGGCCAAAAAACATCAGAGACCCGATTGAGGTTCGGATAGCCTTTTTTGGGTATGAAACTATCCACTGACGGCTTACCACCATCAAAGCCGTATAACTCACTGAGAGCTTCGTTTTGACTAGTTATGGCTCCCGTAACTATAAACGAGCCAAGAGTTATGGCCGTCCAAAGAATCGATATCCACAGGGTGCAACATTCGCGGTGCAAGGTGCAACATTCGTCCAAAAAGCCGAAACAGCGCCGTTCGACTTTTAGAAATGGGTGTAGGGATTTGAAATGGAAAAGTACCATGGTGCACCACTCTCCAGGGAAGGTAAATCGAAGACCATCCACGGTGATCCCGTTTTAACGTAAAAATTCACGTGATGGAAAACAGAAGGACAAAAAACTTCAGAGACCCGATTGAGGTTCGGATAGCATTTTTTGGGTATGAAACTATCCATTGATGGCTTACAGCCGTCAAAGCTATACAACTCACTGAGAGCTTCGTTTTGACTGGTTATGGCTCCCGTAACTCTAAACGAGCCAACAGTTATGGCCGTCCGAAGAATCGATATCCACAGGGTGCAACATTCGCGGTGCAAGGTGCAACATTCGTCCAAAAAGCCGAAACAGCACCGTTCGACTTTTAGAAATGGGTGCAGGGATTTGAAATGGAACAGTACCATGGTGCACCACTATCCAGGGAAGGTAAATCAAAGACCAGCCACGGTGATCCCGTTTTAACGTAAAAATTCACGTGATGGAAAACAGAAGGCCAAAAAACTTCAGAGACCCGATTGATGTTCGGATAGCCTTTTTTGGGTATGAAACTATCCATTGATGGCTTACAGCCATCATAGCTGTAGAACTCACTGAAAGCTTTGTTTTGACTGGTTATGGCTCCCGTAACTCTAAACGAGCCAACAGTTATGGCCGTCCGAAGAATCGTTATCCACAGGGTGCAACATTCGCGGTGCAAGGTGCAACATTCATCCAAAAAGCCGAAACAGCGCCGTTCGACTTTTAGAAGTGGGTGCAGGGATTTGAAATGGAAAAGTACCATGGTGCACCACTCTCCAGGGAAGGTAAATCGAAGACCATCCATGGTGATCCCGTTTTAACGTAAAAATTCACGTGATGGAAAACAGAAGGCCGAAAAACATCAGAGACCCGATTGAGGTTCGGATAGCCTTTTTTGGGTATGAAACTATCCACTGACGGCTTACAACCATCAAAGCCGTAGAACTCACTGAGAGCTTCGTTTTGACTGGTTATGGTTCCCGTAACTCTAAACGAGCCAAGAGTTATGGCCGTCCAAAGAATCGATATCCACAGGGTGCAACATTCGCGGTGCAAGGTGCAACATTCGTCCAAAAAGCCGAAACAGCGCCGTTCGACTTTTAGAAATGGGTGCAGGGATTTGAAATGGAACAGTACCATGGTGCACCACTATCCAGGGAAGGTAAATCGAAGACCAGCCACGGTGATCCCGTTTTAACGTAAAAATTCACGTGATGGAAAACATAAGGCCAAAAAACTTCAGCGACCCGATCGAGGTTCGGATAGCCTTTTTGGGTATGAAACTATCCATTGACGGCTTACAGCCATCATAGCTGTAGAACTCACTGAGAGCTTTGTTTTGACTGGTTATGGCTCCCGTAACTCTAAACGAGCCAACAGTTATGGCCGTCCGAAGAATCGTTATCCACAGGGTGCAACATTAGCGGTGCAAGGTGCAACATTCATCCAAAAAGCCGAAACAGCGCCGTTCGACTTTTAGAAGTGGGTGCAGGGATTTGAAATGGAATAGTACCATGGTGCACCACTCTCCAGGGAAGGTAAATCGAAGACCATCCACGGTGATCCCGTTTTAACTTAAAAATTCACGTGATGGAAAACAGAAGGCCAAAAAACTTCAGAGACCCGATTGAGGTTCGGATAGCCTTTTTTGGGTATGAAACTATCCATTGACGGCTTACAGCCATCATAGCTATAGAACTCACCGAGAGCTTTGTTTTGACTGGTTATGGCTCCCGTAACTCTAAACGAGCCAACAGTTATGGCCGTCCGAAGAATCGTTATCCACAGGGTGCAACATTCGCGGTGCAAGGTGCAACATTCATCCAAAAAGCCGAAACAGCGCCGTTCGACTTTTAGAAGTGGGTGCAGGGATTTGAAATGGAATAGTACCATGGTGCACCACTCTCCAGGGAAGGTAAATCGAAGACCATCCACGGTGATCCCGTTTTAACGTAAAAATTCACGTTATGGAAAACAGAAGGCCAAAAAACATCAGAGACCCGATTGAGGTTCGGATAGCCTTTTTTGGGTATGAAACTATCCACTGACGGCTTACCACCATCAAAGCCGTATAACTCACTGAGAGTTTCGTTTTGACTAGTTATGGCTCCCGTAACTATAAACGAGCCAAGAGTTATGGCCGTCCAAAGAATCGATATCCACAGGGTGCAACATTCGCGGTGCAAGGTGCAACATTCGTCCAAAAAGCCAAAACAGCGCCGTTCGACTTTTAGAAATGGGTGTAGGGATTTGAAATGGAAAAGTACCATGGTGCACCACTCTCCAGGGAAGGTAAATCGAAGACCATCCACGGTGATCCCGTTTTAATGTAAAAATTCACGTGATGGAAAACAGAAGGACAAAAAACTTCAGAGACCCGATTGAGGTTCGGATAGCATTTTTTGGGTATGAAACTATCCATTGATGGCTTACAGCCGTCAAAGCTATACAACTCACTGAGAGCTTCGTTTTGACTGGTTATGGCTCCCGTAACTCTAAACGAGCCAACAGTTATGGCCGTCCGAAGAATCGATATCCACAGGGTGCAACATTCGCGGTGCAAGGTGCAACATTCGTCCAAAAAGCCGAAACAGCACCGTTCGACTTTTAGAAATGGGTGCAGGGATTTGAAATGGAACAGTACCATGGTGCACCACTATCCAGGGAAGGTAAATCAAAGACCAGCCACGGTGATCCCGTTTTAACGTAAAAATTCACGTGATGGAAAACAGAAGGCCAAAAAACTTCAGAGACCCGATTGAGGTTCGGATAGCCTTTTTTGGGTATGAAACTATCCATTGATGGCTTACAGCCATCATAGCTGTAGAACTCACTGAAAGCTTTGTTTTGACTGGTTATGGCTCCCGTAACTCTAAACGAGCCAACAGTTATGGCCGTCCGAAGAATCGTTATCCACAGGGTGCAACATTCGCGGTGCAAGGTGCAACATTCATCCAAAAAGCCGAAACAGCGCCGTTCGACTTTTAGAAGTGGGTGCAGGGATTTGAAATGGAAAAGTACCATGGTGCACCACTCTCCAGGGAAGGTAAATCGAAGACCATCCATGGTGATCCCGTTTTAACGTAAAAATTCACGTGATGGAAAACAGAAGGCCGAAAAACATCAGAGATCCGATTGAGGTTCGGATAGCCTTTTTTGGGTATGAAACTATCCACTGACGGCTTACAACCATCAAAGCCGTAGAACTCACTGAGAGCTTCGTTTTGACTGGTTATGGTTCCCGTAACTCTAAACGAGCCAAGAGTTATGGCCGTCCAAAGAATCGATATCCACAGGGTGCAACATTCGCGGTGCAAGGTGCAACATTCGTCCAAAAAGCCGAAACAGCGCCGTTCGACTTTTAGAAATGGGTGCAGGGATTTGAAATGGAACAGTACCATGGTGCACCACTATCCAGGGAAGGTAAATCGAAGACCAGCCACGGTGATCCCGTTTTAACGTAAAAATTCACGTGATGGAAAACATAAGGCCAAAAAACTTCAGCGACCCGATTGAGGTTCGGATAGCCTTTTTGGGTATGAAACTATCCATTGACGGCTTACAGCCATCATAGCTGTAGAACTCACTGAGAGCTTTGTTTTGACTGGTTATGGCTCCCGTAACTCTAAACGAGCCAACAGTTATGGCCGTCCGAAGAATCGTTATCCATAGGGTGCAACATTCGCGGTGCAAGGTGCAACATTCATCCAAAAAGCCGAAACAGCGCCGTTCGACTTTTAGAAGTGGGTGCAGGGATTTGAAATGGAATAGTACCATGGTGCACCACTCTCCAGGGAAGGTAAATCGAAGACTATCCACGGTGATCCCGTTTTAACGTAAAAATTCACGTGATGGAAAACAGAAGGCCAAAAAACATCAAAGACCCGATTGAGGTTCGGATAGCCTTTTTTGGGTATGAAACTATCCACTGATGGCTTACAACCATCAAAGCCATAGAACTCACTGAGAGCTTCGTTTTGACTGGTTATGGCTCCCGTAACTCTAAACGAGCCAAGAGTTATGGCCGTCCAAAGAATCGATATCCACAGGGTGCAACATTCGCGTGCAAGGTGCAACATTCGTCCAAAAAGCCGAAACAGCGCCGTTCGACTTTTAGAAATGGGTGCAGGGATTTGAAATGGAAAAGTACCATGGTGCACCACTCTCCAGGGAAGGTAAATCGAAGACCATCCACGGTGATCCCGTTTTAACGTAAAAATTCACGTGATGGAAAACAGAAGGCTAAAAAACTTCAGAGACCCGATTGAGGTTCGGATAGCATTTTTTGGGTATGAAACTATCCATTGACGGCTTACAGCTGTCAAAGCTGTAGAACTCACTGAGAGCTTCGTTTTGACTGGTTATGGCTCCCGTAACTCTAAACGAGCCAACAGTTATGGCCGTCCAAAGAATCGATATCCACAGGGTGCAATATTTGCGGTGCAAGGTGCAACATTCATCCAAAAAGCCGAAACAGCGCCGTTCGACTTTTAGAAATGGATGCAGGGATTTGAAATGGAAAAGTACCATGGTGCACCACTATCCAGGGAAGGTAAATCGAAGACCAGCCACGGTGATCCCGTTTTAACTTAAAAATTCACGTGATGGAAAACAGAAGGCCAAAAAACTTCAGAGACCCGATTGAGGTTCGGATAGCCTTTTTTGGGTATGAAACTATCCATTGACGGCTTACAGCCATCATAGCTGTAGAAATCACTGAGAGCTTTGTTTTGACTGGTTATGGCTCCCGTAACTCTAAACGAGCCAACAGTTATGGCCGTCCGAAGAATCGTTATCCACAGGGTGCAACATTCGCGGTGCAAGGTGCAACATTCATCCAAAAAGCCGAAACAGCGCCGTTCGACTTTTAGAAGTGGGTGCAGGGATTTGAAATGGAATAGTACCATGGTGCACCACTCTCCAGGGAAGGTAAATCGAAGACCATCCACGGTGATCCCGTTTTAACGTAAAAATTCACGTGATGGAAAACAGAAGGCCAAAAAACATCAGAGACCCGATTGAGGTTCGTATAGCCTTTTTTGGGTATGAAACTATCCACTGACGGCTTACCACCATCAAAGCCGTATAACTCAGTGAGAGCATCGTTTTGACTGGTTATGGCTCCCGTAACTCTAAACGAGCCAAGAGTTATGGCCGTCCCAAGAATCGATATCCACAAGGTGCAACATTCGCGGTGCAAGGTGCAACATTCGTCCAAAAAGCCAAAACAGCGTCGTTCGACATTTAGAAATGGGTGTAGGGATTTGAAATGGAAAAGTACCATGGTGCACCACTCTCCAGGGAAGGTAAATCGAAGACCATCCACGGTGATCCCGTTTTAACGTAAAAATTCACGTGATGGAAAACAGAAGGACAAAAAACTTCAGAGACCCGATTGAGGTTCGGATAGCATTTTTTGGGTATGAAACTATCCATTGATGGCTTACAGCCGTCAAAGCTATAGAACTCACTGAGAGCTTCGTTTTGACTGGTTATGGCTCCCGTAACTCTAAACGAGCCAACAGTTATGGCCGTCCGAAGAATCGATATCCACAGGGTGCAACATTCGCGGTGCAAGGTGCAACATTCGTCCAAAAAGCCAAAACAGCACCGTTCGACTTTTAGAAATGGGTGCAGGGATTTGAAATGGAACAGTACCATGGTGCACCACTATCCAGGGAAGGTAAATTAAAGACCAGCCACGGTGATCCCGTTTTAACGTAAAAATTCACGTGATGGAAAACAGAAGGCCAAAAAACTTCAGAGACCCGATTGAGGTTCGGATAGCCTTTTTTGGGTATGAAACTATCCATTGACGGCTTACAGCCGTCAAAGCTATAGAACTCACTGAGAGCTTCGTTTTGACTGGTTATGGCTCCCGTAACTCTAAACGAGCCAACAATTATGGCCGTCCGAAGAATCGATATCCACAGGGTGCAACATTCGCGGTGCAAGGTGCAACATTCGTCCAAAAAGCCGAAACAGCGCCGTTCGACTTTTAGAAGTGGGTGCAGAGATTTGAAATGGAACAGTACCATGGTGCACCACTATCCAGGGAAGGTAAATCGAAGACCATCCACGGTGATCCCGTTTTAACGTAAAAATTCACGTGATGGAAAATAGAAGGCCAAAAAACTTCAGAGACCCGATTGAGGTTCGGATAGCATTTTTTGGGTATGAAACTATCTGTTGATGGCTTACAGCCGTCAAAGCTATAGAACTCACTGAGAGTTTCGTTTTGACTGGTTATGGCTCCCGTAACTCTAAACGAGCCAACAGTTATGGTCGTCCGAAGAATCGATATCCACATGGTGCAACATTCGCGGTGCAAGGTGCAACATTCGTCCAAAAAGCCGAAACAGCGCCGTTCGACTTTTAGAAATGGGTGCAGGGATTTGAAATGGAACAGTACCATGGTGCACCACTATCCAGGGAAGGTAAATCGAAGACCAGCCACGGTGATCCCGTTTTAACGTAAAAATTCACGTGATGGAAAATAGAAGGCCAAAAAACTTCAGAGACCCGATTGAGGTTCGGATAGCCTTTTTTGGGTAAGAAACTATCCATTGACGGCTTATAGCCGTCAAAGATGTAGAACTCACTGAGAGCTTCGTTTTGACTGGTTATGGCTCCCGTAACTCTAAACGAGCCAACAGTTATGGCCGTTCGAAGAATCGATATCCACAAGGTGCAACATTCGCGGTGCAAGGTGCAACATTCGTCCAAAAAGCCGAAACAGCGCCGTTCGACTTTTAGAAATGGGTGCAGGGATTTGAAATGGAAAAGTACCATGGTGCACCACTCTCCAGGGAAGGTAAATCGAAGACCATCCACGGTGATCCCGTTTTAACGTAAAAATTCACGTGATGGAAAACAGAAGGCCAAAAAACTTCAGAGACCCGATTGAGGTTCGGATAGCATTTTTTGGGTATGAAACTATCCATTGACGGCTTACAGCCGTCAAAGCTATAGAACTCACTGAGACCTTCGTTTTGACTGGTTATGGCTCCCGTAACTCTAAACGAGCCAACAGTTACGGCCGTCCGAAGAATCGATATCCACAGGGTGCAACATTCGCGGTGCAAGGTGCAACATTCATCCAAAAAGCCGAAACAGCGCCGTTCGACTTTTAGAAGTGGGTGTAGGGATTTGAAATGGAATAGTACCATGGTGCACCACTCTCCAGGGAAGGTAAATCGAAGACCATCCACGGTGATCCCGTTTTAACGTAAAAATTCACGTGATGGAAAACAGAAGGCCAAAAAACTTCAAAGACCCGATTGAGGTTCGGATAGCATTTTTTGGGTATGAAACTATCCATTGACGGCTTACAGCCGTCAAAGCTGTAGAACTCACTGAGAGCTTCGTTTTTACTGGTTATGGCTCCCGTAACTCTAAACGAGCCAACAGTTATGGCCTTCCGAAGAATCGATATCCACAGGGTGCAACATTCGCGGTGCAAGGTGCAACATTCATCCAAAAAGGCGAAACAGCGCCGTTCGACATTTAGAAATGGATGCAGGGATTTGAAATGGAAAAGTACCATGGTGCACCACTATCCAGGGAAGGTAAATCGAAGACCAGCCACGGTGATCCCGTTTTAACGTAAAAATTCACGTGATGGAAAACAGAAGGCCAAAAAACTTCAAAGACCCGATTGAGGTCGGATAGCCTTTTTTGGGTATGAAACTATCCATTGACGGCTTACAGCCATCAAAGATGTAGAACTCACAGAGAGCTTCGTTTTGACTGGTTATGGCTCCCGTAACTCTAAAAGAGCCAACAGTTATGGCCGTCCGAAGAATCGATATCCACAAGGTGCAACATTCGCGGTGCAAGGTGCAACATTCATCCAAAAAGCCGAAACAGCGCCGTTCGACTTTTAGAAATGGGTGTAGGGATTTGAAATGGAACAGTACCATGGTGCACCACTATCCAGGGAAGGTAAATCGAAGACCAGCCACGGTGATCCCGTTTTAACGTAAAAATTCACGTGATGGAAAACAGAAGGACAAAAAACTTCAGAGACCCGATTGAGGTTCGGATAGCCTTTTTTGGGTATGAAACTATCCATTGACGGCTTATAGCCGTCAAAGATGTAGAACTCACTGAGAGTTTCGTTTTGACTGGTTATGGCTCCCGTAACTCTAAACGAGCCAACAGTTATGGCCGTTCGAAGAATCGATATCCACAAGGTGCAACATTCGCGGTGCAAGGTGCAACATTCGTCCAAAAAGCCGAAACAGCGCCGTTCGACTTTTAGAAATGGGTGCAGGGATTTGAAATGGAAAAGTACCATGGTGCACCACTCTCCAGGGAAGGTAAATCGAAGACCATCCACGGTGATCCCGTTTTAACGTAAAAATTCACGTGATGGAAAACAGAAGGCCAAAAAACTTCAGAGACCCGATTGAGGTTCGGATAGCATTTTTTGGGTATGAAACTATCCATTGACGGCTTACAGCCGTCAAAGCTATAGAACTCACTGAGACCTTCGTTTTGACTGGTTATGGCTCCCGTAACTCTAAACGAGCCAACAGTTACGGCCGTCCGAAGAATCGATATCCACAGGGTGCAACATTCGCGGTGCAAGGTGCAACATTCATCCAAAAAGCCAAACCAGCGCCATTCGACTTTTAGAAATGGATGCAGGGATTTGAAATGGAAAAGTACCATGGTGCACCACTATCCAGGGAAGGTAAATCGAAGACCAGCCACGGTGATCCCATTTTAACGTAAAAATTCACGTGATGGAAAACAGAAGGCCAAAAAACTTCAAAGACCCGATTGAGGTTCGGATAGCCTTTTTTGGGTATGAAACTATCCATTGACGGCTTACAGCCATCATAGCTGTAGAACTCACTGAGAGCTTTGTTTTGACTGGTTATGGCTCCCGTAACTCTAAACGAGCCAACAGTTATGGCCGTCCGAAGAATCGTTATCCACAGGGTGCAACATTCGCGGTGCAAGGTGCAACATTCATCCAAAAAGCCGAAACAGCGCCGTTCGACTTTTAGAAGTGGGTGTAGGGATTTGAAATGGAATAGTACCATGGTGCACCACTCTCCAGGGAAGGTAAATCGAAGACCATCCACGGTGATCCCGTTTTAACGTAAAAATTCACGTGATGGAAAACAGAAGGCCAAAAAACTTCAAAGACCCGATTGAGGTTCGGATAGCATTTTTTGGGTAAGAAACTATCCATTGATGGCTTACAGCCGTCAAAGCTGTAGAACTCACTGAGAGCTTCGTTTTTACTGGTTATGGCTCCCGTAACTATAAACGAGCCAACAGTTATGGCCGTCCGAAGAATCGATATCCACAGGGTGCAACATTCGCGGTGCAAGGTGCAACATTCATCCAAAAAGGCGAAACAGCGCTGTTCGACTTTTGGAAATGGATGCAGGGATTTGAAATGGAAAAGTACCATGGTGCACCACTATCCAGGGAAGGTAAATCGAAGACCAGCCACGGTGATCCCGTTTTAACGTAAAAATTCACGTGATGGAAAACAGAAGGCCAAAAAACTTCAGAGACCCGATTGAGGTCGGATAGCCTTTTTTGGGTATGAAACTATCCATTGACGGCTTACAGCCGTCAAAGATGTAGAACTCACAGAGAGCTTCGTTTTGACTGGTTATGGCTCCCGTAACTCTAAAAGAGCCAACATTTATGGCCGTCCGAAGAATCGATATCCACAAGGTGCAACATTCGCGGTGCAAGGTGCAACATTCATCCAAAAAGCCGAAACAGCGCCGTTCGACTTTTAGAAATGGGTGTAGGGATTTGAAATGGAACAGTACCATGGTGCACCACTATCCAGGGAAGGTAAATCGAAGACCAGCCACGGTGATCCCGTTTTAAAGTAAAAATTCACGTGATGGAAAACAGAAGGACAAAAAACTTCAAAGACCCGATTGAGGTGCGGATAGCCTTTTTTGGGTATGAAACTATCCATTGACGGCTTATAGCCGTCAAAGATGTAGAACTCACTGAGAGCTTCGTTTTGACTGGTTATGGCTCCCGTAACTCTAAACGAGCCAACAGTTATGGCCGTTCGAAGAATCGATATCCACAAGGTGCAACATTCGCGGTGCAAGGTGCAACATTCGTCCAAAAAGCCGAAACAGCGCCGTTCGACTTTTAGAAATGGGTGCAGGGATTTGAAATGGAAAAGTACCATGGTGCAACACTCTCCAGGGAAGGTAAATCGAAGACCATCCACGGTGATCCCGTTTTAACGTAAAAATTCACGTGATGGAAAACAGAAGGCCAAAAAACTTCAGAGACCCGATTGAGGTTCGGATAGCATTTTTTGGGTATGAAACTATCCATTGACGGCTTACAGCCGTCAAAGCTATAGAACTCACTGAGACCTTCGTTTTGACTGGTTATGGCTCCCGTAACTCTAAACGAGCCAACAGTTACGGCCGTCCGAAGAATCGATATCCACAGGGTGCAACATTCGCGGTGCCAGGTGCAACATTCATCCAAAAAGCCAAACCAGCGTCGTTCGACTTTTAGAAATGGATGCAGGGATTTGAAATGGAAAAGTACCATGGTTCACCACTATCCAGGGAAGGTAAATCGAAGACCAGCCACGGTGATCCCATTTTAACGTAAAAATTCACGTGATGGAAAACAGAAGGCCAAAAAACTTCAGAGACCCGATTGAGGTTCGGATAGCCTTTTTTGGATATGAAACTATCCATTGACGGCTTACAGCCATCACAGCTGTAGAACTCACTGAGAGCTTTGTTTTGACTGGTTATGGCTCCCGTAACTCTAAACGAGCCAACAGTTATGGCCGTCCGAAGAATCGTTATACACAGGGTGCAACATTCGCGGTGCAAGGTGCAATATTCATCCAAAAAGCCGAAACAGCGCCGTTCGACTTTTAGAAGTGGGTGTAGGGATTTGAAATGGAATAGTACCATGGTGCATCACTCTCCAGGGAAGGTAAATCGAAGACCATCCACGGTGATCCCGTTTTAACGTAAAAATTCACGTGATGGAAAACAGAAGGCCAAAATACTTCAAAGACCCGATTGAGGTTCGGATAGCATTTTTTGGGTATGAAACTATCCATTAACGGCTTACAGCCGTCAAAGCTGTAGAACTCACTGAGAGCTTCGTTTTTACTGGTTATGGCTCCCGTAACTCTAAACGAGCCAACAGTTATGGCCGTCCGAAGAATCGATATCCACAGGGTGCAACATTCGCGGTGCAAGGTGCAACATTCATCCAAAAAGCCGAAACAGCGCCGTTCGACTTTTAGAAATGGATGCAGGGATTTGAAATGGAAAAGTACCATGGTGCACCACTATCCAGGGAAGGTAAATCGAAGACCAGCCACGGTGATCCCGTTTTAACGTAAAAATTCACGTGATGGAAAACAGAAGCCCAAAAAACTTCAGAGACCCGATTGAGGTCGGATAGTCTTTTTTGGGTATGAAACTATCCATTGACGGCTTACAGCCGTCAAAGATGTAGAACTCACAGAGAGCTTCGTTTTGACTGGTTATGGCTCCCGTAACTCTAAACGAGCCAACAGTTATGGCCGTCCGAAGAATCGATATCCACAAGGTGCAACATTCGCGGTGCAAGGTGCAATATTCATCCAAAAAGCCGAAACAGCGCCGTTCGACTTTTAGAAATGGGTGCAGGGATTTGAAATGGAACAGTACCATGGTGCACCACTATCCAGGGAAGGTAAATCGAAGACCAGCCACGGTGATCCCGTTTTAACGTAAAAATTCACGTGATGGAAAACAGAAGGACAAAAAACTTCAGAGACCCGATTGAGGTTCGTATCGCATTTTTTGGGTATGAAACTATCCATTGATGGCTTACAGCCGTCAAAGCTGTAGAACTCACTGAGAGCTTCGTTTTGACTGGTTATGGCTCCCGTAACTCTAAACGAGCCAACAGTTCTGGCCGTCCGAAGAATCGTTATCCACAGGGTGCAACATTCGCGGTGCAAGGTGCAACATTCATCCAAAAAGCCGAAACAGCGCCTTTCGACTTTTAGAAGTGGGTGCAGGGATTTGAAATGGAACAGTACCATGGTGCACCACTATCCAGGGAAGGTAAATCGAAGACCAGCCACAGTGATCACGTTTTAACGTAAAAATTCACGTGATGGAAAACAGAAGGCCAAAAAACTTCAGAGACCCGATTGAGGTCGGATAGCCTTTTTTTTGTATGAAACTATCCATTGACGGCTTACAGCCGTCAAAAATGTAGAACTCACAGAGATCTTCGTTTTGACTGGTTATGGCTCCCGTAACTCTAAACGAGCCAACAGTTATGGCCGTCCGAAGAATCGATATCCACAAGGTGCAACATTCGCGGTGCAAGGTGCAACATTCGTCCAAAAAGCCGAAACAGCGCCGTTCGACTTTTAGAAATGGGTGTAGGGATTTGAAATGGAACAGTACCATGGTGCACCACTATCCAGGGAAGGTAAATCGAAGACCAGCCACGGTGATCCCGTTTTAACGTAAAAATTCACGTGATGGAAAATAGAAGGACAAAAAACTTCAGAGACCCGATTGAGGTTCGTATCGCATTTTTTGGGTATGAAACTATCCATTGATGGCTTACAGCCGTCAAAGCTGTAGAACTCACTGAGAGCTTCGTTTTGACTGGTTATGGCTCCCGTAACTCTAAACGAGCCAACAGTTATGGCCGTCCGAAGAATCAATATCCACATGGTGCAACATTCGCGTTGCAAGGTGCAACATTCGTCCAAAAAGCCGAAACAACGCCGTTTGACTTTTAGAAATGGGTGCAGGGATTTGAAATGGAAAAGTACCATGGTGCACCACTCTCCAGGGAAGGTAAATCGAAGACCATCCATGGTGATCCCGTTTTAACGTAAAAATTCACGTGATGGAAAACAGAAGGCCAAAAAACTTCAGAGACCCGATTGAGGTTCGGATAGCATTTTTTGTGTATGAAACTATCCATTGATGGCTTACAGCCGTCAAAGCTATAGAACTCACTGAGAGTTTCGTTTTGACTGGTTATGGCTCCCGTAACTCTAAACGAGCCAACAGTTATGGCCGTCCGAAGAATCGATATCCACAGGGTGCAACATTCGCGGTGCAAGGTGCAACATTCATCCAAAAAGCCGAAACAGCGCCGTTCGACTTTTAGAAATGGATGCAGGGATTTGAAATGGAAAAGTACCATGGTGCACCACTATCCAGGGAAGGTAAATCGAAGACCAGCCACGGTGATCCCGTTTTAACGTAAAAATTCACGTGATGGAAAACAGAAGCCCAAAAAACTTCAGAGACCCGATTGAGGTCGGATAGTCTTTTTTGGGTATGAAACTATCCATTGACGGCTTACAGCCGTCAAAGATGTAGAACTCACAGAGAGCTTCGTTTTGACTGGTTATGGCTCCCGTAACTCTAAACGAGCCAACAGTTATGGCCGTCCGAAGAATCGATATCCACAAGGTGCAACATTCGCGGTGCAAGGTGCAATATTCATCCAAAAAGCCGAAACAGCGCCGTTCGACTTTTAGAAATGGGTGTAGGGATTTGAAATGGAACAGTACCATGGTGCACCACTATCTAGGGAAGGTAAATCGAAGACCAGCCACGGTGATCTCGTTTTAACGTAAAAATTCACGTGATGGAAAACAGAAGGACAAAAAACTTCAGAGACCCGATTGAGGTTCGTATCGCATTTTTTGGGTATGAAACTATCCATTGATGGCTTACAGCCGTCAAAGCTGTAGAACTCACTGAGAGCTTCGTTTTGACTGGTTATGGCTCCCGTAACTCTAAACGAGCCAACAGTTATGGCCGTCCGAAGAATCGTTATCCACAGGGTGCAACATTCGCGGTGCAAGGTGCAACATTCATCCAAAAAGCCGAAACAGCGCCTTTCGACTTTTAGAAGTGGGTGCAGGGATTTGAAATGGAACAGTACCATGGTGCACCACTATCCAGGGAAGGTAAATCGAAGACCAGCCACAGTGATCACGTTTTAACGTAAAAATTCACGTGATGGAAAACAGAAGGCCAAAAAACTTCAGAGACCCGATTGAGGTCGGATAGCCTTTTTTTTGTATGAAACTATCCATTAACGGCTTACAGCCGTCAAAGATGTAGAACTCACAGAGATCTTCGTTTTGACTGGTTATGGCTCCCGTAACTCTAAACGAGCCAACAGTTATGGCCGTCCGAAGAATCGATATCCACAAGGTGCAACATTCGCGGTGCAAGGTGCAACATTCGTCCAAAAAGCCGAAACAGCGCCGTTCGACTTTTAGAAATGGGTGTAGGGATTTGAAATGGAACAGTACCATGGTGCACCACTATCCAGGGAAGGTAAATCGAAGACCAGCCACGGTGATCCCGTTTTAACGTAAAAATTCACGTGATGGAAAATAGAAGGACAAAAAACTTCAGAGACCCGATTGAGGTTCGTATCGCATTTTTTGGGTATGAAACTATCCATTGATGGCTTACAGCCGTCAAAGCTGTAGAACTCACTGAGAGCTTCGTTTTGACTAGTTATGGCTCCCGTAACTCTAAACGAGCCAACAGTTATGGCCGTCCGAAGAATCAATATCCACATGGTGCAACATTCGCGTTGCAAGGTGCAACATTCGTCCAAAAAGCCGAAACAGCGCCGTTCGACTTTTAGAAATGGGTGCAGGGATTTGAAATGGAAAAGTACCATGGTGCACCACTCTCCAGGGAAGGTAAATCGAAGACCATCCATGGTGATCCCGTTTTAACGTAAAAATTCACGTGATGGAAAACAGAAGGCCAAAAAACTTCAGAGACCCGATTGAGGTTCGGATAGCATTTTTTGTGTATGAAACTATCCATTGATGGCTTACAGCCGTCAAAGCTATAGAACTCACTGAGAGTTTCGTTTTGACTGGTTATGGCTCCCGTAACTCTAAACGAGCCAACAGTTATGGCCGTCCGAAGAATCGATATCCACAAGGTGCAACATTCGCGGTTCAAGTTGCAACATTCGTCCAAAAAGCCGAAACAGCGCCGTTCGACTTTTAGAAATGGGTGCAGGGATTTGAAATGGAACAGTACCATGGTGCACCACTATCCAGGGAAGGTAAATCGAAGACCAGCCGTGGTGATCCCGTTTTAACGTAAAAATTCACGTGATGGAAAACAGAAGGCCAAAAAACTTCAGAGACCCGATTGAGGTTCGGATAGCCTTTTTTGGGTATGAAACTATCCATTGACGGCTTACAGCCGTCAAAGATGTAGAACTCACTGAGAGCTTCGTTTTGACTAGTTATGGCTCCCGTAACTCTAAACGAGCCAACAGTTATGGCCGTCCGAAGAATCGATATCCACAAGGTGCAACATTCGCGGTGCAATGTGCAACATTCGTCCAAAAAGCCGAAACAACGCCGTTCGACTTTTAGAAATGGGTGTAGGGATTTGAAATGGAACAGTACCATGGTGCACCACTATCCAGGGAAGGTAAATCGAAGACCAGCCACGGTGATCCCGTTTTAACGTAAAAATTCACGTGATGGAAAATAGAAGGACAAAAAACTTCAGAGACCCGATTGAGGTTCGTATCGCATTTTTTGGGTATGAAACTATCCATTGATGGCTTACAGCTGTCAAAGCTGTAGAACTCACTGAGAGCTTCGTTTTGACTGGTTATGGCTCCCGTAACTCTATACGAGCCAACAGTTATGGCCGTCCGAAGAATCGATATCCACAGGGTGCAACATTCGCGGTGCAAGGTGCAACATTCGTCCAAAAAGCCGAAACAGCGCCGTTCGACTTTTAGAAATGGGTGCAGGGATTTGAAATGGAATAGTACCATGGTGCACCACTATCCAGGGAAGGTAAATCAAAGACCAGCCACGGTGATCCCGTTTTAACGTAAAAATTCACGTGATGGAAAACAGAAGGCCAAAAAACTTCAGAGACCCGATTGAGGTTTGGATAGCCTTTTTGGGTATGAAACTATCCATTGACGGCTTACAGCCATTATAGCTGTAGAAATCACTAAGACCTTCGTTTTGACTGGTTATGGCTCCCGTAACTCTAAACGAGCCAACAGTTATGGCCGTCCGAAGAATCGATATCCACAGGGTGCAACATTCGCGGTGCAAGGTGCAACATTCATCCAAAAAGCCGAAACAGCGCCGTTTGACTTTTAGAAGTGGGTGCTGGGATTTGAAATGGAACAGTACCATGGTGCACCACTCTCCAGGGAAGGTAAATCGAAGACCATCCACGGTGATCCCGTTTTAACGTAAAAATTCACGTGATGGAAAACGGAAGGCCAAAAAACATCAGAGACCCGATTGAGGTTCGGATAGCCTTTTTTGGGTATGATACTATCCACTGACGGCTTACAACCATCACAGCCGTAGAACTCACTGAGAGCTTCGTTTTGACTGGTTATGGCTCCCGTAACTCTAAACGAGCCAAGAGTTATGGCCGTCCGAAGAATCGATATCCACAGGGTGCAACATTCGCGGTGCAAGGTGCAACATTCGTCCAAAAAGCCGAAACAGCACCGTTCGACTTTTAGAAATGGGTGCAGGGATTTGAAATGGAAAAGTATCATGGCGCACCACTCTCTAGGGAAGGTAAATCGAAGACCAGCCACGGTGATCCCGTTTTAACGTAAAAATTCACGTGATGGAAAACAGAAAGCCAAAAAACTTCAAAGACCCGATTGAGGTTCGGATAGCCTTTTTTGGGTATGAAACTATCCATTGACGCCTTACAGCCATCATAGCTGTAGAACTCACTGAGAGCTTCGTTTTGACTAGTTATGGCTCCCGTAACTCTAAACGAGCCAACAGTTATGGCCGTCCGAAGAATCGATATACACAGGGTGCAACATTCGCGGTGCAAGGTGCAACATTCATCCAAAAAGCCGAAACAGCGCCGTTCGACTTTTAGAAGTGGGTGCAGGGATTTGAAATGGAACAGTACCATGGTGCACCACTCTCCAGGAAAGGTAAATCGAAGACCATCCACGGTGATCCCGTTTTAACGTAAAAATTCACGTGATGGAAAACAGAAGGCCAAAAAACATCGGAGACCGATTGAGGTTCGGATAGACTTTTTTGGGTATGAAATTATCCACTAACGGCTAACAACCGTCAAAGCCGTAGAACTCATTGAGAGCTTCGTTTTTACTGGTTATGGCTCCTGTAACTCTAAACGAGCCAAGAGTTATGGCCGTCCGAAGAATCGATATCCATAGGGTGCAACATTCGCGGTGCAAGGTGCAACATTCATCCAAAAAGCCGAAACAGCACCGTTCAACTTTTAGAAATGGGTGCAGGGATTTCAAATGGAAAAGTACCATGGTGCACCACTCTCCAGGAAAGGTAAATCGAAGACCATCCACGGTGATCCCGTTTTAACGTAAAAATTCACGTGATGGAAAACAAAAGGCCAAAAAACTTCAGAGACCCGATTGAGGTTCGGATAGCATTTTTTGGGTATGAAACTATCCATTGACGGCTTACAGCCGTCAAAGCTGTAGACCTCACTGAGAGCTTCGTTTTGACTGGTTATGGCTCCCGTAACTCTAAATGAGCCAACAGTTATGGCCGTCCGAAGAATCGATATCCACAGGGTGCAACATTCGCGGTGCAAGGTGCAACATTCGTCCAAAAAGCCAAAACAGCGCCGTTCGACTTTTAGAAATGGGTGCAGGGATTTGAAATGGAACAGTTCATGGTGCACCACTACTCCAAGGAAGGTAAATCGAAGACCAGCCACGGTGATCCCGTTTTAACGTAAAAATTCACGTGATGGAAAACAGAAGGCCAAAAAACTTCAGAGACCCGATTGAGGTTCGGATAGCCTTTTTTGGGTATGAAACTATCCATTGACGGCTTACAGCCGTCAAAGATGTAGAACTCACTGAGAGCTTCGTTTTGACTAGTTATGGCTCCCGTAACTCTAAACGAGCCAACAGTTATGGCCGTCCGAAGAATCGATATCCACAAGGTGCAACATTCGCGGTGCAATGTGCAACATTCGTCCAAAAAGCCGAAACAACGCCGTTCGACTTTTAGAAATGGGTGTAGGGATTTGAAATGGAACAGTACCATGGTGCACCACTATCCAGGGAAGGTAAATCGAAGACCAGCCACGGTGATCCCGTTTTAACGTAAAAATTCACGTGATGGAAAATAGAAGGACAAAAAACTTCAGAGACCCGATTGAGGTTCGTATCGCATTTTTTGGGTATGAAACTATCCATTGATGGCTTACAGCTGTCAAAGCTGTAGAACTCACTGAGAGCTTCGTTTTGACTGGTTATGGCTCCCGTAACTCTATACGAGCCAACAGTTATGGCCGTCCGAAGAATCGATATCCACAGGGTGCAACATTCGCGGTGCAAGGTGCAACATTCGTCCAAAAAGCCGAAACAGCGCCGTTCGACTTTTAGAAATGGGTGCAGGGATTTGAAATGGAATAGTACCATGGTGCACCACTATCCAGGGAAGGTAAATCAAAGACCAGCCACGGTGATCCCGTTTTAACGTAAAAATTCACGTGATGGAAAACAGAAGGCCAAAAAACTTCAGAGACCCGATTGAGGTTTGGATAGCCTTTTTGGGTATGAAACTATCCATTGACGGCTTACAGCCATTATAGCTGTAGAAATCACTAAGACCTTCGTTTTGACTGGTTATGGCTCCCGTAACTCTAAACGAGCCAACAGTTATGGCCGTCCGAAGAATCGATATCCACAGGGTGCAACATTCGCGGTGCAAGGTGCAACATTCATCCAAAAAGCCGAAACAGCGCCGTTTGACTTTTAGAAGTGGGTGCTGGGATTTGAAATGGAACAGTACCATGGTGCACCACTCTCCAGGGAAGGTAAATCGAAGACCATCCACGGTGATCCCGTTTTAACGTAAAAATTCACGTGATGGAAAACAGAAGGCCAAAAAACATCAGAGACCCGATTGAGGTTCGGATAGCCTTTTTTGGGTATGATACTATCCACTGACGGCTTACAACCATCACAGCCGTAGAACTCACTGAGAGCTTCGTTTTGACTGGTTATGGCTCCCGTAACTCTAAACGAGCCAAGAGTTATGGCCGTCCGAAGAATCGATATCCACAGGGTGCAACATTCGCGGTGCAAGGTGCAACATTCGTCCAAAAAGCCGAAACAGCACCGTTCGACTTTTAGAAATGGGTGCAGGGATTTGAAATGGAAAAGTATCATGGCGCACCACTCTCTAGGGAAGGTAAATCGAAGACCAGCCACGGTGATCCCGTTTTAACGTAAAAATTCACGTGATGGAAAACAGAAAGCCAAAAAACTTCAAAGACCCGATTGAGGTTCGGATAGCCTTTTTTGGGTATGAAACTATCCATTGACGCCTTACAGCCATCATAGCTGTAGAACTCACTGAGAGCTTCGTTTTGACTAGTTATGGCTCCCGTAACTCTAAACGAGCCAACAGTTATGGCCGTCCGAAGAATCGATATACACAGGGTGCAACATTCGCGGTGCAAGGTGCAACATTCATCCAAAAAGCCGAAACAGCGCCGTTCGACTTTTAGAAGTGGGTGCAGGGATTTGAAATGGAACAGTACCATGGTGCACCACTCTCCAGGAAAGGTAAATCGAAGACCATCCACGGTGATCCCGTTTTAACGTAAAAATTCACGTGATGGAAAACAGAAGGCCAAAAAACATCGGAGACCGATTGAGGTTCGGATAGACTTTTTTGGGTATGAAATTATCCACTAACGGCTAACAACCGTCAAAGCCGTAGAACTCATTGAGAGCTTCGTTTTTACTGGTTATGGCTCCTGTAACTCTAAACGAGCCAAGAGTTATGGCCGTCCGAAGAATCGATATCCATAGGGTGCAACATTCGCGGTGCAAGGTGCAACATTCATCCAAAAAGCCGAAACAGCACCGTTCAACTTTTAGAAATGGGTGCAGGGATTTCAAATGGAAAAGTACCATGGTGCACCACTCTCCAGGAAAGGTAAATCGAAGACCATCCACGGTGATCCCGTTTTAACGTAAAAATTCACGTGATGGAAAACAAAAGGCCAAAAAACTTCAGAGACCCGATTGAGGTTCGGATAGCATTTTTTGGGTATGAAACTATCCATTGACGGCTTACAGCCGTCAAAGCTGTAGACCTCACTGAGAGCTTCGTTTTGACTGGTTATGGCTCCCGTAACTCTAAATGAGCCAACAGTTATGGCCGTCCGAAGAATCGATATCCACAGGGTGCAACATTCGCGGTGCAAGGTGCAACATTCGTCCAAAAAGCCAAAACAGCGCCGTTCGACTTTTAGAAATGGGTGCAGGGATTTGAAATGGAACAGTTCATGGTGCACCACTACTCCAAGGAAGGTAAATCGAAGACCAGCCACGGTGATCCCGTTTTAACGTAAAAATTCACGTGATGGAAAACAGAAGGACAAAAAACTTCAGAGACACGATTGAGCTTCGGATAGCCTTTTTTGGGTATGAAACTATCCATTGACGGCTTACAGCCATTTAAGCTGTAGAACTCACTGAGAGCTTCGTTTTGACTGGTTATGGCTCCCGTAACTCTAAACGAGCCAACAGTTATGGCCGTCCGAAGAATCGATATCCATAGGGTGCAACATTCGCGGTGCAAGGTGCAACATTCGTCCAAAAAGCCAAAACAGCGCCGTTCGACTTTTAGAAATGGGTGCAGGGATTTGAAATGGAATAGTAACATGGTGCACCACTATCCAGGGAAGGTAAATCGAAGACCAGCCACGGTGATCCCGTTTTAACGTAAAAATTCACGTGATGGAAAACAGAAGGCCAAAAAACTTCAGAGACCCGATTGAGGTTCGGATAGCCTTTTTTGGGTATGAAACTATCCATTGACGGCTTACAGCCGTCAAAGCTATAGAACTCACTGAGAGCTTCAATTTGACTGGTTATGGCTCCCGTAACTCTAAACGAGCCAACAGTTATGGCCGTCCGAAGAATCGATATCCACAGGGTGCAACATTCGCGGTGCAAGGTGCAACATTCATCCAAAAAGCCGAAACAGCACCGTTCGACTTTTAGAAATGGATGCAGGGATTTGAAATTGAATAGTACCATGGTGCACCACTATCCAGGGAAGGTAAATCGAAGACCAGCCACGGTGATCCCGTTTTAACGTAAAAATTCACGTGATGGAAAACAAAAGGCCAAAAAACTTCAGAGACCCGATTGAGGTTCGGATAGCCTTTTTTGGGTATGAAACTATCCATTGACGGCTTACAGCCGTCATAGCTGTAGATCTCACTGAGAGCTTCGTTTTGACTGGTTATGGCTCCCGTAACTCTAAACGAGCCAACAGTTATGGCCGTCCGAAGAATCGATATCCACAGGGTGCAACATTCGCGGTGCAAGGTGCAACATTTATCCAAAAAGCCGAAACAGCGCCGTTCGACTTTTAGAAGTGGGTGTAGGGATTTGAAATGGAATAGTACCATGGTGCACCACTCTCCAGGGAAGGTAAATCGAAGACCATCCACGGTGATCCCGTTTTAATGTAAAAATTCACGTGATGGAAAACAGAAGGCCAAAAAACATCGGAGACCCGATTGAGGTTCGGATAGCCTTTTTTGGGTATGAAACTATCCACTGACGGCTTACAACCATCAAAGCCGTAGAACTCACTGAGAGCTTCGTTTTGACTGGTTATGGCTCCCGTAACTCTAAACAAGCCAAGAGTTATGGCCGTCCAAACAATCGATATCCACAGGGTGCAACATTCGCGGTGCAAGGGGCAACATTCGTCCAAAAAGCCGAAACAGCGCCGTTCGACTTTTAGAAATGGGTGCAGGGATTTGAAATGGAAACGTACCATGGTGCACCACTGTCCAAGGAAGGTAAATCGAAGACCATCCACGGTGATCCCGTTTTAACGTAAAAATTCACGTGATGGAAAACAGAAGGCCAAAAAACTTCAGAGACCCGATTGAGGTTCGGATAGCATTTTTTGGGTATGAAACTATCCACTGATGGATTACAGCCGTAAAAGCTATTGAACTCACTGAGAGCTTCGTTTTGACTGGTTATGGCTCCCGTAACTCTAAACGAGCCAACAGTTATGGCCGTCCGAAGAATCGATATCCATAGGGTGCAACATTCGCGGTGCAAGGTGCAACATTCGTCCAAAAAGCCGTAACAGCGATGTTCGACTTTTAGAAATGGGTGCAGGGATTTGAATTGGAACAGTACCATGGTGCACCACTATCCAGGGAAGGTAAATCGAAGACCAGCCACGGTGATCCCTTTTTAACGTAAAAATTCACGTGATGGAAAATAGAAGGACAAAAAACTTCAGAGACCCGATTGAGGTTCGTATCGCATTTTTTGGGTATGAAACTATCCATTGACGGCTTACAGCCTTTATAGCTGTAGAACTCACGGAGAGCTTCGTTTTGACTGGTTATGGCTCCCGTAAATCTAAACGAGCCAACAGTTATGGCCGTCCGAAGAATCGATATCCACAGGGTGCAACATTCGCGGTGCAAGGTGCAACATTCATCCAAAAAGCCGAAACAGCGCCGTTCGACTTTTAGAAGTGGGTGCACGGATTTGAAATGGAACAGTACCATGGTGCACCACTATCCAGGGAAGGTAAATCGAAGACCATCCACGGTGATCCCGTTTTAACGTAAAAATTCACGTGATGGAAAACAGAAGGCCAAAAAACATCAGAGTAGCCTTTATTCGGTATGATACTATCCACTGACGGCTTACAACCATCAAAGCCGTAGAACTCACTGAGAGCTTCGTTTTGACTGGTTATGGCTCCCGTAACTCTAAATGAGCCAAGAGTTATGGCCGTTCGAAGAATCGATATCCACAGGGTGCAACATTCGCGGTGCAAGGTGCAACATTCGTCCAAAAAGCCGAAACAACACCGTTCGACTTTTAGAAATGGGTGCAGGGATTTGAAATGGAAAAGTACCATGGTGCACCACTATCCAGGGAAGGTAAATCGAAGACCAGCCACGGTAATCCCGTTTTAACGTAAAAATTCACGTGATGGAAAACAGAAGACCAAAAAACTTCAGAGACCCGATTGAGGTTCGGATAGCCTTTTTTGGGTGTGAAACTATCCATTGACGCCTTACACCCGTCATAGCTGCAGAACTCACTAAGAGCTTCGTTTTGACTGGTTATGGCTCCCGTAACTCTAAACGAGCCAACAGTTATGGCCGTCCGAAGAATCGATATCCACAGGGTGCAACATTCGCGGTGCAAGGTGCAACATTCATCCAAAAAGCCGAAACAGCGCCGTTCGACTTTTAGAAGTGGGTGCAGGGATTTGAAATGGAACAGTACCATGGTGCACCACTCTCCAGGGAAGGTAAATCGAAGACCATCCACGGTGATCCCGTTTTAACGTAAAAATTCACGTGATGGAAAACAGAAGGCCAAAATACATCAGAGACCGATTGAGGTTCGGATAGACTTTTTTAGGTATGAAACTATCCACTAACGGCTTACAACCGTCAAAGCCGTAGAACTCACTGAGAGCTTCGTTTTGACTGGTTATGGCTCCCGTAACTCTAAACGAGCCAAGAGTTATGGCCGTCCGAAGAATCAATATCCATAGGGTGCAACATTCGCGGTGCAAGGTGCAACATTCATCCAAAAAGCCGAAACAGCGCCGTTCAACTTTTAGAAATGGGTGCAGGGATTTCAAATGGAAAAGTACCATGGTGCACCACTCTCCAGGGAAGGTAAATCGAAGACCATCCACGGTGATCCCGTTTTAACGTAAAAATTCACGTGATGGAAAACAGAAGGCCAAAAAACTTCAGAGACCCGATTGAGGTTCGGATAGCATTTTTTGGGTATGAAACTATCCATTGACGGCTTACAGCCGTCAAAGCTATAGAACTCACTGAGACCTTCGTTTTGACTGGTTATGGCTCCCGTAACTCTAAACGAGCCAACAGTTACGGCCGTCCGAAGAATCGATATCCACAGGGTGCAACATTCGCGGTGCAAGGTGCAACATTCGTCCAAAAAGCCAAAACAACGCCGTTCGACTTTTAGAAATGGGTGCAGGGATTTGAAATGGAACAGTACCATGGTGCACCACTATCCAGGGAAGGTAAATCGAAAACCAGCCACAGTGATCCCGTTTTAACGTAAAAATTCACATGATGGAAAACAGAAGGACAATAAACTTCAGAGACACGATTGAGCATCGAATAGCCTTTTTTGGGTATGAAACTATCCATTGACGGCTTACAGCCATTTAAACTGTAGAACTCACTGAGAGCTTCGTTTTGACTGGTTATGGCTCCCGTAACTCTAAACGAGCCAACAGTTATGGTCGTCTGAAGAATCGATATCCACAGGGTGCAACATTCGCGGTGCAAGGTGCAACATTCGTCCAAAAAGCCAAAACAGCGCCGTTCGACTTATAGAAATGGGTGCAGGGATTTGAAATGGAACAGTACCATGGTGCACCACTATCCACGGAAGGTAAATCGAAGACCAGCCATGGTGATCCCGTTTTAACGTAAAAATTCATGTGATGGAAAACAGAAGGACAAAAAACTTCAGAGACACGATTGAGCTTCGGATAGCCTTTTTTGGGTATGAAACTATCCATTGATGGCTTACAGCCATTTAAGCTGTAGAACTCACTGAGAGCTTCGTTTTGACTGGTTATGGCTCCCGTAACTCTAAACGAGCCAAGAGTTATGGCCGTCCGAAGAATCGGTATCCGCAGGGTGCAACATTCGCGGTGCAAGGTGCAACATTTATCCAAAAAGCCGAAACAGCGCCGTTCGACTTTTAGAAGTGGGTGTAGGGATTTGAAATGGAATAGTACCATGGTGCACCACTCTCCAGGGAAGGTAAATCGAAGACCATCCACGGTGATCCCGTTTTAATGTAAAAATTCACGTGATGGAAAACAGAAGGCCAAAAAACATCGGAGACCCGATTGAGGTTCGGATAGCCTTTTTTGGGTATGAAACTATCCACTGACGGCTTACAACCATCAAAGCCGTAGAACTCACTGAGAGCTTCGTTTTGACTGGTTATGGCTCCCGTAACTCTAAACAAGCCAAGAGTTATGGCCGTCCAAACAATCGATATCCACAGGGTGCAACATTCGCGGTGCAAGGGGCAACATTCGTCCAAAAAGCCGAAACAGCGCCGTTCGACTTTTAGAAATGGGTGCAGGGATTTGAAATGGAAACGTACCATGGTGCACCACTGTCCAAGGAAGGTAAATCGAAGACCATCCACGGTGATCCCGTTTTAACGTAAAAATTCACGTGATGGAAAACAGAAGGCCAAAAAACTTCAGACACCCGATTGAGGTTCGGATAGCATTTTTGGGTATGAAACTATCCACTGATGGATTACAGCCGTAAAAGCTATTGAACTCACTGAGAGCTTCGTTTTGACTGGTTATGGCTCCCGTAACTCTAAACGAGCCAACAGTTATGGCCGTCCGAAGAATCGATATCCATAGGGTGCAACATTCGCGGTGCAAGGTGCAACATTCGTCCAAAAAGCCGTAACAGCGATGTTCGACTTTTAGAAATGGGTGCAGGGATTTGAATTGGAACAGTACCATGGTGCACCACTATCCAGGGAAGGTAAATCGAAGACCAGCCACGGTGATCCCTTTTTAACGTAAAAATTCACGTGATGGAAAATAGAAGGACAAAAAACTTCAGAGACCCGATTGAGGTTCGTATCGCATTTTTTGGGTATGAAACTATCCATTGACGGCTTACAGCCTTTATAGCTGTAGAACTCACGGAGAGCTTCGTTTTGACTGGTTATGGCTCCCGTAAATCTAAACGAGCCAACAGTTATGGCCGTCCGAAGAATCGATATCCACAGGGTGCAACATTCGCGGTGCAAGGTGCAACATTCATCCAAAAAGCCGAAACAGCGCCGTTCGACTTTTAGAAGTGGGTGCACGGATTTGAAATGGAACAGTACCATGGTGCACCACTATCCAGGGAAGGTAAATCGAAGACCATCCACGGTGATCCCGTTTTAACGTAAAAATTCACGTGATGGAAAACAGAAGGCCAAAAAACATCAGAGTAGCCTTTATTCGGTATGATACTATCCACTGACGGCTTACAACCATCAAAGCCGTAGAACTCACTGAGAGCTTCGTTTTGACTGGTTATGGCTCCCGTAACTCTAAATGAGCCAAGAGTTATGGCCGTTCGAAGAATCGATATCCACAGGGTGCAACATTCGCGGTGCAAGGTGCAACATTCGTCCAAAAAGCCGAAACAACACCGTTCGACTTTTAGAAATGGGTGCAGGGATTTGAAATGGAAAAGTACCATGGTGCACCACTATCCAGGGAAGGTAAATCGAAGACCAGCCACGGTAATCCCGTTTTAACGTAAAAATTCACGTGATGGAAAACAGAAGACCAAAAAACTTCAGAGACCCGATTGAGGTTCGGATAGCCTTTTTTGGGTGTGAAACTATCCATTGACGCCTTACACCCGTCATAGCTGCAGAACTCACTAAGAGCTTCGTTTTGACTGGTTATGGCTCCCGTAACTCTAAACGAGCCAACAGTTATGGCCGTCCGAAGAATCGATATCCACAGGGTGCAACATTCGCGGTGCAAGGTGCAACATTCATCCAAAAAGCCGAAACAGCGCCGTTCGACTTTTAGAAGTGGGTGCAGGGATTTGAAATGGAACAGTACCATGGTGCACCACTCTCCAGGGAAGGTAAATCGAAGACCATCCACGGTGATCCCGTTTTAACGTAAAAATTCACGTGATGGAAAACAGAAGGCCAAAATACATCAGAGACCGATTGAGGTTCGGATAGACTTTTTTAGGTATGAAACTATCCACTAACGGCTTACAACCGTCAAAGCCGTAGAACTCACTGAGAGCTTCGTTTTGACTGGTTATGGCTCCCGTAACTCTAAACGAGCCAAGAGTTATGGCCGTCCGAAGAATCAATATCCATAGGGTGCAACATTCGCGGTGCAAGGTGCAACATTCATCCAAAAAGCCGAAACAGCGCCGTTCAACTTTTAGAAATGGGTGCAGGGATTTCAAATGGAAAAGTACCATGGTGCACCACTCTCCAGGGAAGGTAAATCGAAGACCATCCACGGTGATCCCGTTTTAACGTAAAAATTCACGTGATGGAAAACAGAAGGCCAAAAAACTTCAGAGACCCGATTGAGGTTCGGATAGCATTTTTTGGGTATGAAACTATCCATTGACGGCTTACAGCCGTCAAAGCTATAGAACTCACTGAGACCTTCGTTTTGACTGGTTATGGCTCCCGTAACTCTAAACGAGCCAACAGTTACGGCCGTCCGAAGAATCGATATCCACAGGGTGCAACATTCGCGGTGCAAGGTGCAACATTCGTCCAAAAAGCCAAAACAACGCCGTTCGACTTTTAGAAATGGGTGCAGGGATTTGAAATGGAACAGTACCATGGTGCACCACTATCCAGGGAAGGTAAATCGAAAACCAGCCACAGTGATCCCGTTTTAACGTAAAAATTCACATGATGGAAAACAGAAGGACAATAAACTTCAGAGACACGATTGAGCATCGAATAGCCTTTTTTGGGTATGAAACTATCCATTGACGGCTTACAGCCATTTAAACTGTAGAACTCACTGAGAGCTTCGTTTTGACTGGTTATGGCTCCCGTAACTCTAAACGAGCCAACAGTTATGGTCGTCTGAAGAATCGATATCCACAGGGTGCAACATTCGCGGTGCAAGGTGCAACATTCGTCCAAAAAGCCAAAACAGCGCCGTTCGACTTATAGAAATGGGTGCAGGGATTTGAAATGGAACAGTACCATGGTGCACCACTATCCACGGAAGGTAAATCGAAGACCAGCCATGGTGATCCCGTTTTAACGTAAAAATTCATGTGATGGAAAACAGAAGGACAAAAAACTTCAGAGACACGATTGAGCTTCGGATAGCCTTTTTTGGGTATGAAACTATCCATTGATGGCTTACAGCCATTTAAGCTGTAGAACTCACTGAGAGCTTCGTTTTGACTGGTTATGGCTCCCGTAACTCTAAACGAGCCAAGAGTTATGGCCGTCCGAAGAATCGATATCCATAGGGTGCAACATTCGCGGTGCAAGGTGCAACATTCATCCAAAAAGCCGAAACAGCGCCGTTCAACTTTTAGAAATGGGTGCAGGGATTTCAAATGGAAAAGTACCATGGTGCACCACTCTCCAGGAAAGGTAAATCGAAGACCATCCACGGTGATCCCGTTTTAACGTAAAAATTCACGTGATGGAAAACAAAAGGCCAAAGAACATCAGAGACCCGATTGAGGTTCGGATAGCATTTTTTGGGTATGAAACTATCCATTGACGGCTTACAGCCGTCAAAGCTGTAGACCTCACTGAGAGCTTCGTTTTGACTGGTTATGGCTCCCGTAACTCTAAACGAGCCAACAGTTATGGCCGTCCGAAGAATCGATATCCACAGGGTGCAACATTCGCGGTGCAAGGTGCAACATTCGTCCAAAAAGCCAAAACAACGCCGTTCGACTTTTAGAATTGGGTGCAGGGATTTGAAATGGAACAGTACCATGGTGCAACACTATCCAGGGAAGGTAAATCGAAAACCAGCCACAGTGATCCCGTTTTAACGTAAAAATTCACGTGATGGAAAACAGAAGGACAATAAACTTCAGAGACACGATTGAGCATCGAATAGCCTTTTTTGGGTATGAAACTATCCATTGATGGCTTACAGCCATTTAAGCTGTAGAACTCACTGAGAGCTTCGTTTTGACTGGTTATGGCTCCCGTAACTCTAAACGAGCCAACAGTTATGGCCGTCTGAAGAATCGATATCCACAGGGTGCAACATTCGCGGTGCAAGGTGCAACATTCGTCCAAAAAGCCAAAACAGCGCCGTTCGACTTATAGAAATGGGTGCCGGGATTTGAAATGGAACAGTACCATGGTGCACCACTATCCAAGGAAGGTAAATCGAAGACCAGCCATGGTGATCCCGTTTTAACGTAAAAATTCACGTGATGGAAAACAGAAGGACAAAAAACTTCAGAGACACGATTGAGCTTCGGATAGCCTTTTTTGGGCATGAAACTATCCATTGATGGCTTACAGCCATTTAAGCTGTAGAACTCACTGAGAGCTTCGTTTTGACTGGTTATGGCTCCCGTAAATCTAAACGAGCCAACGGTTATGGCCGTACGAAGAATCGATATCCATAGGGTGCAACATTCGCGGTGCAAGGTGTAACATTCGTCGAAAAAGCCGAAACAGCGCCGTTCGACTTTTAGAAATGGGTGCAGGGATTTGAAATGGAATAGTACCATGGTGCACCACTATCCAGGGAAGGTAAATCGAAGACCAGCCACGGTGATCCCATTTTAACGTAAAAATTCACGTTATGGAAAACAGAAGGCCAAAAAACTTCAAAGACCCGATTGAGGTTCGGATAGCCTTTTTTGGGTATGAAACTATCCATTGACGGCTTACAGCCGTTAAAGCTGTAGAACTCACCGAGAGCTTCATTTTGACTGTTTATGGCTCCCGTAACTCTAAACGAGCCAACAGTTATGGCCGTCCAAAGAATCGATATCCACAGGGTGCAACATTCACGGTGCAAGGTGCAACATTCATCCAAAAAGCCGAAACAGCGCCGTTTGACTTTTAGAAGTGGGTGCAGGGATTTGAAATGGAACAGTACCATGGTGCACCACTCTCCAGGGAAGGTAAATCGAAGACCATCCACGGTGATCCGGTTTTAACGTAAAAATTCACGTGATGGAAAACAGAAGGCCAAAAAACATCAGAGACCCGATTGAGGTTCGGATAGCCTTTTTTGGGTATGATACTATCCACTGACGGCTTACAACCATCAAAGCCGTAGAACTCACTGAGAGCTTCGTTTTGACTGGTGATGGCTCCCGTAACTCTAAACAAGCCAAGAGTTATGGCCGTCCGAAATATCCACAGGGTGCAACATTCGCGGTGCAAGGTGCAACATTCGTCCAAAAAGCCGAAACAGCACCGTTCGACTTTTAGAAATGGGTGCAGGGATTTGAAATGGAAAAGTACCATGGTGCACAACTCTCCAGGGAAGGTAAATCGAAGACCAGCCACGGTGATCCCGTTTTAACGTAAAAATTCACGTGATGGAAAACAGAAGGCCAAAAAACTTCAAAGACCCGATTGAGGTTCGGATAGCCTTTTTGGGTATTAAACTATCCATTGATGGCTTACAGCCGTCATAGCTGTAGAACTCACTGAGAGCTTCGTTTTGACTGGTTATGGCTCCCGTAACTCTAAACGAGCAAACAGTTATGGCCGTCTGAAGAATCGATATCCACAGGGTGCAACATTCACGGTGCAAGGTGCAACATTCATCCAAAAAGCCGAAACAGCGCCGTTTGACTTTTAGAAGTGGGTGCAGGGATTTGAAATGGAACAGTACCATGGTGCACCACTCTCCAGGGAAGGTAAATCGAAGACCATCCACGGTGATCCGGTTTTAACGTAAAAATTCACGTGATGGAAAACAGAAGGCCAAAAAACATCAGAGACCCGATTGAGGTTCGGATAGCCTTTTTTGGGTATGATACTATCCACTGACGGCTTACAACCATCAAAGCCGTAGAACTCACTGAGAGCTTCGTTTTGACTGGTGATGGCTCCCGTAACTCTAAACAAGCCAAGAGTTATGGCCGTCCGAAATATCCACAGGGTGCAACATTCGCGGTGCAAGGTGCAACATTCGTCCAAAAAGCCGAAACAGCACCGTTCGACTTTTAGAAATGGGTGCAGGGATTTGAAATGGAAAAGTACCATGGTGCACAACTCTCCAGGGAAGGTAAATCGAAGACCAGCCACGGTGATCCCGTTTTAACGTAAAAATTCACGTGATGGAAAACAGAAGGCCAAAAAACTTCAAAGACCCGATTGAGGTTCGGATAGCCTTTTTGGGTATTAAACTATCCATTGATGGCTTACAGCCGTCATAGCTGTAGAACTCACTGAGAGCTTCGTTTTGACTGGTTATGGCTCCCGTAACTCTAAACGAGCAAACAGTTATGGCCGTCTGAAGAATCGATATCCACAGGGTGCAACATTCGCGGTGCAAGGTGCAACATTCGTCCAAAAAGCCAAAACAGCGCCGTTCGACTTATAGAAATGGGTGCAGGGATTTCAAATGGAACAGTACCATGGTGCACCACTATCCAGGGAAGGTAAATCGAAAACCAGCCACGGTGATCCCGTTTTAACGTAAAAATTCACGTGATGGAAAACAGAAGGACAAAAAACTTCAGAGACACGATTGAGCATCGAATAGCCTTTTTTGGGTATGAAACTATCCATTGACGGCTTACAGCCATTTAAGCTGTAGAACTCACTGAGAGCTTCGTTTTGACTGGTTATGGCTCCCGTAACTCTAAACGAGCCAACAGTTATGGCCGTACGAAGAATCGATATCCACAGTGTGCAACATTCGCGGTGCAAGGTGTAACATTCGTCCAAAAAGCCGAAACAGCGCCGTTCGACTTTTAGAAATGGGTGCAGGGATTTGAAATGGAACAGTACCATGGTGCACCACTATCCAGGGAAGGTAAATCGAAGACCAGCCACGGTGATCCCGTTTTAACGTAAAAATTCACGTGATGGAAAACAGAAGGCCAAAAAACTTCAAAGACCCGATTGAGGTTCGGATAGCCTTTTTTAGGTATGAAACTATCCATTGACGGCTTACAGCCGTTAAAGCTGTAGAACTCACCGAGAGCTTCATTTTGACTGGTTATGGCTCCCATAACTCTAAACGAGCCAACAGTTATGGTCGTCCAAAGAATCGATATCCACAGGGTGCAACATTCGCGGTGCAAGGTGCAACATTCATCCAAAAAGCCGAAACAGCGCCGTTTGACTTTTAGAAGTGGGTGCAGGGATTTGAAATGGAACAGTACCATGGTGCACCACTCTCCAGGGAAGGTAAATCGAAGACCATCCACGGTGATCCCGTTTTAACGTAAAAATTCACGTGATGGAAAACAGAAGGCCAAAAAACATCAGAGACCCGATTGAGGTTCGGATAGCCTTTTTTGGGTATGATACTATCCACTGACGGCTTACAACCATCAAAGCCGTAGAACTCACTAAGAGCTTCGTTTTGACTGGTGATGGCTCCCATAACTCTAAACAAGCCAAGAGTTATGGCCGTCCGAAGAATCGATATCCACAGGGTGCAACATTCACGGTGCAAGGTGCAACATTCGTCCAAAAAGCCGAAACAGCACCGTTCGACTTTTAGAAATGGGTGCAGGGATTTGAAATGGAAAAGTACCATGGTGCACAACTCTCCAGGGAAGGTAAATCGAAGACCAGCCACGGTGATCCCGTTTTAACGTAAAAATTCACGTGATGGAAAACAGAAGGCCAAAAAACTTCAGAGACCCGATTGAGGTTCGGATAGCCTTTTTTGGGTATGAAACTATCCATTGATGGCTTACAGCCGTCATAGCTGTAGAACTCACTGAGAGATTCGTTTTGACTGGTTATGGCTCCCGTAACTCTAAACGAGCCAACAGTTAAGGCCGTCCGAAGAATCGATATCCACAAGGTGCAACATTCGCGGTGCAAGGTGCAACATTCGTCCAAAAAGCCAAAACAGCGCCGTTCGACTTTTAGAAATGGGTGCAGGAATTTGAAATGGAACAGTACCATGGTGCACCAATATCCAGGGAAGGTAAATCGAAAACCAGCCACGGGGATCCCGTTTTAACGTAAAAATTCACGTGATGGAAAACAGAAGGACAAAAAACTTCAGAGACACGATTGAGCATCGAATAGCCTTTTTTGGGTATGAAACTATCCATTGACGGCTTACAGCCATTTAAGCTGTAGAACTCACTGAGAGCTTCGTTTTGACTGGTTATGGCTCCCGTAACTCTAAACGAGCCAACAGTTATGGCCGTCTGAAGAATCGATATCCACAGGGTACAACATTCGCGGTGCAAGGTGCAACATTCGTCCAAAAAGCCAAAACAACGCCGTTCGACTTATAGAAATGGGTGCAGGGATTTGAAATGGAACAGTACCATGGTGCACCACTATCCAGGGAAGGTAAATCGAAGACCAGCCATGGTGATCCCGTTTTAACGTAAAAATTCACGTGATGGAAAACAGAAGGACAAAAAACTTCAGAGACACGATTGAGCTTCGGATAGCCTTTTTTGGGTATGAAACTATCCATTGATAGCTTACAGCCATTTAAGCTGTAGAACTCACTGAGAGCTTCGTTTTGACTGGTTATGGCTCCCGTAACTCTAAACGAGCCAACAGTTATGGCCGTACGAAGAATCGATATCCACAGGGTGCAACATTCGCGGTGCAAGGTGTAACATTCGTCCAAAAAGCCGAAAGAGCGCCGTTCGACTTTTAGAAATGGGTGCAGGGATTTGAAATGGAATAGTACCATGGTGCACCACTATCCAGGGAAGGTAAATCGAAGACCAGCCACGTTGATCCCGTTTTAACGTAAAAATTCACGTGATGGAAAATAGAAGGCCAAAATACTTCAAAGACCCGATTGAGGTTCGGATAGCCTTTTTTGGGTATGAAACTATCCATTGACGGCTTACAGCCGTTAAAGCTGTAGAACTCATCGAGAGCTTCATTTTGACTGGTTATGGCTCCCGTAACTCTAAACAAGCCAACAGTTATGGCCGTCCAAAGAATCGATATCCACAGGGTGCAACATTCGCGGTGCATGGTGCAACATTCATCCAAAAAGCCGAAACAGCGCCGTTTGACTTTTAGAAGTGGGTGCAGGGATTTGAAATGGAACAGTACCATGGTGCACCACTCTCCAGGGAAGGTAAATCGAAGACCAGCCACGGTGATCCCGTTTTAACGTAAAAATTCACGTGATGGAAAACAGAAGGACAAAAAACATCAAAGACCCGATTGAGGTTCGGATAGCCTTTTTTGGGTATGATACTATCCACCGACGGCTTACAACCATCAAAGCCGTAGAACTCACTGAGAGCTTTGTTTTGACTGGTGATGGCTCCCGTAACTCTAAACAAGCCAAGAGTTATGGCCGTCCGAAGAATCGATATCCACAGGGTGCAACATTCGGGGTGCAAGGTGCAACATTCGTCCAAAAAGCCGAAACAGCACCGTTCGACTTTTAGAAATGGGTGCAGGGATTTGAAATGGAAAAGTACCATGGTGCACAACCCTCTAGGGAAGGTAAATCGAAGACCAGCCACGGTGATCCCGTTTTAACGTAAAAATTCACGTGATGGAAAACAGAAGGCCAAAAAACTTCAGAGACCCGATTGAGATTCGGATAGCCTTTTTTGGGTATGAAACTATCCATTGATGGCTTACAGCCGTCATAGCTGTAGAACTCACTGAGAGCTTTGTTTTGACTGGTTATGGCTCCCGTAACTCTAAACGAGCCAACAGTTATGGCCGTCCGAAGAATCGATATCCACAGGGTGCAACATTCGCGGTGCAAGGTGCAACACTCATCCAAAAAGCCGAAACAGCGCCGTTCGACTTTTAGAAGTGGGTGCAGGGATTTGAAATGGAACAGTACCATGGTGCACCACTCTCCAGGGAAGGTAAATCGAAGACCATCCACGGTGATCCCGTTTTAACGTAAAAATTCACGTGATGGAAAACAGAAGGCCAAAAAACATCAAAGACCCGATTGAGGTTCGGATAGCCTTTTTTGGGTATCAAACGATCCACTAACGGCTTACAACCGTCAAAGACGTAGAACTCACTGAGAGCTTCGTTTTGACTGGTTATGGCTCCCGTAATTCTAAATGAGCCAAGGGTTATGGCCGTCCGAAGAATCGATATCCACAGGGTGCAACATTGGCGGTGCAAGGTGCAACATTCGTCCAAAAAGCCAAAACAGCGCCGTTTGACTTTTAGAAATGGGTGCAGGGATTTCAAATGGAAAAGTACCATGGTGCACCACTCTCCAGGGAAGGTAAATCGAAGACCATCTACGGTGTTCCCGTTTTAACGTAAAAATTCACGTGAAGGAAAACAGAAGGCCAAAAAACTTCAGAGACCCGATTGAGGTTCGGATAGCATTTTTTGGGTATGAAACTATCCATTGACGGCTTACAGCCGTCAAAGCTATAGAACTCACTGAGAGCTTCCTTTTGACTGGTTATGGCTCCCGTAACTTTAAACGAGCCAACAGTTATGGCCGTCCGAAGAATCGATATCCACAGGGTGCAACGTTCGCGGTGCAAGGTGCAACATTCGTCCAAAAAGCCAAAACAGCGCCGTTCGACTTTTAGAAATGGGTGCAGGGATTTGAAATGGAACAGTACCATGGTGCACCACTATCCAGGGAAGGTAAATCGAAGACCAGCCACGGTGATCCCGTTTTAATGTAAAAATTCACGTGATGGAAAACAGAAGGACAAAAAACTTCGGAGACACGATTGAGCTTCGAATAACCTTTTTTGGGTATGAAACTATCCCTTGATGGCTTACAGCCGTTTAAGCTGTAGAGCTCACTAAGAGCTTCGTTTTGACTGGTTATGGCTCCCGTAACTCTAAACGATCCAACAGTTATGGCCGTACGAAGAATCGGTATCCACAGGGTGCAACATTCGCGGTGCAAGGTGTAACATTCGTCCAAAAAGCCGAAACAGCGCCGTTCGACTTTTAGAAATGGGTGCAGGGATTTCAAATGGAAAAGTACCATGGTGCACCACTCTCCAGGGAAGGTAAATCGAAGACCATCTACGGTGATCCCGTTTTAACGTAAAAATTCACGTGAAGGAAAACAGAAGGCCAAACAACTTCAGAGACCTGATTGAGGTTCGGATAGCATTTTTTTGGGTATGAAACTATCCATTGACGGCTTACAGCCGTCAACGCTATAGAACTCACTGAGAGCTTCATTTTGACTGGTTATGGCTCTCGTAACTCTAAACGAGCCAATAGTTATGGCCTTCCGAAGAATCGATATCCACAGGGTGCAACATTCGCGGTGCAAGGTGCAACATTCGTCCAAAAAGCCGAAACAGCGCCGTTCGACTTTTAGAAATGGGTGCAGGGAATTGAAATGGAATAGTGCCATGGTGCACCACTATCCAGGGAAGGTAAATCGAAGACCAGCCACGGTGATCCCGTTTTAACGTAAAAATTCACGTGATGGAAAACAGAAGGCCAAAAAACTTCAAAGACCCGATTGAGGTTCGGATAGCCTTTTTTGGGTATGAATCTATCCATTGACGGCTTACTGCCGTTATAGCTGTAGAACCCACTGAGAGCTTCGTTTTGACTGGTTATGTCTCCCGTAACTCTAAACGAGCCAATAGTTATGGCCATCCGAAGAATCGATATCCACAGGGTGCAACATTCGAGGTGCAAGGTGCAACATTCATCCAAAAAGCCGAAACAACGCCGTTCGACTTTTAGAAGTGGGTGTAGGGATTTGAAATGGAACAGTACCATGGTGCACCACTCTCCAAGGAAGGTAAATCGAAGACCATCCACGGTGATCCCGTTTTAACGTAAAAATTCACGTGATGGAAAACAGAACGACAAAAAACTTCAGAGACACGATTGAGCTTCGGATAGCCTTTTTTGGGATGAAACTATCCATTGACGGCTTACAGCCGTTTAAGTTGTAGAACTCACTGAGAGCTTCGTTTTGACTGGTTATGGCTCCCGTAACTCTAAACGAGCCAACAGTTATGGCCGTCCGAAGAATCGATATCCACAGGGTGCAACTTTCGCGGTGCAAGGTGCAACATTCGTCCAAAAAGCCAAAACATCGCCGTTCGACTTTTAGAAATGGGTGCAGGGATTTGAAATGGAACAGTACCATGGTGCACCACTTTCCAAGGAAGGTAAATCGAAGACCAGCCACGATGATCCCGTTTTAACGTAAAAATTCACGTGATGGAAAACAGAAGGACAAAAAACTTCAAAGACACGATTGAGCTTTAGATAGCCTTTTTTGGGTATGAAACTATCCATTGATGGCTTATAGCCATTTAAGCTGTAGAACTCACTGAGAGCTTCGTTTTGACTGGTTATGGCTCCCGTAACTCTAAACGAGCCAACAGTTATGGCCGTACGAAGAATCGATATCCACAGGGTGAAACATTCGCGGTGCAAGGTGTAACATTCGTCCAAAAAGCCGAAACAGCGCCGTTCGACTTTTAGAAATGGGTGCAGGGATTTGAAATGGAACAGTACCATGGTGCACCACTCTCCAGGGAAGGTAAATCGAAGACCATCCACGGTGATCCCGTTTTAACGTAAAAATTCACGTGATGGAAAACAGAAGGCCAAAAAACATCAAAGACCCGATTGAGGTTCGCATAGCCTTTTTTGGGTATGAAACTATCCATTGATGGCTTATAGCCATTTAAGCTGTAGAACTCACTGAGAGCTTCGTTTTGACTGGTTATGGCTCCCGTAACTCTAAATGAGCCAAGAGTTATGGCCGTCCGAAGAATCGATATCCACAGGGTGCAACATTCGCGGTGCAAGGTGCAACATTCATCCAAAAAGCCGAAACAGCGCCGTTCGACTTTTAGAAATGGGTGCAGGGATTTGAAATGGAACAGTACCATGGTGCACCACTATCCAGGGAAGGTAAATCGAAGACCAGCCACGGTGATCCCGTTTTAACGTAAAAATTCACGTGATGGAAAACAGAAGGACAAAAAACTTCAGAGACACGATTGAGCTTCGGATAGCCTTTTTTGGGTATGAAACTATCCATTGATGGCTTACAGCCGTTTAAGCTGTAGAACTCACTGAGAGCTTCGTTTTGACTGGTTATGGCTCCCGTAACTCTAAACGAGCCAACAGTTATGGCCGTCCGAAGAATCGATATCCATAGGGTGCAACTTTCGCGATGCAAGGTGCAACATTCGTCCAAAAAGCCAAAACAGCGCCGTTCGACTTTTAGAAATGGGTGCAGGGATTTGAAATGGAACAGTACCATGGTGCACCACTATTTTGGGAAGGTAAATCGAAGACCAGCCACGGTGATCCCGTTTTAACGTAAAAATTCACGTGATGTAAAACAGAAGGACAAAAAACTTCAGAGACACGATTGAGCTACGGATAGCCTTTTTTGGGTATGAAACTATCCATTGATGGCTTACAGCCATTTAAGCTGTAGAACTCACTGAGAGCTTCGTTTTGATTGGTTATGGCTCCCGTAACTCTAAACAAGCCAAGAGTTATGGCCGTCCGAAGAATCGATATCCACAGGGTGCAACATTCGGGGTGCAAGGTGCAACATTCGTCCAAAAAGCCGAAACAGCACCGTTCGACTTTTAGAAATGGGTGCAGGGATTTGAAATGGAAAAGTACCATGGTGCACAACCCTCTAGGGAAGGTAAATCGAAGACCAGCCACGGTGATCCCGTTTTAACGTAAAAATTCACGTGATGGAAAACAGAAGGCCAAAAAACTTCAGAGACCCGATTGAGATTCGGATAGCCTTTTTTGGGTATGAAACTATCCATTGATGGCTTACAGCCGTCATAGCTGTAGAACTCACTGAGAGCTTTGTTTTGACTGGTTATGGCTCCCGTAACTCTAAACGAGCCAACAGTTATGGCCGTCCGAAGAATCGATATCCACAGGGTGCAACATTCGCGGTGCAAGGTGCAACACTCATCCAAAAAGCCGAAACAGCGCCGTTCGACTTTTAGAAGTGGGTGCAGGGATTTGAAATGGAACAGTACCATGGTGCACCACTCTCCAGGGAAGGTAAATCGAAGACCATCCACGGTGATCCCGTTTTAACGTAAAAATTCACGTGATGGAAAACAGAAGGCCAAAAAACATCAAAGACCCGATTGAGGTTCGGATAGCCTTTTTTGGGTATCAAACGATCCACTAACGGCTTACAACCGTCAAAGACGTAGAACTCACTGAGAGCTTCGTTTTGACTGGTTATGGCTCCCGTAATTCTAAATGAGCCAAGGGTTATGGCCGTCCGAAGAATCGATATCCACAGGGTGCAACATTGGCGGTGCAAGGTGCAACATTCGTCCAAAAAGCCAAAACAGCGCCGTTCGACTTTTAGAAATGGGTGCAGGGATTTCAAATGGAAAAGTACCATGGTGCACCACTCTCCAGGGAAGGTAAATCGAAGACCATCTACGGTGATCCCGTTTTAACGTAAAAATTCACGTGAAGGAAAACAGAAGGCCAAAAAACTTCAAAGACCCGATTGAGGTTCGGATAGCATTTTTTGGGTATGAAACTATCCATTGACGGCTTACAGCCGTCAAAGCTATAGAACTCACTGAGAGCTTCCTTTTGACTGGTTATGGCTCCCGTAACTTTAAACGAGCCAACAGTTATGGCCGTCCGAAGAATCGATATCCACAGGGTGCAACGTTCGCGGTGCAAGGTGCAACATTCGTCCAAAAAGCCAAAACAGCGCCGTTCGACTTTTAGAAATGGGTGCAGGGATTTGAAATGGAACAGTACCATGGTGCACCACTATCCAGGGAAGGTAAATCGAAGACCAGCCACGGTGATCCCGTTTTAATGTAAAAATTCACGTGATGGAAAACAGAAGGACAAAAAACTTCGGAGACACGATTGAGCTTCGAATAACCTTTTTTGGGTATGAAACTATCCCTTGATGGCTTACAGCCGTTTAAGCTGTAGAACTCACTAAGAGCTTCGTTTTGACTGGTTATGGCTCCCGTAACTCTAAACGATCCAACAGTTATGGCCGTACGAAGAATCGGTATCCACAGGGTGCAACATTCGCGGTGCAAGGTGTAACATTCGTCCAAAAAGCCGAAACAGCGCCGTTCGACTTTTAGAAATGGGTGCAGGGATTTCAAATGGAAAAGTACCATGGTGCACCACTCTCCAGGGAAGGTAAATCGAAGACCATCTACGGTGATCCCGTTTTAACGTAAAAATTCACGTGAAGGAAAACAGAAGGCCAAACAACTTCAGAGACCTGATTGAGGTTCAGATAGCATTTTTTTGGGTATGAAACTATCCATTGACGGCTTATAGCCGTCAACGCTGTAGAACTCACTGAGAGCTTCATTTTGACTGGTTATGGCTCTCGTAACTCTAAACGAGCCAATAGTTATGGCCTTCCGAAGAATCGATATCCACAGGGTGCAACATTCGCGGTGCAAGGTGCAACATTCGTCCAAAAAGCCGAAACAGCGCCGTTCGACTTTTAGAAATGGGTGCAGGGAATTGAAATGGAATAGTGCCATGGTGCACCACTATCCAGGGAAGGTACATCGAAGACCAGCCACGGTGATCCCGTTTTAACGTAAAAATTCACGTGATGGAAAACAGAAGGCCAAAAAACTTCAAAGACCCGATTGAGGTTCGGATAGCCTTTTTTGGGTATGAATCTATCCATTGACGGCTTACTGCCGTTATAGCTGCAGAACCCACTGAGAGCTTCGTTTTGACTGGTTATGGCTCCCGTAACTCTAAACGAGCCAATAGTTATGGCCATCCGAAGAATCGATATCCACAGGGTGCAACATTCGAGGTGCAAGGTGCAACATTCATCCAAAAAGCCGAAACAACGCCGTTCGACTTTTAGAAGTGGGTGTAGGGATTTGAAATGGTACAGTACCATGGTGCACCACTCTCCAAGGAAGGTAAATCGAAGACCATCCACGGTGATCCCGTTTTAACGTAAAAATTCACGTGATGGAAAACAGAACGACAAAAAACTTCAAAGACACGATTGAGCTTCGGATAGCCTTTTTTGGGATGAAACTATCCATTGACGGCTTACAACCGTTTAAGTTGTAGAACTCACTGAGAGCTTCGTTTTGACTGGTTATGGCTCCCGTAACTCTAAACGAGCCAACAGTTATGGCCGTCCGAAGAATCGATATCCACAGGGTGCAACTTTCGCGGTGCAAGGTGCAACATTCGTCCAAAAAGCAAAAACAGCGCCGTTCGACTTTTAGAAATGGGTGCAGGGATTTGAAATGGAACAGTACCATGGTGCACCACTATCCAAGGAAGGTAAATCGAAGACCAGCCACGATGATCCCGTTTTAACGTAAAAATTCACGTGATGGAAAACAGAAGGACAAAAAACTTCAAAGACACGATTGAGCTTTAGATAGCCTTTTTTGGGTATGAAACTATCCATTGATGGCTTATAGCCATTTAAGCTGTAGAACTCACTGAGAGCTTCGTTTTGACTGGTTATGGCTCCCGTAACTCTAAACGAGCCAACAGTTATGGCCGTACGAAGAATCGATATCCACAGGGTGAAACATTCGCGGTGCAAGGTGTAACATTCGTCCAAAAAGCCGAAACAGCGCCGTTCGACTTTTAGAAATGGGTGCAGGGATTTGAAATGGAACAGTACCATGGTGCACCACTCTCGAGGGAAGGTAAATCGAAGACCATCCACGGTGATCCCGTTTTAACGTAAAAATTCACGTGATGGAAAACAGAAGGCCAAAAAACATCAAAGACCCGATTGAGGTTCGCATAGCCTTTTTTGGGTATGAAACTATCCATTGATGGCTTATAGCCATTTAAGCTGTAGAACTCACTGAGAGCTTCGTTTTGACTGGTTATGGCTCCCGTAACTCTAAATGAGCCAAGAGTTATGGCCGTCCGAAGAATCGATATCCACAGGGTGCAACATTCGCGGTGCAAGGTGCAACATTCATCCAAAAAGCCGAAACAGCGCCGTTCGACTTTTAGAAATGGGTGCAGGGATTTGAAATGGAACAGTACCATGGTGCACCACTATCCAGGGAAGTTAAATCGAAGACCAGCCACGGTGATCCCGTTTTAACGTAAAAATTCACGTGACGGAAAACAGAAGGACAAAAAACTTCAGAGACACGATTGAGCTTCGGATAGCCTTTTTTGGGTATGAAACTATCCATTGATGGCTTACAGCCGTTTAAGCTGTAGAACTCACTGAGAGCTTCGTTTTGACTGGTTATGGCTCCCGTAACTCTAAACGAGCCAACAGTTATGGCCGTCCGAAGAATCGATATCCATAGGGTGCAACTTTCGCGATGCAAGGTGCAACATTCGTCCAAAAAGCCAAAACAGCGCCGTTCGACTTTTAGAAATGGGTGCAGGGATTTGAAATGGAACAGTACCATGGTGCACCACTATTTTGGGAAGGTAAATCGAAGACCAGCCACGGTGATCCCGTTTTAACGTAAAAATTCACGTGATGTAAAACAGAAGGACAAAAAACTTCAGAGACACGATTGAGCTTCGGATAGCCTTTTTTGGGTATGAAACTATCCATTGATGGCTTACAGCCATTTAAGCTGTAGAACTCACTGAGAGCTTCGTTTTGACTGGTTATGGCTCCCGTAACTCTAAACGAGCCAATAGTTATGGCCGTACGAAGAATCGATATCCACAGGGTGCAACATTCGCGGTGCAAGGTGTAACATTCGTCCAAAAAGCCGAAACAGCACCGTTCGACTTTTAGAAATGGGTGCAGGGATTTGAAATGGAACAGTACCATGGTGCACCACTCTCCAGGGAAGGTAAATCGAAGACCATCCACGGTGATCCCGTTTTAACGTAAAAATTCACGTGATGGAAAACAGAAGGCCAAAAAACATAAGAGACCCGATTGAGGTTCGGATAGCCTTTTTTGGGTATGATACTATCCACTGATGGCTTACAACCATCAAAGCCGTAGAACTCACTGAGAGCTTCGTTTTGACTGGTGATGGCTCCCGTAACTCTAAACAAGCCAAGAGTTATGGCCGTCCGAAGAATCGATATCCACAGGGTGCAACATTCGCGGAGCAAGGTGCAACATTCGTCCAAAAAGCCGAAACAGCACCGTTCGACTTTTAGAAATGGGTGTAGGGATTTGAAATGGAAAAGTACCATGGTGCACCACTCTCCAGGGAAGGTAAATCGAAGACCAGCCACGGTGATCCCGTTATAACGTAAAAATTCACGTGATGGAAAACAGAAGGCCAAAAAACTCCAGAGACCCGATTGAGGTTCGGATAGCCTTTTTTGGGTATGAAACTATCCATTGATGGCTTACAGCCGTCATAGCTGTAGAACTCACTGAGAGCTTCGTTTTGACTGGTTATGGCTCCCGTAACTCTAAACGAGCCAACAGTTATGTCCGTCCGAAGAATCGATATCCATAGGGTGCAACATTCGCGGTACAAGGTGCAACATTCTTCCAAAAAGCCGAAACAACGCCGTTCGACTTTTAGAAGTGGGTACAGTGATTTGAAATGGAACAGTACCAAGGTGCACCACTCTCCAAGGAAGGTAAATCGAAGACCATCCACGGTGATCCCGTTTTAACGTAAAAATTCACGTGATGGAAAACCGAAGGCCAAAAAACATCAAAGACCCGATTGAGGTTCGGATAGCCTTTTTTGGGTATGAAACTATCCATTGACGGCTTACAGCCGTTTAAGCTGTAGAACTCACTGAGAGCTTCGTTTTGACTGGTTATGGCTCCCATAACTCTAAACGAGCCAACAGTTACGGCCGTCCGAAGAATCGAAATCCACATGGTGCAACATTCGTGGTGCAAGGTGCAACATTCGTCCAAAAAGCCGAAACAGCGCCGTTCGACTTTTAGTAATGGGTGTAGGGATTTGAAATGGAATAGTACCATGGTGCACCACTATCCAGGGAAGGTAAATCGAAGACCAGCCACGGTGATCCCGTTTTAACGTAAAAATTCACGTGATGGAAAACAAAAGGACAAAAAACTTCAAAGACACGATTGAGGTTCGGATAGCCTTTTTTGGGTATGAAACTATCCATTGACGGCTTACAGCCATCAAAGCCGTAGAACTTACTGAGAGCTTCATTTTGACTGGTTATGGCTCTCGTAACTCTAAACGAGCCAATAGTTATGGCCGTCCGAAGAATCGATATCCATAGGGTGCAACATTCGCGGTGCAAGGAGCAACATTCGTCCAAAAAGCCGAAACAGCGTCGTTCGACTTTTAGAAATGGGTGCAGGGAATTGAAATGGAATAGTGCCATGGTGCACCACTATCCAGGGATGGTAAATCGAAGACCAGCCATGGTGATCCCATTTTAACGTAAAAATTCACGTGATGGAAAACAGAAGGCCAAAAAACTTCAAAGACCCGATTGAGGTTCAGATAGCCTTTTTTGGGTATGAAACTATCCATTGACGGCTTACTGCCGTTATAGCTGTAGAACTCACTGAGAGCTTCGTTTTGACTGGTTATGGCTCCGGTAACTCTAAACGAGCCAATAGTTATGGCCGTCCGAAGAATCGATATCCATAGGGTGCAACATTCGAGGTGCAAGGTGCAACATTCATCCAAAAAGCCGAAACAGCGCCGTTCGACTTTTAGAAGTGGGTGCAGGGATTTGAAATGGAACAGTACCATGGTGCACCACTCTCCAGGGAAGGTAAATCGAAGACCAGCCACGGTGATCCCGTTTTAACGTAAAAATTCACGTGATGGAAAACAGAAGGACAAAAAACTTCAGAGACACGATTGAGCTTCGGATAGCCTTTTCTGGGTATGAAACTATCCATTGAGGGCTTACAGCCGTTTAAGATGTAGAACTCACTGAGAGCTTCGTTTTGACTGGTTATGGCTCCCGTAACTCTAAACGAGCCAACAGTTATGGCCGTCCGAAGAATCGATATCCACAGGGAGCAACTTTCGCGGTGCAAGGTGCAACATTCGTCCAAAAAGCCAAAACAGCGCCGTTCGACTTTTAGAAATGGGTGCAGGGATTTGAAATGGAACAGTACCATGGTGCACCACTATCCAGGGAAGGTAAATTGAAGACCAGCCACGGTGATCCCGTTTTAATGTAAAAATTCACGTGATGGAAAACAGAAGGACAAAAAACTTCAGAGACACGATTGAGCTTCGGATAGCCTTTTTTGGGTATGAAACTATCCATTGACGGCTTACAGCCATTTAAGCTGTAGAACTCATTAAGAGCTTCGTTTTGACTGGTTATGGCTCCCGTAACTCTAAACGAGCCAACAGTTATGGCCGTAAGAAGAATCGATATCCACAGGGTGCAACCTTCGCGGTGCAAGGTGTAACATTCGTCCAAAAAGCCGAAACAGAGCCGTTCGACTTTTAGAAATGGGTGCAGGGATTTGAAATGGAACAGTACCATGGTGCACCACTCTCCAGGGAAGGTAAATCGAAGACCATCCACGGTGATCCCGTTTTAACGTAAAAATTCACGTGACGGAAAACATAAGGCCAAAAAACATCAAAGACCCGATTGAGGTTCGGATAGCCTTTTTTGGGTATGATACTATCCACTGACGGCTTACAACCATTAAAGCCGTAGAAATCACTGAGAGCTTCGTTTTGACTGGTGATGGCTCCCGTAACTCTAAACAAGCCAAGAGTTATGGCCGTCCGAAGAATCGATATCCACAGGGTGCAACATTCGCGGTGCAAGGTGCAACATTCGTCCAAAAAGACGAAACAGCACCGTTCGACTTTTAGAAATGGGTGTAGGGATTTGAAATGGAAAAGTACCATGGTGCACCACTCTCCAGGGAAGGTAAATCGAAGACCAGCCACGGTGATCCCGTTTTAACGTAAAAATTCACGTGATGGAAAACAGAAGGCCAAAAAACTTCAGAGACCCGATTGAGGTTCGGATAGCCTTTTTTGGGTATGAAACTATCCATTGATGGCTTACAGCCGTGATAGCTGTAGAACTCACTGAGAGCTTCGTTTTGACTGGTTATGGCTCCCGAACTCTAAACGAGCCAACAGTTATGGCCGTCCGAAGAATCGATATCCACAGGGTGCAACATTCGCGGTGCAAGGTGCAACATTCGTCCAAAAAGCCGAAACAGCGCCGTTCGACTTTTAGAAATGGGTGCAGGGATTTCAAATGGAAAAGTACCATCGTGCACCACTCTCCAGGGAAGGTAAATCGAAGACCATCTACGGTGATCCCGTTTTAACTTAAAAATTCACGTGATGGAAAACAGAAGGCCAAAAAACATCAAAGACCCGATTGAGGTTCGGATAGCATTTTTTGGGTATGAAACTATCCATTGACGGCTTACAGCCGTCAAAGCTGTAGAACTCACTGAGAGCTTCCTTTTGACTTGTTATGGCTCCCATAACTATAAACGAGCCAACAGTTATGGCCGTCCGAAGAATCGATATCCACAGGGTGCAACATTCGCGGTGCAAGGTGCAACATTCGTCCAAAAAGCCGAAACAGCGCCGTTCGACTTTTAGAAATGGGTGCAGGGAATTGAAATGAAATAGTGCCATGGTGCACCACTCTCCAGGGAAGATAAATCGAAGACCAGCCACGGTGATCCCGTTTTAACGTAAAAATTCACGTGATGGAAAACAGAAGGCCAAAAAACTTCAGAGACCCGATTGAGGTTCGGATAGCCTTTTTTGGGTATGAAACTATCCATTGACGGCTTACTGCCGTTATAGCTGTAGAACTCACTGAGAGCTTCGTTTTGACTGGTTATGGCTCCCGTAACTCTAAACGAGCCAATAGTTATGGCCGTCCGAAGAATCGATATCCACAGGGTGCAACATTCGAGGTGCAAGGTGCAACATTCATCCAAAAAGCCGAAACAGCGCCGTTCGACTTTTAGAAGTGGGTGCAGGGATTTGAAATGGAACAGTACCATGGTGCACCACTCTCCAGGGAAGGTAAATTGAAGACCATCCACGGTGATCCCATTTTAACGTAAAAATTCACGTGATGGAAAATAGAAGGCCAAAAAACATCAGAGACCTGATTGAGGTTCGGATAGCCTTTTTTGGGTATGATACTATCCACTGACGGCTTACAACTGTTATAGCTGTAGACCTCACTGAGAGCTTCATTTTGACTGGTTATGGCTCCCGTAACTCTAAACGAGCCAAGAGTTATTGCCGTCCGAAAAATCGATATCCACATGGTGCAACATTCGCGGTGCAAGGTGCAACATTCGTCCAAAAAGCCAAAACATCGCCGTTCGACTTTTACAAATGGGTGCAGGGAATTGAAATGGAATAGTGCCATGGTGCACCACTATCCAGGGAAGGTAAATCGAAGACCAGCCACGGTAATCCCGTTTTAACGAAAAAATTCACGTGATGGAAAACAGAAGGCCCAAAAACTTCAGAGACCTGATTGAGGTTCGGATAGCCTTTTTTGGGTATGAAACTATCCATTGACGGCTTACTGCCGTTATAGTTGTAGAACTCACTGAGAGCTTCGTTTTGACTGGTTATGGCTCCCGTAACTCTAAACGAGCCAACAGTTATGGCCGTCCGAAGAATCGATATCACAGGGTGCAACATTCGCGGTGCAAGGTGCAACATTCATCCAAAAAGCCGAAACAGCGCCGTTCGACTTTTAGAAGTGGGTGCAGGGATTTGAAATGGAACAGTACCATGGTGCACCACTCTCCAGGGAAGGTAAATCGAAGACCAGCCACGGTGATCCCGTTTTAACGTAAAAATTCACGTGATGGAAAACAGAAGGCCAAAAAACTTCAGAGACCCGATTGAGGTTCGGATAGCCTTTTTTGGGTATGAAACTATCCATTGACGGCTTACTGCCGTTATAGCTGTAGAACTCACTGAGAGCTTCGTTTTGACTGGTTATGGCTCCCGTAACTCTAAACGAGCCAATAGTTATGGCCGTCCGAAGAATCGATATCCACAGGGTGCAACATTCGAGGTGCAAGGTGCAACATTCATCCAAAAAGCCGAAACAGCGCCGTTCGACTTTTAGAAGTGGGTGCAGGGATTTGAAATGGAACAGTACCATGGTGCACCACTCTCCAGGGAAGGTAAATTGAAGACCATCCACGGTGATCCCATTTTAACGTAAAAATTCACGTGATGGAAAATAGAAGGCCAAAAAACATCAGAGACCTGATTGAGGTTCGGATAGCCTTTTTTGGGTATGATACTATCCACTGACGGCTTACAACTGTTATAGCTGTAGACCTCACTGAGAGCTTCATTTTGACTGGTTATGGCTCCCGTAACTCTAAACGAGCCAAGAGTTATTGCCGTCCGAAAAATCGATATCCACATGGTGCAACATTCGCGGTGCAAGGTGCAACATTCGTCCAAAAAGCCAAAACATCGCCGTTCGACTTTTACAAATGGGTGCAGGGAATTGAAATGGAATAGTGCCATGGTGCACCACTATCCAGGGAAGGTAAATCGAAGACCAGCCACGGTAATCCCGTTTTAACGAAAAAATTCACGTGATGGAAAACAGAAGGCCCAAAAACTTCAGAGACCTGATTGAGGTTCGGATAGCCTTTTTTGGGTATGAAACTATCCATTGACGGCTTACTGCCGTTATAGTTGTAGAACTCACTGAGAGCTTCGTTTTGACTGGTTATGGCTCCCGTAACTCTAAACGAGCCAACAGTTATGGCCGTCCGAAGAATCGATATCACAGGGTGCAACATTCGCGGTGCAAGGTGCAACATTCATCCAAAAAGCCGAAACAGCGCCGTTCGACTTTTAGAAGTGGGTGCAGGGATTTGAAATGGAAAAGTACCATGGTGCACCACTCTCCAGGGAAGGTAAATCGAAGACCAGCCACGGTGATCCCGTTTTAACGTAAAAATTCACGTGATGGAAAACAGAAGGCCCAAAAACTTCAGAGACCTGATTGAGGTTCGGATAGCCTTTTTTGGGTATGAAACTATCCATTGACGGCTTACTGCCGTTATAGTTGTAGAACTCACTGAGAGCTTCGTTTTGACTGGTTATGGCTCCCGTAACTCTAAACGAGCCAACAGTTATGGCCGTCCGAAGAATCGATATCCACAGGGAGCAACTTTCGCGGTGCAAGGTGCAACATTCGTCCAAAAAGCCAAAACAGCGCCGTTCGACTTTTAGAAATGGGTGCAGGGATTTGAAATGGAACAGTACCATGGTGCACCACTATCCAGGGAAGGTAAATTGAAGACCAGCCACGGTGATCCCGTTTTAATGTAAAAATTCACGTGATGGAAAACAGAAGGACAAAAAACTTCAGAGACACGATTGAGCTTCGGATAGCCTTTTTTGGGTATGAAACTATCCATTGACGGCTTACAGCCATTTAAGCTGTAGAACTCATTAAGAGCTTCGTTTTGACTGGTTATGGCTCCCGTAACTCTAAACGAGCCAACAGTTATGGCCGTAAGAAGAATCAATATCCACAGGGTGCAACCTTCGCGGTGCAAGGTGTAACATTCGTCCAAAAAGCCGAAACAGAGCCGTTCGACTTTTAGAAATGGGTGCAGGGATTTGAAATGGAACAGTACCATGGTGCACCACTCTCCAGGGAAGGTAAATCGAAGACCATCCACGGTGATCCCGTTTTAACGTAAAAATTCACGTGACGGAAAACAGAAGGCCAAAAAACATCAAAGACCCGATTGAGGTTCGGATAGCCTTTTTTGGGTATGATACTATCCACTGACGGCTTACAACCATCAAAGCCGTAGAAATCACTGAGAGCTTCGTTTTGACTGGTGATGGCTCCCGTAACTCTAAACAAGCCAAGAGTTATGGCCGTCCGAAGAATCGATATCCACAGGGTGCAACATTCGCGGTGCAAGGTGCAACATTCGTCCAAAAAGACGAAACAGCACCGTTCGACTTTTAGAAATGGGTGTAGGGATTTGAAATGGAAAAGTACCATGGTGCACCACTCTCCAGGGAAGGTAAATCGAAGACCAGCCACGGTGATCCCGTTTTAACGTAAAAATTCACGTGATGGAAAACAGAAGGCCAAAAAACTTCAGAGACCCGATTGAGGTTCGGATAGCCTTTTTTGGGTATGAAACTATCCATTGATGGCTTACAGCCGTGATAGCTGTAGAACTCACTGAGAGCTTCGTTTTGACTGGTTATGGCTCCCGAACTCTAAACGAGCCAACAGTTATGGCCGTCCGAAGAATCGATATCCACAGGGTGCAACATTCGCGGTGCAAGGTGCAACATTCGTCCAAAAAGCCGAAACAGCGCCGTTCGACTTTTAGAAATGGGTGCAGGGATTTCAAATGGAAAAGTACCATCGTGCACCACTCTCCAGGGAAGGTAAATCGAAGACCATCTACGGTGATCCCGTTTTAACTTAAAAATTCACGTGATGGAAAACAGAAGGCCAAAAAACATCAAAGACCCGATTGAGGTTCGGATAGCATTTTTTGGGTATGAAACTATCCATTGACGGCTTACAGCCGTCAAAGCTGTAGAACTCACTGAGAGCTTCCTTTTGACTTGTTATGGCTCCCATAACTATAAACGAACCAACAGTTATGGCCGTCCGAAGAATCGATATCCACAGGGTGCAACATTCACGGTGCAAGGTGCAACATTCGTCCAAAAAGCCGAAACAGCGCCGTTCGACTTTTAGAAATGGGTGCAGGGAATTGAAATGGAATAGTGCCATGGTGCACCACTCTCCAGGGAAGGTAAATCGAAGACCAGCCACGGTGATCCCGTTTTAACGTAAAAATTCACGTGATGGAAAACAGAAGGCCAAAAAACTTCAGAGACCCGATTGAGGTTCGGATAGCCTTTTTTGGGTATGAAACTATCCATTGACGGCTTACTGCCGTTATAGCTGTAGAACTCACTGAGAGCTTCGTTTTGACTGGTTATGGCTCCCGTAACTCTAAACGAGCCAATAGTTATGGCCGTCCGAAGAATCGATATCCACAGGGTGCAACATTCGAGGTGCAAGGTGCAACATTCATCCAAAAAGCCGAAACAGCGCCGTTCGACTTTTAGAAGTGGGTGCAGGGATTTGAAATGGAACAGTACCATGGTGCACCACTCTCCAGGGAAGGTAAATTGAAGACCATCCACGGTGATCCCATTTTAACGTAAAAATTCACGTGATGGAAAATAGAAGGCCAAAAAACATCAGAGACCTGATTGAGGTTCGGATAGCCTTTTTTAGGTATGATACTATCCACTGACGGCTTACAACTGTTATAGCTGTAGACCTCACTGAGAGCTTCATTTTGACTGGTTATGGCTCCCGTAACTCTAAACGAGCCAAGAGTTATTGCCGTCCGAAAAATCGATATCCACATGGTGCAACATTCGCGGTGCAAGGTGCAACATTCGTCCAAAAAGCCAAAACATCGCCGTTCGACTTTTAGAAATGGGTGCAGGGAATTGAAATGGAATAGTGCCATGGTGCACCACTATCCAGGGAAGGTAAATCGAAGACCAGCCACGGTGATCCCGTTTTAACGAAAAAATTCACGTGATGGAAAACAGAAGGCCCAAAAACTTCAGAGACCTGATTGAGGTTCGGATAGCCTTTTTTGGGTATGAAACTATCCATTGACGGCTTACTGCCGTTATAGCTGTAGAACTCACTGAGAGCTTCGTTTTGACTGGTTATGGCTCCCGTAACTCTAAACGAGCCAATAGTTATGGCCGTCCGAAGAATCGATATCCACAGGGTGCAACATTCGAGGTGCAAGGTGCAACATTCATCCAAAAAGCCGAAACAGCGCCGTTCGACTTTTAGAAGTGGGTGCAGGGATTTGAAATGGAACAGTACCATGGTGCACCACTCTCCAGGGAAGGTAAATCGAAGACCAGCCACGGTGATCCCGTTTTAACGTAAAAATTCACGTGATGGAAAACAGAAGGCCAAAAAACTTCAGAGACCCGATTGAGGTTCGGATAGCCTTTTTTGGGTATGAAACTATCCATTGACGGCTTACTGCCGTTATAGCTGTAGAACTCACTGAGAGCTTCGTTTTGACTGGTTATGGCTCCCGTAACTCTAAACGAGCCAATAGTTATGGCCGTCCGAAGAATCGATATCCACAGGGTGCAACATTCGAGGTGCAAGGTGCAACATTCATCCAAAAAGCCGAAACATCGCCGTTCGACTTTTAGAAGTGGGTGCAGGGATTTGAAATGGAACAGTACCATGGTGCACCACTCTCCAGGGAAGGTAAATTGAAGACCATCCACGGTGATCCCATTTTAACGTAAAAATTCACGTGATGGAAAATAGAAGGCCAAAAAACATCAGAGACCTGATTGAGGTTCGGATAGCCTTTTTTGGGTATGATACTATCCACTGACGGCTTACAACTGTTATAGCTGTAGACCTCACTGAGAGCTTCATTTTGACTGGTTATGGCTCCCGAACTCTAAACGAGCCAACAGTTATGGCCGTCCGAAGAATCGATATCCACAGGGTGCAACATTCGCGGTGCAAGGTGCAACATTCGTCCAAAAAGCCGAAACAGCGCCGTTCGACTTTTAGAAATGGGTGCAGGGATTTCAAATGGAAAAGTACCATCGTGCACCACTCTCCAGGGAAGGTAAATCGAAGACCATCTACGGTGATCCCGTTTTAACTTAAAAATTCACGTGATGGAAAACAGAAGGCCAAAAAACATCAAAGACCCGATTGAGGTTCGGATAGCATTTTTTGGGTATGAAACTATCCATTGACGGCTTACAGCCGTCAAAGCTGTAGAACTCACTGAGAGCTTCCTTTTGACTTGTTATGGCTCCCATAACTATAAACGAGCCAACAGTTATGGCCGTCCGAAGAATCGATATCCACAGGGTGCAACATTCGCGGTGCAAGGTGCAACATTCGTCCAAAAAGCCGAAACAGCGCCGTTCGACTTTTAGAAATGGGTGCAGGGAATTGAAATGGAATAGTGCCATGGTGCACCACTCTCCAGGGAAGGTAAATCGAAGACCAGCCACGGTGATCCCGTTTTAACGTAAAAATTCACGTGATGGAAAACAGAAGGCCAAAAAACTTCAGAGACCCGATTGAGGTTCGGATAGCCTTTTTTGGGTATGAAACTATCCATTGACGGCTTACTGCCGTTATAGCTGTAGAACTCACTGAGAGCTTCGTTTTGACTGGTTATGGCTCCCGTAACTCTAAACGAGCCAATAGTTATGGCCGTCCGAAGAATCGATATCCACAGGGTGCAACATTCGAGGTGCAAGGTGCAACATTCATCCAAAAAGCCGAAACAGCGCCGTTCGACTTTTAGAAGTGGGTGCAGGGATTTGAAATGGAACAGTACCATGGTGCACCACTCTCCAGGGAAGGTAAATTGAAGACCATCCACGGTGATCCCATTTTAACGTAAAAATTCACGTGATGGAAAATAGAAGGCCAAAAAACATCAGAGACCTGATTGAGGTTCGGATAGCCTTTTTTAGGTATGATACTATCCACTGACGGCTTACAACTGTTATAGCTGTAGACCTCACTGAGAGCTTCATTTTGACTGGTTATGGCTCCCGTAACTCTAAACGAGCCAAGAGTTATTGCCGTCCGAAAAATCGATATCCACATGGTGCAACATTCGCGGTGCAAGGTGCAACATTCGTCCAAAAAGCCAAAACATCGCCGTTCGACTTTTAGAAATGGGTGCAGGGAATTGAAATGGAATAGTGCCATGGTGCACCACTATCCAGGGAAGGTAAATCGAAGACCAGCCACGGTGATCCCGTTTTAACGAAAAAATTCACGTGATGGAAAACAGAAGGCCCAAAAACTTCAGAGACCTGATTGAGGTTCGGATAGCCTTTTTTGGGTATGAAACTATCCATTGACGGCTTACTGCCGTTATAGCTGTAGAACTCACTGAGAGCTTCGTTTTGACTGGTTATGGCTCCCGTAACTCTAAACGAGCCAATAGTTATGGCCGTCCGAAGAATCGATATCCACAGGGTGCAACATTCGAGGTGCAAGGTGCAACATTCATCCAAAAAGCCGAAACAGCGCCGTTCGACTTTTAGAAGTGGGTGCAGGGATTTGAAATGGAACAGTACCATGGTGCACCACTCTCCAGGGAAGGTAAATCGAAGACCAGCCACGGTGATCCCGTTTTAACGTAAAAATTCACGTGATGGAAAACAGAAGGCCAAAAAACTTCAGAGACCCGATTGAGGTTCGGATAGCCTTTTTTGGGTATGAAACTATCCATTGACGGCTTACTGCCGTTATAGCTGTAGAACTCACTGAGAGCTTCGTTTTGACTGGTTATGGCTCCCGTAACTCTAAACGAGCCAATAGTTATGGCCGTCCGAAGAATCGATATCCACAGGGTGCAACATTCGAGGTGCAAGGTGCAACATTCATCCAAAAAGCCGAAACAGCGCCGTTCGACTTTTAGAAGTGGGTGCAGGGATTTGAAATGGAACAGTACCATGGTGCACCACTCTCCAGGGAAGGTAAATTGAAGACCATCCACGGTGATCCCATTTTAACGTAAAAATTCACGTGATGGAAAATAGAAGGCCAAAAAACATCAGAGACCTGATTGAGGTTCGGATAGCCTTTTTTGGGTATGATACTATCCACTGACGGCTTACAACTGTTATAGCTGTAGACCTCACTGAGAGCTTCATTTTGACTGGTTATGGCTCCCGTAACTCTAAACGAGCCAAGAGTTATTGCCGTCCGAAAAATCGATATCCACATGGTGCAACATTCGCGGTGCAAGGTGCAACATTCGTCCAAAAAGCCAAAACATCGCCGTTCGACTTTTAGAAATGGGTGCAGGGAATTGAAATGGAATAGTGCCATGGTGCACCACTATCCAGGGAAGGTAAATCGAAGACCAGCCACGGTGATCCCGTTTTAACGAAAAAATTCACGTGATGGAAAACAGAAGGCCCAAAAACTTCAGAGACCTGATTGAGGTTCGGATAGCCTTTTTTGGGTATGAAACTATCCATTGACGGCTTACTGCCGTTATAGTTGTAGAACTCACTGAGAGCTTCGTTTTGACTGGTTATGGCTCCCGTAACTCTAAACGAGCCAACAGTTATGGCCGTCCGAAGAATCGATATCACAGGGAGCAACATTCGCGGTGCAAGGTGCAACATTCATCCAAAAAGCCGAAACAGCGCCGTTCGACTTTTAGAAGTGGGTGCAGGGATTTGAAATGGAAAAGTACCATGGTGCACCACTCTCCAGGGAAGGTAAATCGAAGACCAGCCACGGTGATCCCGTTTTAACGTAAAAATTCACGTGATGAAAAACAGAAGGCCAAAAAACTTCAAAGACCCGATTGAGGTTCGGATAGCCTTTTTTGGGTATGAAACTATCCATTGATGGCTTATAGCCGTCATAGCTGTAGAACTCACTGAGAGCTTCGTTTTGACTGGTTATGGCTCCCGTAACTCTAAACGAGCCAACAGTTATGGCCGTCCGAAGAATCGATATCCACAGGGTGCAACATTCGCGGTGCAAGGTGCAACATTCATCCAAAAAGCCGAAACAGCGCCGTTCGACTTTTAGAAGTGTTTGCAGGGATTTGAAATGGAACAGTACCATGGTGCACTACTCTCTAGGGAAGGTAAATCGAAGACCATCCACGGTGATCCCGTTTTAACGTAAAAATTCACATGATGGAAAACAGAAGGCCAAAAAACATCAGAGACCCGATTAAGGTTCAGATAGCATTTTTTGGGTATGAAACTATTCACTAACGGCTTACAACCGTCAAAGCCGTAGAACTCATTGAGAGCTTTGTTTTGACTGGTTATGGCTCCCGTAATTCTAAATGAGCCAAGAGTTATGGCCGTCCGAAGAATGGATATCCACAGGGTGCAACATTCGCGGTGCAAGGTTCAACATTCGTCCAAAAAGCCAAAACAGCGCCGTTCGACTTTTAGAAATGGGTGCAGGGATTTCAAATGGAAAAGTACCATGGTGCACCACTCTCTAGGGAAGGTAAATCGAAGACCATCCACGGTGATCCCGTTTTAACGTAAAAATTCACGTGATGGAAAACAGAAGGCCAAAAAACTTCAGAGACCCGATTGAGGTTCGGATAGCATTTTTTGGGTATGAAACTATCCATTGACAACTTACAGCCATCAAAGCTGTAGAACTCACTGAGAGCTTCGTTTTGACTGGTTATGGCTCCCGTAACTCTAAACAAGCCAACAGTTATGGCCGTCCGAAGAATCGATATCCACAGGGTGCAACGTTCGCGGTGCAAGGTGCAACATTCGTCTAAAAAGCCAAAACAGTGCCATTCGACTTTTAGAAATGGGTGCAGGGATTTGAAATGGAACAGTACCATGGTGCACCACTATCTAGAGAAGGAAAATATAAGACCAGCCACGGTGATCCCGTTTTAACGTAAAAATTCACGTGATGGAAAATAGAAGGACAAAAAACTTCAGAGACACGATTGAGCTTCGCATAGCCTTTTTTGGGTATGAAACTATCCATTGATGGCTTACAGCCGTTTAAGCTGTAGAACTCACTGAGAGCTTCGTTTTGACTGGTTATGGCTCCCGTAACTCTAAACGAGCCAACAGTTATGGCCGTCCGAAGAATCGATATCCACAGGGTGCAACATTCGCGGTGCAAGGTGCAACATTCGTCCAAAAAGCCGAAACAGCGCCGTTCGACTTTTAGAAATGGGTGTAGGGATTTGAAATGGAACAGTACCATGCTGCACCACTATCCAGGGAAGGTAAATCAAAGACCAGCCACGGTGATCCCGTTTTAACGTAAAAATTCACGTGATGGAAAACAAAAGGACAAAAAACTTCAGAGAAACGATTGAGGTTCGGATAGCCTTTTTTGGGAATGAACTATCCATTGACGGCTTATAGCCATCAAAGCCGTAGAACTCACCGAGAGCTTCATTTTGACTGGTTATGGCTCTCGTAACTCTAAACGAGCCAACAGTTATGGCCGTCCGAAGAATCGATATCCACAGGGTGCAACATTCGCGGTGCAAGGTGCAACATTCGTCCAAAAAGCCGAAACAGCGCCGTTCGACTTTTAGAAATGGGTGCAGCGATTTGAATGGAATAGTGCCATGGTGCACCATTATCCAGGGAAGGTAAATCGAAGACCAGCCACGGTGATCCCGTTTTAACGTAAAAATTCACGTGATGGAAAACAGAAGGCCAAAAAACTTCAGAGACCCGATTGAGGTTCGGATAGCCTTTTTTGGGTATGATACTATCCACTGACGGCTTACAACCATCAAAGCCGTAGAACTCATTGAGAGCTTCGTTTTGACTGGTTATGGCTCTCGTAACTCTAAACGAGCCAACAGTTATGGCCGTCCGAAGAATTGATATCCACAGGGTGCAACATTCGTCCAAAAAGTCGAAACAACGCCGTTCGACTTTTAGAAATGGGTGCAGGGATTTGAAATGGAATAGTGCCATGGTGCACCACTATCCAGGGAAGGTAAATCGTAGACCCGCCACGGTGATCCCATTTTAACGTAAAAATTCACGTGATGGAAAAAAGAAGGCCAAAAAACTAAAAAGACCCGATTGAGGTTCGGATAGCCTTTTTTGGGTTTGAAAGTATCCGTTGACGGCTTACAGCTGCCAAGGCCGTAGAACTCAGCGAGAGCTTCGTTTTGACTGGTTACGGCTCCCGTAACTCTAAACGAGCCAACAGTTATGGCCGTCCGAAGAATCGATATCCACAGGGTGGAACATTCGCCGTGCAAGGTGCAACATTCGACCAAAAAGCCGAAACAGCGCCGTTCGACTTTTAGAAATGGGTGTAGGGATTTGAAATGGAACAGTACCATGGTGCACCAATATCCAGGGAAGGTAAATCAAAGGCCAGCCACGGTGATCCCGTTTTAACGTAAAAATTCACGTGATGGAAAACAAAAGGACAAAAAACTTCCGAGACATGATTGAGGTTCGGATAGCCTTATTTGGGTATGAAACTATCCATTTACGGCTTACAACCATCAAAGCTGTAGAACTCACTGAGAGCTTCGTTTTGACTGGTTATGGCTCTCGTAACTCTAAACGAGACAACAGTTATGGTCGTCCGAAGAATCGATATCCACAGGGTGCAACATTCGCGGTGCAAGGTGAAACATTCATCCAAAAACCGAAACAGCGCCGTTCGACTTTTAGAAGTGGGTGCAGGGATTTGAAATGGAACAGTACCATAGTGCACCACTCTCCAAGGAAGGTAAATCGAAGGCCATCCACGGTGATCCCGTTTAACGTAAAAATTCACGTGATGGAAAACAGAAGGCCAAAAAACTTCAGAGACCCGATTGAGGTTCGGATAGCCTTTTTTGGGTATGAAACTATCCATTGACGGCTTACAAACTTTATAGCTGTAGAACTCACTGAGAGCTTCATTTTGACTGGTTATGGCTCCCGTAACTCTAAACGAGCCAATAGTTATGGCCGTCCGAAGAATCGATATCCACAAGGTGGAACATTCGCGGTGCAAGGTGCAACATTCATCCAAAAAGCCGAAACAGCGCCGTTCGACTTTTAGAAGTGGGTGTAGGGATTTGAAATGGAACAGTACCATAGTGCACCACTCTCCAGGGAAGGTAAATCGAAGGCCATCCACGGTGATCCCGGTTTAACGTAAAAATTCACGTAATGGAAAACAGAAGGCCAAAAAACATCAGAGACCCGATTGAGGTTCGGATAGCCATTTCTGGGCATGATACTATCCACTGATGGCTTACAACCATCAAAGCCGTAGAACTCACTGAGAGCTTCGTTTTGAATGGTTATGGCTCCCGTAACTCTAAACGAGCCAAGAGTTATGGCCGTCCGAAGAATCGATATCCATAGGGTGCAACATTCACGGTGCAAGGTGCAACATTCATCCAAAAAGCCGAAACAGCGCCTTTCGACTTTTAGAAATGGGTGCATGGATTTGAAATGGAAAAGTACCATGATGCACCACTCTCTAGGGAAGGTAAATCGGAGACCATCCACGGTGTTCCCGTTTGAACGTAAAAATTCACGTGATGGAAAACAGAAGGCCAAAAAACTTCAAAGACCCGATTGAGGTTCGTATAGCATTTTTTGGTTATGAAACTATCCTTTGATGGCTTATAGCCATCAAAGCTGTAGAACTCACTGAGAGCTTCGTTTTGACTGGTTATGGCTCCCGTAACTCTAAACGAGCCAACAGTTATGGCCGTCCGAAGAATCGATATCCACAGGGTGCAACATTCGCGGCGCAAGGTGCAACATTCGTCCAAAAAGCCGAAACAGCGCCGTTCGACTTTTAGAAATGGGTGCAGGGATTTGAAATTGAAAAGTACCATGGTGCACCACTCTCCAGGGAAGGTAAATCGAAGACCTGCCACGGTGATCCCGTTTTAACGTAAAAATTCACGTGATGGAAAACAGAAGGCCAAAAAACTTCAGAGACCCGATTGAGGTTCGGATAGCATTTTTTGGGTATGAAACTATCCATTGACGTCTTACAACCGTTATAGATGTAGAACTCACTGAGAGCTTCGTTTTGACTGGTTATGGCTCCCGTAACTCTAAACGAGCCAACAGTTATGGCCGTCCGAAGAATCGATATCCACAGGGTGCAACATTCGCGGTGCAAGGTGCAACATTCATCCAAAAAGCCGAAACAGCGCCGTTCGACTTTTAGAAGTGGGTGTAGGGATTTGAAATGGAATAGTACCATGGTGCACCACTATCCAGGGAAGGTAAATCGAAGACCAGCCACGGTGATCCCGTTTTAACGTAAAAATTCACGTAATGGAAAACAAAAGGACAAAAAACTTCAGAGACACGATTGAGGTTCGGATAGCCTTTTTTGGGTATGAAACTATCCACTGACGGCTTACAGCCGTCAAAGCCGTAGAACTCACTGAGAGCTTCGTTTTGACTGGTTATGGCTCCCGTAACTCTAAACGAGCCAACAGTTATGGCCGTCCGAAGAATCGATATCCACAGGGTGCAACATTCGCGGTGCAAGGTGCAACATTCGTCCAAAAAGCCGAAACAGCGCCGTTCGACTTTTAGAAATGGGTGTAGGGATTTGAAATGGAAAAGTACCATGGTGCACCACTCTCCAGGGAAGGTAAATCGAAGACCATCCACGGTGATCCCGTTTTAACTTAAAATTCACGTGATGGAAAACAGAAGGCCAAAAAACATCAGAGACCCGATTGAGGTTCGGATAGCATTTTTTGGGTATGAAACTATCCATTGACGGCTTACAGCCATCAAAGCCGTAGAACTCACTGAGAGCTTCGTTTTAACTGGTTATGGCTCCCGTAACTCTAAACGAGCCAACAGTTATGGCCGTCCAAAGAATCGATATCCACAGGGTGCAACATTCGCGGTGCAAGGTGCAACATTCGTCCAAAAAGCCGAAACAGCACCGTTCGACTTTTAGAAATGGGTGCAGGGATTTGAAATGGAACAGTACCATGGTGCACCACTATCCAGGGAAGGTAAATCGAAGACCAGCCACGGTGATCCCGTTTTAACGTAAAAATTCACCGTGGATGGTCTTCGATTTACCTTCCCTGGAGAGTGGTGCATCATGGTACTTTTCCATTTCAAATCCATGCACCCATTTCTAAAAGTCGAACGGCGCTGTTTCGCCTTTTTGGACGAAAGTTGCACCTTGCACCGCGAATGTTGCACCCTGTGGATATCGATTCTTCGGACGGCCATAACTCTTGGCTCGTTTAGAGTTACGGGAGCCATAACCAGTCAAAATGAAGCTCTCAGTGAGTTCTACGGCTTTGATGGTTGTAAGCCGTCAGTGGAGAGTATCATACCCAAAAAAGGCTATCTGAACCTCAATCGGGTCTCTGATGTTTTTTGGCCTTCTGTTTTCCATCACATGAATTTTTACGTTAAAACGGGATCACCATGGATGGTCTTCGATTTACCTTCACTGAAGAGTGGTGCACCATGGTATTTTTCTATTTCAAATCCCTGCACCCATTTCTAAAAGTCGAACGGCGCCGTTTCGCCTTTTTGGACGAATGTTGCACCTTGCACCGTGAATGTTGCACCCTGTGGATATCGATTCTTCGGACGGCCAGAACTCTTGGCTCGTTTAGAGTTACGGAAGCCATAACCAGTCAAAACGAAGCTCTCAGTGAGTTCTACGGCTTTGACGGCTATAAGCCGTCAGTGGATAGTTTCATACCCAAAAAAGGCTATCCGAACCTCAATCATGTCTCTGAAGTTTTTTATCCTTTTGTTTTCCATCACGTGAATTTTTACGTTAAAACGGGATCACCGTGGCTGGTCTTCGATTAACCTTCCCTGGATAGTAGTGCACCATGGTACTGTTCCATTTCAAATCCCTACACCCACTTCTAAAAGTTGAACGACGCTGTTTCGGCTTTTTGGATGAATGTTGCACCTTGCACCGCGAATGTTGCACCCTGTGGATATCGATTCTTCGGACGGCCATAACTGTTGGCTCGTTTAGAGTTACGGGAGCCATAACCAGTCAAAACGAAGCTCTCAGTGAGTTCTACATCTATAACGGTTGTAAGCCGTCAATGGATAGTTTCATACCCAAAAAATGCTATCCGAACCTCAATCGGGCCTCTGAAGTTTTTTGGCCTTCTGTTTTCCATCACGTGAATTTTTAAGTTAAAACGGGATCACCGTGGCTGGTCTTCGACTTACCTTCCCTGGAGAGTAGTGCACCATGGAACTCTTCAATTTCAAATCCCTTCACCCATTTCTAAAAGTCGAACGGCGCTGTTTCGGCTTTTTGGACGAATGTTGCACCTTGCACCGCGAATGTTGCACCTTGTGGATATCGATTCTTCGGACGGCCATAACTGTTGGCTCGTTTAGAGTTACGGGAGCCATAACCAGTCAAAACGAAGCTCTCAGTGAGTTCTACAGCTTTGATGGCTGTAAGCCGTCAATGGATAGTTTGATACCCAAAAAATGCTATACGAACCTCAATCGGGTCATTGAAGTTTTTTGGGTTTCTGTTTTCCATCACGTGAATTTTTACGTTAAAACGGGATCACCGTGGATGGTCTTCAATTTACCTTCCCTGGAGAGTGGTGCACCATGGTACTGTTCCATTTCAAATCCCTGCACCAATTTCTAGAAGTCGAACGACGCTGTTTCGGCTTTTTGGACGAATGTTGCACCTTGTACCGCGAATGTTGCACCCTGTGGATATCGATTCTTCGGACGGCCATAACTGTTGGCTCGTTTAGAGTTACGGGAGCCATAACCAGACAAAACGAAATTCGCAGTGAGTTCTACAGCTTTGACGGCTGTAAGCCGTCAATGGATAGTTTCATACCCAAAAAAGGCTATCCGAACCTCAATCGGGTCTTTGATGTTTTTTGGCCTTCTGTTTTCCATCACGTGAATTTTTACGTTAAAACGGGATCACCGTGGATGGTCTTCGATTTACCTTCCCTGGAGAGTGGTGCACCATGGTACTGTTCCATTTCAAATCCCTGCACCCACTTCTAAAAGTCGAACGGCGCTGTTTCGGCTTTTTGGACGAATGTTGCACCTTGCACGGCGAATGTTCCACCCTGTGGATATCGATTCTTCGGACGGCCATAACTGTTGGCTCGTTTAGAGTTACGGGAGCCATAACCAGTCAAAACAAAGCTCTTGGTGATTTTTACGGCCTTGACGGCTGTAAGCCATCAACGGATAGTTTCAAACCAAAAAAGGCTATCTGAACCTCAATCGGGTCTTTGTAGTTTTTTGGCCTTCTTTTTTCCATCACGTGAATTTTTACGTTAAAACGGGATCACCGTTGCTGGTCTTCGATTTACCTTCCCTGGAGAGCGGTTCACCATGGTACTGTTCCATTTCAAATCCCTGCACCCGCTTCTAAAACTCGAACGGCGCTGTTTCGGCTTTTTGGACGAATGGTGCACCTTGCACAGCGAATGTTTCACCCTGTGGATATCGATTCTTCGGACGGCCATAACTGTTGGCTCGTTTAGAGTAACGGGAGCCGTAACCAGTCAAAACGAAGCTCTCGCTGAGTTCTACGGCCTTGACGGCTATAAGCTGTCAATGGATAGTTTCATACCCAAAAAATGCTATCCGAACCTCAATCGGGTCTCTGAAGTTTTTTGGCCTTCTGTTTTCCATCACGTGAATTTTTACGTTAAAACGGGATCACCGTGGATGGTCTTCGATTTACCTTCCCTGGAGAGTGGTGCACCATGGTACTTTTCCATTTCAAATCCCTGCACCCATTTCTAAAAGTCGAATGGCGCCGTTTCGGCTTTTTGGACGAATGTTGCACCTTGCACCGCGAATATTGCACCCTGTGGATATCGATTCTTTGGACGGCCATAACTCTTGGCTCGTTTAGGGTTACGGGAGCCATAACCAGTCAAAACGAAGCTCTCAGTTAGTTCTACCACTTTGATGGTTGTAAGCCGCCAGTGGATAGTATCATACCCAAAAAAGGCTATCCGAACCTCAATCGGGTCTCTGATGTTTTTTGGCCTTCTGTTTTCCATCACGTGAATTTTTACGTTAAAACGGGATCACCGTGGATGGTCTTCGATTTACCTTCCCTGGAGAGTGGTGCACCATGGTACTGTTCAATTTCAAATCCCTGCACCCACTTCTAAAAGTCGAATGGCGCTGTTTTGGCTTTTTGGATGAATGTTGAACCTTGCACCGCGAATGTTGCACCCTGTGGATATCGATTCTTCGGACGGCAATAACTGTTGGCTCGTTTAGAGTTACGGGAGCCATAACCAGTCAAAATGAAGCTCTCGGTGAGTTCTACAGCTATAACCGCTGTAAGCTGTCAATGGATAGTTTCATACCCAAAAAAGGCTATCCGAACCTCAATCGGGTCTTTGAAGTATTTTGGCCTTCTGTTTTCCATCACGTGAATTTTTACGTTAAAACGGGATCACCGTGGCTGGTCTTCGATTTACCTTCCTTGGATAGTGGTGCACCATGGTACTATTCCATTTCAAATCCCTGCACCCATTTCTAAAAGTCGAACGGCGCTGTTTCAGCTTTTTGGACGAATGTTGCACCTTGCACCGCGAATGTTGCACCCTGTGGATATCGATTCTTCGGACGGCCATAACTGTTGGCTCGTTTAGAGTTACGGGAGCCATAACCAGTCAAAACGAAGCTCTCAGTGAGTTCTACAGCTTTGACGGCTATAAGCCATCAATGGATAGTTTCATACCCAAAAAATGCGATACGAACCTCAATCGGGTCTCTGAAGTTTTTTGTCCTTCTTTTTTCCATCACGTGAATTTTTACGTAAAAACGGGATCACCATGGCTGGTCTTCGATTTACCTTCCCTGGATAGTGGTGCACCATGGTACTATTCCATTTCAAATCCCTGCGCCCATTTCTAAAAGTCGAACGGCGCTGTTTTGGCTTTTTGGACGAATGTTGCACCTTGCACCGCGAATGTTGCACCCTATGGATATCGATTCTTCGGACGGCCATAACTGTTGGCTCGTTTAGAGTTACGGGAGCCATAACCAGTCAAAACATAGCTCTCAGTGAGTTCTACAGCTTAAATGGCTGTAAGCCGTCAATGGATAGTTTCATACCCAAAAAAGGCTATCCGAAGCTCAATCGTGTCTTTGAAGTTTTTTGTCCTTCTATTTTCCATCACGTGAATTTTTACGTTAAAACGGGATCACCGTGGCTGGTCTTCGATTTACCTTCCCTGGATAGTGGTGCACCATGGTATTGTTCCATTTCAAATCCCTACACCCATTTCTAAATGTCGAACGGCGCTGTTTTGGCTTTTTGGACGAATGTTGCACCTTACACCGCGAATGTTGCACCCTATGGATATCGATTCTACTGACGGCCATAACTGTTGGCTCGTTTAGAGTTACGGGAGCCATAACCAATCAAAATGAAGCTCTCAGTGAGTTCTACAGCTTTGATGACTGTAAGCCGTCAATGGATAGTTTCATATCCAAAAAATGCTATCCGAACCTCAATCGGGTCTTTGAAGTTTTTTGTCCTTCTGTTTTCCATCACGTGAATTTTTACGTTAAAACGGGATCACCGTGGCTGGTCTTCGATTTACCTTCCCTGGATAGTGGTGCACCATGGTACTGTTCTATTTCAAATCCCTACACCCATTTTCAAAAGTCTAATGGCGCTGTTTCGGCTTTTTGGACAAATGTTGCACGTTGCACCGTGAATGATGCACCTTGTGGATATCGATTCTTCGGACGGCCATAACTGTTGGCTCGTTTAGAGTTACGGGAGCCATAACCAGTCAAAACATAGCTCTCAGTGAGTTCTACAGCTTAAATGGCTGTAAGCCGTCAATGGATAGTTTCATACCCAAAAAAGGCTATCCGAAGCTCAATCGTGTCTCAGAAGTTTTTTGTCCTTCTGTTTTCCATCACGTGAATTTTTACGTTAAAACGGGATCACCGTGGCTGGTCTTCGATTTACCTTCCCTGGATAGTGGTGCACCATGGTATTGTTCCATTTCAAATCCCTACACCCATTTCTAAATGTCGAACGGCGCTGTTTCGGCTTTTTGGATGAATGTTGCACCTTGTACCGCGAATGTTGCACCCTGTGGATATCGATTCTTCAGACGTCCATAACTGTTGGCTCGTTTAGAGTTATGGGAGAAACGAAGCTCTCAGTGAGTTCTACAGCTATAACGGCTGTAAGCCGTCAATGGATAGTTTCATACCCAAAAAAGGCAATCCGAACCTCAATCGGGTCTTTGAAGTTTTTTGGCTTTCTGTTTTCCATCATGTGAATTTTTACGTTAAAACGGGATCACCGTGGCTGGTTTTCGATTTACCTTCCCTGGATAGTGGTGCACCATGGTACTGTTCCAATTCAAATCCCTGCACCCATTTCTAAAAGTCGAACGGTGCTGTTTCGGGTTTTTGGACGAATGTTGCACCTTGCACCGCGAATGTTGCACTCTGTGGATATCGAATCTTCGGGCGGCCATAACTGTTGGCTCGTTTAGAGTTACGGGAGCCATAACCAGTCAAAACGAAGCTCTCAGTGAGTTCTATAGCTTTGACGGCTGTAAGCCGTCAATGGATAGTTTCATACCCAAAAAATGCTATCCGAACCTCAATCGGGTCTCTGAAGTTTTTTGGCCTTCTGTTTTCCATCACGTGAATTTTTACGTTAAAACGGGATCACCGTGGATGGTCTTCGATTTACCTTCCCTGGAGAGTGGTGCACCATGGTACTTTTCCATTACAAATCCCTGCACCCATTTCTAAAAGTCGAACGGCGCTGTTTTGGCTTTTTGGACGAATGTTGCACCTTGCACCGCGAATGTTGCCCCCTGTGGATATCGATTCTTTGGACGGCCATAACTCTTGGCTCATTTAGAGTTACGGGAGCCATAACCAGTCAAAACGAAGCTCTCAGTGAGTTCTACGGCTTTGACGGTTGTAAGCCGTCAGTGGATAGTTTCATACCCAAAAAAGGCTATCCGAACCTCAATCGGGTCTCTGATGTTTTTTGGCCTTCTGTTTTCCATCACGTGAATTTTTACTTTAAAACGGGATCACCGTGGATGGTCTTCGATTTACCTTCCTTGGAGAGTGGTGCACCATGGTACTATTCCATTTCAAATCGCTGCACCTACTTCTAAAAGTCGAACGGCGCTGTTTCGGCTTTTTGGATGAATGTTGCACCTTGCACCGCGAATGTTGCACCCTAAGGATATCGATTCTTCGGACGGCCATAACTGTTGGCTCGTTTAGAGTTACAGGAGCCATAACCAGTCAAAACGAAGCTCTCGGTGAGTTCTACATCTATGATGGCTGTAAGCCTTCAATGGATAGTTTCATACCCAAAAAAGGCTATCCGAACCTCAATCGGGTCTCTGATGTTTTTTGGCCTTCTGTTTTCCATCACGTGAATTTTTACGTTAAATCAGGATCACCGTGGCTGGTCTTCGATTTACCTTCCCTGGATAGTGGTGCACCATGGTACTATTCCATTTCAAATCCCTGCAACCATTTCTAAAAGTCGAACGGCGATGTTTCGGCTTTTTGGACAAATGTTGCACCTTGCACCGCGAATGTTGAACCCTGTGGATATCGATTCTTCGGACGGCCATAACTGTTGGCTCGTTTAGAGTTACGGGAGCCATAACCAGTCAAAATGAAGCTCTCAGTGAGTTCTACAGCTTTGACGGCTGTAAGCCGTCAATGGATAGTTTCATATCCAAAAAATGCTATCCGAACCTCAATAGGGTCTATGAAGTTTTTTGTCCTTCTGTTTTCCATCACGTGAATTTTTAAGTTAAAACGGGATCACCGTGGCTGGTCTTCGATTTACCTTCCCTGGATAGTGGTGCACCATGGTACTGTTCTATTTCAAATCCCTACACCCATTTTCAAAAGTCTAATGGCGCTGTTTCGGCTTTTTGGACAAATGTTGCACGTTGCACCGTGAATGATGCACCTTGTGGATATCGATTCTTCGGACGGCCATAACTGTTGGCTCGTTTAGAGTTACGGGAGCCATAACCAGTCAAAACGAAGCTCTCAGTGAGTTCTACAGCTTAAACGGCTATAAGTCGTCAATGGATAGTTTCATACCCAAAAAAGGCTATCCGAACCTCAATCGTGTCTTTGATGTTTTTTGTCCTTCTGTTTTCCATCAAGTGAATTTTTACGTTAAAACGGGATCACCATGGCTGGTCTTCGATTTACCTTCCCTGGATAGTGGTGCACCATGGTACTGTTCCATTTCAAATCCCTGCACCAATTTCTAAAAGTCGAACGGTGCTGTTTCGGCTTTTTGGACGAATGTTGCACCTTGCACCGCGAATGTTGCACCCTGTGGATATCGATTCTTCGGACGGCCATAACTGTTGGCTCGTTTAGAGTTACGGGAGCCATAACCAGTCAAAACGAAGCTCTCAGTGAGTTCTACGGCTTTGACGGCTGTAAGCCGTCAATGGATAGTTTCATACACAAAAAAGGCTATCTGAACCGCAATCGTGACTCTGAAGTTTTTTGTCCTTCTGTTTTCCATCACGTGTATTTTTACGTTAAAACGGGATCACCGTGGCTGGTCTTCGATTTACCTTCCCTGGAAAGTGGTGCACCATGGTACTATTCCATTTCAAGTCCCTACACTCATTTCTAAAAGTCGAACGGCGCTGTTTCAGCTTTTTGGACGAATGTTGCACCTTGCACCGCGAATGTTGCACCCTGTGGATATCGATTCTACGGACGGCCATAACTGTTGGCTCGTTTAGAGTTACGGGAGACATAACCAGTCAAAACGAAGCTCTCAGTGAGTTCTATAGCTTTGACGGCTGTAAGCCATCAATGGATAGTTTCATACCCAAAAAAGACTATCCGAACCTCAATCGGGTCTTTGAATTTTTTCGGCCTTCTGTTTTCCATCACGTGAATTTTTACGTTAAAACGGGATCACCGTGGATGGTCTTCGATTTACCTTCCCTGGAGAGTGGTGCACCATGGTACTATTCCATTTCAAATCCCTGCACCCATTTCTAAAAGTCGAACGGCGCTGTTCCGGCTTTTTGGACGAATGTTACATCTTGCACCGCAAATGTTGCACCCTATAGATATCGATTCTTCGGACGGCCATAACTGTTGGTTCGTTTAGAGTTACGGGAGCCATAACCAGTCAAAACTAAGGTCTCAGTGAGTTCTACAGCTTTGATGGCTGTAAGCAGTCAATAGTTAGTTTCATACCCAAAAAACTATCCGAACCTCAATTGGGTCTCAGAAGATTTTTGGCCTTCTGTTTTCCATCACGTGAATTTTTACGTTAAAACGGGATCACCGTGGATGGTCTTCGATTTACCTTCCCTGGAGAGTGGTGCACCATGGTACTGTTCCATTTCAAATCCCTGCACCCATTTCTAAAAGTCGAACGGCGCTGTTTCGGCTTTTGGACGAAAGTTGCACCTTGCACCGCGGATGTTGCACCCTGTGGATATTGATTCTTCGGACGGCCATAACTGTTGGCTCGTTTATAGTTACGGGAGCCACAACCAGTCAAAACGAAGCCCTCGGTGAGTTCTACGGCTTTGATGGCTGTAAGCCGTCAATGGATAGTTTCATACCCAAAAAAGGCTATCCGAACCTCAATCGGGTCTCTGATGTTTTTGGCCTTCTGTTTTCCATCACGTGAATTTTTACGTTAAAACGGGATCACCGTGGCTGGTCTTCGATTTACCTTCCCTGGAGAGTGGTGCACCATGGTACTGTTCCATTTCAAATCCCTACACCCACTTCTAAAAGTCGTACGGCGCTGTTTTGGCTTTTTGGACGAATGTTGCACCATGCACCGCGAATGTTGCACACTGTGGATATCGATTCGTCGGACGGCCATAACTCTTGGCTCGTTTAGAGTTACGGGAGCTATAACTAGTCAAAACGAAGCTCTTAGTGAGTTCTACGGATTTGATGGCTGTAAGCCATCAATGGATAGTTTCATACCCAAAAAAGGCTATCCGAACCTTAATCGGGTCTCTGATGTTTTTTGGCCTTCTGTTTTCCATCACGTGAATTTTTACGTTAAAACGGGAGCACCATGGATGGTCTTCGATTCACCTTCCCTGGAGAGTGGTGCATCATGGTACTGTTCCATTTCAAATCCCTGCACCCACTTCAAAAAGTCGAACGGTGCTGCTTCGTCTTTTTGGATGAACGTTGCACCTTGCACCGCGAATGTTGCACCCTGTGGATATCGATTCTTCGGACGGCCATAATTGTTGGCTCGTTTAGAGTTACGGGAGTCATAACCAGTCAAAACGTAGCTCTCAGTGAGTTCTACGGCTATGACGGCTGTGAGCCGTCAATGGATAGTTTCGTATCCAAAAAAGGCTATCCGAACCTCAATCGGGTCTCTGAAGTTTTTTGGCCTTCTGTTTTCCATCACGTGAATTTTTACGTTAAAACGGGATCACCGTTGCTGTTCTTCGATTTACCTTCCCTAGATAGTGGTGCACCATGGTACTCTTCCATTTCAAATCCCTACACCCATTTCTAAAATTCGAACGGCGATGTTCGGCTTTTTGGACGAATGTTACACCTTGCACCGCGAATGTTGCACCCTGTGGATATCGATTCTTCGGACGGCCATAACTGTGGGCTCGTTTAGAGTTACGGGAGCCATAACTAGTCAAAACGAAGCTCTAAGTGAGTTCTACAGCTTAAACGGCTGTAAGCCGTCAATGGATAGTTTCATACACAAAAAAGGCTATCCGAACCTCAATCGTGTCTCTAAAGTTTTTTGTCCTTCTGTTTTCCATCACGTGAATTTTTATGTTAAAACGGGATCACCGTGGCTGGTCTTCGATTTACCTTCCCTGGAGAGTGGTGCACCATGGTACTGTTCCATTTCAAATCCCTGCTCCCATTTCTAAAAGTCGAACGGCGCTGTTTCGGCTTTTTGGACGAATGTTGCACCTTGCACCGCGAATGTTGCACCCTGTGGATATCGATTATTCGGACGGCCATAACCGTTGGCTCGTTTAGAGTTACGGGAGCCATAACCAGTCAAAACGAAGCTCTTAGTGAGTTCTACGGCTTTGACGACTGTAAGCTGTCAATGGATAGTTTCATACCCAAAAAAGGCTATCCGAACCTCAATCGTGTCTCTGAAGTTTTTTATCCTTCTGTTTTCCATCACGTGAATTTTTACGTTAAAACGGGATCACCGTGGCTGGTCTTTGATTTACCTTCCCTGGATAGTGGTGCACCATGGTACTGTTCCATTTCAAATCCCTGCACCCATTTCTAAAAGTCGAACGGCGCTGTTTCGGCTTTTTGGACGAATGTTGCACCTTGCACCGCGAATGTTGCACCCTGTGGATATCGATTCTTCGGACGGCCATAACTGTTGGCTCGTTTAGAGTTACGGGAGACAAAACCAGTCAAAACGAAGCTCTCAGTGAGTTCTATAGCTCTGATGGCTGTAAGCCATCATTGGACAGTTTTATACCCAAAAAAGGCTATCCGAACCTCAATCGGGTCTTTTAATTTTTTCGGCCTTCTGTTTTCCATCACGTGAATTTTTAAGTTAAAACGGGATCACCATGGATGGTCTTCGATTTACCTTCCCTAGAGAGTGGTGCACCATGGTACTGTTCCATTTCAAATCCCTGCACCCATTTCTAAAAGTCGAACGGCGCTGTTTCGGCTTTTTGGACGAAAGTTGCACCTTGCACCGCGGATGTTGCCCCCTGTGGATATTGATTCTTCGGATGGCCATAACTGCTGGCTCGTTTAGAGTTATGGGAGACATAACCAGTCAAAACGAAGCTCTCAGTGAGTTCTACGGCTTTGACGGCTGTAAGCCGTCAATGGATAGTTTCATACCCAAAAAAGGCTATCTGAACCTCAATCGGGTCTCTGAAGTTTTTTGGCCTTCTATTTTCCATCACGTGAATTTTTACGTTAAAACGGGATCACCATGGCTGGTCTTCGATTTACCTTCCTTGGAGAGTGGTGCACCATGGTACTTTTCCATTTCAAATCCCTGCACCCACTTCTAAAAGTCGTACGGCGCTGTTTTGGCTTTTTGGACGAATGTTGCACCTTGCACCGCGAATGTTGCACACTGTGGATATCGATTCTTCGGACGGCCATAACTCTTGGCTCGTTTAGAGTTACGGGAGCTATAACTAGTCAAAACGAAGCTCTTAGTGAGTTCTACGGATTTGATGGATGTAAGCCTTCAATGGATAGTTTCATACCCAAAAAAGGCTATCCGAACCTCAATCGGGTCTTTGATGTTTTTTGGCCTTCTGTTTTCCATCACGTGAATTTTTACGTTAAAACGGGAGCACCATGGATGGTCTTCGATTCACCTTCCCTGGATAGTGGTGCACCATGGTACTGTTCCATTTCAAATCCTTGCACCCACTTCAAAAAGTCGAACGGTGCTGTTTCGGCTTTTTGGATGAATGTTGCACCTTGCACCGCGAATGTTGCACCCTGTGGATATCGATTCTTCGGACGACCATAACTGTTGGCTCGTTTAGAATTACGGGAGCCATAACCAGTCAAAACGAAGCACTCAGTGAGTTCTACGGCTATGACGGCTGTAAGCCGTCAATGGATAGTTTCGTATCCAAAAAAGGCTATCCGAACCTCAATCAGGTCTCTGAAGTTTTTTGGCCTTCTGTTTTCCATCTCGTGAATTTTTACGTTAAAACGGGATCACCGTGGCTGGTCTTCGATTTACCTTCCCTGGATAGTGGTGCACCATGGTACTGTTCCATTTCAAATCCCTACACCCATTTCTAAAAGTCGAACGGCGATGTTTCGGCTTTTTGGACGAATGTTACACCTTGCACCGCGAATGTTGCACCCTGTGGATATCGATTCTTCGGACGGCCATAACTGTTGGCTCGTTTAGAGTTACGGGATCCATATTTAGTCAAAACGAAGCTCTCGGTGAGTTCTACAGCTTAAACGACTGTAAGTCGTCAATGGATAGTTTCATACACAAAAAAGGCTATCCGAACCTCAATCGTGTCTCTGAAGATTTTTGTCCTTCTATTTTCCATCACGTGAATTTTTATGTTAAAACAGGATCACCGTGGCTGGTCTTCGATTTACCTTCCCTGGATAGTGGTGCACCATGGTACTGTTCCATTTCAAATCCCTGCTCCAATTTCTAAAAGTCGAACGGCGCTGTTTCAGCTTTTTGGACGAATGTTGCACCTTGCACCGCGAATGTTGCACCCTGTGGATATCGATTATTCGGACGGCCATAACTGTTGGCTCGTTTAGAGTTACGGGAGCCATAACCAGTCAAAACGAAGCTCTCAGTGAGTTCTGCGGCTTTTACGACTGTAAGCCGTCAATGGATAGTTTCATACTCAAAAAAGTCTATCCGAACCTCAATCATGTCTTTGAAGTTTTTTATCCTTCTGTTTTCCATCACGTGAATTTTTACGTTAAAACGGGATCACCGTGGCTGGTCTTCGATTTACCTTCCCTGGAAAGTGGTGCACCATGGTACTGTTCCATTTCAAATCCCTGCACCCATTTCTAAAAGTCGAACGGCACTGTTTCGGCCTTTTGGACGAATATTGCACCTTGCACCGCGAATGTTGCACCCTGTGGATATCGATTCTTCGGACGGCCATAACTGTTGGCTCGTTTAGAGTTACGGGAGAAAAAACCAGTCAAAACAAAGCTCTCAGTGAGTTCTATAGCTTTGATGGCTGTAAGCCATCAATGGACAGTTTCTTACCCAAAATAGGCTATCCGAACCTCAATCGGGTCTTTGAATTTTTTCGGCCTTCTGTTTTCCATCACGTGAATTTTTACGTTAAAACGGGATCACCGTGGATGGTCTTCGATTTACCTTCCCTGGAGAGTGGGGTACCATGGTACTATTCTATTTCAAATCCCTGCACCCATTTCTAAAAGTCGAACGGCGTTGTTTCGGCTTTTTAAACGAATGTCGCATCTTGCACCGTGAATGTTGCACCCTAGAGATATCGATTCTTCGGACGGCCATAACTGTTGGTTCGTTTAGAGTTACGGGAGCCATAACTAGTCAAAACTAAGCTCTCAGTGAGTTCTACAGCTTTGACGGCTGTAAGCCGTCAATGGATAGTTTTATACCCAAAAAAGCTATCCGAACCTCAATTGGGTCTTAGTAGTTTTTTGGCCTTCTGTTTTCCATCACGTGAATTTTTACGTTAAAACGGGATCACCGTGGATGGTCTTCGATTTACCTTCCCTGGAGAGTGGTGCACTATGGTACTGTTCCATTTCAAATCCCTGCACCCACTTCTAAAAGTCGAACGGCGTTGTTTCGGCTTTTTGGACGAATGTTGCACCTTGCACCGCGAATGTTGCACCCTGTGGATATCGATTCTTCGGACGGCCATAACTCTTGGCTCGTTTAGAGTTACGGGAGCCATAACAAGTCAAAACGAAGCTCTTAGTGAGTTCTACGGCTTTGATGGCTGTAAGCCATCAATGGATAGTTTCATACCCAAAAAAGGCTATCCGAACCTCAATCGGGTCTCTGATGTTTTTTGGCCTTCTGTTTTCCATCATGTGAATTTTTACGTTAAAACGGGAGCACCAGGGATGGTCTTCGATTCACCTTCCCTGGAGAGTGGTGCACCATGGTACTGTTCCATTTCAAATCTTTGCACCCACTTCTAAAAGTTGAACGGCGCTGTTTCGGCTTTTTGGATGAATGTTGCACCATGCACCGCGAATGTTGCACCCTGTGGATATCGATTCTTCGAACGGCCATAACTGTTGGCTCGTTTAGAGTTACGGGAGCCATAACCAGTCAAAACGAAGCTCTCAGTGAGTTCTACGGCTATGACGGCAATAAGCCGTCAATGGATAGTTTCGTACCCAAAAAAGGCTATCCGAACCTCAATCGGGTCTCTGAAGTTTTTTGGCCTTCTATTTCCCATCACGTGAATTTTTACGTTAAAACGGGATCACCGTGGCTGGTCTTCGATTTACCTTCCCTGGATAGTGGTGCACCATGGTACTATTCCACTTCAAATCCACGCACCCATTTCTAAAAGTCGAACGGCGCTATTTCGGCTTTTTGGACGAATGTTGCACCTTGCACCGCGAATGTTGCACCCTGTGGATATCCATTATTCGGACGGCCATAACTGTTGGCTCGTTTAGAGTTACGGGAGCCATAACCAGTCAAAATGAAGCTCTCAGTGAGTTCTGCGGCTTTTACGACTGTAAGCCGTCAATGGATAGTTTCATACTCAAAAAAGTCTATCCGAACCTCAATCATGTCTTTGAAGTTTTTTACCCTTCTGTTTTCCATCACGTGAATTTTTACGTTAAAACGGGATCACCGTGGCTGGTCTTCGATTTACCTTCCCTGGAAAGTGGTGCACCATGGTACTGTTCCATTTCAAATCCCTGCACCCATTTCTAAAAGTCGAACGGCACTGTTTCGGCCTTTTGGACGAATATTGCACCTTGCACCGCGAATGTTGCACCCTGTGGATATCGATTCTTCGGACGGCCATAACTGTTGGCTCATTTAGAGTTACGGGAGAAAAAACCAGTCAAAACAAAGCTCTCAGTGAGTTCTATAGCTTTGATGGCTGTAAGCCATCAATGGACAGTTTCTTACCCAAAATAGGCTATCCGAACCTCAATCGGGTCTTTGAATTTTTTCGGCCTTCTGTTTTCCATCACGTGAATTTTTACGTTAAAACGGGATCACCGTGGATGGTCTTCGATTTACCTTCCCTGGAGAGTGGGGTACCATGGTACTATTCTATTTCAAATCCCTGCACCCATTTCTAAAAGTCGAACGGCGTTGTTTCGGCTTTTTAAACGAATGTCGCATCTTGCACCGTGAATGTTGCACCCTAGAGATATCGATTCTTCGGACGGCCATAACTGTTGGTTCGTTTAGAGTTACGGGAGCCATAACTAGTCAAAACTAAGCTCTCAGTGAGTTCTACAGCTTTGACGGCTGTAAGCCATCAATGGATAGTTTTATACCCAAAAAAGCTATCCGAACCTCAATTGGGTCTTAGTAGTTTTTTGGCCTTCTGTTTTCCATCACGTGAATTTTTACGTTAAAACGGGATCACCGTGGATGGTCTTCGATTTACCTTCCCTGGAGAGTGGTGCACTATGGTACTGTTCCATTTCAAATCCCTGCACCCATTTCTAAAAGTCGAACGGCGCTGTTTCTGCTTTTTGGACGAAAGTTGCACCTTGCACCGCGAATGTTGCACCATATGGATATTGATTCTTCGGACGGCCATAACAGTTGGCTCGTTTAGAGTTACGGGAGCCATAACCAGTCAAAACGAAGCTCACAGTGAGTTCTACGGCTTTGATGGCTGTAAGCCGTCAATGGATAGTTTCATACCCAAAAAAGGCTATCCGAACCTCAATCGGGTCTCTGAAGTTTTTTGGCCTTCTGTTTTCCATCACGTGAATTTTTACGTTAAAACGGGATCACCATGGCTGGTCTTCAATTTACCTTCCCTTGAGAGTGGTGCACCATGGTACTGTTCCATTTCAAATCCCTGCACCCACTCCTAAAAGTCGAACGGCGTTGTTTCGGCTTTTTGGACGAATGTTGCACCTTGCACCGCGAATGTTGCACCCTGTGGATATCGATTCTTCGGACGGCCATAACTCTTGGCTCGTTTAGAGTTACGGGAGCCATAACAAGTCAAAACGAAGCTCTTAGTGAGTTCTACGGCTTTGATGGCTGTAAGCCATCAATGGATAGTTTCATACCCAAAAAAGGCTATCCGAACCTCAATCGGATCTCTGATGTTTTTTGGCCTTCTGTTTTCCATCATGTGAATTTTTACGTTAAAACGGGAGCACCAGGGATGGTCTTCGATTCACCTTCCCTGGAGAGTGGTGCACCATGGTACTGTTCCATTTCAAATCTTTGCACCCACTTCTAAAAGTTGAACGGCGCTGTTTCGGCTTTTTGGATGAATGTTGCACCATGCACCGCGAATGTTGCACCCTGTGGATATCGATTCTTCGAACGACCATAACTGTTGGCTCGTTTAGAGTTACGGGAGCCATAACCAGTCAAAACGAAGCTCTCAGTGAGTTCTACGGCTATGACGGCAATAAGCCGTCAATGGATAGTTTCGTACCCAAAAAAGGCTATCCGAACCTCAATCGGGTCTCTGAAGTTTTTTGGCCTTCTATTTCCCATCACGTGAATTTTTACGTTAAAACGGGATCACCGTGGCTGGTCTTCGATTTACCTTCCCTGGATAGTGGTGCACCATGGTACTATTCCACTTCAAATCCACGCACCCATTTCTAAAAGTCGAACGGCGCTATTTCGGCTTTTTGGACGAATGTTGCACCTTGCACCGCGAATGTTGCACCCTGTGGATATCGATTCTTCGGACGACCATAACTGTTGGCTCGTTTAGAGTTACGGGAGCCATAACCAGTCAATACGAAGCTCTTAGTGAGTTCTACAGCTTTGACGGTTGTAAGCCGTCAGTGGATAGTTTCATACCCAAAAAAGGCTATCCGAACCTCAATCGGGTCTCTGAAGTTTTTTGGCCTTCTGTTTTCCATCACGTGAATTTTTACGTTAAAACGGGATCACCGTGGATGGTCTTCGATTTACCATCCCTGGAGAGTGGTGCACCATGGTACTGTTCCATTTCAAATCCCTACACCCATTTCTAAAAGACGAACGACGCTGTTTCGGCTTTTTTGACGAATGTTGCACCTTGCACCGCGAATATTGCACCCTGTGGATATCGATTCTTCGGACTGCCATAACTGTTGGCTCGTTTAGAGTTACGGGAGCCATAACCAGTCAAAACAAAGCTTTCAGTGAGTTCTACAGCTTAAACGGCTGTAAGCCACCAATGGATAGTTTCATACCCAAAAAAGGCTATCTGAACCTCAATCGTGTCTCTGAAGGTTTTTGTCCTTCTATTTTCCATCACGTGAATTTTTACGTTAAAATGGGATCACCGTGGCTGGTCTTCGATTTACCTTCCCTGGATAGTGGTGCACCATGGTACTGTTCCATTTCAAATCTCTGCACCCATTTCTAAAAGTCGAACGGCGCTGTTTCGGCTTTTTGGACGAATGTAGCAGCTTGCACCGCGAATGTTGCACCTTATGGATATCGATTCTTCGGACAGCCATAACCGTTGGCTTGTTTAGAGTTACGGGAGCCATAACCAGTCAAAACGAAGCTCTCAGTGAGTTCTACGGCTTTGACGGCTATAATCAGTCAATGGATAGTTTCATACCCAAAAAAGGCTATCCGAACCTCAATCGTGTCTTTGAAGTTTTTTGTCCTTCTGTTTTCCATCACGTGAATTTTTACGTTAAAACGGGATCACCGTGGATGGTCTTCGATTTACCTTCCCTGGATAGTGGTGTACCATGGTACTATTCCATTTCAAATCCCTGCACTCATTTCTAAAAGTCGAACGGCGCTATTTTGGCTTTTTGGACGAATGTTGCACCTTGCACCTCGAATGTTGCACCCTGTGGATATCGATTCTTCGGACGGCCATAACTGTTGGCTCGTTTAGAGTTACAGGAGACATAACCAGTCAAAACGAAGCTCTCAGTGAGTTCTATAGCTTTAACGGCTGTAAGCCATCAATGGATAGTTTCATACCCAAAAAAAGCTATCCGAACCTCAATCGGGTCTTTGAATTTTTTCGGCCTTCTGTTTTCCATCACGTGAATTTTTACGTTAAAACGGGATCACCATGGATGGTCTTCCATTTACATTCCCTGGAGAGTGGTGCACCATGGTACTATTCCATTTCAAATCCCTGCACCCTTTTCTAAAAGTCGAACGGCGCTGTTTCGGCTTTTTGGACGAATGTTGCATCTTGCACCGCGAATGTTGCACCCTGTAGATATCGATTCTTCGGACGACCGAAACTGTTGGCTCGTTTAGAGTTACGGGAGCCATAACCAGTCAAAACTAAACTCTCAGTGAGTTCTATAGCTTTGACGGCTGTAAGCCATCAATGGATAGTTTCATACCCAAAAAAGGCTATCCGAACCTCAATCGGGTCTCTGAAGTTTTTTGGCCTTCTGTTTTCCATCACGTGAATTTTTACGTTAAAACGGAATCATCGTGGATGGTGTTATCCCGCCTTTTGGCAAGGCCGTGACACCAAAAAGTTGACTAGAAAACAAATGACGGTCCGTCCTAGAGATCAGTCATACATAGGCTCACCATGGATATCGACGAATTTTGTCCGAGTCCGGATCGAGCCAAAATTGATAGGACATGACAAGCTAAGCCATGAGAGTCAACGTTCCAAATCTCAAGTCAATCCGAGCTCGTACGCTCAAGATATCATCGATTCAAGATGGAGAAAATTACCCTAAGTTCGAATCCATGAAGTTCGTATCCATCACACTAGCACCACAACCATCCTGTTCGAATCCACCAAGTCACTGTGCTTCGAATCCATCCGCGCAAGCCCTAAGCTTCGAATCCATGAGAAGTGCTTCAGCCTTCGAATCCATCAAAACATCCTCAACGTTCGAATCCTTCGGCTCAGAGTCTACGTTCGAATCCATCGAGAAACATTCATTCGAATCCATTTAGATGAACCACTTCGAATCCATGATGCCACCTCACTTCGTTTCCTTCAGGTTGAAGTCTTTCGAATCCATCCTCTGACTTTGCTCCGATTCCATCTTGCAAGAGTAGCTTCGAATCGAGTAGGGAAGGTATAGCTTGGTTGATTCGAACGAGCATACGTTCGAATCCATGTACTTCGAATCCACTACTTCGAATCGACCAAGTCACAAGCAGCTAAGGACGTGGATTCGACCCAATCTACTCGGCGAGAAAAGTGGATCGACTCGAGAGATGCGCGCCATGTCAACATCCTCACATACAAGCATATCGATTCGACCCTATCGAGTCGAAAGGGATCGATTCGAACGAAGCACATCAACCAGAAACGCAAACTTGAATCGATCATAACTTGAGATCTACAAGTCCAAATGCTACGAAATTTGGACAGGAGCTAACTGGCAACCAAAGGAATGTCCATGCCAAATTTCAGCTCAATCGGAGCAAATCTTGATCGATTCGAAGCAAGGGTCGAATCGATCCCAAAGTGGGCCCGGATTTCCAAAGAGCGGGCATGTGGGCCCCCCTCACGTGCCAGAACTGGTCTCCCCTCATTTTAGGCGAAATATCAGCCTCCTACACCTATAAATAGAGCCCCTGGTCATTCAGAAGAGGGGTCGGATAATTTTGAGAGCTAAAGAGCGCCCAGACTCTGCCAGATCTACTCAGAATCACCACTGCTTCCTTAGATTCAGATTGTAATCATATAATCAGTTGTACTACATCAGAATAAATTGTAATCATCAAGAGAACATCAATAAAATCATCAACTTCAAAGTGGACGTAGGCAAGATCGCCGAACCACTATAAATCTCGCGTTTATGTTCATTATTTCTGAATGGTGATACTCTGTTTGCTTAGATTTGAGATTTGTGTGTGAATATTGTTGATTTATATCCATACACTGGTGCTTTCACAACATTCGGGGTTTGTGACCAATTTTGGCGCAAACACTTTGGTGCTTTCACTGAGAAGAACTAGCACCCGCTACACAAGATTTGGAAATTTGAAAGACAATGACTCGACAAACAAGTAGAAGGCAAAGAGCTGAGAGAAGTCAGCACGAAGGAAGTCAAGAGGCTTCCTCTGGAGCAAACCAAGCATCGGTCTTCATCACCAGGGATGAGATGGAGACAATGATGAAGAGACAGGAGGAGATGATCCAGAATTTGCTTCAACAAATTAGACAACTTGGAGCACAAAATCAAGGAACAACCGGAATCCAGAACGGTGCAGGACCATCTGGCGCAGCGCCGGAGCTGGGGGGCACCCACTTAGGACATGTTGATCCGAACACGGGAAGAGAGACAAGGACATCCGAGCAACCTGACAGCAATAGAGGGATGAACGCTCAATTAGGGGGGCAAACACCTGAAAGCTCACACGGACTCGGGGGGCAGATCGAAGGTAGTGAACGAGGACTACAGCTTGGAGACAATGATAGGTTGGCAGAGATGATCAGGCGAGCCATGAGAGGTGGATTAGTAAACAAAGATCTTGAAGACGTGAACAAGAGTCCCTTTTCTCCTGCGATTAGGTTGGCTAGGAACCCACCAGAATTCAAGCTGCCAACAGTAGAAAGGTATGATGGGAGGACAGACCCTGCGGTCCATCTAACGAGGTATATAAGGCACATGGAAGTGCTGGGGGCATCACAGGAAGTCATGGCCCGATGCTTCCCATTATATTTGACAGACATAGCAGCTTTATGGTTCAGACAGCTAGAGAGCGGCTCCATCGGGACATGGACCGATTTGATTGAGAAATTTATGAGGCAATTCAGGGTTCACATTTCAAGACCCAAGAATGTGATGAGTTTGGCAACGCTAAAACAGAAAGCTAGAGAGTCTTTGAGGAATTTCCTGACGCGATTCAATGCGGCAGCAGCATCGGTGTATCGGCCAGATCCATCCATGGTTATGATGGCAGCCGTGTCCGGAATAGCTGACGGCACAGAGTTCAAAAATTCATTAACTAAGGATCCGCCTATGGATATAGGGGAATTCTATCACGAGGCAGAAAATTTTTGCGATTGGAAGACGCTAATGCTGAAAGAGAAGAAGGAGAGGGAATAGAAGTTTATGTACTTAAAGATAAAAAGCCTCTCGAAAATGATTCAGGCAAGGATAAAGGAAAACGAAAGGCTGAGGACAATGGTGACAGGTCAAAACGACTGCGAAGAGAGCCACGATTCACCACTTATTCAGAGCTGAATGAGAGTTTGGAGCGAATCTACCAAGATACACGAGAGCAAGTTCCCTACCGTAGGCCAATACGAAGGGATCCCACTGTTGACGAGAGGAAATCAGACAGATACTGCTTATTCCACGAACTGAATGGTCATAACACTAACGACTGTAGACATCTGAAGGATGAGGTGGAAGGGCACATTAGGAACGGTATGCTACTTCAGTATGTGAGAAGGCGAGCTCCAGCAGTGGAGCCAGAGCAACCGCCGTCTACATCAGCCAGGGGTGCCCCCGAGCCGGGGCATCGTATGATTATCAATTAGTTAAAATAACGATGGACAAGTCGTAAACCTCTCACCAACACGGGTAAGTCATTTACACATATGCGAGATCACGAGCGGTCCATAGGCATGCTCTGAATGACTATTAACCCTATCGTTGCGGGAGTTTGCACTTCGACATCCTTGCTTTGCTTTTGTTTCATCTTGATTTGAATATTTGGACTTGATTTTGTTTAACATTTCTGCTAAAGACTTATTTTCAATGAAAAAATGCTACTTGTGATTTCATAACGGCTAAGCCACTTACACATGTACGGGATCACGAACGGTCCCTAGGCATGCTCTAAGATGGCGATAAACCATTGCAACAAACAATCCGGGAATTCACCCGAACGTGAAACCTGGTACGGATGATACTAAGTCCCTCCCCGGGCACACTCAAATCGCCACGAACGGCACCCGACCGCGAACGGTCACAATTCGATCGCGAACGATCACACTTCGCCACGAACGGCACCCGACCGCGAACGGTCACAATTCGATCGCGAACGATCACCCTTCGCCACGAACGGCACCCGACCGCGAACGGTCACAATTCGATCACGAACGATCACACTTCGCCACGAACGGCACCCGACCTCGAACGGTCACCATTAGCCTCGAACGACACTTGACCACGAACGGTCACAATTCACCTAATACGACATTCGATCGCGAACGATCACATTTTTGCCTCGTACGGCACACGATCGCGAACGATCAAATACCTCTTTCCACGTCACCCGACCGCGAACGGTCACAACTCGCCTCGAACGGCACCCCTCACCTCAAATGGCTTGATCACGAACGGTCGTCATTTGGGGCCATGTAGAAATGCTAGATCGCGAACGGTCGCTTACCACCTCAAATGGCTAGATCGCGAACGGTCGTCATTTAAGGTCATATAAAACTGTCAAACTCTTCGCAGGTTGTACCACAGGTCATCAGCAGGATATGAACATCCAACTTGTGAAACTACAAAACACACCTTCCTATCGCAAGGCATGTTTTGGGGGGCAAATGTTATCCCGCCTTTTGGCAAGGCCGTGACACCAAAAAGTTGACTAGAAAACAAATGACGGTCCGTCCTAGAGATCAGTCATACATAGGCTCACCATGGATATCGACGAATTTTGTCCGAGTCCGGATCGAGCCAAAATTGATAGGACATGACAAGCTAAGCCATGAGAGTCAACGTTCCAAATCTCAAGTCAATCCGAGCTCGTACGCTCAAGATATCATCGATTCAAGATGGAGAAAATTACCCTAAGTTCGAATCCATGAAGTTCGTATCCATCACACTAGCACCACAACCATCCTGTTCGAATCCACCAAGTCACTGTGCTTCGAATCCATCCGCGCATGCCCTAAGCTTCGAATCCATGAGAAGTGCTTTAGCCTTCGAATCCATCAAAACATCCTCAACGTTCGAATCCTTCGGCTCAGAGTCTACGTTCGAATCCATCGAGAAACATTCATTCGAATCCATTTAGATGAACCACTTCGAATCCATGATGCCACCTCACTTCGTTTCCTTCAGGTTGAAGTCTTTCGAATCCATCCTCTGACTTTGCTCCGATTCCATCTTGCAAGAGTAGCTTCGAATCGAGTAGGGAAGGTATAGCTTGGTTGATTCGAACGAGCATACGTTCGAATCCATGTACTTCGAATCCACTACTTCGAATCGACCAAGTCACAAGCAGCTAAGGACGTGGATTCGACCCAATCAACTCGGCGAGAAAAGTGGATCGACTCGAGAGATGCGCGCCATGTCAACATCCTCACATACAAGCATATCGATTCGACCCTATCGAGTCGAAAGGGATCGATTCGAACGAAGCACATCAACCAGAAACGCAAACTTGAATCGATCATAACTTGAGATCTACAAGTCCAAATGCTACGAAATTTGGACAGGAGCTAACTGGCAACCAAAGGAATGTCCATGCCAAATTTCAGCTCAATCGGAGCAAATCTTGATCGATTCGAAGCAAGGGTCGAATCGATCCCAAAGTGGGCCCGGATTTCCAAAGAGCGGGCATGTGGGCCCCCCTCACGTGCCAGAACTGGTCTCCCCTCATTTTAGGCGAAATATCAGCCTCCTACACCTATAAATAGAGCCCCTGGTCATTCAGAAGAGGGGTCGGATAATTTTGAGAGCTAAAGAGCGCCCAGACTCTGCCAGATCTACTCAGAATCACCACTGCTTCCTTAGATTCAGATTGTAATCATATAATCAGTTGTACTACATCAGAATAAATTGTAATCATCAAGAGAACATCAATAAAATCATCAACTTCAAAGTGGACGTAGGCAAGATCGCCGAACCACTATAAATCTCGCGTTTATGTTCATTATTTCTGAATGGTGATACTCTGTTTGCTTAGATTTGAGATTTGTGTGTGAATATTGTTGATTTATATCCATACACTGGTGCTTTCACAACATTCGGGGTTTGTGACCAATTTTGGCGCAAACAGATGGTCTTCGATTTACCTTCCTTCGATAATGGTACACCATGGTACTATTCCATTTCAAATCCCTGCACCCATTTCTAAAAGTCGAACGGCGCTGTTTTGGCTTTTTGGACGAATGTTGCACCTTGCACCGCGAATGTTGCACCCTGTGGATATCGATTCTTCGGACGGCCATAACTGTTGGCTCGTTTAGAGTTACGGGAGCCATAACCAGTCAAAACGATGCTCTCAGTGAGTTCTACAGCTTTGACGGCTATAAGCCGTCAACGGATAGTTTCATACCCAAAAAATGCTATCTGAACCTCAATCGGGTCTCTGAAGTTTTTTGTCCTTCTATTTTCCATCACGTGAATTTTTACGTTAAAACGGGATCACCGTGGCTGGTCTTTGATTTACCTTCCCTGGATAGTGGTGCACCATGGTACTGTTCCATTTCAAATCCCTGCACCCATTTCTAAAAGTCGAACGGCACTGTTTCGGCTTTTTGGACGAATGTTGCACCTTGCACCGCGAATGTTGCACCCTGTGGATATCGATTCTTCAGACGACCATAACTGTTGGCTCGTTGAGAGTTACGGGAGCCATAACCAGTCAAAACGAAGCTCTCAGTGAGTTCTACAGCTTAAACGACTGTAAGCCGTCAATGGATAGTTTCATACCCAAAAAAGACAATCCGAACCTTAGTCGTGTCTCCGAAGTTTTTTGTCCTTCTGTTTTCCATCACGTGAATTTTTACGTTAAAACGGGATCACCGTGGCTGGTCTTCGATTTACCTTCCCTGGATAGTGGTGCACCATGGTACTGTTCCATTTCAAATCCCTGCACCCATATTTAAAAGTCGAACAGCGCTATTTCGGCTTTTTGGACGAATGTTGCACCTTGCACCGCGAATGTTGCACCCTGTGGATATCGATTCTTCGGACGGCCATAACTGTTGGCTCGTTTAGAGTTACGGGAGCCATAACCAGTCAAAACGAAGCTCTCAGTGAGCTCTACGGCTTTTATGGCTGTAAGCCGTCAATGGATAGTTTCATACCCAAAAAAGGCTATCTGAACTTCAATCGTGTCTCTGAAGTTTTTTGTCCTTCTATTTTCCATCACGTGAATTTTTACGTTAAAACGGGATCACCGTGGCTGGTCTTCGATTTACCTTCCCTGGATAGTTGTGCACCATGGTACAATTCCATTTCAAATCCCTCCACCCATTTCTAAAAGTCGAACGGTGCTGTTTCGGCTTTTTGGACGAATGTTGCACCTTGCACCGCGAATTTTGCACCCTGTGGATATCGATTCTTCGAACGGCCATAACTGTTGGCTCGTTTAGAGTTATGGGAGACATAACCAGTCAAAACGATGCTCTTAGTGAGTTCTATAGCTTTGACGGTTGTAAGCCATCAATGGATAGTTTCATACCCAAAAAAGGCTATCCGAACCTCAATCGGGTCTTTGAATTTTTTCGGCCTTCTGTTTTCATCACGTGAATTTTTACGTTAAAACGGGATCACCGTGGATGATCTTCGATTTACCTTCCCTGGAGAGTGGTGCAGCATGGTACTGTTCCATTTCAAATCCTTGCACCCACTTCTAAAAGTCGAACGGCGCTGTTTCGGCTTTTTGGACGAATGTTGCACCTTGCACCGCGAATGTTGCACCCTGTAGATATCGATTCTTCGGACAGCCATAACCGTTGGCTCGTTTAGAGTTACGGGAGCCATAACCAGTCAAAACGAAGCTCTTAGTGAGTTCTACAGCTTTGACGGCTGTAAGCCATCAATGGATAGTTTCATACCCAAAAATGCTATCCGAACATCAATTGGGTCTCAGAAGTTTTTTGGCCTTCTGTTTTCCATCACGTGAATTTTTACGTTAAAACGGGATCACCGTGGATAGTCTTCGATTTACCTTCCCTGGAGAGTGGCTCACCATGGTACTGTTCCATTTCAAATCCCTGCACCCATTTCTAGAAGTCGAACGGCGCTGTTTCGGCTTTTTGGACGAATGTTGCACCTTGCACCGCGAATGTTTCACCCTGTGGATATCGTTCTTTGGACGGCCATAACTATTGGCTCGTTTAGAGTTACGGGAGCCATAACCAGTCAAAACGAAGCTCTTAGTGAGTTCTACGGTTTTGATGGCTGTAAGCCATCAATGGATAATTTCATACCCAAAAAAGGCTATCCGAACCTCAATCGGGTCTCTGAAGTTTTTTCGCCTTCTGTTTTCCATCACGTGAATATTTACGTTAAAACGGGATCACCGTGGCTGGTCTTCGATTTACCTTCCCTGGATAGTGGTGCACCATGGTACTATTTCATTTCAAATCCCTGCACCCATTTCTAAAAGTCGAACGGCGTTGTTTCGGCTTTTTGGACGAATGTTGCACCTTGCACCGCGAATGTTGCACCCTGTGGATATCGATTCTTCGGACGGCCATAACTGTTGGCTTGTTTAGAGTTACGGGAGCCATAACTAGTCAAAACGAAGCTCACAGTGAGTTCTACAGCTTTGATGGCTATAAGCCGTCAATGGATAGTTTCATACCCAAAAAAGGCTATCCGAACCTCAATGGGTCTTTGAATTTTTTTGGCCTTCTGTGTTCCATCACGTGAATTTTTACGTTAAAACGGGATCACCATGGATGGTCTTCGATTTACCTTCCCTGGAGAGTGGTGCACCATGGTACTATTCCATTTCAAATCCCTGCACCCATTTCTAAAAGTCGAACGACGCTGTTTCGGCTTTTTGGACGAATGTTGCACCTTGCACCGCGAATGTTGCACCCTGTAGATATCGATTCTTCGGACGGCCATAACCGTTGGCTCGTTTAGAGTTACGGAAGCAGTAACCAATCATAACGAAGCTCTCAGTGAGTTCTACAGCTTTGACTGCTGTAAGCCATCAATGGATAGTTTCATACCAAAAAAAGGCTATCCGAACCTCAATCGGGTCTTTGAATTTTTTCGGCCTTCTGTTTTCATCACGTGAATTTTTACGTTAAAACGGGATCACCGTGGATGATCTTCGATTTACCTTCCCTGGAGAGTGGTGCACCATGGTACTGTTCCATTTCAAATCCTTGCACCCACTTCTAAAAGTGGAACGGCGCTGTTTTGGCTTTTTGGACGAATGTTGCACCTTGCACCGCGGATGTTGCACCCTGTAGATATCGATTCTTCGGACGGCTATAACTGTTGGCTCGTTTAGAGTTACGGGAGCCATAACCAGTCAAAACAAAGCTCTCAGTGACTTCTACGGCTTTGACGGCTGTAAGCCGTCAATGGATAGTTTCATACCCAAAAAAGGCTATCCGAACCTCAATCGGATCTCTGATGTTTTTTGGCCTTCTGTTTTCCATCACGTGAATTTTTACGTTAAAACGGGATCACCGTGGATGATCTTCGATTTACCTTCCCTGGAGAGTGGTGCACCATGGTACTGTTCCATTTCAAATCCTTGCACCCACTTCTAAAAGTCGAACGGCGCTGTTTCGGCTTTTTGGATGAATGTTGCACCTTGCACCGCGAATGTTGCACCCTGTGGCTATCGATTCCTCGGACGGCCATAACTGTTGGCTCGTTTAGAGTTACGGGAGCCATAACCAGTCAAAACAAAGCTCTCAGTGAGTTCTACGGCTATGATCGCTGTAAGCCGTTAATGGATAGTTTCATACCCAAAAAAGGCTATCCGAACCTCTATCGGGTCTTTGAAGTTTTTTGGCCTTCTGTTTTCCATCACGTGAATTTTTACGTTAAAACGGGATCACCGTGGATGGCCTTTGATTTACCTTCCTTGGATAGTGGTGCACCATGGTACTATTCCATTTCAAATCCCTGCACCCATTTCTAAAAGTCGAACGACGCTGTTTTTGCTTTTTGGACGAATGTTGCACCTTGCACCGCGAATGTTGCACCCTGTGGATATCGATTATTCGGACGGCCATAACTGTTTGCTCGTTTAGAGTTACGGGAGCCATAACCAGTCAAAACGATGCTCTCAGTGAGTTCTATAGCTTTGACTGCTATAAGCCGTCAACGGATAGTTTCATACCCAAAAAATGCTATCTGAACCTCAATCGGGTCTCTGAAGTTTTTTGTCCTTCTGTTTTCCATCACGTGAATTTTTAAGTTAAAACTGGATCACTGTGGCTGGTCTTTGATTTACCTTCCCTGGATAGTGGTGCACCATGGTACTGTTCCATTTCAAATCCCTGCACCCATTTCTAAAAGTCGAACGGCACTGTTTCGGCTTTTTGGACGAATGTTGCACCTTGCACCGCGAATGTTGCACCCTGTGGATATCGATTCTTCGGACGGCCATAACTGTTGGCTCGTTGAGAGTTACGGGAGCCATAACCAGTTGTTTGCGCCAAAAATGGTCACAAACCCCGAATGTTGTGAAAGCACCAGTGTATGAATACAAATCAGCAATATTCAAACACAAATCTCAGATCTAAACAAACAACAAACAGCAATCCAGAAATAATGAACAAAACACGAGATTTATAGTGGTTCGGCTATCTCCGGCCTACGTCCACTCCAAAGTTTTTATCTTTTATTGATCGATTCTTGAAGATTACAATTTCCTATCGCGTAGTACAACGGATTTTATGATTATAATCTGAATCTAAGGCAGAAATGGTGATCTGGAGTAAATCTGGCAGAGTCCGGGCGCTCTTAGCTCTCACAATTGTCCGACCCCCTTTCTGAATGACCCGGGGGTCTATTTATAGTTGTAGGAGGCTGATATTTCGCCTAAAATGAGGGGAGACCAGTTCTGGCACGTGAGGGGGCCCACATGCCCGCTTTCTGGAAATCCGGGCCCACTTTGGGATCGATTCGAAGCTACGTTCGAATCGATCAAGAATTTGTCCAAACGAGCTGAAATTTGGTGTGAACATTCTTCAACATGTGATCAAGCTACTGTGAAAATTTCATGGCATTTGGATGTGTAGATCTCAAGTTATGATCGATTCAAGGTTGCGTTTCTGGTTGACTATCCTGGTTCGAATCGATCTTCCTTCGAATCGATTCGTTCGAATCGATCCAGCGTGCGCCTCTGGGATGACGTGGAGCGCCTTCTTCGTATCGATCCGATTTCCATTCCGTGTTGACTGGGTCGAATCCTGGGTTTTAGCCGCGTTTACATAGTGGACTCGAGACGTTGGATTCGAAGATGGTGGAGTCGAGGGCAAGCTATGTCTTCTGGATTCGAAGCTCCCTCTCTTGATGGATTCGAATTGTAGAAAGCTCCAATCGATTCGAACTTAAGGTATCGTTCGAATCGATTCGAAGTACAGCTATGTTGCTTGGTAGACTCGTATCCTTCGAATCGATCAGACCAACATTCATTCGAATCGATCAGGGCAAGTCACTACCGATCGATTCGAACGAGTCTCGCTGGGGTGGATTCGAATCAAGGCCTGAGAGGATGGATTCGAATAAACCATTGCATGCTTGCCTAACAACCTGGGTGTGTTGCCATCGAGTCGAACTAGTGTCGATCGATACGAATCATATCGATTCGAATTATTTCCTTCATGATGGATTCGAATACTATCGATTCGAACCATTATCCACATTCCATAATCCATCCTTAACTCCATCATACGAACTCTGATTGTCCTGAAAATTGAAACGTAGCCTCTCCTAGTCCTCATCATCATCTCCAATCGATTTCGTCTCGATCGGAGCCCGGTCAAATTTTGACGATATCCATCGTAGCCTTTTTTCCAATCGATCCCCAATCCTGATATCCATCCTTTCCTGTCGATTTGTTTGATGTTCCGGCTTTGACCAAAAAGCGGGATAACATTTGCCCCCCAAAACATGCCTTGTGATAAGAAGGCGTGTTTTGAATAGTTCCGTATCCGATATTCAAAGTCCATAGCCACATCATCCAAGTACATCATCCTTGATTGCTCGTAGTCGATGCCCAACTTCAAACCCGATAACCAAAGCCTTAGTCAAATCCATATCCGTCTGAACCTGACGACCGAATCCTAATCCATCCTTATCCAATAGCCAATAACCGAATCCAGGACCTCTCCGGGTCGATATCTAAATCCATAACCTCTCTGTGCTCTTGCCAAGCGCAATCCACACCTGACGACCGTGGTCCAGTGTCCCTGGACGCTGAGTTAACCTCTCCGGGTTCTTGCCAAGCGCAATCCACACCTGACGACCGTGGTCCAGTGTCCCTGGACGTAAGTAATGCCGTGGCTTAAGTCCTAAGCCGAATCCTGGTCGCTCCGGACCCTTGCTGAGCATAGTCCATACTCAACGACCTGAAACAATAATTGATAATAGGAGGCCTAAGTCCTAGGCCGAATCCTGGTCACTCCGGACCCTTGCCGAGCATAGTCCATACTCGACGACCGTTTATCAAAAACAACAAAGAATCCAATCAAAATCCAATCCGAAAATCAGAAATTCAAACCGACATCCAAAACAGAAAACCCAAAACAAAAACCAGTCATCCGAACGAAAATCCAAAGCAGAAAGCAAACAAAAACCAGGAGTTCAATCCAAACTCCAAAACCAAACCAGAAAACTAAGTGTCCAATCCAAAAACAAAAGACAGATTTCGCAAAACATGGCTTTGCGGTTTATCATCATTCAGAGCATGCCTAGGGGCTATCTCCGTCCCCATACATGTGTAAATGACTCGGTTGCTCGCCAATGGTTTGCTACTTATTTCATATTATCCTGATCAATTGATTACCAATCGACCATTATTCCTGTACCTCATATCCTCATGGTTTGAGGTAGGCGGTGGTTGCTCCTGCTCCACCGCTGCATTCCGAGCCCCAACATACTGCCTCAGCTGTCCATTCCTCACATGCTCCTCAATTATGTCCTTTAAATGCCGGCAGCTGTTGGTATCATGCCCGTCCAAATCGTGGAAGAGACAATGCTTTCCTGACGCCCTCTCCCGCTCAGACGGTTCTCTCCTAGCCGGCCTCCGGTAAGGAAGGCGATTCCGAGTTTCCATGTATATCCGCTCCTGCGTCTCGTTTAATTCTGTGTATGTGGAAAACTTTGGATCCTTCCATTGCTTCCTGGATTTTCCTGAATCGTCGCCCAACTTCCTTTTTCCTTTATCTTTGTCCGAGCTTCCGTTGGATGGTCCTCCACCCTCAGTCACATTCACCTCTTTTAACTTTAAGTCCATACATGCATCTTCTTGCCGAAGGAACCTTTCAGCTTCGTGGAAGAATTCCCCGAGATCCAGTGGCGGGTCTCGTACTAAAGATACTTTAAAATCTGAATCCTCTCTGACTCCTGACACTGCCGCCATCAAAACCATCGATGGATCCGGCCGATCCACCGAAGCAACTGCCGCATTAAATCGAGTCAAAAATGCTCTAAGTGATTCATCCGTCCTTTGCTTTACCGATGTCAACGTCATCACGTTCTTAGGTCTTTTGATATGAACCCGAAACTGTCCCAAAAACCTGTCCACCAATTCCCTCCAAGTCCTGATAGATCCTTCTTCCAGCTGCCTAAACCACATTGCCGCTAGATCTGTCAAGTATAAAGGGAAACATCTGGCCATCACTTCCTCCGATGCCCCCAGTACTTCCATGTGTCTAGTATATCTCATCAAGTGATCAGTTGGGTCAGCTTTGCCATTATATGCTTCCACACTAGGTAACTTGAACTTAGGCGGATTCTGAGCTACCCTGATTTCTCGAGCGAACGGACTCCTGTTCACTCCTTCCGAATCTCTATTGGTCAAACCTCCACGCATAGTCTTCCTAATAATTTCCATTAATCCAGCGTTGCCTGTTAGGGGTTGCCCCCCATGCTCTCGTGGGAACTCCGGCACATATTCCTCATGTGGCTCATTAGCCGCAACGTTGGCTCTAGCCTGCTGAACTTCTTCCAAAGGTCCTTCTGCCTGGGATCCTGTGGGCCTGCCCCCAAGCCCTTGTTGATTATCTTCCGGTTCTGTATTCTGTCCTCCATTGGGTTCTGCAACCCTAGTTCCTTGTTCCACATTTGCAGTTGCTATAGTTGGTCCAAGGTTCTGTGTTCCTGCAGCCCTCATCTGCTCGAAGAAAGTCTGCATCATATCCTGTTGACTCTTCAGCAACCTCTCATGTAATGAATTCGCCATAGCTTCCATTTCGTCTCTAGTAATGTAGATCGAAGCTTGTCCTTCTCCAGCGCCAGAGGATGCCTCTTGACTTCCTCCCTGTTGGCTTCTCTCAGCTCTTTGCCTTGTTTGTCGAGTCATTGTAGAGTCAGATCTGAATCCTTAAAATTCCAAATCAAAACTTTGAATTTGGTGTAGCGGGTGTTAGTTCCCTCTCAATGAAAGCACCAAAGTGTTTGCGCCAAAAATGGTCACAAACCCCGAATGTTGTGAAAGCACCAGTGTATGAATACAAATCAGCAATATTCAAACACAAATCTCAGATCTAAACAAACAACAAACAGCAATCCAGAAATAATGAACAAAACACGAGATTTATAGTGGTTCGGCTATCTCCGGCCTACGTCCACTCCAAAGTTTTTATCTTTTATTGATCGATTCTTGAAGATTACAATTTCCTATCGCGTAGTACAACGGATTTTATGATTATAATCTGAATCTAAGGCAGAAATGGTGATCTGGAGTAAATCTGGCAGAGTCCGGGCGCTCTTAGCTCTCACAATTGTCCGACCCCCTTTCTGAATGACCCGGGGGTCTATTTATAGTTGTAGGAGGCTGATATTTCGCCTAAAATGAGGGGAGACCAGTTCTGGCACGTGAGGGGGCCCACATGCCCGCTTTCTGGAAATCCGGGCCCACTTTGGGATCGATTCGAAGCTACGTTCGAATCGATCAAGAAATTGTCCAAACGAGCTGAAATTTGGTGTGAACATTCTTCAACATGTGATCAAGCTACTGTGAAAATTTCATGGCATTTGGATGTGTAGATCTCAAGTTATGATCGATTCAAGGTTGCGTTTCTGGTTGACTATCCTGGTTCGAATCGATCTTCCTTCGAATCGATTCGTTCGAATCGATCCAGCGTGCGCCTCTGGGATGACGTGGAGCGCCTTCTTCGTATCGATCCGATTTCCATTCCGTGTTGACTGGGTCGAATCCTGGGTTTTAGCCGCGTTTACATAGTGGACTCGAGACGTTGGATTCGAAGATGGTGGAGTCGAGGGCAAGCTATGTCTTCTGGATTCGAAGCTCCCTCTCTTGATGGATTCGAATTGTAGAAAGCTCCAATCGATTCGAACTTAAGGTATCGTTCGAATCGATTCGAAGTACAGCTATGTTGCTTGGTAGACTCGTATCCTTCGAATCGATCAGACCAACATTCATTCGAATCGATCAGGGCAAGTCACTACCGATCGATTCGAACGAGTCTCGCTGGGGTGGATTCGAATCAAGGCCTGAGAGGATGGATTCGAATAAACCATTGCATGCTTGCCTAACAACCTGGGTGTGTTGCCATCGAGTCGAACTAGTGTCGATCGATACGAATCATATCGATTCGAATTATTTCCTTCATGATGGATTCGAATACTATCGATTCGAACCATTATCCACATTCCATAATCCATCCTTAACTCCATCATACGAACTCTGATTGTCCTGAAAATTGAAACGTAGCCTCTCCTAGTCCTCATCATCATCTCCAATCGATTTCGTCTCGATCGGAGCCCGGTCAAATTTTGACGATATCCATCGTAGCCTTTTTTCCAATCGATCCCCAATCCTGATATCCATCCTTTCCTGTCGATTTGTTTGATGTTCCGGCTTTGACCAAAAAGCGGGATAACACCAGTCAAAACGAAGCTCTCAGTGAGTTCTACAGCTTAAACGGCTTTAAGCCATCAATGGATAGTTTCATACCCAAAAAAGACAATCCGAACCTCAGTCGTGTCTCCGAAGTTTTTTGTCCTTCTGTTTTCCATCTCGTGAATTTTTACGTTAAAACGGGATCACCGTGGCTGTTCTTCGATTTACCTTCCTTGGATAGTGGTGCACCATGGTACTGTTCCATTTCAAATCCCTGCACCCATTTCTAAAAGTCGAACAGCGCTGTTTCGGCTTTTTGGACGAATGTTGCACCTTGCACCGCGAATGTTGCACCCTGTGGATATCGATTCTTCGGACGGCCATAACTGTTGGCTCGTTTAGAGTTACGAGAGCCATAACCAGTCAAAACGAAGCTCTCAGTGAGTTCTACGGCTTTGATGGTTGTAAGCCGTCAATGGATAGTTTCATACCCAAAAAAGGCTATCCGAACCTCAATCGTGTCTCTGAAGTTTTTTGTCCTTCTATTTTCCATCACGTGAATTTTTACGTTAAAACGGGATCACCGTGGCTGGTCTTCGATTTACCTTCCCTGGATAGTGGTGCACCATGGTACTATTCCATTTCAAATCCCTGCACCCATTTCTAATAGTCGAACGGTGCTATTTCGGCTTTTTGGACGAATGTTGCACCTTGCACCGCGAATTTTGCACCCTGTGGATATCGATTCTTCGAACGGCCATAACTGTTGGCTCGTTTAGAGTTATGGGAGACATAACCAGTCAAAACGAAGCTCTTAGTGAGTTCTATAGCTTTGACGGTTGTAAGCCATCAATGGATCGTTTCATACCCAAAAAAGGCTATCCGAACCTCAATCGGGTCTTTGAATTTTTTCGGCCTTCTGTTTTCATCACGTGAATTTTTACGTTAAAACGGGATCACCGTGGATGATCTTCGATTTACCTTCCCTGGAGAGTGGTGCACCATGGTACTGTTCCATTTCAAATCCCTGCACCCATTTCTTAAAGTCGAACGGCGCTGTTTCGGCTTTTTGGACGAATGTTGCATCTTGCACCGCGAATGTTGCACCCTGTAGATATCGATTCTTCGGACGGCCATAACTGTTGGCTCGTTTAGAGTTACGGGAGCCATAACCAGTCAAAACGAAGCTCTCAGTGAGTTCTACAGTTTGGACGACTGTAAGCCGTCAATGGATAGTTTCATACCCAAAAAAGCTATCTGAACTTCAATTGGGTCTTAGAAGTTTTTTGGCCTTCTGTTTTCCATCACGTGAATTTTTACTTTAAAACGGGATCACCGTGGATGGTCTTCGATTTACCTTCCCTGGAGAGTGGTGCACCATGGTACTGTTCCATTTCAAATCCCTACACCGATTTCTAAAAGTCGAACGGCGCTGTTTCAGCTTTCTGGACGAAAGTTGCACCTTGCACCGCGAATGTTGCACCCTGTGGATATTGATTCTTCGGACGGCCATAACTGTTGGCTCATTTAGAGTTACGGGAGCCATAACCAGTCAAAACGAAGCTCTCAGTCAGTTCTACAGCTTTGATGGCTGTAAGCCGTCAATGGATAGTTTCATACCCAAAAAAGGCTATCCGAACCTTAATCGTGTCTTTGAAGTTTTTTGTCCTTCTGTTTTTCGTCACGTGAATTTTTACGTTAAACCGGGATCACCGTGGCTGGTCTTCGATTTACCTTCCCTGGATAGTGGTGCACCATGGTACTATTCCATTTCAAATCCCTGCACCCATTTCTAAAAGTCGAACGGTGCTGTTTCGGCTTTTTGGATGAATGTTGCACCTTGCACCGCAAATGTTGCACCCTATGGATATCGATTCTTCGGACGGCCATAACTATTGGCTCATTTAGAGTTACGGGAGCCATAACCATTCAAAACGAAGCTCTCAGTGAGTTCTACGGCTTTGACGGCTGTAAGCCATCAATGGATAGTTTCATACCCAAAATAGGCTATCCGAACCTCAATCGGGTCTTTGAAGTTTTTTGGCCTTCTGTTTTCCATCACGTGAATTTTTACGTTAAAACGGGATCACCGTGGCTGGTCTTCGATTTACCTTACCTGGATAGTGGTGCACCATGGTACTGTTCCATTTCAAATCCCTGCACCCACTTCTAAAAGTCAAACGGCGCGGTTTCGGCTTTTTGGATGAATGTTGCACCTTGCACCGCGATGTTGCACCCTGTGGATATCGATTCTACGGACGGCCATAACTATTGGCTCGTTTAGAGTTACGGGAGCCATAACCAGTCAAAACGAAGCTCTCAGTGTGTTCTACGGCTTTGACGGCAGTAAGCCGTAAATGGATAGTTTCATACCCAAAAAAGGCTATCCGAACCTCAATCGGGTCTCTGAAGTTTTTTGGCCTTATGTTTTTAATCACGTGAATTTTTACGTTAAAACGGGATCATCGTGGATGGACTTCGATTTACCTTCCCTGGAGAGTGGTGCACCATGGTACTGATCCATTTCAAATCCCTGCATCCATTTCTAAAAGTCGAACGGCGCTGTTTCGGCTTTTTGGACGAATGTTGCACCTTGCACCGCGAATGTTGCACCCTATGGATATCGATTCTTCGGACGGCCATAACTATTGGCTCGTTTAGGGTTATGGGAGCCATAACCAGTCAAAACGAAGCTCTCAGTGAGTTCTACGGTTTTGATGACTGTAAGCCGTCAATGGATAGTTTCATACCCAAAAAAGGCTATCCGAACCTCAATCGGGTCTTTGATGTTTTTTGGCCTTATGTTTTCCATCACGTGAATTTTTATGTTAAAACGGGATCACCGTGGATGGTCTTCGATTTACCTTCCCTGGAGAGTGGTGCACCATGGTACTGTTCCATTTCAAATCCCTGCACCAATTTCTAGAAGTCGAACGGCGCTGTTTCGGCTTTTTGGACGAATGTTGCACCTTGTACCGCGAATGTTGCACCCTGTGGATATCGATTCTTCGGATGGCCATAACTGTTGGCTCGTTTAGAGTTACGGGAGCCATAACCAGTCAAAACGAAATTCGCAGTGAGTTCTACAGCTTTGACGACTGTAAGCCGTCAATGGATAGTTTCATACCCAAAAAAGGCTATCCGAACCTCAATCGGGTCTTTGAATTTTTTTTGCCTTCTGTTTTCCATCACGTGAATTTTTACGTTAAAACGGGATCACCGTGGCTGGTCTTGGATTTACCTTCCCTGGATAGTGGTGCACCATGGTAATATTCCATTTCAAATCCCTGCACCCATTTCTTAAAGTCGCACGGCGCTGTTTCGGCTTTTTGGACGAATGTTGCACCTTGTACCGCGAATGTTGCACCCTGTAGATATCGATTCTTCGAACGGCCATAACTGTTGGCTTGTTTAGAGTTACGGGAGCCATAACTAGTCAAAACGAAGCTCTCAGTGAGTTCTACAGCTTTGACGGCTGTAAGCCATCAATGGATTGTTTCATACCCAAAAAAAGCTATCTGAATCTCAATTGGGGCTCTGAAGTTTTTTGGCCTTCTGTTTTCCATCACTTGAATTTTTACTTTAAAACGGGATCACCTTGGATGGTCTTCGATTTACCTTCCCTGGAGAGTGGTGCACCATGGTACTGTTCCATTTCAAATCCTTGCACCCATTTCTAGAAGTCGAACGACGCTGTTTCGGCTTTTTGGACGAATGTTGCACCTTGCACCGCGAATGTTGCACCCTGTGGATATCGATTCTTCAGACGGCCATAACTATTGGCTCGTTTAGAGTTACGGGAGCCATAACCAGTCAAAATGAAGCTCTCAGTAAGTTCTACGGTTTTGATGGCTGTAAGCCGTCAATGTATAGTTTCATACCCAAAAAAGGCTATCCGAACCTTAATCGTGTCTCTGAAGTTTTTTGTTCTTCTGTTTTCCGTCACGTGAATTTTTACGTTAAACCGGGATCACCGTGGCTGGTCTTCGATTTACCTTCCCTGGATAGTGGTGCACCATGGTACTATTCCATTTCTAATCCCTGCACCCATTTCTAAAAGTCGAACGGTGCTGTTTTGGCTTTTTGGATGAATGTTGCACCTTGCACCGCGAATTTTGCACCCTGTGGATATCGATTCTTCGGACGGCCATTACTGTTGGCTCGTTTAGAGTTACGGGAGACATAACCAGTCAAAACGAAGCTCTCAGTGAGTTCTATAGCTTTGACGGCTGTAAGCCATCAATGGATAGTTTCATACCCAAAAAAGGCTATTCGAACCTCAATCGGGTCTTTGAATTTTTTCGGCCTACTGTTTTCCATCACATGAATTTTTACGTTAAAACGGGATCTCCGTGGATGGTCTTCGATTTACCTTCCTTGGAGAGTGGTGCACCATGGTACTATTCCATTTCAAATCCCTGCACCCATTTCTAAAAGTCGAACGTCGCTGTTTCGGCTTTTTGGACGAATGTTGCATCTTGCACCGCGAATGTTGCACCCTATGGATATCGATTCTTCGGACGGTCATAACTGTTGGCTCGTTTAGAGTTCGGGAGCCATAACCAGTCAAAACGAAGCTCTCAGTGAGTTCTACAGCTTTGACGGCTGTAAACCGTCAAGGGATAGTTTCATACCCAATAAAGCTATCCGAACCTCAATTGGGTCTCAGAAGTTTTTTGGCCTTCTGTTTTCCATCACGTGAATTTTTACGTTAAAACGGGATCACCGTGGATGGTCTTCGATTTACCTTCCCTGGAGAGTGGTGCTCCATGGTACTGTTCCATTTCAAATCCCTGCACCCATTTCTAAAAGTCGAACGGCACTGTTTCGGCTTTTTGGACGAAAGTTGCACCTTGCACCGCGAATGTTGCACCCTGTGGATATTGATTCTTCGGACGGCCATAACTGTTGGCTCGTTTAGAGTTACGGGAGCCATAACCAGTCAAAACGAAGCTCTCAGTGAGTTCTACGGCTTTGACGGCTGTAAGCCATCAATGGATAGTTTCATAACCAAAAAAGGCTATCTGAACCTCAATCGGGTCTTTGAAGTTTTTTGCCCTTCTGTTTTCCATCACGTGAATTTTTACGTTAAAACGGGATCACCGTGGCTGGTCTTCGATTTACCTTCCCTAGAGAGTGGTGCACCATGGTACTGTTCCATTTCAAATCCCTACACCCAATTCTAAAAGTCGAACGGCGCTGTTTCGGCTTTTTGGACGAATGTTGCACCTTGCACCGCGAATGTTGCACCTTGTGGATAACGATTCTTCGGACGGCCATAAATCTTGGCTCGTTTAGATTTACGGGAGCCATAACAAGTCAAAATGAAGCTCTTAGTGAGTTCTACGGCTTTGATTGCTGTAAGCCGTCAATGGATAGTTTCATACCCAAAAAAGGCTATCCGAACCTCAATCGGGCCTCTGATGTTTTTTGGCATTCTGTTTTCCATCACGTGAATTTTTACGTTAAAACGGGAACACCATGGATGGTCTTCGATTCACCTTCCCTGGAGAGTGCTGCACCATAGTATTGTTCCATTTCAAATCCCTGCACAAACTTCTAAAAGTCGAACGGCGCTGTTTCGGCTTTTTGGATGAATGTTGCACCTTGCACCACGAATGTTGCACCCTGTGGATATCGATTCTTCGGACGGCCATAACTGTTTGCTCGTTTAGAGTTACGGGAGCCATAACCAGTCAAAACGAAACTTGCTATGAGTTCTACAGCTTTGACGGCTGTAAGCCGTCAATGGATAGTTTCATACCCAAAAAAGGCTATCCGAACCTCAATCGGGTCTTTGAATTCTTTTTGCCTTCTGTTTTCCATCACGTGAATTTTTACGTTAAAACGGGATCACCTTGGATGGCCTTCGATTTACCTTCCCGGGAGAGTGGTGCACCATGGTACTATTCCATTTCAAATCCCTGCACCCATTTCTAAAAGTCAAACGGCACTGTTTCGACTTTTTAGACGAATGTTGCACCTGGTACAGCGAATGTTGCACCCTGTAGATATCGATTCTTCGGACGGCCGTAACTGTTGGCTCATTTAGAGTTACGGGAGCCATAACCAGTCAAAACGAAGCTCTTAGTGAGTTTTACAGCTTTGACGGCTGTAAGTCATCAATGGATTGTTTCATACCCAAAAAAGCTATCTGAATCTCAATTGAGTATCTGAAGATTTTTGGCCTTCTGTTTTCCATCACATGAATTTTTACTTTAAAACGGGATCACCGTGGATGGTCTTTGATTTACCTTCCCTGGAGAGTGGTGCACCATGGTACTGTTCCATTTCAAATCCCTACACCCATTTCTAGAAGTCGAACGGCGCTGTTTCGGCTTTTTGGACGAATGTTGCACCTTGCACCGCGAATGTTGCTCCCTGTGGATATCGATTCTTCGGACGGCCATAACTATTGGCTCGTTTAGAGTTACAGGAGCCATAACCAGTCAAAACAAAGCTCTCAGTGAGTTCTACGGTTTTGATGGCTGTAAGCCATCAATGGATAGTTTCATACCCAAAAAAGTCTATTCGAACCACAATCGGGTCTCTGATGTTTTTTCGCCTTCTGTTTTCCATCACGTGAATATTTACGTTAAAACGGGATCACCGTGGCTGGTCTTGGATTTACCTTCCCTGGATAGTGGTGCACCATGGTAATATTCCATTTCAAATCCCTGCACCCATTTCTTAAAGTCGCACGGCGCTGTTTCGGCTTTTTGGACGAATGTTGCACCTTGTACCGCGAATGTTGCACCCTGTGATATCGATTCTTCGGACGGTCATAACTGTTGGCTCGTATAGAGTTACGGGAGCCATAATCAGTCAAAACGAAGCTCGCAGTGAGTTCTACAGCTTTGACGGCTGTAAGCCGTCAATGGATAGTTTCATACCCAAAAAAAGCTATCCGAACCTCAATCGGGTCTTTGAATTTTTTTGGCCTTCTGTTTTCCATCACGTGAATTTTTACGTTAAAACGGGATCACTGTGGATGGTCTTCGATTTACCTTCCCGGGAGAGTGGTGCACCATTGTACTATTCCATTTCAAATCCCTACACCCATTTCTAAAAGTCGAACGGCGCTGTTTCTGCTTTTTGGACGAATGTTGCACCTTGCACCGCGAATGTTGCACCCAGTAGATATCGATTCTTCGGACAGCCATAACTGTTGGCTCGTTTAGAGTTACGGGAGCCATAACCAGACAAAACGAAGCTCTCAGTGAGTTCTACAACTTTGACGGTTGTAAGCCATTAATGGATAGTTTCATACCCAAAAAAAGCTATCCGAACTTCAATTGGGTCTTTGAAGTTTTTTGGCCTTCTATTTTCCATCACGTGAATTTTTACTTTAAAACGGGATCACCGTGGATGGTCTTCGATTTACCTTCCCTGGAGAGTGGTGCATTATGGTACTTTTCCATTTCAAATCCATGCACTCATTTCTAAAAGTCGAACGGCGCTGTTTCGGCTTTTTGGCCGAATGTTGCACCTTGCACCGCGAATGCTGCACCCTGTGGATATCGATTCTTCGGACGGCCATAACTGTAGGCTCGTTTAGAGTTACGGGAGCCATAACCAGTCAAAACTAAGCTCTCAGTGAGTTCTACGGCTTTGACGGCTGTAAACCGTCAATGGATAGTTTCATACCCAAAAAGGCTATCCGAACCTCAATCGGGTCTGTGAAGTTTTTTGGCCTTCTGTTTTCCATCACGTGAATTTTTACGTTAAAACGGGATCACCGTGGCTGGTCTTCGATTTACCTTGCCTGGAGAGTGGTGCACCATGGTACTTTTCCATTTCAAATCCCTGCACCCAATTCTAAAAGTTGTACGGCACTGTTTCGGCTTTTTGGACGAATGTTGCACCTTGCACCGCGAATGTTGCACCCTATGGATATCGATTCTTCGGACGGCCATAGCCTTTGGCTGGTTTAGAGTTACGGGAGCCATAACCGGTCAAAACGAAGCTCTTAGTGAGTTCTACGGCTTTTACGGCTATAAGCCGTCAATAGATAGTTTCATACCCAAAAAAGGCTATCCGAACCTCAATCGGGTCTCTGATGATTTTTGGCCTTCTGTTTTCCATCACGTGAATTTTTACGTTAAAACGGGATCACCGTGGATGGTCTTCGATTTACCTTCCCTGAAGAGTGGTGCACCTTGGTATTGTTCCATTTCAAATCCCTGCACCCACTTCTAAAAGTCGAACGGCGCTGTTTCGGCTTTTTGGATGAATGTTGCACCTTGCACCGCGAATGTTGCACCCTGTGGATATCGATTCTTCGGACGGCCATAACTGTTGGCTCGTTTAGAGTTATGGGAGCCATAACCAGTCAAAATGAAGTTCTCAGTGAGTTCTACGGGTTTGATGGCTGTAAGCCGTCAATGGATAGTTTCATACCCAAAAAAGGCTATCCGAACCTCAATCGGGTCTCTGAAGTTTTTTGGCCTTCTGTTTTCCATCACGTGAATTTTTACGTTAAAACGGGATCACCGTGGCTGGTCTTCGATTTACCTTCCCTGGATAGTGGTGCACCATGGTACTATTCCATTTCAAATCCCTGCACCCATTTCTAAAAGTCGAACGGCGCTGTTTCGGCTTTTTGGACGAATGTTGCACCTTGTACCGCGAATGTTGCACCCCGTGGATATCGATTCTTCGGACGGCCATAACTGTTGGCTCGTTTAGAGTTTCGGGAGTCATAACCAGTCAAAACAAAGCTCTCAGTGAGTTCTACAGCTTTGACGGCTGTAAGCCATCAATGGATAGTTTCATACCCAAAAAAAGCTATCCGAACCTCAATTGGGTCTTTGAAGTTTTTTGGCCTTCTGTTTTCCATCACGTGAATTTTTACTTTAAAACGGGATCACCGTGGATGGTCTTCGATTTACCTTTCCTGGAGAGTGGTGCACCATGGTACTGTTCCATTTCAAATCCTTGCACCCATTTGTAAAAGTCGAACGGTGCTGTTTTGGCTTTTTGGACGAATGTTGCAACTTGCACCGCGAATGTTGCGCCATGTGGATATCGATTCTTCGGACGGCCATAACTCTTGGCTGGTTTAGAGTTACGGGAGCCATAACCGGCCAAAACGAAGCTCTCAGTGAGTTCTACAGCTTTGACGGCTGTAAGCCATCAATGGATAGTTTCATATCCAAAAAAAGCTATCCGAACCTCAATTGGGTCTTTGAAGTTTTTTGGCCTTCTGTTTTCCATCACGTGAATTTTTACGTTAAAACGGGATCATCGTGGATGGTCTTCGATTTACCTTCCCTGGAGAGTGGTGCACCATGGTACTATTCCATTTCAAATGCATGCACCTATTTCTAAAATCGAACGACGCTGTTTCGGCTTTTTGGACGAATGTTGCACCTTGCACCGCGAATGTTGCACCCTGTGGATATCGATTCTTCGGACGGCCATAACTATTGGCTCGTTTAGAGTTACGGGAGCCATAACCAGTCAAAACAAAGCTCTCAGTGAGTTCTACGGTTTTGATGGCTGTAAGCCATCAATGGATAGTTTCATACCCAAAAAAGTCTATTCGAACCTCAATCGGGTCTCTGATGTTTTTTCGCCTTCTGTTTTCCATCACGTGAATATTTACGTTAAAACGGGATCACCGTGGCTGGTCTTGGATTTACCTTCCCTGGATAGTGGTGCACCATGGTACTATTCCATTTCAAATCCCTGCACCCATTTCTAAAAGTCGCACGGCGCTGTTTCGGCTTTTTGGACGAATGTTGCACCTTGTACCGCGAATGTTGCACCCTGTGGATATCGATTCTTCGGACGGTCATAACTGTTGGCTCGTATAGAGTTACGGGTGCCATAACTAGTCAAAACGAAGCTCGCAGTGAGTTCTACAGCTTTGACGGGTGTAAGCCGTCAATGGATAGTTTCATACACAAAAAAAGCTATCCGAACCTCAATCGGGTCTTTGAATTTTTTTGGCCTTCTGTTTTCCATCATGTGAATTTTTACGTTAAAACGGGATCACCGTGGATGGTCTTCGATTTACCTTCCCGGGATAGTGGTGCACCATTGTACTATTCCATTTCAAATCCCTACACCCATTTTTAAAAGTCGAACTGCGCTGTTTCTGCTTTTTGGACGAATGTTGCACCTTGCACCGCGAATGTTGCACCCTGTAGATATCGATTCTTCGGACGGCCATAACTGTTGGCTCGTTTAGAGTTACGGGAGCCATAACCAGTCAAAACGAAGATCTCAGTGAGTTCTACAACTTTGACGGCTGTAAGCCATTAGTGGATAGTTTCATACCCATAAAAAGCTATCCGAACCTCAATTGGGTCTTTGAAGTTTTTTGGCCTTCTGTTTTCCATCACGTGAATTTTTACTTTAAAACGGGATCACCGTGGATGGTCTTCGATTTACCTTCCCTGGAGAGTGGAGCATCATGGTACTGTTCCATTTCAAATCCATGCACCCATTTCTAAAAGTCGAACGGCGTTGTTTCGGCTTTTTGGACGAATGTTGCACCTTGCACCGCGAATGTTGCACACTGTGGATATCGATTCTTCGGACGGCCATAACTGTAGGCTCGTTTAGAGTTACGGGAGCCATAACCAGTCAAAACGAATCTCTCAGTGAGTTCTACGGATTTGACAGCTGTAAGCCGTCAATGGATAGTTTCATACCCAAAAAAGGCTATCCGAACCTCAATCGGGTCTGTGAAGTTTTTTGGCCTTCTGTTTTCCATCACGTGAATTTTTACGTTAAAACGGGATCATCGTGGATGGCCTTCGATTTACCTTCCCTGGAGAGTGGTGCACCATGGTACTATTCCATTTCAAATCCATGCACCCATTTCTAAAAGTTGAACGGCACTGTTTCGGCTTTTTGGACGAATGTTGCACCTTGCACCGCGAATGCTGCACCCTGTGGATATCGATTCTTCGGACGGCCATAACTGTAGGCTCGTTTAGAGTTACGGGAGCCATAACCAGTCAAAACGAAGCTCTCAGTGAGTTCTACGGATTTGACGGCTGTAAGCCGTCAATGGATAGTTTTATACCCAAAAAAGGCTATCCGAACCTTAATCGGGTCTGTGAAGTTTTTTGGCCTTCTGTTTTCCATCACGTGAATTTTTACGTTAAAACGGGATCATCGTGGATGGTCTTCGATTTACCTTCCCTGGAGAGTGGTGCACCATGGTACTATTCCATTTCAAATCCCTGCACCCATTTCTAAAAGTCGAACGACGCTGTTTCGGCTTTTTGGACGAATGTTGCACCTTGCACCGCGAATGTTGCACCCTGTGGATATCGATTCTTCGGACGGCCATAACTATTGGCTCGTTTAGAGTTACGGGAGCCATAACCAGTCAAAACAAAGCTCTCAGTGAGTTCTACGGTTTTGATGGCTGTAAGCCATCAATGGATAGTTTCATACCCAAAAAAGTCTATTCGAACCTCAATCGGGTCTCTGATGTTTTTTCGCCTTCTGTTTTCCATCACGTGAATATTTACGTTAAAACGGGATCACCGTGGCTGGTCTTGGATTTACCTTCCCTGGATAGTGGTGCACCATGGTACTATTCCATTTCAAATCCCTGCACCCATTTCTAAAAGTCGCACGGCGCTGTTTCGGCTTTTTGGACGAATGTTGCACCTTGTACCGCGAATGTTGCACCCTGTGGATATCGATTCTTCGGACGGTCATAACTGTTGGCTCGTATAGAGTTACGGGTGCCATAACCAGTCAAAACGAAGCTCGCAGTGAGTTCTACAGCTTTGACGGGTGTAAGCCGTCAATGGATAGTTTCATACCCAAAAAAAGCTATCCGAACCTCAATCGGGTCTTTGAATTTTTTTGGCCTTCTGTTTTCCATCACGTGAATTTTTACGTTAAAACGGGATCACCGTGGATGGTCTTCGATTTACCTTCCCGAGAGAGTGGTGCACCATTGTACTATTCCATTTCAAATCCCTACACCCATTTTTAAAAGTCGAACGGCGCTGTTTCTGCTTTTTGGACGAATGTTGCACCTTCCACCGCGAATGTTGCACCCTGTAGATATCGATTCTTCGGACGGCCATAACTGTTGGCTCGTTTAGAGTTACGGGAGCCATAACCAGTCAAAACGAAGATCTCAGTGAGTTCTACAACTTTGACGGCTGTAAGCCATTAATGGATAGTTTCATACCCATAAAAAGCTATCCGAACCTCAATTGGGTCTTTGAAGTTTTTTGGCCTTCTGTTTTCCATCACGTGAATTTTTACTTTAAAACGGGATCACCGTGGACGGTCTTCGATTTACCTTCCCTGGAGAGTGGATCATCATGGTACTGTTCCATTTCAAATCCATGCACCCATTTCTAAAAGTCGAACGGCGCTGTTTCGGCTTTTTGGACGAATGTTGCACCTTGCACCGCGAATGCTGCACCCTGTGGATATCGATTCTTCGGACGGCCATAACTGTAGGCTCGTTTAGAGTTACGGGAGCCATAACCAGTCAAAACGAATCTCTCAGTCAGTTCTACGGATTTGACGGCTGTAAGCCGTCAATGGATAGTTTCATACCCAAAAAGGGCTATCTGAACCTCAATCGGGTCTGTGAAGTTTTTTGGCCTTCTGTTTTCCATCACGTGAATTTTTACGTTAAAACGGGATCATCGTGGATGGCCTTCGATTTACCTTCCCTGGAGAGTGGTGCACCATGGTACTATTCCATTTCAAATCCATGCACCCATTTCTAAAAGTCGAACGGCACTGTTTCGGCTTTTTGGACGAATGTTGCACCTTGCACCGCGAATGCTGCACCCTGTGGATATCGATTCTTCGGACGGCCATAACTGTAGGCTCGTTTAGAGTTACGGGAGCCATAACCAGTCAAAACGAAGCTCTCAGTGAGTTCTACGGATTTGACGGCTGTAAGCCGTCAATGGATAGTTTTATACCCAAAAAAGGCTATCCGAACCTTAATCGGGTCTGTGAAGTTTTTTGGCCTTCTATTTTCCATCACGTGAATTTTTACGTTAAAACGGGATCATCGTGGATGGTCTTCGATTTACCTTCCCTGGAGAGTGGTGCACCATGGTACTATTCCATTTCAAATCCCTGCACCCATTTCTAAAAGTCGAACGGCGCTGTTTCGGCTTTTTGGACGAAAGTTGCACCTTGCACCGCGAATGTTGCACCCTGTGGATATCGATTCTTCGGACGGCCATAACTATTGGCTCGTTTAGAGTTACGGGAGCCATAATCAGTCAAAACAAAGCTCTCAGTGAGTTCTACGGTTTTGATGGCTGTAAGCCATCAATGGATAGTTTCATACCCAAAAAAGTCTATTCGAACATCAATCGGGTCTCTGATGTTTTTTTGCCTTCTGTTTTCCATCACGTGAATATTTACGTTAAAACGGGATCACCGTGGCTGGTCTTGGATTTACCTTCCCTGGATAGTGGTGCACCATGGTACTATTCCATTTCAAATCCCTGCACCCATTTCTAAAAGTCGCACGGCGCTGTTTCGGCTTTTTGGACGAATGTTGCACCTTGTACCGCGAATGTTGCACCCTGTGGATATCGATTCTTCGGACGGTCATAACTGTTGGCTCGTATAGAGTTACGGGTGCCATAACCAGTCAAAACGAAGCTCGCAGTGAGTTCTACAGCTTTGACGGGTGTAAGCCATCAATGGATAGTTTCATACCCAAAAAAAGCTATCCGAACCTCAATCGGGTCTTTGAATTTTTTTGGCCTTCTGTTTTCCATCACGTGAATTTTTACGTTAAAACGGGATCACCGTGGATGGTCTTCGATTTACCTTCCCGGGAGAGTGGTGCACCATTGTACTATTCCATTTCAAATCCCTACACCCATATCTAAAAGTCGAACGGCGCTGTTTCTGCTTTTTGGATGAATGTTGCACCTTGCACCGCGAATGTTGCACCCTGTAGATATCGATTCTTCGGACGGCCATAACTGTTGGCTCGTTTAGAGTTACGGGAGCCATAACCAGTCAAAACGAAGATCTCAGTGAGTTCTACAACTTTGACGGCTGTAAGCCATTAATGGATAGTTTCATACCCATAAAAAGCTATCCGAACCTCAATTGGGTCTTTGAAGTTTTTTGGCCTTCTGTTTTCCATCACGTGAATTTTTACTTTAAAACGAGATCACCGTGGATGGTCTTCGATTTACCTTCCCTGGAGAGTGGTGCATCATGATACTGTTCCATTTCAAATCCATGCACCCATTTCTAAAAGTCGAACGGCGCTGTTTCGGCTTTTTGGACGAATGTTGCACCTTGCACCGCGAATGCTGCACCCTGTGGATATCGATTCTTCGGACGGCCATAACTGTCGGCTCGTTTAGAGTTACGGGAGCCATAACCAGTCAAAACGAATCTCTCAGTGAGTTCTACGGATTTGACGGCTGTAAGCCGTCAATGGATAGTTTCATACCCAAAAAAGGCTATCCGAACCTCAATCGGGTCTGTGAAGTTTTTTGGCCTTCTGTTTTCCATCACGTGAATTTTTACGTTAAAACGGGATCACCGTGGCTGGTCTTCGATTTACCTTGCCTGGAGAGTGGTGCACCATGGTACTTTTCCATTTCAAATCCCTGCACCCACTTCTAAAAGTTGAACGGCACTGTTTCGGCTTTTTGGACGAATGTTGCACCTTGCACCGCGAATGTTGTACCCTATGGATATCGATTCTTCGGACGGCCATAACTCTTGGCTGGTTTAGAGTTACGGGAGCCATAACCGGTCAAAACGAAGCTCTCAGTGAGTTCTACGGCTTTTATGGCTATAAGCCGTCAATGGATAGTTTCATACCCAAAAAAGGCTATCCGAACCTCAATCGGGTCTCTGATGTTTTTTGGCCTTCTGTTTTCCATCACGTGAATTTTTACGTTAAAACGGGATCACCGTGGATGGTCTTCGATTTACCTTCCCTGGAGAGTGGTGCACCTTGGTACTGTTCCATTTCAAATCCCTGCACCCACTTCTAAAAGTCGAACGGTGCTGTTTCTGCTTTTTGGATGAATGTTGCACCTTGCACCGCGAATGTTGCACCCTGTGGATATCGATTCTTCGGACGGCCATAACTGTTGGCTCATTTAGAGTTACGGGAGCCATAACCAGTCAAAATGAAGTTCTCAGTGAGTTCTACGGGTTTGATGGCTGTAAGCCGTCAATGGATAGTTTCATACCCAAAAAAGGCTATCCGAACCTCAATCGGGTCTCTGAAGTTTTTTGGCCTTCTGTTTTCCATCTCGTGAATTTTTACGTTAAAACGAGATCACCGTGGCTGGTCTTCGATTTACCTTCCCTGGATAGTGGTGCACCATGGTACTATTCCATTTCAAATCCCTGCACCCATTTCTAAAAGTCGAACGGCGCTGTTTCGGCTTTTTGGACGAATGTTGCACCCTGTGGATATCGATTCTTCGGACGGCCATAACTGTTGGCTCGTTTAGAGTGTCGGGAGCCATAACCAGTCAAAACGAAGCTCTCAGTGAGTTCTACAGCTTTGACGGCTGTAAGCCATCAATGGATAGTTTCATACCCAAAAAAAGCTATCCGAACCTCAATTGGGTCTTTGAAGTTTTTTGGCCTTCTGTTTTCCATCACGTGAATTTTTACTTTAAAACGGGATCACCGTGGATGGTCTTCGATTTACCTTTCCTGGAGAGTGGTGCACCATGGTACTGTTCCATTTCAAATCCTTGCACCCATTTGTAAAAGTCGAACAGTGCTGTTTTGGCTTTTTGGAGGAATGTTGCACCTTGCACCGCGAATGTTGCACCATGTGGATATCGATTCTTCGGACGGCCATAACTCTTGGCTGGTTTAGAGTTACGGGAGCCTTAACCGGTCAAAACGAAGCTCTCAGTGAGTTCTACGGCTTTGACGACTGTAAGCCATCAGTGGATAGTTTCATACCCAAAAAAGGCTATCCGAACCTGAATCGGGTCTCTGATGTTTTTTGGCCTTATGTTTTCCATCACGTGAATTTTTACGTTAAAACGGGATCACCGTGGATGGTCTTCGATTTACCTTCCCTGGAGAGTGGTGCACCATGGTACTATTCCATTTCAAATCCCTGCACCCACTTCTAAAAGTCAAACGGCGCTGTTTCGGCTTTTTGGATGAATGTTGCACCTTGCACCGCAAATGTTGCACCCTGTGGATATCGATTCTTCGGACGGCCATAACTATTGGCTCATTTAGAGTTACGGGAGCCATAACCATTCAAAACGAAGCTCTTAGTGAGTTCTATGGCTTTGACGGCTGTAAGCCGTCAATGGATAGTTTCATACCCAAAAAAGGCTATCCGAACCTCAATCGGGTCTTAGAAGTTTTTTGGCCTTCTGTTTTCCATCACGTGAATTTTTACGTTAAAACGGGATCACCGTGGCTGGTCTTCGATTTACCTTACCTGGATAGTGGTGCACCATGGTACTGTTCCATTTCAAATCCCTACACCCACTTCTAAAAGTCAAACGGCGCGGTTTCGGCTTTTTGAATGAATGTTGCACCTTGCACCGCGAATGTTGCACCCTGTGGATATCGATTCTACGGACGGCCATAACTATTGGCTCGTTTAGAGTTACGGGAGCCATAACCAATCAAAACGAAGCTCTCAGTGAGTTCTACGGATTTGACGGCTGTAAGCCGTCAATGGATAGTTTCATACCCAAAAAAGGCTATCCGAACCTCGATCGGGTCTGTGAAGTTTTTTGGCCTTCTGTTTTCCATCACATGATTTTTTACGTTAAAACGGGATCACCATGAATGGTCTTCGATTTACCTTCCATGTAGAGTGGTGCACCATGGTACTATTCCATTTCAAATCCCTGCGCCCATTTCTAAAAGTCGAACGGCGCTGTTTCGGCTTTTTGGACGAATGTTGCACCTTGCATCGCGAATGTTGCACCCTGTGGATATCGATTCTTCGGACGGCCATAACTGTTGGCTCGTTTAGAGTTACGGGAGCCTTAACCAGTCAAAACGAAGCTCTCAGTGAGTTCTACGGCTATGACGGCTGTAAGCCGTCAATGGATAGTTTCGTACCCAAAAAAGGCTATCCGAACCTCAATCGGGTCTCTGAAGATTTTTGGCCTTCTGTTTTCCATCACGTGAATTTTTACGTTAAAACGGGATCACCGTGGCTGGTCTTCGATTTACCTTCCCTGGATAGTGGCGCACCATGGTTCTATTCCATTTCAAATCTCTGCACCCATTTCTAAAAGTCGAACGTCGTTGTTTTGGCTTTTTGGACGAATGTTGCACCTTGCACCGCGAATGTTGCACCCTATGGATATCGATTCTTCGGACGGCCATAACTGTTGGCTCGTTTAGAGTTACGGGAGCCATAACCAGTCAAAACGAGGCTCTCAGTGAGTTCTACAGCTTTGACGGCTGTAAGCCGTCAATGTATAGTTTCATACCCAAAAAAGGCTATCTGAACCTCAATCGGGTCTCTGAAGTTTTTTGGCCTTCTGTTTTCCATCACGTGAATTTTTACGTTAAAACGGGATCACCGTGGATGATCTTCGATTTACCTTCCCTGGAGAGTGGTGCACCATGGTACTGTTCCATTTCAAATCCTTGCACCCACTTCTAAAAGTTGAACGGCGCTGTTTCGGCTTTTTGGATGAATGTTGCACCTTGCACCGTGAATGTTGCACCATGTGGATATCGATTCTTCGGACGGCCATAATTGTTGGCTCGTTTAGAGTTACGGGAGCCATAACCAGTCAAAACAAATCTCTCAGTGAGTTCTACGGCTATGATGGCTGTAAGCCGTTAATGGATAATTTCATACCCAAAAAAGGCTATCCGAACCTCAATCGGGTCTCTGAAGTTTTTTGGCCTTCTGTTTTCCATCACGTGAATTTTTACGTTAAAACGTGATCACCGTGGATGGTCTTCGATTTACCTTCCTTGGATAGTGGTGCACCATGGTACTATTCCATTTCAAATCCCTGCACCTATTTCTAAAAGTCGAACGGCGCTGTTTTGGCTTTTTGGACGAATGTTGCACCTTGCACCGCGAATGTTGCACCCTGTGGATATCGATTCTTCGGACGGCCATAACTGTTGGCTCGTTTAGAGTTACGGGAGCCATAACCAGTCAAAACAAAGCTCTCAGTGAGTTCTACAGCTTTGACGGCTATAAGCCGTCAACGGATAGTTTCATACCCAAAAAATGCTATCCGAACCTCAATCGGGTCTCTGAAGTTTTTGGTCCTTCTGTTTTCCATCACGTGAATTTTTACGTTAAAACGGGATCACCGTGGATGGTCTTCGATTTAACTTCCCTGGAGAGTGGTGCACCATGGTACTGTTCCATTTCAAATCCCTCCACCAATTTCTAGAAGTCGAACGGCGCTGTTTCGGCTTTTTGGACGAATGTTGCACCTTGTACCGCGAATGTTGCACCCTGTGGATATCGATTCTTCGGACGGCCATAACTGTTGGCTCGTTTAGAGTTACGGGAGCCATAACCAGTCAAAACGAAATTCGCAGTGAGTTCTACAGCTTTGACGGCTGTAAGCCGTCAATGGATAGTTTCATACCCAAAAAAGGCTATCCGAACCTCAATCGGGTCTTTGAATTTTTTTTCCCTTCTGTTTTCCATCATGTGAATTTTTACGTTAAAATGGGATCACCGTGGATGGTCTTCGATTTACCTTCCCGGGAGAGTGGTGCACCATGGTACTATTCCATTTCAAATCCCTGCACCCATTTCTAAAAGTCGAACGGCGCTCTTTCGGCTTTTTGGACAAATGTTGCACCTTGTACCGCGAATGTTGCACCCTGTAGATATCGATTCTTCGGACGGCCATAACTGTTGGCTTGTTTAGAGTTACGGGAGCCATAACCAGTCAAAACGAAGCTCTAAGTGAGTTCTACAGCTTTGACGGCTGTAAGCCATCAATGGATAGTTTCATACCCAAAAAAAGCTATCCGAATCTCAATTGGGGCTCTGAAGTTTTTTGGCCTTCTGTTTTCCATCACTTGAATTTTTACTTTAAAACGGGATCACCTTGGATGGTCTTCGATTTACCTTCCCTGGAGAGTGGTGCACCATGGTACTGTTCCATTTCAAATCCCTGCACCCATTTCTAGAAGTCGAACGGCGCTGTTTCGGCTTTTTGGACGAATGTTGCACCTTGCACCGCGAATGTTGCACCCTATGGATATCGATTCTTCAGACGGCCATAACTATTGGCTCGTTTAGATTTACGGGAGCCATAACCAGTCAAAATGAAGCTCTCAGTAAGTTCTACGGTTTTGATGGCTGTAAGCCGTCAATGGATAGTTTCATACCCAAAAAAGGCTATCCGAACCTTAATCGTGTCTCTGAAGTTTTTTGTCCTTCTGTTTTCCGTCATGTGAATTTTACGTTAAACCGGGATCACCGTGGCTGGTCTTTGATTTACCTTCCCTGGATAGTGGTGCACCATGGTACTATTCCATTTCAAATCCCTGCACCCATTTCTAAAAGTCGAACGGTGCTATTTTGGCTTTTTGGACGAATGTTGCACCTTGCACCGCGAATGTTGCACCCTATGGATATCGATTCTTCAGACGGCCATAACTATTGGCTCGTTTAGAGTTACGGGAGCCATAACCAGTCAAAACGAAGATCTCAGTAAGTTCTACGGTTTTGATGGCTGTAAGCCGTCAATGGATAGTTTCATACCCAAAAAAGGCTATCCGAACCTTAATCGTGTCTCTGAAGTTTTTTGTCCTTCTGTTTTCCGTCACGTGAATTTTACGCTAAACCGGGATCACCGTGGCTGGTCTTTGATTTACCTTCCCTGGATAGTGGTGCACCATGGTACTATTCCATTTCAAATCCCTGCACCCATTTCTAAAAGTCGAACGGTCCTATTTTGGCTTTTTGGACGAATGTTGCACCTTGCACCGCAAATTTTGCACCCTGTGGATATCGATTCTTCGGACGACCATAACTGTTGGCTCGTTTAGAGTTACGGGAGACATAACCAGTCAAAACGAAGCTCTCAGTGATTTCTATAGTTTTGACGACTGTAAGCCATCAATGGATAGTTTCATACCCAAAAAAGGCTAATCGAACCTCAATCGGGTCTTTGAATTTTTTCGGCCTACTGTTTTCCATCACGTGAATTTTTACGTTAAAACGGGATCACCATGGATGGTCTTCGATTTACCTTCCTTGGAGAGTGGTGCACCATGGTACTTTTCCATTTCAAATCCCTGCACCCATTTCTAAAATTCGAACGTCGCTGTTTCGGCTTTTTGGACGAATGTTGCATCTTGCACCGCGAATGTTGCACCCTATGGATATCGATTCTTCGGACGACCATAACTGTTGGCTCGTTTAGAGTTACGGGAGCCATAACCAGTCAAAACGAAGCTCTCAGTGAGTTCTACAGATTTGACGGCTGTAAGAAGTCAATGGATAGTTTCATACCCAAAAAAGTTATCCGAACCTCAATTGGGTCTCAGAAGTTTTTTGGCCTTCTGTTTTCCATCACGTGAATTTTTACGTTAAAACGGGATCACCGTGGATGGTCTTCGATTTACCTTCCCTGGAGAGTGGTTCACCATGGTACTGTTCCATTTCAAATCCCTACACCCATTTCTAAAAGTCGAACGGCGCTGTTTCGGCTTTTTGGACGAAAGTTGCACCTTGCACCGCGAATGTTGCACCCTGTGGATATTGATTCTTCGGACGGCCATAACTGTTGGCTCGTTTAGAGTTACTGGATCCATAACCAGTCAAAACGAAGCTCTCAGTGAGTTCTACGGCTTTGACAGCTGTAAGCCGTCAATGGATAGTTTCATACCCAAAAAGGCTATCTGAACCTCAATTGGGTCTTTGAAGTTTTTTGGCCTTCTGTTTTCCATCACGTGAATTTTTACGTTAAAACGAGATCACCGTGGCTGGTCTTCCATTTACCTTCCCTAGAGAGTGGTGCACCATGGTACTGTTCCATTTCAAACCCCTGCACCCAATTCTAAAAGTCGAACGGTGCTGTTTCGGCTTTTTGGACGAATGTTGCACCTTGCACCGCGAATGTTGCACCTTGTGGATAACGATTCTTCGGACGGCCATAACTGTTGGCTCGTTTAGAGTTACGGGAGCCATAACCAGTCAAAACGAAGCTCTTAGTGAGTTCTACAACCTTGACGGCTGTAAGCCATTAATGGATATTTTCATAACCAAAAAAAGCTAACCGAACCTCAATCGGGTCTTTGAATTTTTTTGGCCTTATGTTTTCCATCACGTGAATTTTTACGTTAAAACGGGATCACCGTGGATGGTCTTCGATTTACCTTCCCAGGAGATTGGTGCACCATTGTACTATTCCATTTCAAATCCTTACACCCATTTCTAAAAGTCGAACGGCGCTGTTTCTGCTTTTTGGACGAATGTTGCACCTTGCACCGCGAATGTTGCACCCTGTAGATATCGATTCTTCGGACGGCCATAACTGTTGGCTCGTTTAGAGTTACGGGAGCCATAATCAGTCAAAACGAAGCTCTTAGTGAGTTCTACAACTTTGACGGCTGTAAGCCATTAATGGATAGTTTCATACCCAAAAAAAGCAATCCGAACCTCAATTGGGTCTTTGAAGTTTTTTGGCCTTCTGTTTTCCATCACGTGAATTTTTACTTTAAAACGAGATCACCGTGGATGGTCTTCGATTTACCTTCCCTGGAGAGTGGTGCATCATGGTACTGTTCCATTTCAAATCCATGCACCCATTTCTAAAAGTCGAACGGCGTTGTTTCGGCTTTTTGGACGAATGTTGCACCTTGCACCGCGAATGCTACACCCTGTGGATATCGATTCTTCGGACGGCCATAACTGTAGGCTCGTTTAGAGTTACGGGAGCCATAACCAGTCAAAACAAAGCTCTCAGTGAGTTCTACGGCTTTGACGGCTGTAAGCCGTTAATGGATAGTTTCATACCCAAAAAAGGCTATCCGAACCTCAATCGGGTCTGTGAAGTTTTTTGGCCTTCTGTTTTCCATCACGTGAATTTTTACGTTAAAACGGGATCACCGTGGCTGGTCTTCGATTTACCTTGCCTGGAGAGTGGTGCACCATGGTACTTTTCCATTTCAAATCCCTGCACCCACTTCTAAAAGTTGAACGGCACTGTTTCGGCTTTTTGGACGAATGTTGCACCTTGCACCGCGAATGTTGCACCCTATGGATATCGATTCTTCGGACGGCCATAACTCTTGGCTGGTTTAGAGTTACGGGAGCCATAACCGGTCAAAACGAAGCTCTCAGTGAGTTCTACGGCTTTTATGGCTATAAGCCGTCAATGGATAGTTTCATACCCAAAAAAGGCTATCCGAACCTCAATCGGGTCTCTGATGTTTTTTGGCCTTCTGTTTTCCATCACGTGAATTTTTACGTTAAAACGGGATCACCGTGGATGGCCTTCGATTTACCATCCCTGGAGAGTGGTGCACCTTGGTACTGTTCCATTTCAAATCCCTGCACCCACTTCTAAAAGTCGAACGGGGCTGTTTCGGCTTTTTGGATGAATGTTGCACCTTGCACCGCGAATGTTGCACCCTGTGGATATCGATTCTTCGGACGGCCATAACTGTTGGCTCGTTTAGAGTTACGGGAGCCATAACCAGTCAAAATGAAGTTCTCAGTGAGTTCTACGGGTTTGATGGCTGTAAGCCGTCAATGGATAGTTTCATACCCAAAAAAGGCTATCCGAACCTCAATCGGGTCTCTGAAGTTTTTTGGCCTTCTGTTTTCCATCACGTGAATTTTTACGTTAAAACGGGATCATCGTGGCTGGTCTTATATTTACCTTCCCTGGATAGTGGTGCACCATGGTACTATTCCATTTCAAATCCCTGCACCTATTTCTAAAAGTCGAACGGCGTTGTTTCGGCTTTTTGGACGAATGTTGCACCTTGTACCGCGAATGTTGCACCCTATGGATATCGATTCTTCGGACGGCCATAACTGTTGGCTCGTTTAGAGTTTGGGGAGCCATAACCAGTCAAAACGAAGCTCTCAGTGAGTTCTACAGCTTTGACGGCTGTAAGACATCAATGGATAGTTTCATACCCAAAAAAATCTATCCGAACCTCAATTGGGTCTTTGAAGTTTTTTGGCCTTCTGTTTTCCATCACGTGAATTTTTACATTAAAACGGGATCACCGTGGATGGTCTTCGATTTACCTTTCCTGGAGAGTGGTGCACCATGGTACTGTTCCATTTCAAATCCTTGCACCCAATTGTAAAAGTCGAACAATGCTGTTTTGGCTTTTTGGACGAATGTTGCACCTTGCACCGCGAATGTTGCACCATGTGGATATCGATTCTTCGGACGGCCATAACTCTTGGCTGGTTTAGAGTTACGGGAGCCATAACCGGTCAAAACGAAGCTCTCAGTGAGTTCTACGGCTTTGACGACTGTAAGTTGTCAATGGATAGGTTCATACCCAAAAAAGGCTATTCGAACCTCAATCGGGTCTCTGATGTTTTTTAGTCTTCTGTTTTCCATCACGTGAATTTTTACGTTAAAACAGGATCACCGTGGATGGTCTTCGATTTACCTTCCTTGGAATCCACAAGCTCTCAGTGAGTTCTACGGCTTTGACGACTGTAAGTCGTCAATGGATAGGTTCATACCCAAAAAAGTCTATTCGAACCTCAATCGGGTCTCTGATGTTTTTTGGCCTTCTGTTTTCCATCACGTGAATTTTTACGTTAAAACAGGATCACCGTGGATGGTCTTCGATCACCGTGGATGGCCGTCCGAAGAATCGATATCCACAGGGTGCAACATTCGCATTGCAAGGTGCAACATTCGTCCAAAAAGCCGAAACAGTGCCGTTCGACTTTTACAAGTGGGTGCAGGGATTTGAAATGGAACAGTACCATGGTGCACCACTCTCCAGGGAAGGTAAATCGAAGACCATCCACGGTGATCCCGTTTTAACGTAAAAATTCAAGTGATGGAAAACAGAAGGACAAAAAACTTCAGAGACCCAATTGAGGTTCCGATAGATTTTTTTGGATATAAAACTATCCATTGATGGCTTACAGCCGTCAAAGCTGTAGAACTCACTGAGAGCTTCGTTTTGAAATAGCGCCGTTCGACTTTTAGATGTGGGTGCAGGTATTTGAAATGGAACTGTACCAAGGTGCACCACTCTCCAGGGAAGGTAAATCGAATACCATCCACGGTGATCCCGTTTTAACGTAAAAATTCACGTGATGGAAAACAGAAGGCCAAAAAACATCAGAGACCCGATTGAGGTTCGGATAGCCTTTTTTGGGTATGAAACTATCCATTGACGGCTTACAGTCGTCAATGTCGTAGAACTCATTGAGAGCTTCGTTTTGACCAGTTATGGCTCCCGTAACTTTAAACCAGCCAAGAGTTATGGCCGTCCGAAGAATCGATATCCACAGGGTGCAACATTCGCGGTGCAAGGTGCAACATTCGTCCAAAAAGCTGAAACAGCACCGTTCGACTTTTAGAAGTGGGTGCAGGGATTTGAAATGGAAAAGCACCATGGTGCACCACTCTCCAGGCAAGGTAAATCGAAGACTAGCCACGATGATCCCGTTTTAACATAAAAATTCACGTGATGGAAAACAGAAGGCCAAAAAACTTCAGAGACCCGATTGAGATTCGGATAACCTTTTTTGGGTATGAAACTATCCATTGACGGCTTACAGCCGTCAAAGCCGTAGAACTCACTGAGATCTTTGTTTTGACTGGTTATGGCTCCCGTAACTGTAAACGAGCCAATAGTTATGGCCGTCCAAAGAATCGATATCCACAAGGTGCAACATTCACGGTGCAAGGTGCAACATTCGTCCAAAAAGCCGAAACAGCGCCGTTCGACTTTTACAAATGGGTGCAGGGATTTGAAATGGAACAGTACCATGGTGCATTACTCTCCAGGGAAGGTAAATCGAAGACCATCCACCGTGATCCCGTTTTAAAGTAAAAATTCACGTGATGGAAAAAAGAAGGCCAAAAAACTTCAAAGACCCAATTAAGGTTCGGATAGCTTTTTTTAGGTATGAAACTATCCATTGATGGCTTACAGCCGTCAAAGCTGTAGAACTCACTGAGAGCTTTGTTTTGACTGGTTATGGCTCTCGTAACTCTAAACGAGCCAATAGTTATGGCCGTCCGAAGAATCGATATCTACAGGGTGCAACATTCGCGGTGCAAGGTGCAACATTCGTCCAAAAGCCAAAACAGCGCCATTCGACTTTAAGAAATGGGTGCAGGGATTTGAAATGGAATAGTACCATGGTGCACCACTCTCCAAGGAAGGTAAATCGAAGACCATCCACGGTCATCCCTTTTTAACGTAAAAATTCACGTGATGGAAAACAGAAGGCCAAAAAAATTCAAAGACCCGATTGAGGTTCGGATAGCCTTTTTTGGGTATGAAACTATCCATTGATGGCTTACAGCCGTCAAAGCTGTAGAACTCACTGCGAGCTTTGTTTTGACTGGTTATGGCTTCCGTAACTCTAAACGAGCCAACAGTTATGGCCTCCGAAGAATCGATATCCACAGGGTGCAACATTCGCGGTGCAAGGTGCAACATTCGTCCAAAAAGCCGAAACAGCGCCATTCGACTTTTAGAAATGGGTGCAGAGATTTGAAATGGAATAGTACCATGGTTCACCACTATCCAGGGAAGGTAAATCGAAGACCAGCCACGGTGATCCCGTTTTAACGTAAATATTCACGTGATGGAAAACAGAAGGTGAAAAAACTTCAAAGACCTGATTGAGGTTCGGATAGCCTTTTTTGGGTATGAAACTATCCATTGACGGCTTACAGCCGCCAAAACTGTAGAATTCACTAAGAGCTTCGTTTTGAATGGTTATGGCTCCCGTAACTCTAAACGGGCCAATAGTTATGGCCGTCCGAAGAATCAATATCGACAGGGTGCAACATTCGCGGTGCAAGGTGCAACATTCGTCCAAAAAGCCGAAACAGCGTCGTTCGACTTCTAGAAATGGTTGCAGGGATTTGAAATGGAACAGTACCATGGTGCACCACTCTCCAGGGAAGGTAAATCGAAGACCATCCACGGTGATCCCGTTTTAACGTAAAAATTCACGTGATGGAAAACATAAGGCCAAAAAACTTCAGAGACCCGATTGAGGTTCGGATAGCCTTTTTTGGGTATGAAACTATCCATTGACGGCTTACGGCCGTCAAAACCATAGAACTCACTGAGAGCTTCGTTTTGACTGGATATGGCTTCCGTAACTCTAAACGAGCCAATAGTTATGGCCGTCCGAAGAATCGATATCCATAGGGTGCAACATTCGCGGTGCAAGGTGCAACATTCATCCAAAAAGCCGAAACAGCGCCGTTCGACTTCTAGAAATGGGTGCAGGGATTTGAAATGGAACAGTACCATGGTGCATCACTCTCCAGGGAAGGTAAATCAAAGACCATCCACGGTGATCCCGTTTTAACGTAAAAATTCACGTGATGGAAAACATAAGGCCAAAAAACTTCAAAGACTCGATTGAGGTTCGGATAGCCTTTTCTGGGTATGAAACTATCCATTGACGGATTACAGCCATCAAATCCATAGAACTCATTGAGAGCTTCGTTTTGAATAGTTATGGCTCCCGTAACTCTAAATGAGCTAATAGTTATGGCCAACTGAAGAATCGATATCCATAGGGTGCAACATTCGCGGTACAAGTTGCAACATTCATCCAAAAAGCCGAAACAGCGCCGTTCGACTTTTAGAAGTGGGTGCAGGGATTTGAAATGGAACAGTACCATGGTGCACCACTCTCCAGGGAAGGTAAATCGAACACCATCCACGGTGATCCCGTTTTAACGTAAAAATTCACGTGATGGAAAACAAAAGGCCAAAAAACATCAGAGACCCGATTGAGGTTAGGATAGCCTTTTTTGGGTATGAAACTATCAACTGACGACTTACAACCGTCAAAGCCGTAGAACTCAATGAGAGCTTCGTTTTGACTGGTTATGGCTCCCGTAACTCTAAACGAGCCAAGAGTTATGGCCGTTCGAAGAATCGATATCCACAGGGTGCAACATTCGCGGTGCAAGGTGCAACATTCGTCCAAAAATCTGAAACATCGCCGTTCGACTTTTAGGAATGGGTGCAAGGATTTGAAATGGAAAAGTACCATGGTGCACCACTCTCCAGGGAAGGTAAATCGAAGACCATCCACGGTGATCCCGTTTTAATGTAAAAATTCTCATGATGGAAAACAGAAGGCCAAAAAACTTTAGAGACCCGATTGAGGTTCGGATAGCATTTTTTGGGTATGAAACTATCCATTGACTGCTTACAGCCGTCAAAGCTATAGAACTCACTGAGAGCTTCGTTTTGACTGGTTATGGCTCCCGTAACTCTAAACGAGCCAACCGTTATGGCCGTCCGAAGACTCGATATCCACAGGGTGCAACATTCGCGGTGCAAGGTGCAACGATCGTCCAAAAAGCCGAAACCGCGCCGTTCGTCTTTTAGAAATGGGTGCAGGGATTTGAAATGGAATAGTACCATGGTGCACCACTATCCAGGGAAGGTAAATCAAAGACCAGCCACGGTGATCCCGTTTTAACGTAAAAATTCACGTGATAGAAAATAGAAGGCCAAAAAACTTTAGAGACCCGATCGAGGTTCGAATAGCCTTTTTTGGGTACGAAACTATCCATTGACGGCTTACAGCCATCATAGCCGTAGAACTCACTGAGAGGTTCGTTTTGACTAGTTATGGCTCCCGTAACTCTAAACGAGCCAACAGTTATGGCCGTCCGAAGAATCGATATCCATAGGGTGCAACATTCGCGGTGCAAGGTGCAACATTCGTCCAAAAAGCCGTAACAGCGCCGTTCGACTTCTAGAAATGGGTGCATGGATTTGAAATGGAACAGTACCATGGTGCACCACTCTCCAGGGAAGGTAAATCAAAGACCTTCCACGGTGATCCCGTTTTAACGTAAAAATTCACGTGATGGAAAACATAAGGCCAAAATACTTCAAAGACTCGATCGAGGTTCGGATAGCCTTTTCTGGGTATGAAACTATCCATTGACGGATTACAACCATCAAATCAATAGAACTCATTGAGAGCTTCGTTTTGAATGGTTATGGCTCCCGTAACTCTAAATGAGCCAATAGTTATGGCCAACCGAAGAATCGATATCCACAGGGTGCAACATTCGCGGTACAAGTTGCAACATTCATCCAAAAAGCCGAAACAGCGCCGTTCGACTTTTAGAAGTGGGTGCAGGGATTTGAAATGGAACAGTACCATGGTGCACCACTCTCCAGGGAAGGTAAATCGAACACCATCCACGGTGATCCCGTTTTAACGTAAAAATTCACGTGATGGAAAACAGAAGGCTAAAAAACATCAAAGACCCAATTGAGGTTCGGATAGCCTTTTTTAGGTATGAAACTATCCACTGACGACTTACAACCGTCAAAGCCGTAGAACTCAATGAGAGCTTCGTTTTGACTGGTTATGGCTCCCGTAACTCTAAACGAGCCCAGAGTTATGGCCGTCCGAAGAATCGATATCCACAGGGTGCAACATTCGCGATGCAAGGTGCAACATTCGTCCAAAAATCTGAAACATCGCCGTTCGACTTTTAGGAATGGGTGCAAGGATTTGAAATGGAAAAGTACCATGGTGCACTACTCTCCAGGGAAGGTAAACCGAAGACCATCCACGGTGATCCCGTTTTAATGTAAAAATTCTCATGATGGAAAACAGAAGGCCAAAAAACTTTAGAGACCCGATTGAGGTTCGGATAGCATTTTTTGGGTATGAAACTATCCATTGACGGCTTACAGCCGTCAAAGCTGTAGAACTCACTGAGAGCTTCATTTTGACTGGTTATGGCTCTCGTAACTCTAAACGAGCCAACAGTTATGGCCGTCCGAAGACTCGATATCCACAGGGTGCAACATTCGCGGTGCAAGGTGCAACAATCGTCCAAAAAGCCGAAACCGCGCCGTTCGTCTTTTGGAAATGGGTGCAGGGATTTGAAATGGAATATTACCATGGTGCACCACTATCCAGGGAAGGTAAATCAAAGACCAGCCACGGTGATCCCGTTTTAACGTAAAAATTCACGTGATGGAAAATAGAAGGCCAAAAAACTTTAGAGACCCGATTGAGTTTCGAATAGCCTTTTTTGGGTACGAAACTATCCATTGACCGCTTACAGCCGTCATAGCCGTAGAACTCACTGAGAGGTTCGTTTTGACTGGTTATGGCTCCCGTAACTCTAAACGAGCCAACAGTTATGGCCGTCCGAAGAATCGATATCCACAGGGTGCAACATTCACGGTGCAAGGTGCAACATTCATCCAAAAAGCCGAAACAGCGCCGTTCGATTTTTAGAAGTGGGTGCAGGAATTTGAAATGGAACAGTACCATGGTGCACCACTCTACAGGGAAGGTGAATCGAAGACAATCCATGGTGTTCCCGTTTTAACGTAAAAATTCACGGTATTGAAAACAGAATGCCAAAAAACATCAGAGACCCAATTGAGGTTCAGATAGCCTTTTTTGGGTATGAAACTATCCATTGACGGCTAACAGCCGACAAAGCCGTAGAACTCACTAAGAGCTTCGTTTTGACCGGTTATGGCTCCCGTAACTCTAAACGAGCCAACAGTTATGGCCGTCCGAAGAATCGATATCCACAGGGTGCAACATTCGCGGTGCAAGGTGCAACATTCATCCAAAAAGCCGAAACAGCGCCGTTCGACTTTTAGAAGTGGGTGCAGGGATTTGAAATGTAACAGTACCATGGTGCACCACTCTCCAGGGAAGGTAAATCGAAGACCAACCACGGTGATCCCGTTTTAACGTAAAAATTTACGTGATGGAAAACAGAAGGCCAAAAAACTTCAAAGACCCGATTGAGGTTCAGATAGCCTTTTTTGGGTATGAAACTATCCATTGACGGCTAACAGCCGACAAAGCCGTAGAACTCACTAAGAGCTTCGTTTTGACTGGTTATGGCTCCCGTAACTCTAAACGAGCCAACAGTTATGGCCGTCCGAAGAATCGATATCCACAGGGTGCAACATTCGCGGTGCAAGGTGCAACATTTATCCAAAAAGCCGAAACAGCGCCGTTCGACTTTTAGAAGTGGGTGCAGGGATTTGAAATGGAACAATACCATGGTGCACCACTCTCCAGGGAAGGTAAATCGAAGACCATCTACGGTGATCCCGTTTTAACGTAAAAATTCACGTGATGGAAAACAGAAGGCCAAAAAACATCAGAGACCCGATTGAGGTTCGGATAGCCTTTTTTGGGTATGAAACTATCCATTGACGGCTTACAGCCATCAAAGCTGTAGAAATCACTGAGGGCTTTGTTTTGACTGGGTATTGCTCCCGTAACTCTAAACGAGCCAACAGTTATGGCCGTCTTAAGTATCGATATCCACAAGGTGCAACATTCGCGGTGCAAGGCGCAACATTCGTCCAAAAAGCCGAAACAGCGCCGTCCGACTTTTAGAAATGGGTGCAGGGATTTGAAATGGAACAGTACCGTGGTGCACCACTCTCCAGGGAAGGTAAATTGAAGACCAGCCACGGTGATCCCGTTTTAACGTAAAAATTCACGTGATGGAAAACAAAAGGCCAAAAAACTTCAAAGACCCGATTGATGTTCAGATAGCCTTTTTTGGGTATGAAACTATCCATTGACGGCTTACAGCCGTCATAGTCGTAGAACTCACTGAGAGCTTCGTTTTGACTGGTTATGGCTCCCGTAACTCTAAACGAGCCAACAGTTATGGCCGTCCGAAGAATCGATATCCACAGGGTGCAACATTCGCGGTGCAAGGTGCAACATTCATCCAAAAAGCCGAAACAGCACCGTTCGACTTTTAGAAGTGGGTGCAGGGATTTGAAATGGAACAATACCATGGTGCACCACTCTCCAAGGAAGGTAAATCGAAGACCATCTACGGTGATCCCGTTTTAACGTAAAAATTCACGTGATGGAAAACAGAAGGCCAAAAAACATCAGAGACCCGATTGAGGTTCGGATAGCCTTTTTTGGGTATGAAACTATCCATTGACGGCTTACAACCATCAAAGCTGTAGAACTCACTAAGGGCTTTGTTTTGACTGGGTATGGCTCCCGTAACTCTAAACGAGCCAACAGTTATGGCCGTCTTAAGAATCGATATCCACAAGGTGCAACATTCGCGGTGCAAGGCGCAACATTCGTCCAAAAAGCCGAAACAGCGCCGTTCGACTTTTAGAAATGGGTGCAGGGATTTGAAATGGAACAGTACCATGGTGCACCACTCTCTAGGGAAGGTATATCGAAGACCATTCACGGTGATCCTGTTTTAACGTAAAAATTCATGTGATGGAAAACAGAAGGCCAAAAAACTTCAAAGACCCAATTAAGGTTCGGATAGCTTTTTTTGGATATGAAACTCTCCATTGATGGCTTATAGCCATCAAAGCTGTAGAACTCACTGAGAGCTTCATTTTGACTAGTTATGGCTCCCGTAACTCTAAACGAGCCAACAGTTATGGCCGTCCGAAGAATCGATATCCACAGGGTGCAACATTCGCGGTGCAACATTTCGTCCAAAAAGCCGAAACAGGGCCGTTCGACTTTTAGAAATCGGTGCAGGGATTTGAAATGGAATAGTACCATGGTGCACCACTCTCCAGGGAAGGTAAATCGAAGACCATCCATGGTGATCCCGTTTTAACGTAAAAATTCACGTGATGGAAACAGAAGGCCAAAAAAATTCAAAGACCCGATTGATGTTCGGATAGCCTTTTTTGGGTATTAAACTATCCATTGACGGCTTACAGCCATCAAAGATGTAGAACTCACTACGAGCTTCGTTTTGACTGGTTGTGGCTCCCGTAAATCTAAATGAGCCAACAGTTATGGCCGTCCGAAAAATCGATATCCACAGGGTGCAACATTCGCGGTGCAAGGTGCAACATTCGTCCAAAAAGCCGAAACAGCGCCGTTCGACTTTTAGAAATGGGTGCAGGGATTTGAAATGGAATAGTACCATATTGCACCACTCTCCAGGGAAGGTAAATCGAAGACCATCCACGGTGATCCCGTTTTAACGCAAAAATTCACGTGATGGAAAACAGAAGGCCAAAAAAATTCAAAGACCCGATTGAGGTTTGGATAGCCTTTTTTGGGTATGAAACTATCCATTGACGGCTTACAGCTGTCAAAGCTGTAGAACACACTGCAAGCTTTGTTTTGATTGGTTATGGCTCCCGTAACTCTAAACGAGCCAAGAGTTATGGCCGTCCGAAGAATCGATATCCACAGGGTGCAACATTCGCGGTGCAAGGTGCAACATTCGTCCAAAAAGCCGAAACAGCGCCGTTCGACTTCTAGAAATGGGTGCAGGGATTTGAAATGGAACAGTACCATGGTGCACCACTCTCCAGGGAAGGTAAATCGAAGACCATACACGGTGATCCCGATTTAACGTAAAAATTCACGTGATGGAAATCATAAGGCCAAAAAACTTCAGAGACCCGATTGAGGTTCGGATAGCCTTTTTGGGTATGAAACTATCCATTGATAGATTACAGCCATCAAAGCCGTAGAACTCATTGAGAGCTTCGTTTTGACTGGTTATGGCTCCCGTAACTCTAAACGAGCCAATAGTTATGGCCGTCCGAATAATCGATATCCACAGGGTGCAACATTCGCGTTGCAAGGTGCAACATTCATTCAAAAAGCCGAAACAGCGCCGTTCGACTTTTAGAAGTAGGTGCAGGGATTTGAAATGGAACAGTACCATGGTGCACCACTCTACAAGGAAGGTGAATCGAGACGATCCATGGTGTTCCCGTTTTAACGTAAAAATTCACGTGATGGAAAACAGAATGCCAAAAAACATCAGAGACCCGATTGAGGTTCGGATAGCCTTTTTTGGGTATGAAACTATCCATTGACGGCTTACAGCCATCAAATCTGTAGAACTCACTAAGAGCTTTGTTTTGATTGGTTATGGCTCCCGTAAATCTAAACGAGCCAAGAGTTATGGCCGTACGAAGAATCGATATCCACAGGGTGCAACATTCGCGGTGCAAGGTGCAACATTCGTCCAAAAAGCCGAAACAGCGCCGTTCGACTTTTAGAAGTGGGTGCAAGGATTTGAAATGGAACAGTACCATGGTGCACCACTCTCCAGGGAAGGTAAATCGAAGACCAGTCACGGTGATCCCGTTTTAACGTAAAAATTCACGTGATGGAAAACAGAAGGATAAAAAACTTCAAAGACACGATTGAGGTTCGGATAGCCTTTTTTGGGTATGAAACTATCCATTGATGGCTTACAGCTGTCAAAGCCGTAGAACTCACTGAGAGCTTCTTTTTGACTGGTTATGGCTCCCGTAACTCTAAACGAGCCAACAGTTATGGCCGTCTGAAGAATCAATATCCACAGGGTGCAACATTCGCGGTGCAAGGTGCAACTTTCGTCCAAAAAGTCGAAACAGCGCCGTTCGACTTTTAGAAATGGGTGCAGGGATTTGAAACGGAACAGTACGATGGTGCACCACTCTCCAGGGAAGGTAAATCGAAGACCATCCACGGTGATCCCGTTTTAACGTAAAAATTCACGTGATGGAAAACAGAAGGCCAAAAAACATCAGAGACCTGATTGAGGTTCGGATAGCCTTTTTTGGGTATGAAACTATCCATTGACGGCTTACAGCCATCAAAGCTGTAGAACTCACTGAGGGCTTTGTTTTGACTGGGTATGGCTCCCGTAACTCTAAACGAGCCAACAGTTATGGCCGTCTTAAGAATCGATATCCACAAGGTGCAACATTCGCGGTGCAAGGCGCAACATTCGTCCAAAAAGCCGAAACAGCGCCGTCCGACTTTTAGAAATGGGTGCAGGGATTTGAAATGGAACAGTACCGTGGTGCACCACTCTCCAGGGAAGGTAAATTGAAGACCAGCCACGGTGATCCCGTTTTAACGTAAAAATTCACGTGATGGAAAACAAAAGGCCAAAAAACTTCAAAGACCCGATTGAGGTTCAGATAGCCTTTTTTGGGTATGAAACTATCCATTGACGGCTTACAGCCGTCATAGTCGTAGAACTCACTGAGAGCTTCATTTAGACTGGTTATGGCTCCCGTAACTCTAAACGAGCCAACAGTTATGGCCGTCCGAAGAATCGATATCCACAGGGTGCAACATTCGCGGTGCAAGGTGCAACATTCATCCAAAAAGCCGAAACAGCACCGTTTGACTTTTAGAAGTGGGTGCAGGGATTTGAAATGGAACAATACCATGGTGCACCACTCTCCAAGGAAGGTAAATCGAAGACCATCTACGGTGATCCCGTTTTAACGTAAAAATTCACGTGATGGAAAACAGAAGGCCAAAAAACATCAGAGACCCGATTGAGGTTCGGATAGCCTTTTTTGGGTATGAAACTATCCATTGACGGCTTACAGCCATCAAAGCTGTAGAACTCACTAAGGGCTTTGTTTTGACTGGGTATGGCTCCCGTAACTCTAAACGAGCCAACAGTTATGGCCGTCTTAAGAATCGATATCCACAAGGTGCAACATTCGCGGTGCAAGGCGCAACATTCGTCCAAAAAGCCGAAACAGCGCCGTTCGACTTTTAGAAATGGGTGCAGGGATTTGAAATGGAACAGTACCATGGTGCACCACTCTACAGGGAAGGTGAATCGAAGACAATCCATGGTGTTCCCGTTTTAACGTAAAAATTCACGTGATGGAAAACAGAATGCCAAAAAACATCAGAGACCCGATTGAGGTTCGGATAGCCTTTTTTGGGTATGAAACTATCCATTGACGGCTTACAGCCATCAAATCCGTAGAACTCACTAAGAGCTTTGTTTTGATTGGTTATGGCTCCCGTAACTCTAAACGAGCCAAGAGTTATGGCCGTACGAAGAATCGATATCCACAGGGTGCAACATTCGCGGTGCAAGGTGCAACATTCGTCCAAAAAGCCGAAACAGCGCCTTTCGACTTTTAGAAGTGGGTGCAAGTATTTGAAATGGAACAGTACCATGGTGCACCACTCTCCAGGGAAGGTAAATCGAAGACCAGTCACGGTGATCCCGTTTTAACATAAAAATTCACGTGATGGAAAACAGAAGGATAAAAAACTTCAGAGACACGATTGAGGTTCGGATAGCCTTTTTTGGGTATGAAACTATCCATTGACGGCTTATAGCTGTCAAAGCCGTAGAACTCACTGAGAGCTTCTTTTTGACTGGTTATGGCTCTCGTAACTCTAAACGAGCCAACAGTTATGGCCGTCTGAAGAATCAATATCCACAGGGTGCAACATTCGCGGTGCAAGGTGCAACTTTCGTCCAAAAAGTCGAAACAGCGCCGTTCGACTTTTAGAAATGGGTGCAGGGATTTGAAACGGAACAGTACGATGGTGCACCACTCTCCAGGGAAGGTAAATCAAAGACCATCCACGGTGATCCCGTTTTAACGTAAAAATTCACGTGATGGAAAACAGAAGGCCAAAAAACTTCTGAGACCCAATTGAGTTTCGGATAGCTTTTTTGGGTATGAAACTATCCATTGACGGCTTACTGCCGCCAAAGCTATAGAACTCACTGAGAGCTTCGTTTTGACTGGTTATGGCTCCCGTAACTCTAAACGAGCCAACAGTTATGGTCGTCCGAAGAATCGATATCTACAAGGTGCAACATTCGCGGTGCAAGATGCAATATTCGTCCAAAAAGCCGAAACATCGCCGTTCGACTTTTAGAAATGGGTGCAGAATTTGAAATGGAATAGTGCCATAGTGCACCACTCTCCAGGGAAGGTAAATCGAAGACCATCCACGGTGATCCCGTTTTAACGTAAAAATTCACGTGATGGAAAACAGAAGGCCGAAAAAATTCAAAGACCCGCTTGAGGTTCGGATAGCCTTTTTTGGTTATGAAACTATCCATTGATGGCTTGCAGCCATCAAAGCTATAGAACTCACTGAGAGCTTCGTTTTGACTGGTTATGTCTCCCGTAACACTAAACGAGCCAACAGTTATGGCCGTCCGAAGAATCGATATCCACAGGGTGCAACATTCGCGGTGCAAGGTGCAACATTCGTCCAAAAAGCCGAAACAGCTACGTTCGACTTTTAGAAATGGGAGCAGGGATTTGAAATGGAATAGTACCATGGTGCACCACTATCCAGGGAAGGTAAATCAAAGACCAGCCATGGTGATCCCATTTTAACGTAAAAATTCACGTGATGGAAAACAGAAGGACAAAAAACTTCAGAGACACGACTGAGGTTCGGATAGCCTTTTTTGGGTGTGAAACTATCCATTGACGACTTACAGCCATTTAAGCTGTAGAACTCACTGAGAGCTTCGTTTTGACTGGTTATGGCTCCCGTAACTCTAAACGAGCCAACAGTTATGGCCGTCCGAAGAATCGATATCCACAGGGTGCAACATTCGCGATGCAAGGTGCAACATTCGTCCAAAAAGCCGAAACAGCGCCGTTCGACTTTTAGAAATGTGTGCAGGGATTTGAAATGGAAAAGTACCATGGTGCACCACTCTCTAGGGAAGGTAAATCGAAGACCATCCACGGTGATCCCGTTTTAAGGTAAAAATTCACGTGATGGAAAACAGAAGGACAAAAAACTTCAGAGACCCGATTGAGGTTCGGATAGCATTTTTTGGGTATGAAACTATCCATTGACGGCTTACAGCCGTCAAAGCTGTAGAACTCCCTGAGAGCTTCGTTTTGACTGGTTATGGCTCCCGTAACTCTAAACGAGCCAACAGTTATGGCCGTCCGAAGAATCGATATCCACAGGGTGCAACATTCGCGGTGCAAGGTGCAACATTCGTCCAAAAAGCCGAAACAGCGCCGTTCGACTTTTAGAAATGGGTGCAGGGATTTGAAATGGAACGGTACCATGGTGCACCACTCTCCAGGGAAGGTAAATAGAAGACCATTCACGGTGATCTCGTTTTAACGTAAAAATTCACGTGATGGAAAACAGAAGGCCAAAAAACTTCAGAGACCCAATTGAGGTTCGGATAGTTTTTTTGGGTATGAAACTTTCCATTGACGGCTAATAGCCGTCACAGCTGTAGAAATCACTGAGAGCTTCGTTTTGACTGGTTATGGCTCCCGTAACTCTAAACGAGCCAAGAGTTATGGCCGTCCGAAGAATCGATATCCACAGGTTGCAACATTCGCGGTGCAAGGTGCAACATTCGTCCAAAAAGCCGAAACAGCGTCGTTCGACTTTTAGAAGTGGGTGCAGGGATTTGAAATGGAACAGTACCATAGTGCACCACTCTCTAGGGAAGGTGAATCAAAGACCATCCATGGTGATCCTGTTTTAACGTAAAAATTCACGTGATGGAAAACAGAAGGCCAAAAAACTTCAGAGACCCGATTGAGGTTCGGATAGCCTTTTTTGGGTATGAAACTATCCATTGACGGCTTATAGCCATCAATGCCGTAGAACTCACTGAGAGCTTCGTTTTGACTGGTTATGGCTCCCGTAACTCTAAACGAGCCAACAGTTATGGCCGTCCGAAGAATCAATATCCACAGGGTGCAACATTCGCGGTGCAAGGTGCAACATTCGTCCAAAAAGCCGAAACAGCGCCGTTCGACTTTTAGAAATGGGTGCAGGGATTTGAAATGGAATAGTACCATGGTGCACCACTCTCCAGGGAAGGTAAATCGAAGACCATCCACGGTGATCCCGTTTTAACGTAAAAATTCACGTGATAGAAAACAGAAGGCCAAAAAACTTCTGAGACCCGATTGAGGTTTGGATAGCCTTTTTTGGGTATGAAACTATCCGTTGATGGCTTACAGCCGTCAAAGCTATAGAACTCACTGAGAGCTTCGTTTTGATTGGTTATGGCTCCCGTAACTCTAAACGAGCCAACAGTTATGGCCGTCCGAAGAATCGATATCCATAGGGTGCAACATTCGCGGTGCAAGGTGCAACATTCGTCCAAAAAGCCGAAACAGTGCAGTTCGTCTTTTAGAAATGGGTGCAAGGATTTGAAATGGAATAGTACCATGGTGCACCACTATCCAGGGAAGGTAAATCGAAGACCAGCCACGGTGATCCCGTTTTAACGTAAAAATTCACGTGATGGAAAACAGAAGGACAAAAAATTTCAGAGACACGATTGAGGTTTGGATAGCCTTTTCTGGATATGAAACTATCCATTGACGTCTTACAGCCGTCAAAGCCGTAAAACTCACTAAGCGCTTCGTTTCGATTGGTTATGGCTCCCGTAACTCTAAACGAGACAACAGTTATGGCCGTCCGAAGAATCGATATCCACAGGGTGCAACATTCGCGGTGCAAGGTGCAACATTCGTCCAAAAAGCCGAAACAGCGCCGTTCGACTTTTAGAAATGGGTGCAGGGATTTGAAATGGAACAGTACCATGGTGCACCACTCTCCAGGAAAGGTAAATCGAAGACCATCCACGGTGATCCCGTTTTAACGTAAAAATTCACGTGATGGAAAACAGAAGGCCAAAAAACTTCTGAGACCCGATTGAGGTTTGGATAGCCTTTTTTGGGTATGAAACTATCCGTTGATGGCTTACAGCCGTCAAGGCTATAGAACTCACTGAGAGCTTCGTTTTGATTGGTTATGGCTCCCGTAACTCTAAACGAGCCAACAGTTATGGCCGTCCGAAGAATCGATATCCACAGGGTGCAACATTCGCGGTGCAAGGTGCAACATTCGTCCAAAAAGCCGAAACAGTGCCGTTCGTCTTTTAGAAATGGGTGCAAGGATTTGAAATGGAATAGTACCATGGTGCACCACTATCCAGGGAAGGTAAATCGAAGACCAGCAACGGTGATCCCGTTTTAACGTAAAAATTCACGTGATGGAAAACAGAAGGACAAAAAATTTCAGAGACACGATTGAGGTTTGGATAGCCTTTTCTGGGTATGAAACTATCCATTGACGTCTTATAGCCGTCAAAGCCGTAAAACTCACTAAGCGCTTCGTTTTGACTGGTTATGGCTCCCGTAACTCTAAACGAGCCAACAGTTATGGCCGTCCGAAGAATCAATATCCACAGGGTGCAACATTCGCGGTGCAAGGTGCAACATTCGTCCAAAAAGCCGAAACAGCGCCGTTCGACTTTTAGAAATGGGTGCAGGGATTTGAAATGGAATAGTACCATATTGCACCACTCTCCAAGGAAGGTAAATCGAAGACCATCCACGGTGATCCCGTTTTATCGTAAAAATTCACGTGATGGAAAACAGAAGGCCAAAAAACTTCTGAGACCCGATTGAGGTTTGGATAGCCTTTTTTGGGTATGAAACTATCCGTTGATGGCTTACAGCCGTCAAGGCTATAGAACTCACTGAGAGCTTCGTTTTGATTGGTTATGGCTCCCGTAACTCTAAACGAGCCAACAGTTATGGCCGTCCGAAGAATCGATATCCACAGGGTGCAACATTCGCGGTGCAAGGTGCAACATTCGTCCAAAAAGCCGAAACAGCGCCGTTCGACTTTTAGAAGTGGGTGCAGGGATTTGAAATGGAAAAGTACCATGGTGCACCACTCTCCAGGGAAGGTAAATCGAAGACCAGTCACGGTGATCCCGTTTTAACGTAAAAATTCACGTGATGGAAAACAGAAGGATAAAAACTTCAGAGACACGATTGAAGTTCGGATAGCCTTTTTTGGGTATGAAACTATCCATTGACGTCTTACAGCCATCAAAGCCGTAAAACTCACTGAGCGCTTCGTTTTGACTAGTTATGGCTCCCGTAACTCTAAATGAGCCAATAGTTATGGCCGTCCGAAGAATCAATATCCACAGGGTGCAACATTCGCGGTGCAAGGTGCAACATTCGTCCAAAAAGCCGAAACAGCGCCGTTCGACTTTTAGAAATGGGTGCAGGGATTTGAAATGGAATAGTACCATATTGCACCACTCTCCAGGGAAGGTAAATCGAAGACCATCCACGGTGATCCCGTTTTAACGTAAAAATTCACGTGATGGAAAACAGAAGGCCAAAAAAATTCAAAGACCCGATTGAGGTTCGGATAGCCTTTTTTGGGTATGAAACTATCCATTGACGGCTTACAGCTGTCAAAGCTGTAGAACTCACTGCAAGCTTCGTTTTGATTGGTTATGGCTCCCGTAACTCTAAACGAGCCAAGAGTTATGGCCGTCCGAAGAATCGATATCCACAGGGTGCAACATTCGCGGTGCAAGGTGCAACATTCGTCCAAAAAGCCGAAACAGCGCCGTTCGACTTCTAGAAATGGGTGCAGGGATTTGAAATGGAACAGTACCATGGTGCACCACTCTCCAGGGAAGGTAAATCGAAGACCATACAAGGTGATCCCGATTTAACGTAAAAATTCACGTGATGGAAATCATAAGGCCAAAAAACTTCATAGACCCGATTGAGGTTCGGATAGCCTTTTTTGGGTATGAAACTATCCATTGATAGATTACAGCCATTAAAGCCGTAGAACTCATTGAGAGCTTTGTTTTGACTGGTTATGGCTCCCGTAACTCTAAACGAGCCAATAGTTATGGCCGTCCGAATAATCGATATCCACAGGGTGCAACATTCGTGGTGCAACGTGCAACATTCATTCAAAAAGCCGAAACAGCGCCGTCGACTTTTAGAAGTGGGTGCAGGGATTTGAAATGGAACAGTACCATGGTGCACCACTCTACAGGGAAGGTGAATCGAAGACAATCCATGGTGTTCCCGTTTTAACGTAAAAATTCACGTGATGGAAAACAGAATGCCAAAAAACATCAGAGACCCGATTGAGGTTCGGATAGCCTTTTTTGGGTATGAAACTATCCATTGATGGCTTACAGCAATCAAATCCGTAGAACTCACTAAGAGCTTCGTTTTGATTGGTTATGGCTCCCGTAACTCTAAACGAGCCAAGAGTTATGGCCGTCCGAAGAATCGATATCCACAGGGTGCAACATTCGCGGTGCAAGGTGCAACATTCATCCAAAAAGCCGAAACAGCGCCGTTCGACTTTTAGAAGTGGGTGTAGGGATTTGAAATGGAAAAGTACAATGGTGCACCACTCTCCAGGGAAGGTAAATCGAAGACCAGTCACGGTGATCCCGTTTTAACGTAAAAATTCACGTGATGGAAAACAGAAGGATAAAAAACTTCAGAGACACGATTGAAGTTCGGATAGCCTTTTTTGGGTATGAAACTATCCATTGACGGCTTACAGCTGTCAAAGCCGTAGAACTCACTGAGAGCTTCTTTTTGACTGGTTATGGCTCCCGTAACTCTAAACGAGCCAACAGTTATGGCCGTCCGAAGAATCGATATCCACAGGGTGCATAATTCGCGGTGCAAGGTGCAACATTCATCCAAAAAGCCGAAACAGCGCTGTTCGACTTTTAAAAGTGGGTGCAAAGATTTAAAATAGAACAGTACCATGGTGCACCACTCTCCAGGGAAGGTGAATCGAAGACCATCCATGGTGATCCCGTTTTAACGTAAAAATTCACGTGATGGAAAACAGAAGGCCAAAAAACTTCTGAGACCCAATTGAGGTTCGGATAGCTTTTTTGGGTATGAAACTATCCATTGACGGCTTACAGCCGCCAAAGCTGTAGAACTCACTGAGAGCTTCGTTTTGACTGGTTATGGCTCCCGTAACTCTAAACGAGCCAACAGTTATGGCCGTCCGAAGAATCGATATCTACAGGGTGCAACATTCGCGGTGCAAGATGCAATATTCGTCCAAAAAGCCGAAACATCGCCGTTCGACTTTTAGAAATGGGTGCAGGAATTTGAAATGGAATAGTACCATAGTGCACCACTCTCCAGGGAAGGTAAATCGAAGACCATCCACGGTGATCCCGTTTTAACGTAAAAATTCACGTGATGGAAAACAGAAGGCCGAAAAAATTCAAAGACCAGCTTGAGGTTCGGATAGCCTTTTTTGGTTATGAAACTATCCATTGATGGCTTACAGCCATCAAAGCTATAGAACTCACTGAGAGCTTCGTTTTGACTGGTTATGTCTCCCGTAACACTAAACGAGCCAATAGTTATGGCCGTCCGAAGAATCGATATCCACAGGGTGCAACATTCGCGGTGCAAGGTGCAACATTCGCGGTGCAAGGTGCAACATTCGTCCAAAAAGCCGAAACAGCTCCGTTCGACTTTTAGAAATGGGAGCAGGGATTTGAAATGGAATAGTACCATGATGCACCACTATCTAGGGAAGGTAAATCGAAGACCAGCCACGGTGATCCCGTTTTAACGTAAACATTCACGTGATGGAAAACAAAAGGCCAAAAAACTTCAAAGACCCGATTGAGGTTCAGATAGCCTTTTTTGGGTATGAAACTATCCACTGACGACTTACAACCGTCAAAGCCGTAGAACTCACTGAGAGCTTCGTTTTGACTGGTTATGGCTCCTGTAACTTTAAACGAGCCAAGAGTTATGGCCGTCCGAAGAATCGATATCCACAGGGTGCAACATTCGCGGTGCAAGGTGCAACATTGGTCCAAAAAGCCGAAACAGTGTCGTTCGACTTTTAGAAATGGGTGCAGGGATTTGAAATGGAAAAGTACCATGGTGCACCACTCTCTAGGGAAGGTAAATAGAAGACCATCCACGGTGATCCGGTTTTAACGTAAAAATTCACGTGATGGAAAACAGAAGGCCAAAAAACTTCAAAGACCCGATTGAGGTTCGGATAGCATTTTTTGGGTATGAAACTATCCATTGACGGCTTACTGCCGTCAAGCTGTAGAACTCACTGAGAGCTTCGTTTTGACTGGTTATGGCTCCCGTAACTCTAAACGAGCCAAGAGTTATGGCCGTCCGAAGAATCGATATCCACAGGGTGCAACATTCGCGGTGCAAGGTGCAACATTGGTCCAAAAAGCCGAAACAGTGTCGTTCGACTTTTAGAAATGGGTGCAGGGATTTGAAATTGAAAAGTACCATGGTGCACCACTCTCTAGGGAAGGTAAATAGAAGACCATCCACGGTGATCCGGTTTTAACGTAAAAATTCACGTGATGGAAAACAGAAGGCCAAAAAACTTCAGAGACCCGATTGAGGTTTGGATAGCATTTTTTGGGTATGAAACTATCCATTGACGGCTTACTGCCGTCAAGCTGTAGAACTCACTGAGAGCTTCGTTTTGACTGGTTATGGCTCCCGTAACTCTAAACGAGCCAAGAGTTATGGCCGTCCGAAGAATCGATTTCCACAGGGTGCATAATTCGCGGTGCAAGGTGCAACATTCATCCAAAAATCCGAAACAGCGCTGTTTGACTTTTAGAAGTGGGTGCAAAGATTTAAAATAGAACAGTACCATGGTGCACCACTCTCCAAGGAAGGTGAATCGAAGACCATCCATGGTGATCCCGTTTTAACGTAAAAATTCACGTGATGGAAAACAGAAGGCCAAAAAACATCAGAGACCCGATTGAGGTTCGGATAGCCTTTTTTGGGTATGAAACTATCCATTGACGGCTTACAGCCGTCAAAGCCGTAGAACTCAATGAGAGCTTCGTTTTGACTGGTTATGGCTCCCGTAACTCTAAACGAGCCAAGAGTTATGGCCGTCCGAAGAATCGATATCCACAGGGTGCAACATTCGCTGTGCAAGGTGCAACATTCGTCCAAAAAGCCAAAACAGCGCCCTTCGACTTTTAGAAGTGGGTGCAGGGATTTGAAATGGAACAGTACCATAGTGCACCACTCTCCAGGGAAGGTGAATCAAAGACCATCCATGGTGATCCCGTTTTAACGTAAAAATTCACGTGATGGAAAACAGAAGGCCGAAAAACATCAGAGACCCGATTGAGGTTCGGATAGCCTTTTTTGGGTATTTAACTATCCATTGACGGCTTACAGCCGTCAAAGCCGTAGAACTCACTGAGAGCTTCGTTTTGACTGATTATGGCTCCCGTAACTCTAAACGAGCCAAGAGTTATGGCCGTCCGAAGAATCGATATCCACAGGGTGCAACATTCGCGGTGCAAGGTGCAACATTCGTCCAAAAAGCCGAAACAGCACCGTTCGACTTTTAGAAGTGGGTGCAGGGATTTGAAATGGAACAGTACCATAGTGCACCACTCTCCAGGGAAGTTAAATCGAAGAGCAGCCACGGTGATCCCGTTTTAACGTAAAAATTCACGTGATGGAAAACAGAAGGCCAAAAAACTTCTGAGACCCAATTGAAGTTCGGATAGCCTTTTTTGGGTACGAAACTATCCATTGACGGCTTAAAGCCGTCAAAGCCGTAGAACTCACTAAGAGCTTCGCTTTGAATGGTCATGGCTCCCGTAACTCTAAACGAGCCAACAGTTATGGCCGTCCGAAGAATCTATATCCACAGGGTGCAACATTCGCGGTGCAAGGTGAAACATTCGTCCAAAAAGCCGAAACAGCGCCGTTCGACTTTTACAAGTGGGTGCAGTGATTTGAAATGGAACAGTACCATGGTGCACCACTATCCAGGGAAGGTAAATCGAAGACCATCCACGGTGATCCCGTTTTAACATAAAAGTTCACGTGATGGAAAACAGAAGGCCAAAAACATCAAAGACCAGATTGAGGTTCGGATAGCCTTTTTTGGGTATGAAACTATCCATTGACGGCTTATAGCCATCAAAGCCGTAGAACTCACTGAGAGCTTCGTTTTGACTGGTTATGGCTCCCGTAACTCTAAACGAGCCAAGAGTTATGGCCGTCCGAAGAATCGATATCCACAGGGTGCAACATTCGCGGTGCAAGGTGCAACATTCGTCCAAAAAGCCGAAACAGCGCCGTTCGACTTTTAGAAATGGGTGCAGGGATTTGAAATGGAATGGTACCATGGTGCACCACTCTCCAGGGAAGGTAAATCGAAGACCATCCACAGTGATCCCGTTTTAACGTAAAAATTCACGTGATGGAAAACAGAAGGCCAAAAAACTTCTTAGACCCAATTGAGGTTCGGATAGCTTTTTTTGGGTATGAAACTATCCATTGACGGCTTATAGCCGTCAAAGCTGTAGAACTCACTGAGAGCTTCATTTTGATTGGTTACGGTTCCCGTTACTCTAAACGAGCCAACAGTTATGGCCGTCCGAAGAATCGATATCTACACGGTGCAAAATTCGCCGTGCAAGATGCAACATTCGTCCAAAAAGCCAAAACAGTGCCGTTCAACTTTTAGAAATGGGTGCAGGGATTTGAAATGGAATAGTACCATGGTGCAGCACTCTCCATGGAAGGTAAATCAAAGACCTTCCACGGTGATCCCGTTTTAACGTAAAAATTCACGTGATGGAAAACAGAAGGCCGAAAAAATTCAAAGACCAGATTGAGGTTCGGATAGCCTTTTTTGGGTATGAAACTATCCATTGATGGCTTACAGCCGTCAAAGCTATAGAACTCACTAAGAGCTTCGTTTTGACTTGTTATGGCTCCCGTAACTCTAAACGAGCCAACAGTTATGGTCGTCCGAAGAATCGATATCCCCAGGGTGCAACATTCGCGGTGCATGGTGCTACATTCGTCCAAAAATCCGAAACAGCGCCGTTCGACTTTTAGAAATGGGTGCAGGGATTTGAAATGGAACAGTACCATGGTACACCACTATCCAGGGAAGGTGAATCGAAGACCAGCCACGGTGATCCCGTTTTAACGTAAAAATTCACGTGATGGAAAATAGAAGGACAAAAAACCACAGAGACACGATTGAGGTTCGGATAGCCTTATTTGGGTATGATACTATCCATTGACGGCTTACAGCCGTTTAAGCTGTAGAACTCACTGAGAGCTTCGTTTTGACTGGTTATGGCTCCCGTAACTCTAAACGAGCCAACAGTTATGGCCGTTCGAAGAATCGATATCCACAGGGTGCAACATTCGTCCAAAAAGCCAAAACAGCGCCGTTCGACTTTTAGAATTGGGTGCAGGGATTTTAAATGGAATAGTACCATGGTGCACCAGTATCCAGGGAAGGTAAATCGAAGACTAGCCACGGTGATCCCGTTTTAACGTAAAAATTCACGTGATGGAAAACAGAAGGCCAAAAAACTTCAGAAACCCAATTGAGTTTCAGATAGCTTTTTTTGGGTATGAAACTATCCATTGACGGCTTACAGCCGTCAAAACCATAGAACTACATGAGAGCTTCGTTTTGACTGGTTATGGCTCCCGTAACTCTAAACGAGCCAACAGTTATGGCCGTCCGAAGAATCAATATCCACAGGGTGCAACATTCGCGGTGCAAGGTGCAACATTCGTCCAAAAAGCCGAAACAGCGCCGTTCGACTTTTAGAATTGGGTGCAGGGATTTGAAATGGAATAGTACCATGGTGCACCACTATCCAGGGAAGGTAAATCGAAGACCAGCCACGGTGATCCCGTTTTAACGTAAAAATTCACGTGATGGAAAACAGAAGGACAAAAAATTTCAAAGACACGATTGAGGTTTGGATAGCCTTTTCTGGGTATGAAACTATCCATTGACGGCTTACAGCCGTCTAAACCATAGAACTACATGAGAGCTTCGTTTTGACTGGTTATGGCTCCCGTAACTCTAAACGAGCCAACAGTTATGGCCGTCCGAAGAATCGATATACACAGGGTGCAACATTCGCGGTGCAAGGTGCAACATTCGTCCAAAAAGCCGAAACAGCGCTGTTCGACTTTTAGAAATGGGTGTAGGGATTTGAAATGGAACAGTACCATGGTGCACCACTATCCAGGGAAGGTAAATCGAAGACCAGCCACGGTGATCCCGTTTTAACGTAAAAATTCACGTGATGGAAAACAAAAGGACAAAAAACTTCGGAGACACGACTGAGGTTCGGATTGTCTTTTTTGGGTATGAAACTATCCATTGATGGCTTACAGCCGTCAAAGCTATAGAACTCACTGAGAGCTTCGTTTTGACTGGTTATGGCTCCCGAAGCTCTAAACGAGCCAACAGATATGGTCGTCCGAAGAATCGATATCCATAGTGTGCAACATTCGCGGTGCAAGGTGCCACATTCGTCCAAAAAGCCGAAACAGCGCCGTTCGACTTTTAGAAATGGGTGCAGGGATTTGAAATGGAATAGTACCATGGTGCACCACTATCCAGGGAAGGTAAATCGAAGACCAGCCACGGTGATCCCGTTTTAACCTAAAAATTCACGTGATGGAAAACAGAAGGACAAAAAACTTCAGAGACACGATTGATGTTCGGATAGCCTTTTTTGGGTATGAAACTATCCATTGATGGCTTACAGCCGTTAAAGCCGTAGAACTCACTGAGAGCTTCGTTTTGACTGGTATGGCTCCCGTAACTCTAAACGAGCCAATAGTTATGGCCGTCCGAAGAATCGATATCCATAGGGTGCAACATTCACGGTGCAAGGTGCAACATTCGACCAAAAAGCCGAAAAATCGCCGTTCGACTTTTAGAAATGGGTGTAGGGTTTTGAAATGGAATAGTACCATAGTGCACCACTATCCAGGGAAGGTAAATCGAAGACCAACCACGGTGATCCCATTTTAACGTAAAAATTCACGTGATGGAAAACAGAAGGACAAAAAACTTCAGAGACACGATTGATGTTCGGATAGCCTTTTTTGGGTATGAAACTATCCATTGATGGCTTACAGCTGTTTAAGCTGTAGAACTCACTGAGAGCTTCATTTTGACTGGTTATGGCTCCTGTGACTCTAAACGAGCCAACAGTTATGGCCGTCCGAAGAATCGATATCCACAGGGTGCAACATTCGCGGTGCAAGGTGCAACATTCGTCCAAAAAGCCGAAACAGCGCCGTTCGACTTTTAGAAATGGGTGCAGGGATTTGAAATGGAACAGTACCATGGTGCACCACTCTCCAGGGAAGGTAAATCAAAGACGATCCATGGTGATCCCGTTTTAAAGTAAAAATTCACGTGATGGAAAACAGAAGGCCAAAAAACTTCTTAGACCCGATTGAGGTTCAGATAGCATTTTTTGGGTATGAAACTATCCATTGACGGCTTACAGCCGTCATAGTTGTAGAACTCACTGAGAGCTTCGTTTTGACTACTTATGGCTCCCGTAACTCTAAACGAGCCAACAGTTATGGTCGTCCGAAGAATCGATATCCATAGGGTGCAACATTCGCGGTGCAAGGTGCAACATTCATCCAAAAAGCCGAAACAGCGTCGTTCGACTTTTAGAAGTGGGTGCAGGGATTTGAAATGGAACAGTACCATGGTGCACCACTCTCCAGGGAAGGTAAATCGAAGACAATCCACGGTGATCCTGTTTTAACGTAAAAATTCACGTGATGGAAAACAGAAGGCCAAAAAACATCAAAGACCCGATTGAGGTTCGGATAGCCTTTTTTGGGTATGAAACTATCCACTGACGTCTTACACCTGTCAAAGCCGTAGAACTCACTGAGAGCTTCGTTTTGACTGGTTATGGCTCCCGTAACTCTAAACAAGCCAAGAGTTATGGCCGTCCGAAGAATCGATATCCACAGGGTGCATAATTCGCGGTGCAAGGTGCAACACTCATCCCAAAAGCCGAAACGGCGCTGTTCGACTTTTAGAAGTGGGTGCAGTGATTTTAAATGGAACAGTACCATGGTGCACCACTCTCCAGGGAAGGTAAATCGAAGACCATCCACGGTGATCCCGTTTTAACATAAAAGTTCACGTGATGGAAAATAGAAGGCCAAAAAACATCAAAGACCAGATTGAGGTTCGGATAGCCTTTTTTGGGTATGAAACTATCCATTGACGGCTTATAGCCATCAAAGCCGTAGAACTCACTGAGAGCTTCGTTTTGACTGGTTATGGCTCCCGTAACTCTAAACGAGCCAAGAGTTATGGCCGTCCGAAGAATCGATATCCACAGGGTGCAACATTCGCGGTGCAAGGTGCAACATTCGTCCAAAAAGCCGAAACAGCGCCGTTCGACTTTTAGAAATGGGTGCAGGGATTTGAAATGGAATGGTACCATGGTGCACCACTCTCCAGGGAAGGTAAATCGAAGACCATCCACAGTGATCCCGTTTTAACGTAAAAATTCACGTGATGGAAAACAGAAGGCCAAAAAACTTCTTAGACCCAATTGAGGTTCGGATAGCTTTTTTTGGGTATGAAACTATCCATTGACGGCTTATAGCCGTCAAAGCTGTAGAACTCACTGAGAGCTTCGTTTTGATTGGTTACGGTTCCCGTTACTCTAAACGAGCCAACAGTTATGGCCGTCCGAAGAATCGATATCTACACGGTGCAAAATTCGCCGTGCAAGATGCAACATTCGTCCAAAAAGCCAAAACAGTGCCGTTCAACTTTTAGAAATGGGTGCAGGGATTTGAAATGGAATAGTACCATGGTGCAGCACTCTCCAGGGAAGGTAAATCGAAGACCATCCACGGTGATCCCGTTTTAACGTAAAAATTCACGTGATGGAAAACAGAAGGCCGAAAAAATTCAAAGACCAGATTGAGGTTCGGATAGCCTTTTTTGGGTATGAAACTATCCATTGATGGCTTACAGCCGTCAAAGCTATAGAACTCATTGAGAGCTTCGTTTTGACTTGTTATGGCTCCCGTAACTCTAAACGAGCCAACAGTTATGGTCGTCCGAAGAATCGATATCCCCAGGGTGCATCATTCGCGGTGCATGGTGCTACATTCGTCCAAAAATCCAAAACAGCGCCGTTCGACTTTTAGAAATGGGTGCAGGGATTTGAAATGGAACAGTACCATGGTACACCACTATCCAGGGAAGGTGAATCGAAGACCAGCCACGGTGATCCCGTTTTAACGTAAAAATTCACGTGATGGAAAATAGAAGGACAAAAAACCACAGAGACACGATTGAGGTTCGGATAGCCTTATTTGGGTATGATACTATCCATTGACGGCTTACAGCCATTTAAGCTGTAGAACTCACTGAGAGCTTCGTTTTGACTGGTTATGGCTCCCGTAACTCTAAACGAGCCAACAGTTATGGCCGTTCGAAGAATCGATATCCACAGGGTGCAACATTCGTCCAAAAAGCCAAAACAGCGCCGTTCGACTTTTAGAATTGGGTGCAGGGATTTGAAATGGAATAGTACCATGGTGCACCACTATCCAGGGAAGGTAAATCGAAGACTAGCCACGGTGATCCCGTTTTAACGTAAAAATTCACGTGATGGAAAACAGAAAGCCAAAAAACTTCAGAAACCCAATTGAGGTTCGGATAGCTTTTTTTGGGTATGAAACTATCCATTGACGGCTTACAGCCGTCAAAACCATAGAACTACATGAGAGCTTCGTTTTGACTGGTTATGGCTCCCGTAACTCTAAACGAGCCAACAGTTATGGCCGTCCGAAGAATCAATATCCACAGGGTGCAACATTCGCGGTGCAAGGTGCAACATTCGTCCAAAAAGCCGAAACAGCGTTGTTCGACTTTTAGAAATGGGTGTAGGGATTTGAAATGGAACAGTACCATGGTGCACCACTATCCAGGGAAGGTAAATCGAAGACCAGCCACGGTGATCCCGTTTTAACATAAAAATTCACGTGATGGAAAATAGAAGGACAAAAAACTTCGGAGACACGACTGAGGTTCGGATTGTCTTTTTTGGGTATGAAACTATCCATTGATGGCTTACAGCCGTCAAAGCTATAGAACTCACTGAGAGCTTCGTTTTGACTGGTTATGGCTCCCGTAGCTCTAAACGAGCCAACAGTTATGGTCGTCCGAAGAATCGATATCCACAGGGTGCAACATTCGCGGTGCAAGGTGCCACATTCGTCCAAAAAGCCGAAACAGCACCGTTCGACTTTTAGAAATGGGTGCAGGGATTTGAAATGGAATAGTACCATGGTGCACCACTATCCAGGGAAGGTAAATCGAAGACCAGCCACGGTGATCCCGTTTTAACGTAAAAATTCACGTGATGGAAAACAGAAGGACAAAAAACTTCAGAGACACGATTAATGTTCGGATAGCCTTTTTTGGGTATGAAACTATCCATTGATGGCTTACAGCCGTTAAAGCCGTAGAACTCACTGAGAGCTTCGTTTTGACTGGTATGGCTCCCGTAACTCTAAACGAGCCAACAGTTATGGCCGTCCGAAGAATCGATATCCACAGGGTGCAACATTCATGGTGCAAGGTGCAACATTCGACCAAAAAGCCAAAACATCGCCGTTCGACTTTTAGAAATGGGTGTAGGGATTTGAAATGGAATAGTACAATGGTGCACCACTATCCAGGGAAGGTAAATCGAAGACCAACCACGGTGATCCCATTTTAACGTAAAAATTCACGTGATGGAAAACAGAAGGACAAAAAACTTCAGAGACACGATTGATGTTCGGATAGCCTTTTTTGGGTATGAAACTATCCATTGATGGCTTACAGCTATTTAAGCTGTAGAACTCACTGAGAGCTTCATTTTGACTGGTTATGGCTCCCGTAACTCTAAACGAGCCAACAGTTATGGCTGTCCGAAGAATCGATATCCACAGGGTGCAACATTCGCGGTGCAGGGTGCAACATTCGTCCAAAAAGCCGAAACAGCACCGTTCTACTTTTAGAAATGGGTGCAGGGATTTGAAATGGAACAGTACCATGGTGCACCACTATACAAGGAAGGTAAATCGAAGACCAGCCACGGTGATCCCGTTTTAACGTAAAAATTCACGTGATGGAAAACAGAAGGACAAAAAACTTCAAAGACCCGATTGAGGTTCATATAGCATTTTTTGGGTATGAAACTATCCATTGATGGCTTACAGCCGTCATAGCTGTAGAACTCACTGAGAGCTTCGTTTTGACTAGTTATGGCTCCCGTAACTCTAAACGAGCCAACAGTTATGGTCGTCCGAAGAATCGATATCCATAGGGTGCAACATTCGCGGTGCAAGGTGCAACATTCATCCAAAAAGCCGAAACAGCGTCGTTCGATTTTTAGAAGTGGGTGCAGGGATTTCAAATGGAACAATACCATGGTGAACCGCTCTCCAGGGTAGGTAAATCGAAGACCAGCAATGGTGATCCCGTTTTAACGTAAAATTTCACGTGATGGAAATCATAAGGCCAAAAAACATCAAAGACCCGATTGAGGTTCGGATAGCCTTTTTTGGGTATGAAACTATCCATTGACGACTTACAGCCGTCAAAGCCGTAGAACTCACTGAGAGCTTTGTTTTGACTTGTTATGGCTCCCGTATCTCTAAACGAGCCAACAATTATGGTCGTCCGAAGAATCGATATCCCCAGGGTGCAACATTCGCGGTGCATGGTGCTACATTCGTCCAAAAATCCAAAACAGCGCCGTTCGACTTTTAGAAATGGGTGCAGGGATTTGAAATGGAACAGTACCATGGTACACCACTATCCAGGGAAGTTGAATCGAAGACCAGCCACGGTGATCCCGTTTTAACGTCAAAATTCACGTGATGGAAAATAGAAGGACAAAAAACCACAGAGACACGATTGAGGTTCGGATAGCCTTATTTGGGTATGATACTATCCATTGACGGCTTACAGCCGTTTAAGCTGTAGAACTCACTGAGAGCTTCGTTTTGACTGGTTATGGCTCCCGTAACTCTAAACGAGCCAACAGTTATGGCCGTTCGAAGAATCGATATCCACAGGGTGCAACATTCGTCCAAAAAGCCAAAACAGCGCCGTTCGACTATTAGAATTGGGTGCAGGGATTTGAAATGGAACAGTACCATGGTGCACCACTATCCAGGGAAGGTAAATCGAAGACCAGCCACGGTGATCCCGTTTTAACGTAAAAATTCAAGTGATGGAAAACAGAAGGACAAAAAACTTCGGAGACACGACTGAGGTTCGGATTGTCTTTTTTGGGTATGAAACTATCCATTGATGGCTTACAGCCGTCAAAGCTATAGAACTCACTGAGAGCTTCGTTTTGACTGGTTATGGCTCCCGTAGCTCTAAACGAGCCAACAGTTATGGTCGTCCGAAGAATCGATATCCACAGGGTGCAACATTCGCGGTGCAAGGTGCCACATTCGTCCAAAAAGCCAAAACAGCGCCGTTCGACTTTTAGAAATGGGTGCAGGAATTTGAAATGGAATAGTACCATGGTGCACCACTATCCAGGGAAGGTAAATCGAAGACCAGCCACGGTGATCCCGTTTTAACGTAAAAATTCACGTGATGGAAAACAGAAGGACAAAAAACTTCAGAGACACGATTGATGTTCGGATAGCCTTTTTTGGGTATGAAACTATCCATTGATGGCTTACAGCCGTTAAAGCCATAGAACTCACTGAGAGCTTCGTTTTGACTGGTATGGCTCCCATAACTCTAAACGAGCCAACAGTTATGGCCGTCCGAAGAATCGATATCCACAGGGTGCAACATTCACGGTGCAAGGTGCAACATTCGACCAAAAAGCCGAAACATCGCCGTTCGACTTTTAGAAATGGGTGTAGGGATTTGAAATGGAATAGTACCATGGTGCACCACTATCCAGGGAAGGTAAATCGAAGACCAACCACGGTGATCCCATTTTAACGTAAAAATTCACGTGATGGAAAACAAAAGGACAAAAAACTTCAGAGACACGATTGATGTTCGGATAGCCTTTTTTGGGTATGAAACTATCCATTGATGGCTTACAGCTGTTTAAGCTGTAGAACTCACTGAGAGCTTCATTTTGACTGGTTATGGCTCCCGTAACTCTAAACGAGCCAACAGTTATGGCCGTCCGAAGAATCGATATCCACAGGGTGCAACATTCGCGATGCAGGGTGCAACATTCGTCCAAAAAGCCGAAACAGCGCCGTTCGACTTTTAGAAATGGGTGCAGGGATTTGAAATGGAACAGTACCATGGTGCACCACTATACAAGGAAGGTAAATCGAAGACCAGCCACGGTGATCCCGTTTTAACGTAAAAATTCACGTGATGGAAAACAGAAGGACAAAAAACTTCAAAGACCCGATTGAGGTTCAGATAGCATTTTTTGGGTATGAAACTATCCATTGACGGCTTATAGCCGTCATAGCTGTAGAACTCACTGAGAGCTTCGTTTTGACTAGTTATGGCTCCCGTAACTCTAAACGAGCCAACAGTTATGGTCGTCCGAAGAATCGATATCCATAGGGTGCAACATTCGCGGTGCAAGGTGCAACATTCATCCAAAAAGCCGAAACAGCGTCGTTCGACTTTTAGAAGTGGGTGCAGGGATTTGAAATGGAACAGTACCATGGTGCACCACTCTCCAGGGAAGGTAAATCGAAGACCATCCACGGTGATCCTGTTTTAACGTAAAAATTCACGTGATGGAAAACAGAAGGCCAAAAAACATCAAACACCCGATTGAGGTTCGGATAGCCTTTTTTGGGTATGAAACTATCGACTGACGTCTTACAATTGTCAAAGCCGTAGAACTCACTGAGAGCTTCGTTTTGACTGGTTATGGCTCCCGTAACTCTAAACGAGCCAAGAGTTATGGCCGTCCGAAGAATCGATATCCACAGGGTGCATAATTCGCGGTGCAAGGTGCAACACTCATCCAAAAAGCCGAAACAGCGCTGTTCGACTTTTAGAAGTGGGTGCAAAGATTTAAAATAGAGCTGTACCATGGTGTACCACTCTCCAGGGAAGGTGAATTGAAGACCATCCATGGTGATCCCGTTTTAACGTAAAAATTCACGTGATGGAAAACAGAAGGCCAAAAAACATCAGAGACCCGATTGAGGTTCGGATAGCCTTTTTTGGGTATGAAACTATCCATTGACGGCTTACAGCCATCAAAGCCGTAGAACTCACTGAGAGCTTCGTTTTGACTGGTTATGGCTCCCGTAACTCTAAACGAGCCAAGAGTTATGGCCGTCCGAAGAATCGATATCCACAGGGTGCAACATTCGCGGTGCAAGGTGCAACATTCGTCCAAAAAGCCGATACAGCGCCGTTCGACTATTAGAATTGGGTGCAGGGATTTGAAATGGAATGGTACCATGGTGCACCACTCTCCAGGGAAGGTAAATCGAAGACCAGCCACGGTGATCCCGTTTTAACGTAAAAATTCACGTGATGGAAAACAGAAGGCCAAAAAACTTCGGAGACCCGATTGATGTTCGGATAGCCTTTTTTGGGTATGAAACTATCCATTGAAGGCTTACAGCCATCAAAGCCGTAGAACTCACTGAGAGCTTCGTTTTGACTGGTTATGGCTCCCGTAACTCTAAACGAGCCAACAGTTATGGCCGTCCGAAGAATCAATATCCACAGGGTGCAACATTCGCGGTGCAAGGTGCAACATTCGTCCAAAAAGCCTAACCAGCGTCGTTCGACTTTTAGAAATGGGTGCAGGGATTTGAAATGGAACATTACCATGGTGCACCAATTTCCAAGGAAGGTAAATCGAAGACCATCCACGGTGATCCCGTTTTAACGTAAAAATTCACGTGATGGAAAACAGAAGGCCAAAAAACTTCTGAGACCCAATTGAGGTTCGGATAGCATTTTTTGGGTATGAAACTATCCATTGACGGCTTACAGCCGTCAAAGCTATAGAACTCACTGAGAGCTTCGTTTTGACTGGTTATGGCTACCTTAACTCTAAACGAGCCAACAGTTATGGCCGTCCGAAGAATCGATATCCACAGGGTGCAACATTCGCGGTGCAAGATGCAACATTCGACCAAAAAGCCGAAACATCGCCGTTCGACTTTTAGAAATGGGTGCAGGGATTTGAAATGGAATAGTACCATGGTGCACCACTATCCAGGGAAGGTAAATCGAAGACTATCCACGGTGATCCCGTTTTAACGTAAAAATTCACGTGATGGAAAATAGAAGGCCGAAAAAATTCAAAGACCCGATTGAGGTTCAGATAGCCTTTTTTGGGTATGAAACTATCCGTTGATGGCTTAAAACCGTCAAAGCTATAGAACTCACTGAGAGCTTCGTTTTGACTGGTTATGGCTCCCGTAGCTCTAAACGAGCCAACAGTTATTGTCGTCCGAAGAATCGATATCCATAGGGTGCAACATTCGCGGTGTAAGGTGCCACATTCGTCCAAAAAGCCGAAACAGCGCCGTTCGACTTTTAGAAATGGGTGCAGGGATTTGAAATGGAATAGTACCATGGTGCACCACTATCCAGGGAAGGTAAATCGAAGACCAGCCACGGTGATCCCGTTTTAATGTAAAAATTCACGTGATGGAAAACAGAAGGACAAAAAACTTCAAAGACACGATTGATGTTCGGATAGCCTTTTTTGGGTATGAAACTATCCATTGATGGCTTACAGCCGTTAAAGCCGTAGAACTCACTGAGAGCTTCGTTTTGACTGGTTATGGCTCCCATAACTCTAAACGAGCCAACAGTTATGGCCGTCCGAAGAATCGATATCCACAGGGTGCAACATTCACGGTGCAAGGTGCAACATTCGACCAAAAAGCCGAAACATCGCCTTTCGACTTTTAGAAATGGGTGTAGGGATTTGAAATGGAATAGTACCATGGTGCACCACTATCCAGGGAAGGTAAATCGAAGACCAACCACGGTGATCCCATTTTAACGTAAAAATTCACGTGATCGAAAACAGAAGGACAAAAAACTTCAGAGACACGATTGAGGTTCGGATAGCCATTTTTGGGTATGAAACTATCCATTGATGGCTTACAGCTGTTTAAGCTGTAGAACTCACTGAGAGCTTCATTTTGACTGGTTATGGCTCCCGTAACTCTAAACGAGCCAACAGTTATGGCCGTCCGAAGAATTGATATCCACTGGGTGCAACATTCGCGGTGCAAGGTGCAACATTCGTCCAAAAAGCCGAAACAGCGTCGTTCGACTTTTAGAAATGGGTGCAGGGATTTGAAATGGAATAGTACCATGGTGCACCACTCTCTAGGGAAGGTAAATCGAAGACCATCCACGGTGATCCCGTTTTAACGTAAAAATTCACGTGATGGAAAACAGAAGGCCAAAAAACTTCTGAGACCCGATTGAGGTTTGGATAGCCTTTTTTGGGTATGAAACTATCCGTTGATGGCTTACAGCCGTCAAAGCTATAGAACTCACTGAGAGCTTCGTTTTGATTGGTTATGGCTCCCGTAACTCTAAACGAGCCAACAGTTATGGCCGTCCGAAGAATCGATATCCACAGGGTGCAACATTCGCGGTGCAAGGTGCAACATTCGTCCAAAAAGCCGAAACAGTGCCGTTCGTCTTTTAGAAATGGATGCAAGGATTTGAAATGGAATAGTACCACCACTATCCAGGGAAGGTAAATCGAAGACCAGCCACGGTGATCCCGTTTTAACGTAAAAATTCACGTGATGGAAAACAGAAGGACAAAAAATTTCAGAGACACGATTGAGGTTTGGATAGCCTTTTCTGGGTATGAAACTATCCATTGACGTCTTACAGCCGTCAAAGCCGTAAAACTCACTGAGCGCTTCGTTTTGACTGGTTATGGCTCCCGTAACTCTAAACGAGCCAACAGTTATGGCCGTCCGAAGAATCGATATCCTTAGGGTGCAACATTCGCGGTGCAACGTGCAACATTCGTCCAAAAAGTAGAAACAACGCCGTTCGACTTTTAGAAATGGGTGCAGGGATTTGAAATGGAACAGTACCATGGTGCACCACTCTCCAAGGAAGGTAAATCAAAGACCATCCACGGTGATCCCGTTTTAACGAAAAAATTCACGTGATGGAAAACAGAAGGCCAAAAAACTTTAGAGACCCAATTGAGGTTCGGATATCTTTTTTTGGGTATGAAACTATCCATTGACGGCTTACACCCGTCAAAACCGTAAAACTCACTGAGAGCTTCCTCTGTTTATGGCTCCCGTAACTCTAAACGAGCCAACAGTTATGGCCGTCCGAAGAATCGATATCCACAGGGTGCAACATTCGCGGTGCAAGGTGCAACATTCGTCCAAAAAGCCGAAACCGCGCCGTTCGACTTTTAGAAATGGGTGCAGGGATTTGAAATGAACAGTACCATGGTGCACCACTCTCCAGGGAAGGTAAATCGAAGACCATCCACGGTGATCCCGTTTTAACGTAAAAATTCACGTGATGGAAAACAGAAGGCCAAAAAACTTCAGAGACCCGATTGAGGTTCGGATAGCGTTTTTTGGGTATGAAACTATCCATTGACGACTTACAGCCATCAAAGCCGTAGAACTCATTGAGAGCTTCGTTTTGACTAGTTATGGCTCCCGTAACTCTAAACGAGCCAACAGTTATGGCCGTCCGAAGAATCGATATCCACAGGTTGCAACATTCGCGGTGCAAGGTGCAACATTCATCCAAAAAGCCGAAACAGCGCCGTTCGACTTTTAGAAGTGGGTGCAGGGATTTGAAATGGAACAGTACCATGGTGCACCACTCTCCAAGGAAAGTAAATCGAAGACCAGCCACGGTGATACCGTTTTAACGTAAAAATTCACGTGATGGAAAACAATAGGCCAAAAAACTTCATAGACCCAATTGAGGTTCGGATAGCTTTTTTGGGTATGAAACTATCCATTGACGGCTTACAGCCGTCAAAACCGTAGAACTCACTGAGAGCTTCGTTTTGACTGGTTATGGCTCCCGTAAATCTAAATGAGCCAAAGGTTATGGCCGTCCAAAGAATCGATATCCACAGGGTGCAACATTCGCGGTGCAAGGTGCAACATTCGTCCAAAAAGCCGAAACAGCACCGTTCGACTGTTAGAAATGGGTGCAGGGATTTGAAATGGAACAGTACCATGGGGCACCACTCTCCAGGGAAGGTAAATCGAAGACCATCCACGGTGATCCCATTTTAACGTAAAAATTCACGTGATGGAAAACAGAAGGCCAAAAAACATCAGACACCCGATTGAGGTTCGGATAGCCTTTTTTGGGTATGAAACTATCCATTGATGGCTTACAGCCATCAAAGCTATAGAACTCACTGAGAGCTTCGTTTTGACTGGTTATGGCTCCCGTAAATCTTAACGAGCCAACAGTTATGGCCGTCTGAAGAATCGATATCCACAGGGTGCAACATTCGCGGTGCAAGGTGCAACATTCGTCCAAAAAGCCGAACCAGCGCCGTTCGACTTTTAGAAATGGGTGCAGGGATTTAAAATGGAATAGTACCATGGTGCACCACTATCCAGGGAAGGTAAATCGAAGACCAGCCATGGTGATCCCGTTTTAACGTAAAAATTCACGTAATGGAAAACAGAAGGCAATAAAACTTCAAAGACCCGATTGAGGTTCGGATAGCCTTTTTTGGGTATGAAACTTTCCATTTACGGCTTACAGCCGTCAAAGCCATAGAACTCACTGAGAGCTTCGTTTTGACTAGTTATGGCTCCCGTAACTCTAAACGAGCCAATAGTTATGGTCGTCCGAAGAATCGATATCCACATGGTGCAATATTCGCGGTGCAAGGTGCAACATTTATCCAAAAAGCCGAAACAGCGCCATTCGACTTTTAGAAGTGGGTGCAGGGATTTGAAATTGAACAGTATCATGGTGCACCACTCTCCAGGGAAGGTAAATCGAAGACCATCCACGGTGATCCCGTTTTAACGTAAATATTCACGTGATGGAAAATAGAATGCCAAAAAACATCAGAGACCCTATTGAGGTTCGGATAGCCTTTTTTGGGTATGAATCTATCCATTGATGGCTTATAGTCGTCAAAGCCGTAGAACTCACTGAGAGTATCGTTTTGACTGGTTATGGCTCCCGTAACTCTAAACGAGCCAAGAGTTATGGCCGTCCGAAGAATCGATATCCACAGGGTGCAACATTCGCGGTGCAAGGTGCAACATTCGTCCAAAAAGCCGAAACAGCACCGTTCGACTTTTAGAAATGGGTGCAGGGATTTGAAATGGAACAGTACCATGGGGCACCACTCTCCAGGGAAGGTAAATCGAAGACCATCCACGGTGATCCCATTTTAACGTAAAAATTCACGTGATGGAAAACAGAAGGCCAAAAAACATCAGACACCCGATTGAGGTTCGGATAGCCTTTTTTGGGTATGAAACTATCCATTGATGGCTTACAGCCATCAAAGCTATAGAACTCACTGAGAGCTTCGTTTTGACTGGTTATGGCTCCCGTAAATCTTAACGAGCCAACAGTTATGGCCGTCTGAAGAATCGATATCCACAGGGTGCAACATTCGCGGTGCAAGGTGCAACATTCGTCCAAAAAGCCGAACCAGCGCCGTTCGACTTTTAGAAATGGGTGCAGGGATTTAAAATGGAATAGTACCATGGTGCACCACTATCCAGGGAAGGTAAATCGAAGACCAGCCATGGTGATCCCGTTTTAACGTAAAAATTCACGTAATGGAAAACAGAAGGCAATAAAACTTCAAAGACCCGATTGAGGTTCGGATAGCCTTTTTTGGGTATGAAACTTTCCATTTACGGCTTACAGCCGTCAAAGCCATAGAACTCACTGAGAGCTTCGTTTTGACTAGTTATGGCTCCCGTAACTCTAAACGAGCCAATAGTTATGGTCGTCCGAAGAATCGATATCCACATGGTGCAATATTCGCGGTGCAAGGTGCAACATTTATCCAAAAAGCCGAAACAGCGCCATTCGACTTTTAGAAGTGGGTGCAGGGATTTGAAATTGAACAGTATCATGGTGCACCACTCTCCAGGGAAGGTAAATCGAAGACCATCCACGGTGATCCCGTTTTAACGTAAATATTCACGTGATGGAAAATAGAATGCCAAAAAACATCAGAGACCCTATTGAGGTTCGGATAGCCTTTTTTGGGTATGAATCTATCCATTGATGGCTTATAGTCGTCAAAGCCGTAGAACTCACTGAGAGTATCGTTTTGACTGGTTATGGCTCCCGTAACTCTAAACGAGCCAAGAGTTATGGCCGTCCGAAGAATCGATATCCACAGGGTGCAACATTCGCGGTGCAAGGTGCAACATTCGTCCAAAAAGCCGAAACAGCACCGTTCGACTTTTAGAAATGGGTGCAGGGATTTGAAATGGAACAGTACCATGGTGCACCACTCTCCAGGGAAGGTAAATCAAAGACCATCCACGGTGATCCCGTTTTAACGAAAAAATTCACGTGATGGAAAACAGAAGGCCAAAAAACTTTAGAGACCCAATTGAGGTTCGGATAGCTTTTTTTGGGTATGAAACTATCCATTGACGGCTTACAGCCGTCAAAACCGTAAAACTCACTGAGAGCTTCCTCTATTTATGGCTCCCGTAACTCTAAACGAGCCAACAGTTATGGCCGTCCGAAGAATCGATATCCACAGGGTGCAACATTCGCGGTGCAAGGTGCAACATTCGTCCAAAAAGCCAAAACCGCGCCGTTCGACTTTTAGAAATGGGTGCAGGGATTTGAAATGAACAGTACCATGGTGCACCACTCTCCAGGGAAGGTAAATCGAAGACCATCCACGGTGATCCCGTTTTAACGTAAAAATTCACGTGATGGAAAACAGAAGGCCAAAAAACTTCAGAGACCCGATTGAGGTTCGGATAGCGTTTTTTGGGTATGAAACTATCCATTGACGGCTTACAGCCATCAAAGCCGTAGAACTCACTGAGAGCTTCGTTTTGACTAGTTATGGCTCCCGTAACTCTAAACGAGCCAACAGTTATGGCCGTCCGAAGAATCGATATCCACAGGTTGCAACATTCGCGGTGCAAGGTGCAACATTCATCCAAAAAGCCGAAACAGCGCCGTTCGACTTTTAGAAGTGGGTGCAGGGATTTGAAATGGAACAGTACCATGGTGCACCACTCTCCAAGGAAAGTAAATCGAAGACCAGCCAGGGTGATCCCGTTTTAACGTAAAAATTCACGTGATGGAAAACAGTAGGCCAAAAAACTTCATAGACCCAATTGAGGTTCGGATAGCTTTTTTGGGTATGAAACTATCCATTGACGGCTTACAGCCGTCAAAACCGTAGAAGTCACTGAGAGCTTTGTTTTGACTGGTTATGGCTCCCGTAAATCTAAACGAGCCAACGGTTATGGCCGTCCGAAGAATCGATATCCACAAGGTGCAACATTCGTGGTGCAAGGTGCAACATTCGTCCAAAAAGCCGAAACAGCACCGTTCGACTGTTAGAAATGGGTGCAGGGATTTGAAATGGAACAGTACCATGGTGCACCACTCTCCAGGGAAGGTAAATCGAAGACCATCCATGGTGATCCCATTTTAACGTAAAAATTCACGTGATGGAAAACAGAAGGCCAAAAAACATCAGAGACCCAATTGAGGTTCGGATAGCCTTTTTTGGGTATGAAACTATCCATTGACGGCTTACAGCCGTCAAAGCTGTAGAACTCACTGAGAGCTTCGTTTTGACTGGTTATGGCTCCCGTAACTCTTAACGAGCCAACAGTTATGGCCGTCTGAAGAATCAATATCCACAGGGTGCAACATTCGCGGTGCAAGGTGCAACATTCGTCCAAAAAGCCGAAACAGCGCCGTTCGACTTTTAGAAATGGGTGCAGGGATTTAAAATGGAATAGTACCATGGTGCACCACTATCCAGGGAAGGTAAATCAAAGACCAGCCACGGTGATCCCGTTTTAACGTAAAAATTCACGTAATGGAAAACAGAAGGCAATAAAACTTCAAAGACCCGATTGAGGTTCAGATAGCCTTTTTTGTGTATGAAACATTCCATTTATGGCTTACAGCCGTCAAAGCCATAGAACTCACTGAGAGCTTCGTTTTGACTAGTTATGGCTCCCGTAACTCTAAACGAGCCAATAGTTATGGTCGTCCGAAGAATCGATATCCACATGGTGCAATATTCGCGGTGCAAGGTGCAACATTTATCCAAAAAGCCGAAACAGCGCCGTTCGACTTTTAGAAGTGGGTGCAGGGATTTGAAATTGAACAGTATCATGGTGCACCACTCTCCAGGGAAGGTAAATCGAAGACCATCCACGGTGATCCCGTTTTAACGTAAATATTCACGTGATGGAAAATAGAAGGCCAAAAAACATCAGAGACCCCATTGAGGTTCGGATAGCCTTTTTTGGGTATGAATCTATCCATTGATGGCTTATAGTCGTCAAAGCCGTAGAACTCACTGAGAGCTTTGTTTTGACTGGTTATGGCTCCCGTAAATCTAAACGAGCCAAGAGTTATGGCCGTCCGAAGAATCGATATCCACATGGTGCAACATTCGCGGTGCAAGGTGCAACATTCGTCCAAAAAGCCGAAACAGCACCGTTCGACTTTTAGAAATGGGTGCAGGGATTTGAAATGGAACAGTACCATGGTGCACCACTCTCCAGGGAAGGTAAATCAAAGACCATCCACGGTGATCCCGTTTTAACGAAAAAATTCACGTGATGGAAAACAGAAGGCCAAAAAACTTTAGAGACCCAATTGAGGTTCGGATAGCTTTTTTTGGGTATGAAACTATCCATTGACGGCTTACAGCCGTCAAAACCGTAAAAATCACTGAGAGCTTCCTCTGTTTATGGCTCCCGTAACTCTAAACGAGCCAACAGTTATGGCCGTCCGAAGAATCGTTATCCACAGGGTGCAACATTCGCGGTGCAAGGTGCAACATTCGTCCAAAAAGCCGAAACCGCGCCGTTCGACTTTTAGAAATGGGTGCAGGGATTTGAAATGAACAGTACCATGGTGCACCACTCTCCAGGGAAGGTAAATCGAAGACCATCCACGGTGATCCCGTTTTAACGTAAAAATTCACGTGATGGAAAACAGAAGGCCAAAAAACTTCAGAGACCCGATTGAGGTTCGGATAGCGTTTTTTGGGTATGAAACTATCCATTGACGACTTACAACCATCAAAGCCGTAGAACTCACTGAGAGCTTCGTTTTGACTAGTTATGGCTCCCGTAACTCTAAACGAGCCAACAGTTATGGCCGTCCGAAGAATCGATATCCACAGGTTGCAACATTCGCAGTGCAAGGTGCAACATTCATCCAAAAAGCCGAAACAGCGCCGTTCGACTTTTAGAAGTGGGTGCAAGGATTTGAAATGGAACAGTACCATGGTGCACCACTCTCCAAGGAAAGTAAATCGAAGAACAGCCACGGTGATCCCGTTTTAACGTAAAAATTCACGTGATGGAAAACAGTAGGCCAAAAAACTTCATAGACCCAATTGAGGTTCGGATAGCTTTTTTGGGTATGAAACTATCCATTGACGGCTTACAGCCGTCAAAACCGTAGAACTCACTGAGAGCTTCGTTTTGACTGGTTATGGCTCCTGTAAATCTAAACGAGCCAACGGTTATGGCCGTCCGAAGAATCGATATCCATAGGGTGCAACATTCGCGGTGCAAGGTGCAACATTCGTCCAAAAAGCCGAAACAGCACCGTTCGACCGTTAGAAATGGGTGCAGGGATTTGAAATGGAACAGTACCATGGTGCACCACTCTCCAGGGAAGGTAAATCGAAGACCATCCACGGTGATCCCATTTTAACGTAAAAATTCACATGATGGAAAACAGAAGGCCAAAAAACATCAAAGACCCGATTGAGGTTCAGATAGCCTTTTTTGGGTATGAAACTATCCATTGACGGCTTACAGCTGTCAAAGCTGTAGAACTCACTGAGAGCTTCGTTTTGACTGGTTATGGCTCCCGTAACTCTAAACGAGCCAACAGTTATGGCCGTCCGAAGAATCGATATTTACAGGGTGCAACATTCGCGGTGCAAGGTGCAACATTCGTCCAAAAAGCCGAAACAGTGCCCTTCGACTTTTAGAAATGGGTGCAGGGATTTGAAATGTATTAGTACCATGGTGCACCACTCTCCAGGGAAGGTAAATCGAAGACCATCCACGTTGATCCCGTTTTAACGTAAAAATTCACGTGATGGAAAACAGAAGGCCAAAAAAATTCAAAGACCCGATTGAGGTTCATATAGCCTTTTTTGGGTATGAAACTAATCATTGACGGCTTACAGCCATCAAAGCTGTAGAACTCACTGAGAGCTTCGTTCTGACTGGTTATGGCTCCCATAAATCTAAACGAGCCAACAGTTATGGCCGTCCAAAGAATCGATATCCACAGGGAGCAACATTCGCGGTGCAAGGTGCAACATTCGTCCAAAAAGCCGAAACAGCGCAGTTCGACTTTTAGAAATGGGTGCAGGGATTTGAAATGGAATAGTACCATGGTGCACCACTATCTAGGGAAGGTAAATCGAAGACCTGCCACGGTGATCCCGTTTTAACGTAAAAATTCACGTTATGGAAAACAGAAGGCGAAAAAACTTCAGAGACCCGATTGAGGTTCGGATAGCCTTTTTTGGGTATGAAACTATCCATTGACGGCTTACAGCCGTCAAAACCGTAGAACTCACTTAGAGCTTCGTTTTGACTGGTTATGGCTCCCATAACTCTAAACGAGCCAATAGTTATGGCCGTCCGAAGAATCGATATCCACAGGGTGCAACATTCGCGGTGCAAGGTGCAACATTCGTCCAAAAAGCCAAGACAGCGCCGTTCGACTTTTAGAAGTGGGTGCAGGGATTTGAAATGGAATAGTACCATGAAGCACCACTCTCCAGGGAAGGTAAATCGAAGACCAGCCACGGTGATCCCGTTTTAAAGTAAAAATTCACGTGATGGAAAACAGACGGCCAAAAAACTTCAGAGACCCGATTGAGGTTCGGATAGCCTTTTTTGGGTATGAAACTATCCATTGATGGCTTACATCCGTCAAAGCTGTAGAACTCACTGAGAGCTTCGTTTTGATTGGTTATGGCTCCCGTAACTCTAAACGAGCCAACAGTTATGGCCGTCCGAGGATTCGATATCCATAGGGTGCAACATTCGCGGTGCAAGGTGCAACGTTCGTCCAAAAAGCCCAAACAGCGTCGTTCGACTTTTAGAGTGGGTGCAGGAATTTGAAATAGAACAGTACCATGATGCACCACTCTCCAGGGAAGGTAAATCGAAGACCAGCCACGGTGATCCTGTTTTAACGTCAAAATTCACGTGATGGAAAAAATAAGGCCAAAAAACTTCAGAGACCCGATTGAAGTTCGGATAGCCTTTTTTGGGTATGAAACTATCCATTGACGGCTTACAGCCGTCAAAGATGTAGAACTCACTGAGAGCTTCGTTTTGACTGGTTATGGCTCCCGTAACTCTAAACGAGCCAACAGTTATGGCCGTCCGAAGAATCGATATCTATAGGGTGCAACATTCGCGGTGCAAGGTGCAACATTCGTCCAAAAAGCCGAAACAACACCGTTCGACTTTTATAAATGGGTGCAGGGATTTTAAATGGAATAGTACCATGGTGCACCACTATCCAGGGAAGGTAAATCGAAGACCAGCCACGGTGATCCCGTTTTAACGTAAAAATTCACGTGATGGAAAACAGAAGGCCAAAAACTTCATAGACCCGATTGAGGTTCGGATAGCCTTTTTTGGGTATGAAACAATCCATTGACGGCTTACAGCCGTCAAAGCCGTAGAACTCACTGAGTGCTTCGTTTTGACTGGTTATGGCTCCTGTTACTCTAAACGAGCGAACAGTTATGGCCATCCGAAGAATCGTTATCCACAGGGTGCAACATTCGCGGTGCAAGGTGCAACGTTCGTCCAAAAAGCAGAAACAGCGCCGTTCGACTTTTAGAAGTGGGTGCAGGGATTTTAAATGGAACAGTACCATGGTGCACCACTCTCAAGGGAAGGTAAATCGAAGACCATCCACGGTGATCCCGTTTTAACGTAAAAATTCACGTGATGGAAAACAGAAGGCCAAAAAACTTCAGAGACCCAATTGAGGTTCGGATAGCTTTTTTTGGGTATGAAACTATCCATTGATAACTTACAGCCGTCAAAGCTGTAGAACTCACTGAGAGCTTCGTTTTGACTGGTTATGGCTCCCGTAACTCTAAACGAGCCAACAGTTATGGCCGTCCGAAGAATCGATATCTACAGGGTGCAACATTCGCGGTGCAAGGTGCAACATTCGTCCAAAAAGCCAAAACAGCGCCGTTCGACTTATAGAAATGGGTGTAGGGATTTGAAATGTATTAGTACCATGGTGCACCATTCTCCAGGGAAGGTAAATCGAAGACCATCCACGTTGATCCCGTTTTAACGTAAAAATTCACGTGATGGAAAACAGAAGGCCAAAAAAATTCAAAGACCCGATTGAGGTTCAGATAGCCTTTTTTGGGTATGAAACTATCCATTGATGGCTTACAGTCCTCAAAGCTGTAGAACTCACTGATAGCTTCGTTTTGACTGGTTATGGCTCCCATAAATCTAAACGAGCCAACAGTTATGGCCGTCCAAAGAATCGATATCCACAGGGAGCAACATTCGCGGTGCAAGGTGCAACATTCGTCCAAAAAGACGAAACAGCGCCGTTCGACTTTTAGAAATGGGTGCAGGGATTTGAAATGGAATAGTACCATGGTGCACCACTATCTAGGGAAGGTAAATCGAAGACCTGCCACGGTGATCCCGTTTTAACGTAAAAATTCACGTGATGGAAAACAGAAGGCGAAAAAACTTCAGAGACCCGATTGAGGTTCGGATAGCCTTTTTTGGGTATGAAACTATCCATTGATGGCTTACAGCCGTAAAAACCGTAGAACTCACTGAGAGCTTCGTTTTGACTGGTTATGGCTCCCGTAATTCTAAACGAGCCAATAGTTATGGCCATCCGAAGAATCGATATCCACAGGGTGCAACATTCGCGGTGCAAGGTGCAACATTCGTCCAAAAAGCCAAGACAGCGCCGTTTGACTTTTAGAAGTGGGTGCAGGGATTTGAAATGGAATAGTACCATGAAGCACCACTCTCCAGGGAAGGTAAATCGAAGACCAGCCATGCTGATCCCGTTTTAAAGTAAAAATTCACGTGATGGAAAACAGAAGGCCAAAAAACTTCAGAGACCCGATTGAGGTTCGGATAGCCTTTTTTGGGTATGAAACTATCCATTGATGGCTTACAACCGTCAAAGCTGTAGAACTCACTGAGAGCTTCATTTTGATTGGTTATGGCTCCCATAACTCTAAACGAGCCAACAGTTATGGCCGTCCGAGGAATCGATATCCACAGGGTGCAACATTCGCGGTGCAAGGTGCAACGTTCGTCCAAAAAGCCGAAACAGCGCCGTTCGACTTTTAGAGTGGGTGCAGGAATTTGAAATAGAACAGTACCATGGTGCACCACTCTCCAGGGAAGGTAAATCGAAGACCAGTCACGGTGATCCTGTTTTAACGTCAAAATTCACGTGATGGAAAAAATAAGGCCAAAAAACTTTAGAGACCCTATTGAGGTTCGGATAGCCTTTTTTGGGTATGAAACTATCCATTGACGGCTTACAGCCGTCAAAGCTGTAGAACTCAATGAGAGCTTCGTTTTGACTGGTTACGGCTCCCGTAACTCTAAACGAGCCAACAGTTATGGCCGTCCGAAGAATCGATATCTATAGGGTGCAACATTCGCGGTGCAAGGTGCAACATTCGTCCAAAAAGCCGAAACAACACCGTTCGACTATTATAAATGGGTGCAGGGATTTTAAATGGAATAGTACCATGGTGCACCACTATCCAAGGAAGGTAAATCGAAGACCAACCACGGTGATCCCGTTTTAACGTAAAAAATCACGTGATGGAAAACAGAAGGCCAAAAACTTCATAGACCCGATTGAGGTTCGGATAGCGTTTTTTGGGTATGAAACAATCCATTGACGGCTTACAGCCGTCAAAGCCGTAGAACTCACTGAGTGCTTCGTTTTGACTGGTTATGGCTCCCGTTACTCTAAACGAGCGAACAGTTATGGCCATCCGAAGAATCGATATCCACAGGGTGCAACATTCGCGGTGCAAGGTGCAACGTTCGTCCAAAAAGCAGAAACAGCGCCGTTCGACTTTAGAAGTGGGTGCAGGGATTTTAAATGGAACAGTACCATGGTGCACCGCTCTCAAGGGAAGGTAAATCGAAGACCATCCACGGTGATCCCGTTTTAACGTAAAAATTCACGTGATGGAAAACAGAAGGCCAAAAAACTTCAAAGACCCAATTGAGGTTCGGATAGCTTTTTTTGGGTATGAAACTATCCATTGATGACTTACAGCCATCAAAGCTGTAGAACTCACTGAGAGCTTCGTTTTGACTGGTTATGGCTCCCGTAACTCTAAACGAGCCAACAGTTATGGCCGTCCGAAGAATCGATATCTACAGGGTGCAACATTCGCGGTGCAAGGTGCAACATTCGTCCAAAAAGCCAAAACAGCAAACAGCGCCGTTCGACTTTTAGAAATGGGTGCAGGGATTTGAAATGTATTATTACCATGGTGCACCATTCTCCAGGGAAGGTAAATCGAAGACCATCCACGTTGATCCCGTTTTAACGTAAAAATTCACGTGATGGAAAACAGAAGGCCAAAAAAATTCAAAGACCCGATTGAGGTTCAGATAGCCTTTTTTGGGTATGAAACTATCCATTGACGGCTTACAGCCCTCAAAGCTGTAGAACTCACTGATAGCTTCGTTTTGACTGGTTATGGCTCCCATAAATCTAAACGAGCCAACAGTTATGGCCGTCCAAAGAATCGATATCCACAGGGAGCAACATTCGCGGTGCAAGGTGCAACATTCGTCCAAAAAGCCGAAACAGCACCGTTCGACTTTTAGAAATGGGTGCAGGGATTTGAAATGGAATAGTACCATGGTGCACCACTATCTAGGGAAGGTAAATCGAAGACCTGCCACGGTGATCCCGTTTTAACGTAAAAATTCACGTGATGGAAAACAGAAGGCGAAAAAACATCAGAGACCCGATTAAGGTTCGGATAGCCTTTTTTGGGTATGAAACTATCCATTGATGGCTTACAGCCGTAAAAACCGTAGAACTCACTGAGAGCTTCGTTTTGACTGGTTATGGCTCCCATAATTCTAATCGAGCCAACAGTTATGGCCGTTCGAAGAATCGATATCCACAGGGTGCAACATTCGCGGTGCAAGGTGCAACATTCGTCCAAAAAGCCAAGACAGCGTCGTTCGACTTTTAGAAGTGGGTGCAGGGATTTGAAATGGAATAGTACCATGAAGCACCACTCTCCAGGGAAGGTAAATCGAAGACCAGTCACGGTGATCCCGTTTTAAAGTAAAAATTCACGTGATGGAAAACAGAAGGCCAAAAAACTTCAGAGACCCGATTGAGGTTCGGATAGCCTTTTTTGGGTATGAAACTATCCATTGATGGCTTACAGCCGTCAAAGCTGTAGAACTCACTGAGAGCTTCGTTTAGACTGGTTATGGCTCCCGTAACTCTAAACGAGCCAACAATTATGGCCGTCCGAGGAATCGATATCCACAGGGTGCAACATTCGCGGTGCAAGGTGCAACGTTCGTCCAAAAAGCCGAAACAGCGCCGTTCGACTTTTAGAAGTGGGTGCAGGAATTTGAAATAGAACAGTACCATGGTGAACCACTCTCCAGGGAAGGTAAATCGAAGACCAGCCACGGTGATCCTGTTTTAACGTCAAAATTCACGTGATGGAAAAAACAAGGCCAAAAAACTTCAGAGACCCGATTGAGGTTCGGATAGCCTTTTTTGGGTATGAAACTATCCATTGACGGCTTACAGCCGTCAAAGCTGTAGAACTCACTGAGAGCTTCATTTTGACTGGTTATGGCTCCCGTAACTCTAAACGAGCCAACAGTTATGGCCGTCCGAAGAATCGATATCTATAGGGTGCAACATTCGCGGTGCAAGGTGCAACATTCGTCCAAAAAGCCAAAACAACACCGTTCGACTTTTATAAATGGGTGCAGGGATTTTAAATGGAATAGTACCATGGTGCACCACTATCCAGGGAAGGTAAATCGAAGACCATCCACGGTGATCCCGTTTTAACGTAAAAATTCACGTGATGGAAAACAGAAGGTGAAAAAACTTCAGAGACCCGATTGAGGTTCGGATAGCCTTTTTTGGGTATGAAACTATCCATTGACGGCTTACAGCCGTCATAACCGTAGAACTCAGTGAGAGCGTCATTTTGACTGGTTATGGCTCACATAACTCTAAACGAGCCAATAGTTATGGCCGTCCGAAGAATCGATATCCACAGGGTGCAACATTCGCGGTGCAAGGTGCAACATTCGTCCAAAAAGCCAAAACAACACCGTTCGACTTTTAGAAATAGGTGCAGGGATTTGAAATGGAACAGTATCATGGTGCACCACTCTCCAGGGAAGCTAAATCGAAGACCATCCACGATGATCCTGTTTTAACGTAAAAATTCACGTGATGGAAAACAGAAGGCCAAAAAACTTCAAAGACCCGATTGATGTTCGGATAGCCTTTTTTATGTATGAAACTATCCATTGACGGCTTACAGCCATCAAAGCTGTAGAACTCACCGATAGTTTTGTTTTGACTGGTTATGGCTCCCGTAACTCTAAACGAGCCAATAGTTATGGTCATCCGAAGAATCGATATCCACAGGGTTCAACATTCGCGCTGCAAGGTGCAACATTCGACCAAAAAGCCGAAACAGCGCCGTTCGTCTTTTAGAAATGGGTGCAGGGATTTGAAATAAAATAGTACCATGGTGCACCACTATCCAGGGAAGGTAAATCAAAGACCAGCCACGGTGATCCCGTTTTAACGTAAAAATTCACGTGATGGAAAACAGAAAGCCAAAAAACTTCAGAGACCCGATTGTGGTTCGGTTAGCCTTTTTTGGGTATGAAACTATCCATTGACGGCTTACAGGCATCATATCCGTAGAACTCATTGAGAACTTTGTTTTGACTGGCTATGGCTCCCGTAACTCTAAACGAGCCAACAGTTATGGCCGTCCGAAGAATCGATATCCACAGGGTGCAACATTCGCAGTGCAAGGTACAACATTCATCCAAAAAGCCGAAACAGCTCCGTTCGACTTTTAGAAGTGGGTGCAGGGATTTGAAATGGAACAGTACCATGGTGCACCACTCTCCAGGGAAGGTGAATCGAAGACCATCCACAGTGATCCCGTTTTAACGTAAAAATTCACGTGATGGAAAACAGAAGGCCAAAAAACATCAAAGACCCGATTGAGGTTCGGAAAGCCTTTTTTGGGTATGAAACTATCCATTGACGGCTTACAGCCGTCAAAGCCGTAGAACTCACTGAGAGCTTCGTTTTGACTGGTTATGGCTCCCGTAATTCTAAACGATCCAAGAGTTATGGCCGTCCGAAGAATCGATATCCACAGGGTGCAACATTCGCGGTGCAAGGTGCAACATCCATCCAAAAAGCCAAAACAGCGCCGTTCGACTTTTAGAAGTGGGTGCAGGGATTTGAAATGGAACAGTATCATGGTGCACCACTCTCCAGGGAAGGTAAATCGAAGACCAGCCACGGTGATCCCGTTTTAACGTAAAAATTCATGTGATGGAAAACAGAAGGCCAAAAAACATCAGAGACCCGATTGAGGTTCGGATAGCCTTTTTTGGGTATGAAACTATCCATTGATGGCTTACAGCCGTAAAAACCGTAGAACTCACTGAGAGCTTCGTTTTGACTGGTTATGGCTCCCGTAATTCTAATCGAGCCAACAGTTATGGCCGTTCGAAGAATCGATATCCACAGGGTGCAACATTCGCGGTGCAAGGTGCAACATTCGTCCAAAAAGCCAAGACAGCGTCGTTCGACTTTTAGAAGTGGGTGCAGGGATTTGAAATGGAATAGTACCATGAAGCACCACTCTCCAGGGAAGGTAAATCGAAGACCAGCCACGGTGATCCCGTTTTAAAGTAAAAATTCACGTGATGGAAAACAGAAGGCCAAAAAACTTCAGAGACCCGATTGAGGTTCGGATAGCCTTTTTTGGGTATGAAACTATCCATTGATGGCTTACAGCCGTCAAAGCTGTAGAACTCACTGAGAGCTTCGTTTAGACTGGTTATGGCTCCCGTAACTCTAAACGAGCCAACAGTTATGGCCGTCCGAGGAATCGATATCCACAGGGTGCAACATTCGCGGTGCAAGGTGCAACGTTCGTCCAAAAAGCCGAAACAGCGCCGTTCGACTTTTAGAAGTGGGTGTAGGAATTTGAAATAGAACAGTACCATGGTGAACCACTCTCCAGGGAAGGTAAATCGAAGACCAGCCACGGTGATCCTGTTTTAACGTCAAAATTCACGTGATGGAAAAAACAAGGCCAAAAAACTTCAGAGACCCGATTGAGGTTCGGATAGCCTTTTTTGGGTATGAAACTATCCATTGACGGCTTACAGCCGTCAAAGCTGTAGAACTCACTGAGAGCTTCATTTTGACTGGTTATGGCTCCCGTAACTCTAAACGAGCCAACAGTTATGGCCGTTCGAAGAATCGATATCCACAGGGTGCAACATTCGTCCAAAAAGCCAAAACAGCGCCGTTCGACTATTAGAATTGGGTGCAGGGATTTGAAATGGAACAGTACCATGGTGCACCACTATCCAGGGAAGGTAAATCGAAGACCAGCCACGGTGATCCCGTTTTAACGTAAAAATTCAAGTGATGGAAAACAGAAGGACAAAAAACTTCGGAGACACGACTGAGGTTCGGATTGTCTTTTTTGGGTATGAAACTATCCATTGATGGCTTACAGCCGTCAAAGCTATAGAACTCACTGAGAGCTTCGTTTTGACTGGTTATGGCTCCCGTAGCTCTAAACGAGCCAACAGTTATGGTCGTCCGAAGAATCGATATCCACAGGGTGCAACATTCGCGGTGCAAGGTGCCACATTCGTCCAAAAAGCCGAAACAGCGCCGTTCGACTTTTAGAAATGGGTGCAGGAATTTGAAATGGAATAGTACCATGGTGCACCACTATCCAGGGAAGGTAAATCGAAGACCAGCCACGGTGATCCCGTTTTAACGTAAAAATTCACGTGATGGAAAACAGAAGGACAAAAAACTTCAGAGACACGATTGATGTTCGGATAGCCTTTTTTGGGTATGAAACTATCCATTGATGGCTTACAGCCGTTAAAGCCATAGAACTCACTGAGAGCTTCGTTTTGACTGGTATGGCTCCCGTAACTCTAAACGAGCCAACAGTTATGGCCGTCCGAAGAATCGATATCCACAGGGTGCAACATTCACGGTGCAAGGTGCAACATTCGACCAAAAAGCCGAAACATCGCCCTTCGACTTTTAGAAATGGGTGTAGGGATTTGAAATGGAATAGTACCATGGTGCACCACTATCCAGGGAAGGTAAATCGAAGACCAACCACGGTGATCCCATTTTAACGTAAAAATTCACGTGATGGAAAACAAAAGGACAAAAAACTTCAGAGACACGATTGATGTTCGGATAGCCTTTTTTGGGTATGAAACTATCCATTGATGGCTTACAGCTGTTTAAGCTGTAGAACTCACTGAGAGCTTCATTTTGACTGGTTATGGCTCCCGTAACTCTAAACGAGCCAACAGTTATGGCCGTCCGAAGAATCGATATCCACAGGGTGCAACATTCGCGATGCAGGGTGCAACATTCGTCCAAAAAGCCGAAACAGCGCCGTTCGACTTTTAGAAATGGGTGCAGGGATTTGAAATGGAACAGTACCATGGTGCACCACTATACAAGGAAGGTAAATCGAAGACCAGCCACGGTGATCCCGTTTTAACGTAAAAATTCACGTGATGGAAAACAGAAGGACAAAAAACTTCAAAGACCCGATTGAGGTTCAGATAGCATTTTTTGGGTATGAAACTATCCATTGACGGCTTATAGCCGTCATAGCTGTAGAACTCACTGAGAGCTTCGTTTTGACTAGTTATGGCTCCCGTAACTCTAAACGAGCCAACAGTTATGGTCGTCCGAAGAATCGATATCCATAGGGTGCAACATTCGCGGTGCAAGGTGCAACATTCATCCAAAAAGCCGAAACAGCGTCGTTCGACTTTTAGAAGTGGGTGCAGGGATTTGAAATGGAACAGTACCATGGTGCACCACTCTCCAGGGAAGGTAAATCGAAGACCATCCACGGTGATCCTGTTTTAACGTAAAAATTCACGTGATGGAAAACAGAAGGCCAAAAAACATCAAACACCCGATTGAGGTTCGGATAGCCTTTTTTGGGTATGAAACTATCGACTGACGTCTTACAACTGTCAAAGCCGTAGAACTCACTGAGAGCTTCGTTTTGACTGGTTATGGCTCCCGTAACTCTAAACGAGCCAAGAGTTATGGCCGTCCGAAGAATCGATATCCACAGGGTGCATAATTCGCGGTGCAAGGTGCAACACTCATCCAAAAAGCCGAAACAGCGCTGTTCGACTTTTAGAAGTGGGTGCAAAGATTTAAAATAGAGCTGTACCATGGTGTACCACTCTCCAGGGAAGGTGAATTGAAGACCATCCATGGTGATCTCGTTTTAACGTAAAAATTCACGTGATGGAAAACAGAAGGCCAAAAAACATCAGAGACCCGATTGAGGTTCGGATAGCCTTTTTCGGTATGAAACTATCCATTGACGGCTTACAGCCATCAAAGCCGTAGAACTCACTGAGAGCTTCGTTTTGACTGGTTATGGCTCCCGTAACTCTAAACGAGCCAAGAGTTATGGCCGTCCGAAGAATCGATATCCACAGGGTGCAACATTCGCGGTGCAAGGTGCAACATTCGTCCAAAAAGCCGATACAGCGCCGTTCGACTATTAGAATTGGGTGCAGGGATTTTAAATGGAATGGTACCATGGTGCACCACTCTCCAGGGAAGGTAAATCGAAGACCAGCCACGGTGATCCCGTTTTAACGTAAAAATTCACGTGATGGAAAACAGAAGGCCAAAAAACTTCGGAGACCCGATTGATGTTCGGATAGCCTTTTTTGGGTATGAAACTATCCATTGAAGGCTTACAGCCATCAAAGCCGTAGAACTCACTGAGAGCTTCGTTTTGACTGGTTATGGCTCCCGTAACTCTAAACGAGCCAACAGTTATGGCCGTCCGAAGAATCAATATCCACAGGGTGCAACATTCGCGGTGCAAGGTGCAACATTCGTCCAAAAAGCCTAACCAGCGTCGTTCGACTTTTAGAAATGGGTGCAGGGATTTGAAATGGAACATTACCATGGTGCACCAATTTCCAAGGAAGGTAAATCGAAGACCATCCACGGTGATCCCGTTTTAACGTAAAAATTCACGTGATGGAAAACAGAAGGCCAAAAAACTTCTGAGACCCAATTGAGGTTCGGATAGCATTTTTTGGGTATGAAACTATCCATTGACGGCTTACAGCCGTCAAAGCTATAGAACTCACTGAGAGCTTCGTTTTGACTGGTTATGGCTCCCTTAACTCTAAACGAGCCAACAGTTATGGCCGTCCGAAGAATCGATATCCACAGGGTGCAACATTCGCGGTGCAAGATGCAACATTCGACCAAAAAGCCGAAACATCGCCGTTCGACTTTTAGAAATGGGTGCAGGGATTTGAAATGGAATAGTACCATGGTGCACCACTATCCAGGGAAGGTAAATCGAAGACTATCCACGGTGATCCCGTTTTAACGTAAAAATTCACGTGATGGAAAATAGAAGGCCGAAAAAATTCAAAGACCCAATTGAGGTTCAGATAGCCTTTTTTGGGTATGAAACTATCCGTTGATGGCTTAAAACCGTCAAAGCTATAGAACTCACTGAGAGCTTCGTTTTGACTGGTTATGGCTCCCGTAGCTCTAAACGAGCCAACAGTTATTGTCGTCCGAAGAATCGATATCCATAGGGTGCAACATTCGCGGTGTAAGGTGCCACATTCGTCCAAAAAGCCGAAACAGCGCCGTTCGACTTTTAGAAATGGGTGCAGGGATTTGAAATGGAATAGTACCATGGTGCACCACTATCCAGGGAAGGTAAATCGAAGACCAGCCACGGTGATCCCGTTTTAATGTAAAAATTCACGTGATGGAAAACAGAAGGACAAAAAACTTCAAAGACACGATTGATGTTCGGATAGCCTTTTTTGGGTATGAAACTATCCATTGATGGCTTACAGCCGTTAAAGCCGTAGAACTCACTGAGAGCTTCGTTTTGACTGGTTATGGCTCCCATAACTCTAAACGAGCCAACAGTTATGGCCGTCCGAAGAATCGATATCCACAGGGTGCAACATTCACGGTGCAAGGTGCAACATTCGACCAAAAAGCCGAAACATCGCCTTTCGACTTTTAGAAATGGGTGTAGGGATTTGAAATGGAATAGTACCATGGTGCACCACTATCCAGGGAAGGTAAATCGAAGACCAACCACGGTGATCCCATTTTAACGTAAAAATTCACGTGATCGAAAACAGAAGGACAAAAAACTTCAGAGACACGATTGAGGTTCGGATAGCCATTTTTGGGTATGAAACTATCCATTGATGGCTTACAGCTGTTTAAGCTGTAGAACTCACTGAGAGCTTCATTTTGACTGGTTATGGCTCCCGTAACTCTAAACGAGCCAACAGTTATGGCCGTCCGAAGAATTGATATCCACTGGGTGCAACATTCGCGGTGCAAGGTGCAACATTCGTCCAAAAAGCCGAAACAGCGTCGTTCGACTTTTAGAAATGGGTGCAGGGATTTGAAATGGAATAGTACCATGGTGCACCACTCTCTAGGGAAGGTAAATCGAAGACCATCCACGGTGATCCCGTTTTAACGTAAAAATTCACGTGATGGAAAACAGAAGGCCAAAAAACTTCTGAGACCCGATTGAGGTTTGGATAGCCTTTTTTGGGTATGAAACTATCCGTTGATGGCTTACAGCCGTCAAAGCTATAGAACTCACTGAGAGCTTCGTTTTGATTGGTTATGGCTCCCGTAACTCTAAACGAGCCAACAGTTATGGCCGTCCGAAGAATCGATATCCACAGGGTGCAACATTCGCGGTGCAAGGTGCAACATTCGTCCAAAAAGCCGAAACAGTGCCGTTCGTCTTTTAGAAATGGATGCAAGGATTTGAAATGGAATAGTACCACCACTATCCAGGGAAGGTAAATCGAAGACCAGCCACGGTGATCCCGTTTTAACGTAAAAATTCACGTGATGGAAAACAGAAGGACAAAAAATTTCAGAGACACGATTGAGGTTTGGATAGCCTTTTCTGGGTATGAAACTATCCATTGACGTCTTACAGCCGTCAAAGCCGTAAAACTCACTGAGCGCTTCGTTTTGACTGGTTATGGCTCCCGTAACTCTAAACGAGCCAACAGTTATGGCCGTCCGAAGAATCGATATCCTTAGGGTGCAACATTCGCGGTGCAACGTGCAACATTCGTCCAAAAAGTAGAAACAACGCCGTTCGACTTTTAGAAATGGGTGCAGGGATTTGAAATGGAACAGTACCATGGTGCACCACTCTCCAAGGAAGGTAAATCAAAGACCATCCACGGAGATCCCGTTTTAACGAAAAAATTCACGTGATGGAAAACAGAAGGCCAAAAAACTTTAGAGACCCAATTGAGGTTCGGATATCTTTTTTTGGGTATGAAACTATCCATTGACGGCTTACACCCGTCAAAACCGTAAAACTCACTGAGAGCTTCCTCTATTTATGGCTCCCGTAACTCTAAGCGAGCCAACAGTTATGGCCGTCCGAAGAATCGATATCCACAGGGTGCAACATTCGCGGTGCAAGGTGCAACATTCGTCCAAAAAGCCGAAACCGCGCCGTTCGACTTTTAGAAATGGGTGCAGGGATTTGAAATGAACAGTACCATGGTGCACCACTCTCCAGGGAAGGTAAATCGAAGACCATCCACGGTGATCCCGTTTTAACGTAAAAATTCACGTGATGGAAAACAGAAGGCCAAAAAACTTCAGAGACCCGATTGAGGTTCGGATAGCGTTTTTTGGGTATGAAACTATCCATTGACGACTTACAGCCATCAAAGCCGTAGAACTCATTGAGAGCTTCGTTTTGACTAGTTATGGCTCCCGTAACTCTAAACGAGCCAACAGTTATGGCCGTCCGAAGAATCGATATCCACAGGTTGCAACATTCGCGGTGCAAGGTGCAACATTCATCCAAAAAGCCGAAACAGCGCCGTTCGACTTTTAGAAGTGGGTGCAGGGATTTGAAATGGAACAGTACCATGGTGCACCACTCTCCAAGGAAAGTAAATCGAAGACCAGCCACGGTGATCCCGTTTTAACGTAAAAATTCACGTGATGGAAAACAATAGGCCAAAAAACTTCATAGACCCAATTGAGGTTCGGATAGCTTTTTTGGGTATGAAACTATCCATTGACGGCTTACAGCCGTCAAAACCGTAGAACTCACTGAGAGCTTCGTTTTGACTGGTTATGGCTCCCGTAAATCTAAATGAGCCAAAGGTTATGGCCGTCCAAAGAATCGATATCCACAGGGTGCAACATTCGCGGTGCAAGGTGCAACATTCGTCCAAAAAGCCGAAACAGCACCGTTCGACTGTTAGAAATGGGTGCAGGGATTTGAAATGGAACAGTACCATGGTGCACCACTCTCCAGGGAAGGTAAATCGAAGACCATCCACGGTGATCCCATTTTAACGTAAAAATTCACGTGATGGAAAACAGAAGGCCAAAAAACATCAGACACCCGATTGAGGTTCGGATAGCCTTTTTTGGGTATGAAACTATCCATTGATGGCTTACAGCCATCAAAGCTATAGAACTCACTGAGAGCTTCGTTTTGACTGGTTATGGCTCCCGTAAATCTTAACGAGCCAACAGTTATGGCCGTCTGAAGAATCGATATCCACAGGGTGCAACATTCGCGGTGCAAGGTGCAACATTCGTCCAAAAAGCCGAACCAGCGCCGTTCGACTTTTAGAAATGGGTGCAGGGATTTAAAATGGAATAGTACCATGGTGCACCACTATCCAGGGAAGGTAAATCGAAGACCAGCCATGGTGATCCCGTTTTAACGTAAAAATTCACGTAATGGAAAACAGAAGGCAATAAAACTTCAAAGACCCGATTGAGGTTCGGATAGCCTTTTTTGGGTATGAAACTTTCCATTTACGGCTTACAGCCGTCAAAGCCATAGAACTCACTGAGAGCTTCGTTTTGACTAGTTATGGCTCCCGTAACTCTAAACGAGCCAATAGTTATGGTCGTCCGAAGAATCGATATCCACATGGTGCAATATTCGCGGTGCAAGGTGCAACATTTATCCAAAAAGCCGAAACAGCGCCATTCGACTTTTAGAAGTGGGTGCAGGGATTTGAAATTGAACAGTATCATGGTGCACCACTCTCCAGGGAAGGTAAATCGAAGACCATCCACGGTGATCCCGTTTTAACGTAAATATTCACGTGATGGAAAATAGAATGCCAAAAAACATCAGAGACCCTATTGAGGTTCGGATAGCCTTTTTTGGGTATGAATCTATCCATTGATGGCTTATAGTCGTCAAAGCCGTAGAACTCACTGAGAGTATCGTTTTGACTGGTTATGGCTCCCGTAACTCTAAACGAGCCAAGAGTTATGGCCGTCCGAAGAATCGATATCCACAGGGTGCAACATTCGCGGTGCAAGGTGCAACATTCGTCCAAAAAGCCGAAACAGCACCGTTCGACTTTTAGAAATGGGTGCAGGGATTTGAAATGGAACAGTACCATGGTGCACCACTCTCCAGGGAAGGTAAATCAAAGACCATCCACGGTGATCCCGTTTTAACGAAAAAATTCACGTGATGGAAAACAGAAGGCCAAAAAACTTTAGAGACCCAATTGAGGTTCGGATAGCTTTTTTTGGGTATGAAACTATCCATTGACGGCTTACAGCTGTCAAAACCGTAAAACTCACTGAGAGCTTCCTCTATTTATGGCTCCCGTAACTCTAAACGAGCCAACAGTTATGGCCGTCCGAAGAATCGATATCCACAGGGTGCAACATTCGCGGTGCAAGGTGCAACATTCGTCCAAAAAGCCAAAACCGCGCCGTTCGACTTTTAGAAATGGGTGCAGGGATTTGAAATGAACAGTACCATGGTGCACCACTCTCCAGGGAAGGTAAATCGAAGACCATCCACGGTGATCCCGTTTTAACGTAAAAATTCACGTGATGGAAAACAGAAGGCCAAAAAACTTCAGAGACCCGATTGAGGTTCGGATAGCGTTTTTTGGGTATGAAACTATCCATTGACGGCTTACAGCCATCAAAGCCGTAGAACTCACTGAGAGCTTCGTTTTGACTAGTTATGGCTCCCGTAACTCTAAACGAGCCAACAGTTATGGCCGTCCGAAGAATCGATATCCACAGGTTGCAACATTCGCGGTGCAAGGTGCAACATTCATCCAAAAAGCCGAAACAGCGCCGTTCGACTTTTAGAAGTGGGTGCAGGGATTTGAAATGGAACAGTACCATGGTGCACCACTCTCCAAGGAAAGTAAATCGAAGACCAGCCAGGGTGATCCCGTTTTAACGTAAAAATTCACGTGATGGAAAACAGTAGGCCAAAAAACTTCATAGACCCAATTGAGGTTCGGATAGCTTTTTTGGGTATGAAACTATCCATTGACGGCTTACAGCCGTCAAAACCGTAGAAGTCACTGAGAGCTTTGTTTTGACTGGTTATGGCTCCCGTAAATCTAAACGAGCCAACGGTTATGGCCGTCCGAAGAATCGATATCCACAAGGTGCAACATTCGTGGTGCAAGGTGCAACATTCGTCCAAAAAGCCGAAACAGCACCGTTCGACTGTTAGAAATGGGTGCAGGGATTTGAAATGGAACAGTACCATGGTGCACCACTCTCCAGGGAAGGTAAATCGAAGACCATCCATGGTGATCCCATTTTAACGTAAAAATTCACGTGATGGAAAACAGAAGGCCAAAAAACATCAGAGACCCAATTGAGGTTCGGATAGCCTTTTTTGGGTATGAAACTATCCATTGACGGCTTACAGCCGTCAAAGCTGTAGAACTCACTGAGAGCTTCGTTTTGACTGGTTATGGCTCCCGTAACTCTTAACGAGCCAACAGTTATGGCCGTCTGAAGAATCGATATCCACAGGGTGCAACATTCGCGGTGCAAGGTGCAACATTCGTCCAAAAAGCCGAAACAGCGCCGTTCGACTTTTAGAAATGGGTGCAGGGATTTAAAATGGAATAGTACCATGGTGCACCACTATCCAGGGAAGGTAAATCAAAGACCAGCCACGGTGATCCCGTTTTAACGTAAAAATTCACGTAATGGAAAACAGAAGGCAATAAAACTTCAAAGACCCGATTGAGGTTCAGATAGCCTTTTTTGGGTATGAAACATTCCATTTATGGCTTACAGCCGTCAAAGCCATAGAACTCACTGAGAGCTTCGTTTTGACTAGTTATGGCTCCCGTAACTCTAAACGAGCCAATAGTTATGGTCGTCCGAAGAATCGATATCCACATGGTGCAATATTCGCGGTGCAAGGTGCAACATTTATCCAAAAAGCCGAAACAGCGCCGTTCGACTTTTAGAAGTGGGTGCAGGGATTTGAAATTGAACAGTATCATGGTGCACCACTCTCCAGGGAAGGTAAATCGAAGACCATCCACGGTGATCCCGTTTTAACGTAAATATTCACGTGATGGAAAATAGAAGGCCAAAAAACATCAGAGACCCTATTGAGGTTCGGATAGCCTTTTTTGGGTATGAATCTATCCATTGATGGCTTATAGTCGTCAAAGCCGTAGAACTCACTGAGAGCTTTGTTTTGACTGGTTATGGCTCCCGTAAATCTAAACGAGCCAAGAGTTATGGCCGTCCGAAGAATCGATATCCACATGGTGCAACATTCGCGGTGCAAGGTGCAACATTCGTCCAAAAAGCCGAAACAGCACCGTTCGACTTTTAGAAATGGGTGCAGGGATTTGAAATGGAACAGTACCATGGTGCACCACTCTCCAGGGAAGGTAAATCAAAGACCATCCACGGTGATCCCGTTTTAACGAAAAAATTCACGTGATGGAAAACAGAAGGCCAAAAAACTTTAGAGACCCAATTGAGGTTCGGATAGCTTTTTTTGGGTATGAAACTATCCATTGACGGCTTACAGCCATCAAAACCGTAAAAATCACTGAGAGCTTCCTCTGTTTATGGCTCCCGTAACTCTAAACGAGCCAACAGTTATGGCCGTCCGAAGAATCGTTATCCACAGGGTGCAACATTCGCGGTGCAAGGTGCAACATTCGTCCAAAAAGCCGAAACCGCGCCGTTCGACTTTTAGAAATGGGTGCAGGGATTTGAAATGAACAGTACCATGGTGCACCACTCTCCAGGGAAGGTAAATCGAAGACCATCCACGGTGATCCCGTTTTAACGTAAAAATTCACGTGATGGAAAACAGAAGGCCAAAAAACTTCAGAGACCCGATTGAGGTTCGGATAGCGTTTTTTGGGTATGAAACTATCCATTGACGACTTACAACCATCAAAGCCGTAGAACTCACTGAGAGCTTCGTTTTGACTAGTTATGGCTCCCGTAACTCTAAACGAGCCAACAGTTATGGCCGTCCGAAGAATCGATATCCACAGGTTGCAACATTCGCAGTGCAAGGTGCAACATTCATCCAAAAAGCCGAAACAGCGCCGTTCGACTTTTAGAAGTGGGTGCAGGGATTTGAAATGGAACAGTACCATGGTGCACCACTCTCCAAGGAAAGTAAATCGAAGACCAGCCACGGTGATCCCGTTTTAACGTAAAAATTCACGTGATGGAAAACAGTAGGCCAAAAAACTTCATAGACCCAATTGAGGTTCGGATAGCTTTTTTGGGTATGAAACTATCCATTGACGGCTTACAGCCGTCAAAACCGTAGAACTCACTGAGAGCTTCGTTTTGACTGGTTATGGCTCCTGTAAATCTAAACGAGCCAACGGTTATGGCCGTCCGAAGAATCGATATCCACAGGGTGCAACATTCGCGGTGCAAGGTGCAACATTCGTCCAAAAAGCCGAAACAGCACCGTTCGACCGTTAGAAATGGGTGCAGGGATTTGAAATGGAACAGTACCATGGTGCACCACTCTCCAGGGAAGGTAAATCGAAGACCATCCACGGTGATCCCATTTTAACGTAAAAATTCACATGATGGAAAACAGAAGGCCAAAAAACATCAAAGACCCGATTGAGGTTCAGATAGCCTTTTTTGGGTATGAAACTATCCATTGACGGCTTACAGCTGTCAAAGCTGTAGAACTCACTGAGAGCTTCGTTTTGACTGGTTATGGCTCCCGTAACTCTAAACGAGCCAACAGTTATGGCCGTCCGAAGAATCGATATTTACAGGGTGCAACATTCGCGGTGCAAGGTGCAACATTCGTCCAAAAAGCCGAAACAGTGCCCTTCGACTTTTAGAAATGGGTGCAGGGATTTGAAATGTATTAGTACCATGGTGCACCACTCTCCAGGGAAGGTAAATCGAAGACCATCCACGTTGATCCCGTTTTAACGTAAAAATTCACGTGATGGAAAACAGAAGGCCAAAAAAATTCAAAGACCCGATTGAGGTTCAGATAGCCTTTTTTGGGTATGAAACTAATCATTGACGGCTTACAGCCATCAAAGCTGTAGAACTCACTGAGAGCTTCGTTCTGACTGGTTATGGCTCCCATAAATCTAAACGAGCCAACAGTTATGGCCGTCCAAAGAATCGATATCCACAGGGAGCAACATTCGCGGTGCAAGGTGCAACATTCGTCCAAAAAGCCGAAACAGCGCAGTTCGACTTTTAGAAATGGGTGCAGGGATTTGAAATGGAATAGTACCATGGTGCACCACTATCTAGGGAAGGTAAATCGAAGACCTGCCACGGTGATCCCGTTTTAACGTAAAAATTCACGTTATGGAAAACAGAAGGCGAAAAAACTTCAGAGACCCGATTGAGGTTCGGATAGCCTTTTTTGGGTATGAAACTATCCATTGACGGCTTACAGCCGTCAAAACCGTAGAACTCACTTAGAGCTTCGTTTTGACTGGTTATGGCTCCCATAACTCTAAACGAGCCAATAGTTATGGCCGTCCGAAGAATCGATATCCACAGGGTGCAACATTCGCGGTGCAAGGTGCAACATTCGTCCAAAAAGCCAAGACAGCGCCGTTCGACTTTTAGAAGTGGGTGCAGGGATTTGAAATGGAATAGTACCATGAAGCACCACTCTCCAGGGAAGGTAAATCGAAGACCAGCCACGGTGATCCCGTTTTAAAGTAAAAATTCACGTGATGGAAAACAGACGGCCAAAAAACTTCAGAGACCCGATTGAGGTTCGGATAGCCTTTTTTGGGTATGAAACTATCCATTGATGGCTTACATCCGTCAAAGCTGTAGAACTCACTGAGAGCTTCGTTTTGATTGGTTATGGCTCCCGTAACTCTAAACGAGCCAACAGTTATGGCCGTCCGAGGATTCGATATCCATAGGGTGCAACATTCGCGGTGCAAGGTGCAACGTTCGTCCAAAAAGCCCAAACAGCGCCGTTCGACTTTTAGAGTGGGTGCAGGAATTTGAAATAGAACAGTACCATGATGCACCACTCTCCAGGGAAGGTAAATCGAAGACCAGCCACGGTGATCCTGTTTTAACGTCAAAATTCACGTGATGGAAAAAATAAGGCCAAAAAACTTCAGAGACCCGATTGAAGTTCGGATAGCCTTTTTTGGGTATGAAACTATCCATTGACGGCTTACAGCCGTCAAAGATGTAGAACTCACTGAGAGCTTCGTTTTGACTGGTTATGGCTCCCGTAACTCTAAACGAGCCAACAGTTATGGCCGTCCGAAGAATCGATATCTATAGGGTGCAACATTCGCGGTGCAAGGTGCAACATTCGTCCAAAAAGCCGAAACAACACCGTTCGACTTTTATAAATGGGTGCAGGGATTTTAAATGGAATAGTACCATGGTGCACCACTATCCAGGGAAGGTAAATCGAAGACCAGCCACGGTGATCCCGTTTTAACGTAAAAATTCACGTGATGGAAAACAGAAGGCCAAAAACTTCATAGACCCGATTGAGGTTCGGATAGCCTTTTTTGGGTATGAAACAATCCATTGACGGCTTACAGCCGTCAAAGCCGTAGAACTCACTGAGTGCTTCGTTTTGACTGGTTATGGCTCCTGTTACTCTAAACGAGCGAACAGTTATGGCCATCCGAAGAATCGTTATCCACAGGGTGCAACATACGCGGTGCAAGGTGCAACGTTCGTCCAAAAAGCAGAAACAGCGCCGTTCGACTTTTAGAAGTGGGTGCAGGGATTTTAAATGGAACAGTACCATGGTGCACCACTCTCAAGGGAAGGTAAATCGAAGACCATCCACGGTGATCCCGTTTTAACGTAAAAATTCACGTGATGGAAAACAGAAGGCCAAAAAACTTCAGAGACCCAATTGAGGTTCGGATAGCTTTTTTGGGTATGAAACTATCCATTGATAACTTACAGCCGTCAAAGCTGTAGAACTCACTGAGAGCTTCGTTTTGACTGGTTATGGCTCCCGTAACTCTAAACGAGCCAACAGTTATGGCCGTCCGAAGAATCGATATCTACAGGGTGCAACATTCGCGGTGCAAGGTGCAACATTCGTCCAAAAAGCCAAAACAGCGCCGTTCGACTTATAGAAATGGGTGTAGGGATTTGAAATGTATTAGTACCATGGTGCACCATTCTCCAGGGAAGGTAAATCGAAGACCATCCACGTTGATCCCGTTTTAACGTAAAAATTCACGTGATGGAAAACAGAAGGCCAAAAAAATTCAAAGACCCGATTGAGGTTCAGATAGCCTTTTTTGGGTATGAAACTATCCATTGATGGCTTACAGCCCTCAAAGCTGTAGAACTCACTGATAGCTTCGTTTTGACTGGTTATGGCTCCCATAAATCTAAACGAGCCAACAGTTATGGCCGTCCAAAGAATCGATATCCACAGGGAGCAACATTCGCGGTGCAAGGTGCAACATTCGTCCAAAAAGACGAAACAGCGCCGTTCGACTTTTAGAAATGGGTGCAGGGATTTGAAATGGAATAGTACCATGGTGCACCACTATCTAGGGAAGGTAAATCGAAGACCTGCCACGGTGATCCCGTTTTAACGTAAAAATTCACGTGATGGAAAACAGAAGGCGAAAAAACTTCAGAGACCCGATTGAGGTTCGGATAGCCTTTTTTGGGTATGAAACTATCCATTGATGGCTTACAGCCGTAAAAACCGTAGAACTCACTGAGAGCTTCGTTTTGACTGGTTATGGCTCCCGTAATTCTAAACGAGCCAATAGTTATGGCCATCCGAAGAATCGATATCCACAGGGTGCAACATTCGCGGTGCAAGGTGCAACATTCGTCCAAAAAGCCAAGACAGCGCCGTTTGACTTTTAGAAGTGGGTGCAGGGATTTGAAATGGAATAGTACCATGAAGCACCACTCTCCAGGGAAGGTAAATCGAAGACCAGCCATGGTGATCCCGTTTTAAAGTAAAAATTCACGTGATGGAAAACAGAAGGCCAAAAAACTTCAGAGACCCGATTGAGGTTCGGATAGCCTTTTTTGGGTATGAAACTATCCATTGATGGCTTACAACCGTCAAAGCTGTAGAACTCACTGAGAGCTTCATTTTGATTGGTTATGGCTCCCATAACTCTAAACGAGCCAACAGTTATGGCCGTCCGAGGAATCGATATCCACAGGGTGCAACATTCGCGGTGCAAGGTGCAACGTTCGTCCAAAAAGCCGAAACAGCGCCGTTCGACTTTTAGAGTGGGTGCAGGAATTTGAAATAGAACAGTACCATGGTGCACCACTCTCCAGGGAAGGTAAATCGAAGACCAGTCACGGTGATCCTGTTTTAACGTCAAAATTCACGTGATGGAAAAAATAAGGCCAAAAAACTTTAGAGACCCGATTGAGGTTCGGATAGCCTTTTTTGGGTATGAAACTATCCATTGACGGCTTACAGCCGTCAAAGCTGTAGAACTCAATGAGAGCTTCGTTTTGACTGGTTACGGCTCCCGTAACTCTAAACGAGCCAACAGTTATGGCCGTCCGAAGAATCGATATCTATAGGGTGCAACATTCGCGGTGCAAGGTGCAACATTCGTCCAAAAAGCCGAAACAACACCGTTCGACTATTATAAATGGGTGCAGGGATTTTAAATGGAATAGTACCATGGTGCACCACTATCCAAGGAAGGTAAATCGAAGACCAACCACGGTGATCCCGTTTTAACGTAAAAAATCACGTGATGGAAAACAGAAGGCCAAAAACTTCATAGACCCGATTGAGGTTCGGATAGCGTTTTTTGGGTATGAAACAATCCATTGACGGCTTACAGCCGTCAAAGCCGTAGAACTCACTGAGTGCTTCGTTTTGACTGGTTATGGCTCCCGTTACTCTAAACGAGCGAACAGTTATGGCCATCCGAAGAATCGATATCCACAGGGTGCAACATTCGCGGTGCAAGGTGCAACGTTCGTCCAAAAAGCAGAAACAGCGCCGTTCGACTTTAGAAGTGGGTGCAGGGATTTTAAATGGAACAGTACCATGGTGCACCGCTCTCAAGGGAAGGTAAATCGAAGACCATCCACGGTGATCCCGTTTTAACGTAAAAATTCACGTGATGGAAAACAGAAGGCCAAAAAACTTCAAAGACCCAATTGAGGTTCGGATAGCTTTTTTTGGGTATGAAACTATCCATTGATGACTTACAGCCATCAAAGCTGTAGAACTCACTGAGAGCTTCGTTTTGACTGGTTATGGCTCCCGTAACTCTAAACGAGCCAACAGTTATGGCCGTCCGAAGAATCGATATCTACAGGGTGCAACATTCGCGGTGCAAGGTGCAACATTCGTCCAAAAAGCCAAAACAGCAAACAGCGCCGTTCGACTTTTAGAAATGGGTGCAGGGATTTGAAATGTATTATTACCATGGTGCACCATTCTCCAGGGAAGGTAAATCGAAGACCATCCACGTTGATCCCGTTTTAACGTAAAAATTCACGTGATGGAAAACAGAAGGCCAAAAAAATTCAAAGACCCGATTGAGGTTCAGATAGCCTTTTTTGGGTATGAAACTATCCATTGACGGCTTACAGCCCTCAAAGCTGTAGAACTCACTGATAGCTTCGTTTTGACTGGTTATGGCTCCCATAAATCTAAACGAGCCAACAGTTATGGCCGTCCAAAGAATCGATATCCACAGGGAGCAACATTCGCGGTGCAAGGTGCAACATTCGTCCAAAAAGCCGAAACAGCACCGTTCGACTTTTAGAAATGGGTGCAGGGATTTGAAATGGAATAGTACCATGGTGCACCACTATCTAGGGAAGGTAAATCGAAGACCTGCCACGGTGATCCCGTTTTAACGTAAAAATTCACGTGATGGAAAACAGAAGGCGAAAAAACATCAGAGACCCGATTGAGGTTCGGATAGCCTTTTTTGGGTATGAAACTATCCATTGATGGCTTACAGCCGTAAAAACCGTAGAACTCACTGAGAGCTTCGTTTTGACTGGTTATGGCTCCCGTAATTCTAATCGAGCCAACAGTTATGGCCGTTCGAAGAATCGATATCCACAGGGTGCAACATTCGCGGTGCAAGGTGCAACATTCGTCCAAAAAGCCAAGACAGCGTCGTTCGACTTTTAGAAGTGGGTGCAGGGATTTGAAATGGAATAGTACCATGAAGCACCACTCTCCAGGGAAGGTAAATCGAAGACCAGTCACGGTGATCCCGTTTTAAAGTAAAAATTCACGTGATGGAAAACAGAAGGCCAAAAAACTTCAGAGACCCGATTGAGGTTCGGATAGCCTTTTTTGGGTATGAAACTATCCATTGATGGCTTACAGTCGTCAAAGCTGTAGAACTCACTGAGAGCTTCGTTTAGACTGGTTATGGCTCCCGTAACTCTAAACGAGCCAACAATTATGGCCGTCCGAGGAATCGATATCCACAGGGTGCAACATTCGCGGTGCAAGGTGCAACGTTCGTCCAAAAAGCCGAAACAGCGCCGTTCGACTTTTAGAAGTGGGTGCAGGAATTTGAAATAGAACAGTACCATGGTGAACCACTCTCCAGGGAAGGTAAATCGAAGACCAGCCACGGTGATCCTGTTTTAACGTCAAAATTCACGTGATGGAAAAAACAAGGCCAAAAAACTTCAGAGACCCGATTGAGGTTCGGATAGCCTTTTTTGGGTATGAAACTATCCATTGACGGCTTACAGCCGTCAAAGCTGTAGAACTCACTGAGAGCTTCATTTTGACTGGTTATGGCTCCCGTAACTCTAAACGAGCCAACAGTTATGGCCGTCCGAAGAATCGATATCTATAGGGTGCAACATTCGCGGTGCAAGGTGCAACATTCGTCCAAAAAGCCGAAACAACACCGTTCGACTTTTATAAATGGGTGCAGGGATTTTAAATGGAATAGTACCATGGTGCACCACTATCCAGGGAAGGTAAATCGAAGACCATCCACGGTGATCCCGTTTTAACGTAAAAATTCACGTGATGGAAAACAGAAGGTGAAAAAACTTCAGAGACCCGATTGAGGTTCGGATAGCCTTTTTTGGGTATGAAACTATCCATTGACGGCTTACAGCCGTCATAACCGTAGAACTCAGTGAGAGCGTCATTTTGACTGGTTATGGCTCACATAACTCTAAACGAGCCAATAGTTATGGCCGTCCGAAGAATCGATATCCACAGGGTGCAACATTCGCGGTGCAAGGTGCAACATTCGTCCAAAAAGCCAAAACAACACCGTTCGACTTTTAGAAATAGGTGCAGGGATTTGAAATGGAACAGTATCATGGTGCACCACTCTCCAGGGAAGCTAAATCGAAGACCATCCACGATGATCCTGTTTTAACGTAAAAATTCACGTGATGGAAAACAGAAGGCCAAAAAACTTCAAAGACCCGATTGATGTTCGGATAGCCTTTTTTATGTATGAAACTATCCATTGACGGCTTACAGCCATCAAAGCTGTAGAACTCACCGATAGTTTTGTTTTGACTGGTTATGGCTCCCGTAACTCTAAACGAGCCAATAGTTATGGTCATCCGAAGAATCGATATCCACAGGGTTCAACATTCGCGCTGCAAGGTGCAACATTCGACCAAAAAGCCGAAACAGCGCCGTTCGTCTTTTAGAAATGGGTGCAGGGATTTGAAATAAAATAGTACCATGGTGCACCACTATCCAGGGAAGGTAAATCAAAGACCAGCCACGGTGATCCCGTTTTAACGTAAAAATTCACGTGATGGAAAACAGAAAGCCAAAAAACTTCAGAGACCCGATTGTGGTTCGGTTAGCCTTTTTTGGGTATGAAACTATCCATTGACGGCTTACAGGCATCATATCCGTAGAACTCATTGAGAACTTTGTTTTGACTGGCTATGGCTCCCGTAACTCTAAACGAGCCAACAGTTATGGCCGTCCGAAGAATCGATATCCACAGGGTGCAACATTCGCAGTGCAAGGTACAACATTCATCCAAAAAGCCGAAACAGCTCCGTTCGACTTTTAGAAGTGGGTGCAGGGATTTGAAATGGAACAGTACCATGGTGCACCACTCTCCAGGGAAGGTGAATCGAAGACCATCCACAGTGATCCCGTTTTAACGTAAAAATTCACGTGATGGAAAACAGAAGGCCAAAAAACATCAAAGACCCGATTGAGGTTCGGAAAGCCTTTTTTGGGTATGAAACTATCCATTGACGGCTTACAGCCGTCAAAGCCATAGAACTCACTGAGAGCTTCGTTTTGACTGGTTATGGCTCCCGTAACTCTAAACGAGCCAAGAGTTATGGCCGTCCGAAGAATCGATATCCACAGGGTGCAACATTCGCAGTGCAAGGTGCTACATTCGTCCAAAAAGCCGAAACAGCGCCGTTCGACTTTTAGAAGTGGGTGCAGGGATTTGAAATGGAACAGTATCATGGTGCACCACTCTCCAGGGAAGGTAAATCGAAGACCAGCCACGGTGATCCCGTTTTAACGTAAAAATTCACGTGATGGAAAACAGAAGGCCAAAAAACATCAGAGACCCGATTGAGGTTCGGATAGCCTTTTTTGGGTATGAAACTATCCATTGATGGCTTACAGCCGTAAAAACCGTAGAACTCACTGAGAGCTTCGTTTTGACTGGTTATGGCTCCCGTAATTCTAATCGAGCCAACAGTTATGGCCGTTCGAAGAATCGATATCCACAGGGTGCAACATTCGCGGTGCAAGGTGCAACATTCGTCCAAAAAGCCAAGACAGCGTCGTTCGACTTTTAGAAGTGGGTGCAGGGATTTGAAATGGAATAGTACCATGAAGCACCACTCTCCAGGGAAGGTAAATCGAAGACCAGCCACGGTGATCCCGTTTTAAAGTAAAAATTCACGTGATGGAAAACAGAAGGCCAAAAAACTTCAGAGACCCGATTGAGGTTCGGATAGCCTTTTTTGGGTATGAAACTATCCATTGATGGCTTACAGCCGTCAAAGCTGTAGAACTCACTGAGAGCTTCGTTTAGACTGGTTATGGCTCCCGTAACTCTAAACGAGCCAACAGTTATGGCCGTCCGAGGAATCGATATCCACAGGGTGCAACATTCGCGGTGCAAGGTGCAACGTTCGTCCAAAAAGCCGAAACAGCGCCGTTCGACTTTTAGAAGTGGGTGTAGGAATTCGAAATAGAACAGTACCATGGTGAACCACTCTCCAGGGAAGGTAAATCGAAGACCAGCCACGGTGATCCTGTTTTAACGTCAAAATTCACGTGATGGAAAAAACAAGGCCAAAAAACTTCAGAGACCCGATTGAGGTTCGGATAGCCTTTTTTGGGTATGAAACTATCCATTGACGGCTTACAGCCGTCAAAGCTGTAGAACTCACTGAGAGCTTCATTTTGACTGGTTATGGCTCCCGTAACTCTAAACGAGCCAACAGTTATGGCCGTCCGAAGAATCGATATCTATAGGGTGCAACATTCGCGGTGCAAGGTGCAACATTCGTCCAAAAAGCCGAAACAACACCGTTCGACTTTTATAAATGGGTGCAGGGATTTTAAATGGAATAGTACCATGGTGCACCACTATCCAGGGAAGGTAAATCGAAGACCATCCACGGTGATCCCGTTTTAACGTAAAAATTCACATGATGGAAAACAGAAGGTGAAAAAACTTCAGAGACCCGATTGAGGTTCGGATAGCCTTTTTTGGGTATGAAACTATCCATTGACGGCTTACAGCCGTCATAACCGTAGAACTCAGTGAGAGCGTCATTTTGACTGGTTATGGCTCACATAACTCTAAACGAGCCAATAGTTATGGCCGTCCGAAGAATCGATATCCACAGGGTGCAACATTCGTGGTGCAAGGTGCAACTTTCGTCCAAAAAGCCAAAACAGCACCGTTCGACTTTTAGAAATAGGTGCAGGGATTTGAAATGGAACAGTATCATGGTGCACCACTCTCCAGGGAAGCTAAATCGAAGACCATCCACGATGATCCTGTTTTAACGTAAAAATTCACGTGATGGAAAACAGAAGGCCAAAAAACTTCAAAGACCCGATTGATGTTCGGATAGCCTTTTTTGGGTATGAAACTATCCATTGACGGCTTACAGCCATCAAAGCTGTAGAACTCACCGATAGTTTTGTTTTGACTGGTTATGGCTCCCGTAACTCTAAACGAGCCAATAGTTATGGTCATCCGAAGAATCGATATCCACAGGGTTCAACATTCGCGCTGCAAGGTGCAACATTCGACCAAAAAGCCGAAACAGCGCCGTTCGTCTTTTAGAAATGGGTGCAGGGATTTGAAATAAAATAGTACCATGGTGCACCACTATCCAGGGAAGGTAAATCAAAGACCAGCCACGGTGATCCCGTTTTAACGTAAAAATTCACGTGATGGAAAACAGAAGGCCAAAAAACTTCAGAGACCCGATTGTGGTTCGGTTAGCCTTTTTTGGGTATGAAACTATCCATTGACGGCTTACAGGCATCATATCCGTAGAACTCATTGAGAACTTTGTTTTGACTGGCTATGGCTCCCGTAACTCTAAACGAGCCAACAGTTATGGCCGTCCGAAGAATCGATATCCACAGGGTGCAACATTCGCAGTGCAAGGTACAACATTCATCCAAAAAGCCGAAACAGCGCCGTTCGACTTTTAGAAGTGGGTGCAGGGATTTGAAATGGAACAGTACCATGGTGCACCACTCTCCAGGGAAGGTGAATCGAAGACCATCCACAGTGATCCCGTTTTAACGTAAAAATTCACGTGATGGAAAACAGAAGGCCAAAAAACATCAAAGACCCGATTGAGGTTTGGAAAGCCTTTTTTGGGTATGAAACTATCCATTGACGGCTTACAGCCGTCAAAGCCATAGAACTCACTGAGAGCTTCGTTTTGACTGGTTATGGCTCCCGTAACTCTAAACGAGCCAAGAGTTATGGCCGTCCGAAGAATCGATATCCACAGGGTGCAACATTCGCAGTGCAAGGTGCTACATTCGTCCAAAAAGCCGAAACAGCGCCGTTCGATTTTTAGAAGTGGGTGCAGGGATTTGAAATGGAACAGTATCATGGTGCACCACTCTCCAGGGAAGGTAAATCGAAGACCAGCCACGGTGATCCCGTTTTAACGTAAAAATTCACGTGATGGAAAACAGAAGGCCAAAAAACATCAGAGACCCGATTGAGGTTCGAATAGCCTTTTTTGGGTATGAAACTATCTATTGACAGCTTACAGCCGTCAAAGCCGTAGAACTCACTGAGTGCTTCGTTTGGACTGGTTATGGATCCCGTAACTATAAACGAGCCAACAGTTATGGCCGTCCGTAGAATCAATATCCACAGGGTGCAACATTCGCGGTGCAAGGTGCAACATTCGTCCAAAAATCCGAAACAACGCCGTTCGACTTTTAGAAATGGGTGCAGGGAATTGAAATGGAACAGTACCATGGTGCACCACTATCCAGGGAAGGTAAATCGAAGACCAGCCACGGTGATCCCGTTTTAACGTAAAAATTCACGTGATGGAAAACAGAAGGCCAAAAAACATCAGAGACCCGATTGAGGTTCGGATAGCCTTTTTTGGGTATGAAACTATCCATTGATGGCTTACATGCGTCAAAACCGTAGAACTAACTGAGTGCTTCGTTTGGACTGTTTATGGCTCCCGTAACTATAAACGAGCCAATAATTATGGCCGTCCGAAGAATCGATATCTATAGGGTGCAACATTCACGGTGCAAGGTGCAACATTCGTCCAAAAAGCCGAAACAACACCGTTCGACTTTTATAAATGGGTGCAGGGAATTGAAATTGAACAGTACCATGGTGCACCACTATCCAGGGAAGGTAAATCGAAGACCAGCCACGGTGATCCCGTTTTAATGTAAAAATTCACGTGATGGAAAACAGAAGGCCTAAAAACATCAAAGACCCGATTGAGGTTCGGATAGCCTTTTTTGGGTATGAAACTATCCATTGATGGCTTACATGCGTCAAAACGGTAGAACTCACTGAGTGCTTCGTTTGGACTGGTTATGGCTCCCGTAACTATAAACGAGCCAACAGTTATGGCCGTCCGAAGAATCGATATCTATAGGGTGCAACATTCGCGGTGCAAGGTGCAACGTTCGTCCAAAAAGCCGAAACAGCACCGTTCGACTTTTAGAAATGGGTGCAGGGATTTGAAATAGAATAGTACCATAGTGCACCACTATCCAGGGAAGGTAAATCGAAGACCAGCCACGGTAATCCCGTTTTAACGTAAAAATTCACGTGATGGAAAACAGAAGACCAAAAAACTACAGAGACCCGATTAAGGTTCGGATAGCTTTTTTGGGTATGAAACTATCCATTGACGGCTTATAGCCATCAAAGCCGTAGAACTCACTTAGATCTTCTTTTGGACTGGTTATGGCTCCCGTAACTCTAAACGAGCCAATAGTTATGGCCGTCTGAAGAATCGATATCCACCTGGTGCAACATTCGCGGTGCAAGGTGCAACATTCATCCAAAAAGCCGAAACAGCGCCGTTCGACTTTTAGAAATGGGTGCAGGGATTTGAAATGGAACAGTACCATGGTGCACCACTCTCCAGAGAAGGTAAATCGAAGACCATCCACGGTGATCCCGTTTTAACGTAAAAATTCACGTGATGGAAAACGGAAGGCCAAAAAACATCAGAGACCCGATTGAGGTTTGGATAGCCTTTTTTGGGTATGAAACTATCCATTGATGGCTTACAGCCGTCAAAGCCATAGAACTCACTAAGAGCTTCGTTTTGACTGGTTATGCCTCCCGTAACTCTTAACGACCAAGAGTTATGGCCGTCCGAAGAATCGATATCCACAGGGTGCAACATTCGCGGTGCAAGGTGCAACATTCGTCCAAAAAGCCGAAACAGCGCCTTTCGACTTTTAGAAATGGGTGCAGGGATTTGAAATGGAACAGTACCATGTTGCACCACTCTCCAGGGAAGGTAAATCGAAGACCATCCACGGTGATCCCGTTTTAACGTAAAAATTCACGTGATGGAAAACAGAAGGCCAAAAAACTTCAGAGACCCAATTAAGGTTCGGATAGCTTTTTTAGGGTATGAAACTATCCATTGACGGCTTACTGCCGTCAAAACTGTAGAACTCACTGAGAGCTTCGTTTTCACTGGTTATGGCTCCCGTAACTCTAAACGAGCCAACAGTTATGGCCGTCCAAAGAGTCGATATCCACAAGTTGCAACATTCGCGGTGCAAGGTGCAACATTCGTCCAAAAAGCCGAAACATCGCCGTTCTACTTTTAGAAATGGGTGCAGGGATTTGAAATGGAACAGTACCATGGTGCACCACTGTCCAGAGAAGGTAAATCGAAGACCATCCACGGTGATCCCGTTTTAACGTAAAAATTCACGTGATGGAAAACAAAAGGCCAAAAATATTCAGAGACCCAATTGAGGCTCGGATAGCTTTTTTTGGGTATGAAACTATCCATTGACGGCTTACTACCATCAAAGCTGTAGACCTCACTAAGAGCTTCGTTTTGACTTGTTATGGCTCCCGTAACTCTAAAGGAGCCAACAGTTATGGCCGTCCGAAGAATCGATATCTACAGGGTGCAACATTCGCGGTGCAAGGTGCAACATTCGTCCAAAAAGGCGAAACAACACCGTTCGGCTTTTAGAAATTGGTGCAGGGATTTGAAATGGAATAGTACCATGGTGCACCACTCTCCAGGGAAGGTAAATCGAAGACCATCCACGGTGATCCCGTTTTAACGGAAAAATTCACGTGATGGAAAATAGAAGGCCAAAAAAATTCAAAGACCCGATTGAGGTTCGGAGAGCCTTTTTTGGGTATGAAACTATCCATTGATGGCTTACAGTCGTCAAAGCTGTAGAACTCACTAAGAGCTTTGTTTTGACTGGTTATGGCTCCCGTAACTCTAAACGAGCCAACAGTTATGGCCGTCCGAAGAATTGATATCCATAGGGTGCAACATTCACGGTGCAAGGTGCAACATTCGTCCAAAAAGCCGAAACAGCGCCGTTCGACTTTTAGAAATGGGTGCAGTGATTTGAAATGGAACAGTACCATGGTGCACCACTATCCAGGGAAGGTAAATCGAAGACCAGCCACGGTGATCCCGTTTTAACGTAAAAATTCACGTAATGGAAACAGAAGGCGAAAAAACTTCAGAGACCCGATTGAGATTCGGATATCCTTTTTTGGGTATGAAACTATCCATTGAAGGATTACAGCCGTCAAAACCGTAGAACTCACCGAGGGCTTCGTTTTGACTGGATATGGCTCCCGTAACTCTAAATGAGCCAACAGTTATGGCAGTCCGAAGAATCGATATCTACAGGGTGCAACATTCGCGGTGCAAGGTACAACATTCGTCCAAAAAGCCGATACAGCGCCGTTCGACTTTTAGAAATGGGTGCAGGGATTTGAAATGGAACAGTACCATGGTGCACCACTCTCCAGCGAAGGTAAATCGAAGACCATCCACAGTGATCCCGTTTTGACGTAAAAATTCACGTGATGGAAAACAGAAGGCCAAAAAACTTCAGAGACCCGATTGAGGTTCGGATAGCCTTTTTTGGGTATGAAACTATCCATTGACGGCTTACAGCCGTCAAAGCCGTAGACCTCACTGAGAGCTTCATTTTGACTGGTTATGGCTCCCGTAACTCTAAACGAACCAACAGTTATGGCCGTCCGAAGAATCGATATCCAAAGGGTGCAACATTCGCGGTGCAAGGTGCAACATTCGTCCAAAAAGCCGAAACAGCGCCGTTCGACTTTTAGAAGTGGGTGCAGGGATTTGAAATGGAACAGTACCATGGTGCACCACTCTCCAGGGAAGTTAAATCAAAGACCATCCACGGTGATCCCGTTTTAACGTAAAAATTCACGTGATGGAAAACAGAAGGCCAAAAATCTTCAGAGACCCAATTGAGGCTCGGATAGCCTTTTTTGGGTATGAAACTATCAATTGATGGCTTACAGCCATCAAAGCCGTAGAACTCACTGAGAGCTTCGTTTTGACTGGTTATGCCTCCCGTAACTCTTAACGACCAAGAGTTATGGCCGTCCGAAGAATCGATATCCACAGGGTGCAACATTCGCGGTGCAAGGTGCAACATTCGTCCAAAAACTGAAACCGTGCCGTTCGACTTTTAGAAATGGGTGCAGGGATTTGAAATGGAACAGTACCATGGTGCACCACTCTCCAGGGAAGCTAAATCGAAGACTATCCACGGTGATCCCGTTTTAACGTAAAAATTCACGTGATGGAAAATAGAAGGCCAAAAAACTTCAGAAACCCAATTGAGGTTCGAATAGCTTTTTTTGGGTATGAAACTATCCATTGACGGCTTACAGCCGTCAAAACCGTAGAAATCACTAAGAGCTTCGTTTTGACTGGTTATGGCTCCCGTAACTCTAAACGAGCCAACAGTTATGGCCGTTCGAAGAGTCGATATCCATAGGGTGCAACATTCGCGGTGCAAGGTGCAACATTCGTCCAAAAAGCCTAAACAGCGCCGTTCGACTTTTAGAAATGGGTGCAGGTATTTGAAATGGAATAGTACCATGGTGCACCACTATCCAGGGAAGGTAAATCGAAGACCAGCCACGGTGATCCCGTTTTAACGTAAAAATTCACGTGATGGAAAACAGAAGGCCAAAAAACATCAGAGATCCGATTAAGGCTCGGATAAACTTTTTTGGGTATGAAACTATCCATTGACGGCTCAAAGCCGTCAAAGCTATAGAACTCACTGAGAGCTTCGTTTTGACTGGTTATGGCTCCTGTAACTCTAAACGAGCCAACAGTTATGGCCGTCCGAAGAATCGATTTCTACAGGGTGCAACATTCGTGGTGCAAGGTGCAACATTCGTCCAAAAAGCCGAAACAGTGCCGTTCGAATTTTAGAAATGGGTGCAGGGATTTGAAATGGAATAGTACCATGGTGCACCACTCTCTAGGGAAGTTAAATCGAAGACCATCCACGGTGATCCCGTTTTAACGGAAAAATTCACGTGATGGAAAATAAAAGGCCAAAAAAACTCAAAGACCCGATTGAGGTTCGGATAGCCTTTTTGGGTATGAAACTATCCATTGATGTCTTTCAGCCGTCGAAGTTGTAGAACTCACTGAGAGCTTCGTTTTGACTGGTTATGGCTCCCGTAACTCTAAACGAGCCAATAGTTATGGCCGTCCGAAGAATCGATATCCACAGGGTGCCACATTCGCGGTGCAAGGTGCAACATTCGTCCAAAAAGCCGAAACAGCGCCGTTCGACTTTTAGAAATGAGTGCAGAGGTTTGAAATGGAATAGTACCATGGTGCACCACTATCCAGGGAAGGTAAATCGAAGACCAGCCACCGTGATCCCGTTTTAACGTAAAAATTCACGTGATGTAAAACAGAAGGTGAAAAAACTTCAGAGACCCGATTGATGTTCGGATAGCCTTTTTGGGTATGAAACTATCCATTGATGGCTTATAGCCATCAAAGCCGTAGAACTCACTGAGAGCTTCGTTTTGACTGGTTATGGCTCCCGTAACCCTAAACGAGCCAATAGTTATGGCCGTCCGAAGAATCGATATCCAAAGGGTGCAACATTCGCGGTGAAAGGTGCAACATTCGTCCCAAAAGCCGAAACAGCGCCGTTCGACTTTTAGAAGTGGGTGCAGGGATTTGAAATGGAACAGTACCATGGTCTACCACTCTCCAGGGAAGGTAAATCGAAGACCATCCACGGTGATCCCGTTTTAACGTAAAAATTCAGGTGATGGAAAACAGAAGGCCAAAAAACATCAGAGACCCGATTGAGGTTCGGATAGCCTTTTTGGGTATGAAACTATCCATTGATGGCTTACAGCCGTCAAAGCCGTAGAACTCACTGAGAGCTTCATTTTGACTAGTTATGGCTCCCGTAACTCTAAACGAGCCAAGAGTTATGGCCGTCCGAAGAATCGATATCCACAGGGTGCAACATTCGCGGTGCAATGTGCAACATTCGTCCAAAAAGCCGAAACAACGCCGTTCGACTTTTAGAAATGGGTGCAGGGATTTGAAATGGAACAGTACCATAGTGCACCACTCTCCAGGGAAGGTAAATCGAAGACCATCCACGGTGATCCCGTTTTAACGTAAAAATTTACGTGATGGAAAACAGAAGGCCAAAAAACTTCAAAGACCCAATTGAGGTTGGGATAGCTTTTTTTGGGTATGAAACTATCCATTGACGGCTTACAGCCATCAAAACCGTAGAACTCACTGAGAGCTTCGTTTTGACTGGTTATGTCTCCCGTAACTCTAAACGACCCAACAGTTATGGCCGTCCGAAGAGTCGATATCCATAGGGTGCAACATTAGCGGTGCAAGGTGCAACATTCGTCCAAAAAGCCGAAACAGCGCCGTTCGACTTTTAGAAATGGGTGCAGGGATTTGAAATGGAACAGTACCATGGTGCACCACTCTCCAGGGAAGGTAAATCGAAGACCATCCACGGTGATCCCGTTTTAATGTAAAAATTCACGTGATGGAAAACAGAAGGCCAAAAAACTTCAGAGACCTAATTGATGCTCGGATAGCTTTTTTTGGGTATGAAACTATCCATTGACGGCTTACAGCCATCAAAGCTGTAGAACTCATTGAGAGCTTCGTTTTGACTGGTTATGGCTCCCGTAACTCTAAACGAGCCAACAGTTATGGAAGTCCGAAGAATCGATATCTACAGGGTGCAACATTCGCGGTGCAAGGTACAACATTCGTCCAAAAAGCCGAAACAGCACCGTTCGATTTTTAGAAATTGGTGCAAGGATTTTAAATGGAATAGTACCATGGTGCACCACTATCCAGGGAAGGTAAATCGAAGACCAGCCACGGTGATCCCGTTTTAACGTAAAAATTCACGTGATGGAAAACAGAAGGCCAAAAAACTTCAGAGACCCGATTGAGGTTCGGATAGCCTTTTTTGGGTATGAAACTATCCATTGACGGCTTACAGCCGTCAAAGCCGTAGAAGTCACTGAGAGCTTCGTTTTGACTGGTTATGGCTCCCATAACTCTGAACAAGCCAAAAGTTATGGCCGTCCGAAGAATCGATATCCACAGGGTGCAACATTCGCGGTGCAAGGTGCAACATTCGTCCAAAAAGCTGAAACAGCGCCGTTCGACTTTTAGAAGTGGGTGTAGGGATTTGAAATGGAACAGTACCATGGTGCACCACTCTCCAGGGAAGGTAAATCGAAGACCATCCACGGTGATCCCGTTTTAACGTAAAAATTCAGGTGATGGAAAACAGAAGGCAAAAAAACATCAAAGACCCGATTGAGGTTTGGATAGCCTTTTTTGGGTATGAAACTATCCATTGACGGCTTATAGCCGTCAAAGCCGTAGAACTCACTGAGAGCTTCGTTTTGACTGGTTATGGCTCCCGTAACTCTAAACGAGCCAACAGTTATGGCCGTCCGAAGAATCGATATCTATAGGGAGCAACATTCGTGGTGCAAGGTGCGACATTCGTCCAAAAAGCCGAAACAGTGCCGTTCGTATTTTAGAAATTGGTGCAGGGATTTGAAATGGAATAGTACCATGGTGCACCACTCTCTAGGGAAGGTAAATCGAAGACCATCCACGGTGATCCCGTTTTAACATAAAAATTCACGTGATGGAAAATAGAAGGCCAAAAAAACTCAAAGACCCGATTGAGGTTCGGATAGCCTTTTTGGGTATGAAACTATCCATTGATGGCTTACAGCTATCAAAGCTGTAGAACTCACTGAGAGCTTCGTTTTGACTGGTTATGGCTCCCGTAACTCTAAACGAGCCAATAGTTATTGCCGTCCGAAGAATCGATATCCACAGGGTGCCACATTCGCGGTGCAAGGTGCAACATTCGTCCAAAAAGCCGATACAGCGTCGTTCGACTTTTAGAAATGGGTACAGGGATTTGAAATGGAACAGTACCATGGTGCACCACTCTCCAGGAAAGGTAAATCGAAGACCATCCACGGTGATCCCGTTTTAACGTAAAAATTCACGTGATGGAAAACAGAAGGCCAAAAAACATCAAAGACCCGATTGAGGTTTGGATAGCCTTTTTTGGGTATGAAACTATCCATTGACGGCTTACAGCCGTCAAAGCCGTAGAACTCACTGAGAGCTTCGTTTTGACTGGTTATGGCTCCCGTAACCCTAAACGAGCCAATAGTTATGGCCGTCCGAAGAATCGATATCCACAGGGTGCACCATTCACGGTGCAAGGTGCAACATTCGTCCAAAAAGCCGAAACAGCGCCGTTCGACTTTTAGAAGTGGGTGCAGGGATTTGAAATGGAATAGTACCATGGTGCACCACTCTCCAGGGAAGGTAAATCGAAGACCATCCACGGTGATCCTGTTTTAACGTAAAAATTCAGGTGATGGAAAACGGAAGGCCAAAAAACATCAAAGACCCGATTGAGGTTTGGATAGCATTTTTTGGGTATGAAACTATCCATTGACGGCTTACAACCGTCAAAGCCGTAGAACTCACTGAGAGCTTCGTTTTGACTGGTTATGGCTCCCGTAACTCTATACGAGCCAAGAGTTATGGCCGTGCGAAGAATCGATATCCACAGGGTGCAACATTCGCGGTGCAATGTGCAACATTCGTCCAAAAAGCCGAAACAGCGCCATTCGACTTTTAGAAATGGGTGCAGGGATTTGAAATGGAACAGTACCATGGTGCACCACTCTCCAGGGAAGGTAAATCGAAGACCATCCTCGGTGATCCCGTTTTAACGTAAAAATTCACGTGATGGAAAACAGAAGGCCAAAAAACTTCAAAGACCCAATTGAGGTTCGGATAGCTTTTTTTGGGTATGAAACTATCCATTGACGGCTTACAGCCATCAAAACCGTAGAACTCACTGAGAGCTTCGTTTTGACTGGTTATGGCTCCCGTAACTGTAAACGAGCCAACAGTTATGGCCGTCCGAAGAGTCGATATCCACAGGGTGCAACATTCGCGGTGCAAGGTGCAACATTCGTCCAAAAAGCCCAAACAGCGCCGTTCGACTTTTAGAAATGGGTGCAGGGATTTTTTGGACGAATGTTGGACCTTGCACCGCGAATGTTGCACCCTGTAGATATCGATTCTTCGGACTTCCATAACTGTTGGCTCGTTTAGAGTTACGGGAGCCATAACCAGTCAAAACGAAGCTCTCAGTGAGTTCTACAGCTTTGACGGCTGTAAGCCGTCAATGGATAGTTTCATACCCAAAAAAAGCTATCCGAGCCTCAATTGGGTCTCTGAAGTTTTTTGGCCTTCTGTTTTCCATCACGTGAATTTTTACATTAAAACGGGATCACTGTGGATGGTCTTCGATTTACCTTCCCTGGAGAGCTTCGTTTTGACTGGTTATGGCTCCCGTAACTCTAAACGAGCCAACAGTTATGGCCGTCCGAAGAATCGATATCTACAGGGTGCAACATTCGTGGTGCAAGGTGCAACATTCGTCCAAAAAGCCGAAACAGTGCCGTTCGAATTTTAGAAATGGGTGTAGGGATTTGAAATGTAATAGTACCATGGTGCACCACTCTCTAGGGAAGGTAAATCGAAGACCATCCACGGTGATCCCGTTTTAACGGAAAAATTCACCTGATGGAAAATAGAAGGCCATAAAAACTCAAAGACCCGATTGAGGTTCTGATAGCCTTTTTGGGTATGAAACTATCCATTGATGGCTTACAGCCGTCAAAGCTGTAGAACTCACTGAGAGCTTCGTTTTACTGGTTATGGCTCCCGCAACTCTAAACGAGCCAATAGTTATGGCCGTCCAAAGAATCGATATCCAAAGGGTGCCACATTCGCGGTGCAAGGTGCAACATTCGTCCAAAAAGCCGAAACAGCGCCGTTCGACTTTTAGAAATGGGTGTAGAGATTTGAAATAGAATAGTACCATGGTGCACCACTATCCAGGGAAGGTAAATCGAAGACCATCCACGGTGATCCCGTTTTAACGTAAAAATTCACGTGATGGAAAACAGAAGGTCAAAAAACTTCAGAGACCCAATTGAGGTTCGGATAACCTTTTTTGGGTATGAAACTATCCATTGACGGCCTACAGCCATCAAAGCCGTAGAACTCACTGAGAGCTTCGTTTTGACTGGTTATGGCTCCCGTAACTCTAAACGAGCCAACAGTTATGGCCGTCCGAAGAATCGATATCTACAGGGTGCAACATTCGTGGTGCAAGGTGCAACATTCGTCCAAAAAGCCGAAACAGTGCCGTTCGTATTTTAGAAATGGGTGCAGGGATTTGAAATGGAATAGTACCATGGTGCACCACTCTCTAGGGAAGGTAAATCGAAGACCATCCACGGTGATCCCGTTTTAACGGAAAAATTCACCTGATGGAAAATAGAAGGCCAAAAAAACTCAAAGACCCGATTGAGGTTCGGATAGCCTTTTTGGGTATGAAACTATCCATTGATGGCTTACAGCCGTCAAAGCTGTAGAACTCACTGAGAGCTTCGTTTTACTGGTTATAGCTCCCGTAACTCTAAACGAGCCAATAGTTATGGCCGTCCGAAGAATCGATATCCAAAGGGTGCCACATTCGCGGTGCAAGGTGCAACATTCGTCCAAAAAGCCGAAACAGCGCCGTTCGACTTTTAGAAATGAGTGCAGAGATTTGAAATGGAATAGTACCATGGTGCACCACTATCCAGGGAAGGTAAATCGAAGACCATCCACGGTGATCCCGTTTTAACGTAAAAATTCACGTGATGGAAAACAGAAGGTCAAAAAACTTCAGAGACCCGATTGAGGTTCGGATAACCTTTTTTGGGTATGAAACTATCCATTGACGGCCTACAGCCATCAAAGCCGTAGAACTCACTGAGAGCTTCGTTTATACTGGTTATGGCTCCCGTAACTCTAAACAAGCCAAAATTTATGGCCATCCGAAGAATCGATATCCACAGGGTGCAACATTCGCGGTGCAAGGTGCAACATTCGTCCAAAAAGCCGAAACAGCGTCGTTCGACTTTTAGAAGTGGGTGCAGGGATTTGAAATGGAACAGTACCATGGTGCACCACTCTCCAGGGAAGGTAAATCGAAGACCATCCACGGTGATCCCGTTTTAACGTAAAAATTCAGGTGATGGAAAACAGAAGGCCAAAAAACATCAAAGACCCGATTGAGGTTTGGATAGCCTTATTTGGGTATGAAACTATCCATTGACGGTTTATAGCCATCAAAGCCGTAGAACCCACTGAGAGCTTCGTTTTGACTGGTTATGGCTCCCGTAACTCTAAACAAGCCAATAGTTATGGCCGTCCGAAGAATCGATATCCACAGGGTGCCACATTCGCGGTGCAAGGTGCAACATTCGTCCAAAAAGCCGATACAGCGCCGTTCGACTTTTAGAAATGGGTACATGGATTTGAAATGGAACAGTACCATGGTGCACCACTCTCCAGGGAAGGTAAATCGAAGACCATCCACGGTGATCCCGTTTTAACGTAAAAATTCACGTGATGGAAAACAGAAGGCCAAAAAACATCAAAGACCCGATTGAGGTTTGGATAGCCTTTTTTGGGTATGAAACTATCCATTGACGGCTTACAACCGTCAAAGCCGTAGAACTCACTGAGAGCTTCGTTTTGACTGGTTATGGCTCCCGTAACCCTAAACGAGCCAATAGTTATGGCCGTCCGAAGAATCGATATCCACAGGGTGCAACATTCACGGTGCAAGGTGCAACATTCGTCCAAAAAGCCGAAACAGCGCCGTTCGACTTTTAGAAGTGGGTGCAGGGATTTGAAATGGAATAGTACCATGGTGCACCACTCTCCAGGGAAGGTAAATCGAAGACCATCCACGGTGATCCCGTTTTAACGTAAAAATTCAGGTGATGGAAAACGGAAGGCCAAAAAACATCAAAGACCCGATTGAGGTTTGGATAGCCTTTTTTGGGTATGAAACTATCCATTGACGGCTTACAACCGTCAAAGCCGTAGAACTCACTGAGAGCTTCGTTTTGACTGGTTATGGCTCCCGTAACTCTATACGAGCCAAGAGTTATGGCCGTGCGAAGAATCGATATCCACAGGGTGCAACATTCGCGGTGCAATGTGCAACATTCGTCCAAAAAGCCGAAACAGCGCCATTCGACTTTTAGAAATGGGTGCAGGGATTTGAAATGGAACGGTACCATGGTGCACCACTCTCCAGGGAAGGTAAATCGAAGACCATCCTCGGTGATCCCGTTTTAACGTAAAAATTCACGTGATGGAAAACAGAAGGCCAAAAAACTTCAAAGACCCAATTGAGGTTCGGATAGCTTTTTTTGGGTATGAAACTATCCATTGACGGCTTACAGCCATCAAAACCGTAGAACTCACTGAGAGCTTCGTTTTGACTGGTTATGGCTCCCGTAACTGTAAACGAGCCAACAGTTATGGCCGTCCGAAGAGTCGATATCCACAGGGTGCAACATTCGCGGTGCAAGGTGCAACATTCGTCCAAAAAGCCCAAACAGCGCCGTTCGACTTTTAGAAATGGGTGCAGGGATTTTTTGGACGAATGTTGTACCTTGTACCGCGAATGTTGCACCCTGTAGATATCGATTCTTCGGACTTCCATAATTGTTGGCTCGTTTAGAGTTACGGGAGCCATAACCAGTCAAAACGAAGCTCTCAGTGAGTTCTACAGCTTTGACGGCTGTAAGCCGTCAATGGATAGTTTCATACCCAAAAAAAGCTATCCGAGCCTCAATTGGGTCTCTGAAGTTTTTTGGCCTTCTGTTTTCCATCACGTGAATTTTTACATTAAAACGGGATCACTGTGGATGGTCTTCGATTTACCTTCCCTGGAGAGCTTCGTTTTGACTGGTTATGGCTCCCGTAACTCTAAACGAGCCAACAGTTATGGCCGTCCGAAGAATCGATATCTACAGGGTGCAACATTCGTGGTGCAAGGTGCAACATTCGTCCAAAAAGCCGAAACAGTGCCGTTCGAATTTTAGAAATGGGTGTAGGGATTTGAAATGTAATAGTACCATGGTGCACCACTCTCTAGGGAAGGTAAATCGAAGACCATCCATGGTGATCCCGTTTTAACGGAAAAATTCACCTGATGGAAAATAGAAGGCCATAAAAACTCAAAGACCCGATAGAGGTTCGGATAGCCTTTTTGGGTATGAAACTATCCATTGATGGCTTACAGCCGTCAAAGCTGTAGAACTCACTGAGAGCTTCGTTTTACTGGTTATGGCTCCCGTAACTCTAAACGAGCCAATAGTTATGGCCGTCCGAAGAATCGATATCCAAAGGGTGCCACATTCGCGGTGCAAGGTGCAACATTCGTCCAAAAAGCCGAAACAGCGCCGTTCGACTTTTAGAAATGGGTGCAGAGATTTGAAATAGAATAGTACCATGGTGCACCACTATCCAGGGAAGGTAAATCGAAGACCATCCACGGTGATCCCGTTTTAACGTAAAAATTCACGTGATGGAAAACAGAAGGTCAAAAAACTTCAGAGACCCGATTGTGGTTCGGATAACCTTTTTTGGGTATGAAACTATCCATTGACGGCCTACAGCCATCAAAGCCGTAGAACTCACTGAGAGCTTCGTTTTGACTGGTTATGGCTCCCGTAACTCTAAACGAGCCAACAGTTATGGCCGTCCGAAGAATCGATATCTACAGGGTGCAACATTCGTGGTGCAAGGTGCAACATTCGTCCAAAAAGCCGAAACAGTGCCCTTCGAATTTTAGAAATGGGTGTAGGGATTTGAAATGTAATAGTACCATGGTGCACCACTCTCTAGGGAAGGTAAATCGAAGACCATCCACGGTGATCCTGTTTTAACGGAAAAATTCACCTGATGGAAAATAGAAGGCCAAAAAAACTCAAAGACCCGATTGAGGTTCGGATAGCCTTTTTGGGTATGAAACTATCCATTGATGGCTTACAGCCATCAAAGCTGTAGAACTCACTGAGAGCTTCGTTTTACTGGTTATGGCTCCCGTAACTCTAAACGAGCCAATAGTTATGGCCGTCCGAAGAATCGATATCCAAAGGGTGCCACATTCGCGGTGCAAGGTGCAACATTCGTCCAAAAAGCCGAAACAGCGCCGTTCGACTTTTAGAAATGAGTGCAGAGATTTGAAATGGAATAGTATCATGGTGCACCACTATCCAGGGAAGGTAAATCGAAGACCATCCACGGTGATCCCGTTTTAACGTAAAAATTCACGTGATGGAAAACAGAAGGTCAAAAAACTTCAGAGACCCGATTGAGGTTCGGATAACCTTTTTTGGGTATGAAACTATCCATTGACGGCCTACAGCCATCAAAGCCGTAGAACTCACTGAGAGCTTCGTTTTTACTGGTTATGGCTCCCGTAACTCTAAACAAGCCAAAAGTTATGGCCGTCCGAAGAATCGATATCCACAGGGTGCAACATTCGCGGTGCAAGGTGCAACATTCGTCCAAAAAGCCGAAACAGCGTCGTTCGACTTTTAGAAGTGGGTGCAGGGATTTGAAATGGAACAGTACCATGGTGCACCACTCTCCAGGGAAGGTAAATCGAAGACCATCCACGGTGATCCCGTTTTAACGTAAAAATTCAGGTGATGGAAAACAGAAGGCCAAAAAACATCAAAGACCCGATTGAGGTTTGGATAGCCTTATTTGGGTATGAAACTATCCATTGACGGTTTATAGCCATCAAAGCCGTAGAACTCACTGAGAGCTTCGTTTTGACTGGTTATGGCTCCCGTAACTCTAAACGAGCCAATAGTTATGGCCGTCCGAAGAATCGATATCCACAGGGTGCCACATTCGCGGTGCAAGGTGCAACATTCGTCCAAAAAGCCGATACAGCGCCGTTCGACTTTTAGAAATGGGTACAGGGATTTGAAATGGAACAGTACCATGGTGCACCACTCTCCAGGGAAGGTAAATCGAAGACCATCCACGGTGATCCCGTTTTAACGTAAAAATTCACGTGATGGAAAACAGAAGGCCAAAAAACATCAAAGACCCGATTGAGGTTTGGATAGCCTTTTTTGGGTATGAAACTATCCATTGACGGCTTACAGCCGTCAAAGCCGTAGAACTCACTGAGAGCTTCGTTTTGACTGGTTATGGCTCCCGTAACCCTAAACGAGCCAATAGTTATGGCCGTCCGAAGAATCGATATCCACAGGGTGCAACATTCACGGTGCAAGGTGCAACATTCGTCCAAAAAGCCGAAACAGCGCCGTTCGACTTTTAGAAGTGGGTGCAGGGATTTGAAATGGAATAGTACCATGGTGCACCACTCTCCAGGGAAGGTAAATCGAAGACCATCCACGGTGATCCCGTTTTAACGTAAAAATTCAGGTGATGGAAAACGGAAGGCCAAAAAACATCAAAGACCCGATTGAGGTTTGGATAGCCTTTTTTGGGTATGAAACTATCCATTGACGGCTTACAACCGTCAAAGCCGTAGAACTCACTGAGAGCTTCGTTTTGACTGGTTATGGCTCCCGTAACTCTATACGAGCCAAGAGTTATGGCCGTGCGAAGAATCGATATCCACAGGGTGCAACATTCGCGGTGCAATGTGTAACATTCGTCCAAAAAGCCGAAACAGCGCCATTCGACTTTTAGAAATGGGTGCAGGGATTTGAAATGGAACAGTACCATGGTGCACCACTCTCCAGGGAAGGTAAATCGAAGACCATCCACGGTGATCCCGTTTTAACGTAAAAATTCACGTGATGGAAAACAGAAGGCCAAAAAACTTCAAAGACCCAATTGAGGTTCGGATAGCTTTTTTTGGGTATGAAACTATCCATTGACGGCTTACAGCCATCAAAACCGTAGAACTCACTGAGAGCTTCGTTTTGACTGGTTATGGCTCCCGTAACTGTAAACGAGCCAACAGTTATGGCCGTCCGAAGAGTCGATATCCACAGGGTGCAACATTCGCGGTGCAAGGTGCAACATTCGTCCAAAAAGCCCAAACAGCGCCGTTCGACTTTTAGAAATGGGTGCAGGGATTTTTTGGACGAATGTTGTACCTTGCACCGCGAATGTTGCACCCTGTAGATATCGATTCTTCGGACTTCCATAACTGTTGGCTCGTTTAGAGTTACGGGAGCCATAACCAGTCAAAACGAAGCTCTCAGTGAGTTCTACAGCTTTGACGGCTGTAAGCCGTCAATGGATAGTTTCAAACCCAAAAAAAGCTATCCGAGCCTCAATTGGGTCTCTGAAGTTTTTTGGCCTTCTGTTTTCCATCACGTGAATTTTTACATTAAAACGGGATCACTGTGGATGGTCTTCGATTTACCTTCCCTGGAGAGCTTCGTTTTGACTGGTTATGGCTCCTGTAACTCTAAACGAGCCAACAGTTATGGCCGTCCGAAGAATCGATATCTACAGGGTGCAACATTCGTGGTGCAAGGTGCAACATTCGTCCAAAAAGCCGAAACAGTGCCGTTCGAATTTTAGAAATGGGTGTAGGGATTTGAAATGTAATAGTACCATGGTGCACCACTCTCTAGGGAAGGTAAATCGAAGACCATCCACGGTGATCCCGTTTTAACGGAAAAATTCACCTGATGGAAAATAGAAGGCCAAAAAAACTCAAAGACCCGATTGAGGTTCGGATAGCCTTTTTGGGTATGAAACTATCCATTGATGGCTTACAGCCGTCAAAGCTGTAGAACTCACTGAGAGCTTCGTTTTACTGGTTATGGCTCCCGTAACTCTAAACGAGCCAATAGTTATGGCCGTCCGAAGAATCGATATCCAAAGGGTGCCACATTCGCGGTGCAAGGTGCAACATTCGTCCAAAAAGCCGAAACAGCGCCGTTCGACTTTTAGAAATGGGTGCAGAGATTTGAAATGGAATAGTACCATGGTGCACCACTATCCAGGGAAGGTAAATCGAAGACCAGCCACGGTGATCCCGTTTTAACGTAAAAATTCACGTGATGGAAAACAGAAGGTCAAAAAACTTCAGAGACCCGATTGAGGTTCGGATAACCTTTTTTGGGTATGAAACTATCCATTGACGGCCTACAGCCATCAAAGCCGTATAACTCACTGAGAGCTTCGTTTTTACTGGTTATGGCTCCCGTAACTCTAAACAAGCCAAAAGTTATGGCCGTCCGAAGAATCGATATCCACAGGGTGCAACATTCGCGGTGCAAGGTGCAACATTCGTCCAAAAAGCCGAAACAGCGTCGTTCGACTTTTAGAAGTGGGTGCAGAGATTTGAAATGGAACAGTACCATGGTGCACCACTCTCCAGGGAAGGTAAATCGAAGACCATCCACGGTGATCCCGTTTTAACGTAAAAATTCAGGTGATGGAAAACAGAAGGCCAAAAAACATCAAAGACCCGATTGAGGTTTGGATAGCCTTATTTGGGTATGAAACTATCCATTGACGGTTTACAGCCATCAAAGCCGTAGAACTCACTGAGAGCTTCGTTTTGACTGGTTATGGCTCCCGTAACTCTAAACGACCAAGAGTTATGGCCGTCCGAAGAATCGATATCCACAGGGTGCAACATTCGCGGTGCAAGGTGCAACATTCGTCCAAAAAGCCGAAACAGCGCCGTTCGACTTTTAGAAATGGGTGCAGGGATCTGAAATGGAACAGTACCATGGTGCTCCACTCTCCAGGGAAGGTAAATCGAAGACCATCCACGGTGATTCCGTTTTAAAGTAAAAATTCACGTGATAGAAAACAGAAGGCTAAAAAACTTCAGAAACCCAATTGGGGTTCGGATAGGTTTTTTTGGGTATGAAACTATCCATTGACGGCTTACAGCCTTCAAAACCGTAGAAATCACTGAGAGCTTCGTTTTGACTAGTTATGGCTCCCGTAACTCTAAACGAGCCAACAGTTATGGCCGTCCGAAGAGTCGATATCCACAGGGTGCAACATTCGCGGTGCAAGGTGCAACATTCGTCCAAAAAGCCTAAACAGCGCCGTTCGACTTTTAGAAATGGGTGCAGGGATTTGAAATGGAATAGTACCATGGTGCACCACTATCCAGGGAAGGTAAATCGAAGACCAGCCACGGTGATCCCATTTTAACGTAAAAATTGACGTGATGGAAAACAGAAGGCCAATAAACTTCAGAGATCCGATTAAGGCTCGGATAACCTTTTTTGGGTATGAAACTATCCATTGACGGCTCAAAGCCGTCAAAGCTATAGAACTCACTGAGAGCTTCGTTTTGACTGGTTATGGCTCCCGTAACTCTAAACGAGCCAACAGTTATGGCCGTCCGAAGAATCGATATCTACAAGGTGCAACATTCGTGGTGCAAGGTGCAACATTCGTCCAAAAAGCCGAAACAGTGCCGTTCGAATTTTAGAAATGGGTGTAGGGATTTGAAATGTAATAGTACCATGGTGCACCACTCTCTAGGGAAGGTAAATCGAAGACCATCCACGGTGATCCCGTTTTAACAGAAAAATTCACGTGATGGAAAATAGAAGGACAAAAAAACTCAAAGACCCGATTGAGGTTCGGATAGCCTTTTTGGGTATGAAACTATCCATTGATGGCTTACAGCCATCAAAGCTGTAGAACTCACTGAGAGCTTCGTTTTACTGGTTATGGCTCCCGTAACTCTAAAGGAGCCAATAGTTATGGCCGTCCGAAGAATCGATATCCAAAGGGTGCCACATTCGCGGTGCAAGGTGCAACATTCGTCCAAAAAGCCGAAACAGCGCCGTTCGACTTTTAGAAATGGGTGCAAAGATTTAAAATGGAATAGTACCATGGTGCACCACTATCCAGGGAAGGTAAATCGAAGACCAGCCACGGTGATCCCGTTTTAACGTAAAAATTCACGTGATGGAAAACAGAAGGCGAAAAAACTTCAGAGACCCGATTGAGGTTCGGATAGCCTTTTTGGGTATGAAACTATCCATTGATGGTTTACCGCCGTCAAAACCGTAGAACTCACTGAGAGCTTCGTTTTGACTGGTTATGGCTCCCGTAACTCTAAATGATCCAATAGTTATGGCCGTCCGAAGAATCAATATCCACAGGGTGCAACATTCGCGGTGCAAGGTGCAACATTCGTCCAAAAAGCCGATACAGCGCCGTTCGACTTTTAGAAATGGGTGCAGGGATTTGAAATGGAACATTACCATGGTGCACCACTCTCCAGGGATGGTAAATCGAAGACCATCCACGGTGATCCCGTTTTAACGTAAAAATTCACGTGATGGAAAACAGAAGGCCAAAAAACTTCAGAGACCCGATTGATGTTCGGATAGCCTTTTTTGGGTATGAAACTATCCATTGACGGCTTACAGCCATCAAAGATGTAGAACTCACTGAGAGCTTCGTTTTGACTGGTTATGTCTCCCGTAACTCTTAACGATCCAACAGTTATGGCCGTCCGAAGAATCGATATCTACAGGGTGCAACATTCGTGGTGCAAGGTGCAACATTCGTCCAAAAAGCCAAAACAGCACCATTCGACTTTTTGAAATGGGTGCAGGGATTTTAAATGGAATAGTACCATGGTGCACCACTATCCAGGGAAGGTAAATCGAACACCAGCCACGGTGATCCCGTTTTAACGTAAAAATTCACGTGATGGAAAACAGAAGGCCAAAAAACTTCAGAGACCCGATTGAGGTTCGGATAGCCTTTTTTGGGTATGAAACTATCCATTGAAGGCTTACAGCCATCAAAGCCGTAGAACTCACTGAGAGCTTCGTTTTGACTGGTTATGGGTCCCGTAACTCTAAACGAGCCAAAAGTTATGGCCGTCCGAAGAATCGATATCCACAGGGTGCAACATTCGCGGTGCAAGGTGCAACATTCGTCCAAAAAGCCGATACAGCGTCGTTCGACTTTTAGAAATGGGTGCAGGGATTTGAAATGGAACATTACCATGGTGCACCACTCTCCAGGGAAGGTAAATCGAAGACCATCCACGGTGATCCCGTTTTAACGTAAAAATTCACGTGATGGAAAACAGAAGGCCAAAAAACTTCAGAGACCCGATTGAGGTTCGGATAGCCTTTTTTGGGTATGAAACTATCAATTGACGGCTTACAGCCGTCAAAGATGTAGAAATCACTGAGATCTTCGTTTTGACTGGTTATGGCTCCCGTAACTCTAAACGAGCCAACAGTTATGGCCGTCCGAAGAATCGATATCTACAGGGTGCAACATTCGCGGTGCAAGGTGCAACATTCGTCCAAAAAGCCAAAACAGCACCATTCGACTTATAGAAATGGGTGCAGGGATTTTAAATAGAATAGTACCATGGTGCACCACTATCCAGGGAAGGTAAATCGAACACCAGCCACGGTGATCCCGTTTTAACGTAAAAATTCACGTGATGGAAAACAGAAGGCCAAAAAACTTCAGAGACCTGATTGAGGTTCGGATAGCCTTTTTTGGGTATGAAACTATCCATTGAAGGCTTACAGCCATCAAAGCCGTAGAACTCACTGAGAGCTTCGTTTTGACTGGTTATGGGTCCCGTAACTCTAAACGAGCCAAAAGTTATGGCCGTCCGAAGAATCGATATCCACTGGGTGCAACATTCGCGGTGCAAGGTGCAACATTCGTCCAAAAAGCCTAAACAGCGCCGTTCGACTTTTAGAAATGGGTACAGGGATTTGAAATGGAATAGTACCATGGTGCACCACTATCCAGGGAAGGTAAATCGAAGACCAGCCACGGTGATCCCATTTTAACGTAAATATTCACGTGATGGAAAACAGAAGGCCAAAAACTTCAGAGATCCGATTAAGGCTCGGATAACCTTTTTTGGGTATGAAACTATCCATTGACGACTCAAAGCCGTCAAAGCTATAGAACTCACTGAGAGCTTTGTTTTGACTGGTTATGGCTCCCATAACTCTAAACGAGCCAACAGTTATGGCCGTCCGAAGAATCGATATCTACAGGGTGCAACATTCGTGGTTCAAGGTGCAACATTCGTCCAAAAAGCCGAAACAGTGCCGTTCGAATTTTAGAAATGGGTGCAGGGATTTGAAATGGAATAGTACCATGGTGCACCACTCTCTAGGGAAGGTAAATCGAAGACCATCCACTGTGATCCCGTTTTAATGGAAAAATTCACATGATGGAAAATAGAAGGCCAAAAAAACTCAAAGACCCGATTGAGGTTCGGATAGCCTTTTTGGGTATGAAACTATCCATTGATGGCTTACAGCCGTCAAAGCTGTAGAACTCACTGAGAGCTTCGTTTTGACTGGTTATGGCTCCCGTAACTCTAAACGAGCCAATAGTTATGGTCGTCCGAAGAATCGATATCCACAGGGTGCCACATTCGCGGTGCAAGGTGCAACATTCGTCCAAAAAGCCAAAACAGCGCCGTTCGACATTTAGAAATGGGTGCAGAGATTTGAAATGGAATAGTACCATGGTGCACCACTATCCAGGGAAGGTAAATCGAAGACCAGCAATGGTGATCCCGTTTTAACGTAAAAATTCACGTGATGGAAAACAGAAGGCGAAAAAACTTCAGAGACCCGATTGAGGTTCGGATAGCCTTTTTGGGTATGAAACTATCCATTGATGGTTTACCGCCGTCAAAACCGTAGAACTCACTGAGAGCTTCGTTTTGACTGGTTATGGCTCCCGTAACTCTAAACGAGCCAATAGTTATGTCCGTCCGAAGAATCAATATCCACAGGGTGCAACATTCGCGGTGCAAGGTGCAACATTCGTCCAAAAAGCCGATATAGCGCCGTTCGACTTTTAGAAATGGGTGCAGGGATTTGAAATGGAACATTACCATGGTGCACCACTCTCTAGGGAAGGTCAATCGAAGACCATCCACGGTGATCCCGTTTTAACGTAAAAATTCACGTGATGGAAAACAGAAGGCCAAAAAACTTCAGAGACCCGATTGAGGTTCGGATAGCCTTTTTTGGGTATGAAACTATCCATTGACGGCTTACAGCAATCAAAGATGTAGAACTCACTGAGAGCTTCGTTTTGACTGGTTATGGCTCCCGTAACTCTAAACGAGCCAACAGTTATGGCCGTCTGAAGAATCGCTATCTACAGGGTGCAACATTCGCGGTGCAAGGTGCAACATTCGTCCAAAAAGCCAAAACAGCACCATTCGACTTTTAGAAATGGGTGCAGGGATTTTAAATGGAATAGTACCATGGTGCACCACTATCCAGGGAAGGTAAATCGAACACCAGCCACGGTGATCCCGTTTTAACGTAAAAATTCACGTGATGGAAAACAGAAGGCCAAAAAACTTCAGAGACCCGATTGAGGTTCGGATAGCCTTTTTTGGGTATGAAACTATACATTGAAGGCTTATAGCCGTCAAAGCTGTAGAACTCACTGAGAGCTTCGTTTTGACTGGTTATGGGTCCCGTAACTCTAAACGAGCCAAAAGTTATGGCCGTCCGAAGAATCGATATCCACAGGGTGCAACATTCGCGGTGCAAGGTGCAACATTCGTCCAAAAAGCCTAAACAGCGTCGTTCGACTTTTAGAAATGGGTGCAGGGATTTGAAATGGAATAGTACCATGGTGCACCACTATCCAGGGAAGGTAAATCGAAGACCAGCCACGGTGATCCCATTTTAACGTAAAAATTCACGTGATGGAAAACAGAAGGCCAATAAACTTCAAAGATCCGATTAAGGCTCGGATAACCTTTTTTGGGTATGAAACTATCCATTGACGGCTCAAAGCCGTCAAAGCTATAGAACTCACTGAGAGCTTCATTTTGACTGGTTATGGCTCCCGTAACTCTAAACGAGCCAACAGTTATGGCCGTCCGAAGAATCGATATCTACAGGGTACAACATTCGTGGTGCAAGGTGCAACATTCGTCCAAAAAGCCGAAACAGTGCCGTTCGAATTTTAGAAATGGGTGCAGGGATTTGAAATGTAATAGTACCATGGTGCACCACTCTCTAGGGAAGGTAAATCGAAGACCATCCACGGTGATCCCGTTTTAACGGAAAAATTCACGTGATGGAAAATAGAAGGCCAAAAAAACTCAAAGACCCGATTGAGGTTCGGATAGCCTTTTTGGGTATGAAACTATCCATTGATGGCTTACAACCGTCAAAGCTGTAGAACTCACTGAGAGCTTCGTTTTACTGGTTATGGCTCCCGTAACTCTAAACGAGCCAATAGTTATGGCCGTCCGAAGAATCGATATCCAAAGGGTGCCACATTCGCGGTGCAAGGTGCAACATTCATCCAAAAAGCCGAAACAGCACCGTTCGACTTTTAGAAATGGGTGCAGAGATTTGAAATGGAATAGTACCATGGTGCACCACTATCCAGGGAAGGTAAATCGAAGACCAGCCACGGTGATCCCGTTTTAACGTAAAAATTCACGTGATGGAAAACAGAAGGCGAAAAAACTTCAGAGACCCGATTGAGGTTCGGATAGCCTTTTTGGGTATGAAACTATCCATTGATGGTTTACCGCCGTCAAAACCGTAGAACTCACTGAGAGCTTCGTTTTGACTGGTTATGGCTCCCGTAACTCTAAACGAGCCAACTGTTATGGCCGTCCGAAGAATCAATATCCACAGGGTGCAACATTCGCGGTGCAAGGTGCAACATTCGTCCAAAAAGCCGATACAGCGCCGTTCGACTTTTAGAAATGGGTGCAGGGATTTGAAATGGATCATTACCATGGTGCACCACTCTCCAGGGAAGGTAAATCGAAGACCATCCACGGTGATCCCGTTTTAACGTAAAAATTCACGTGATGGAAAACAGAAGTCCAAAAAACTTCAGAGACCCGATTGATGTTCGGATAGCCTTTTTTGGGTATGAAACTATCCATTGACGGCTTACAACCATCAAAGATGTAGAACTCACTGAGAGCTTCGTTTTGACTGGTTATGGCTCCCGTAACTCTAAACGAGCCAACAGTTATGGCCGTCCGAAGAATCGATATCTACAGGGTGCAACATTCGCGGTGCAAGGTGCAACATTCGTCCAAAAAGCCAAAACAGCACCATTCGACTTTTAGAAATGGGTGCAGGGATTTTAAATGGAATAGTACCATGGTGCACCACTATCCAGGGAAGGTAAATCGAACACCAGCCACGGTGATCCCGTTTTAACGTAAAAATTCACGTGATGGAAAACAGAAGGCCAAAAAACTTCAGAGACCCGATTGAGGTTCGGATAGCCTTTTTTGGGTATGAAACTATACATTGAAGGCTTACTGCCGTCAAAGCCGTAGAACTCACTGAGAGCTTCGTTTTGACTGGTTATGGGTCCCGTAACTCTAAACGAGCCAAAAGTTATGGCCGTCCGAAGAATCGATATCCACAGGGTGCAACATTCGCGGTGCAAGGTGCAACATTCGTCCAAAAAGCCTAAACAGCGCCGTTCGACTTTTAGAAATGGGTGCAGGGATTTGAAATGGAATAGTACCATGGTGCACCACTATCCAGGGAAGGTAAATCGAAGACCAGCCACGGTGATCCCATTTTAACGTAAAAATTCACGTGATGGAAAACAGAAGGCCAATAAACTTCAGAGATTCGATTAAGGCTCGGATAACCTTTTTTGGGTATGAAACTATCCATTGACGGCTCAAAGCCGTCAAAGCTATAGAACTCACTGAGAGCTTTGTTTGGACTGGTTATGGCTCCCGTAACTCTAAACGAGCCAACAATTATGGCCGTCCGAAGAATCGATATCTACAGGGTGCAACATTCGTGGTGCAAGGTGCAACATTCGTCCAAAAAGCCGAAACAGTGCCGTTCGAATTTTAGAAATGGGTGCAGGGATTTGAAATGTAATAGTACCATGGTGCACCACTCTCTAGGGAAGGTAAATCGAAGACCATCCACGGTGATCCCGTTTTAACGGAAAAATTCACGTGATGGAAAATAGATGGCCAAAAAACTCAAAGACCCGATTGAGGTTCGGATAGCCTTTTTGGGTATGAAACTATCCATTGATGGCTTACAGCCGTCAAAGCTGTAGAACTCACTGAGAGCTTCGTTTTACTGGTTATGGCTCCCGTAACTCTAAACGAGCCAATAGTTATGGCCGTCCGAATAATCGATAACCAAAGGGTGCCACATTCGCGGTGCAAGGTGCAACATTCATCCAAAAAGCCGAAACAGCACCGTTCGACTTTTAGAAATGGGTGCAGAGATTTGAAATGGAATAGTACCATGGTGCACCACTATCCAAGGAAGGTAAATCGAAGACCAGCCACGGTGATCCCGTTTTAACGTAAAAATTCACGTGATGGAAAACAGAAGGCGAAAAAACTTCAGAGACCCGATTGAGGTTCGGATAGCCTTTTTGGGTATGAAACTATCCATTGATGGTTTACCGCCGTCAAAACCGTAGAACTCACTGAGAGCTTCGTTTTGACTGGTTATGGCTCCCGTAACTCTAAACGAGCCAACTGTTATGGCCGTCCGAAGAATCAATATCCACAGGGTGCAACATTCGCGGTGCAAGGTGCAACATTCGTCCAAAAAGCCGATACAGCGCCGTTCGACTTTTAGAAATGGGTGCAGGGATTTGAAATGGATCATTACCATGGTGCACCACTCTCCAGGGAAGGTAAATCGAAGACCATCCACGGTGATCCCGTTTTAACGTAAAAATTCACGTGATGGAAAACAGAAGGCCAAAAAACTTCAGAGACCCGATTGATGTTCGGATAGCCTTTTTTGGGTATGAAACTATCCATTGACGGCTTACAACCATCAAAGATGTAGAACTCACTGAGAGCTTCGTTTTGACTGGTTATGGCTCCCGTAACTCTAAACGAGCCAACAGTTATGGCCATCCGAAGAATCGATATCTACAGGGTGCAACATTCGCGGTGCAAGGTGCAACATTCGTCCAAAAAGCCAAAACAGCACCATTCGACTTTTAGAAATGGGTGCAGGGATTTTAAATGGAATAGTACCATGGTGCACCACTATCCAGGGAAGGTAAATCGAACACCAGCCACGGTGATCCCGTTTTAACGTAAAAATTCACGTGATGGAAAACAGAAGGCCAAAAAACTTCAGAGACCCGATTGAGGTTCGGATAGCCTTTTTTGGGTATGAAACTATACATTGAAGGCTTACAGCCGTCAAAGCCGTAGAACTCACTGAGAGCTTCGTTTTGACTGGTTATGGGTCCCGTAACTCTAAACGAGCCAAAAGTTATGGCCGTCCGAAGAATCGATATCCACAGGGTGCAACATTCGCGGTGCAAGGTGCAACATTCGTCCAAAAAGCCTAAACAGCGCCGTTCGACTTTTAGAAATGGGTGCAGGGATTTGAAATGGAATAGTACCATGGTGCACCACTATCCAGGGAAGGTAAATCGAAGACCAGCCACGGTGATCCCATTTTAACGTAAAAATTCACGTGATGGAAAACAGAAGGCCAATAAACTTCAGAGATCCGATTAAGGCTCGGATAACCTTTTTTGGGTATGAAACTATCCATTGACGGCTCAAAGCCGTCAAAGCTATAGAACTCACTGAGAGCTTCGTTTTGACTGGTTATGGCTCCCGTAACTCTAAACGAGCCAACAATTATGGCCGTCCGAAGAATCGATATCTACAGGGTGCAACATTCGTGGTGCAAGGTGCAACATTCGTCCAAAAAGCCGAAACAGTGCCGTTCGAATTTTAGAAATGGGTGCAGGGATTTGAAATGTAATAGTACCATGGTGCACCACTCTCTAGGGAAGGTAAATCGAAGACCATCCACGGTGATCCCGTTTTAACGGAAAAATTCACGTGATGGAAAATAGAAGGCCAAAAAACTCAAAGACCCGATTGAGGTTCGGATAGCCTTTTTGGGTATGAAACTATCCATTGATGGCTTACAGCCGTCAAAGCTGTAGAACTCACTGAGAGCTTCGTTTTACTGGTTATGGCTCCCGTAACTCTAAACGAGCCAATAGTTATGGCCGTCCGAATAATCGATAACCAAAGGGTGCCACATTCGCGGTGCAAGGTGCAACATTCATCCAAAAAGCCGAAACAGCACCGTTCGACTTTTAGAAATGGGTGCAGAGATTTGAAATGGAATAGTACCATGGTGCACCACTATCCAGGGAAGGTAAATCGAAGACCAGCCACGGTGATCCCGTTTTAACGTAAAAATTCACGTGATGGAAAACAGAAGGCGAAAAAACTTCAGAGACCCGATTGAGGTTCGGATAGCCTTTTTGGGTATGAAACTATCCATTGATGGTTTACCGCCGTCAAAACCGTAAAACTCACTGAGAGCTTCGTTTTGACTGGTTATGGCTCCCGTAACTCTAAACGAGCCAATAGTTATGGTCGTCCGAAGAATCAATATCCACAGGGTGCAACATTCGCGAAGCAAGGTGCAACATTCGTCCAAAAAGCCGATACAGCGCCGTTCGACTTTTAGAAATGGGTGCAGGGATTTGAAATGGAACATTACCATGGTGCACCACTCTCCAGGGAAGGTAAATCGAAGACCATCCACGGTGATCCCGTTTTAACGTAAAAATTCACGTGATGGAAAACAGAAGGCCAAAAAACTTCAGAGACCCGATTGATGTTCGGATAGCCTTTTTTGGGTATGAAACTATCCATTGACGGCTTATAACCATCAAAGATGTAGAACTCACTGAGATCTTCGTTTTGACTAGTTATGGCTCCCGTAACTCTAAAACGAGCCAACAGTTATGGCCGTCCGAAGAATCGATATCTACAGGGTGCAACATTCGCGGTGCAAGGTGCAACATTCGTCCAAAAAGCCAAAACAGCACCATTCGATTTTTAGAAATGGGTGCAGGGATTTTAAATGGAATAGTACCATGGTGCACCACTATCCAGGGAAGGTAAATCGAACACCAGCCACGGTGATCCCGTTTTAACGTAAAAATTCACGTGATGGAAAACAGAAGGCCAAAAAACTTCAGAGACCCGATTGAGGTTCGGATAGCCTTTTTTGGGTATGAAACTATCCATTGAAGGCTTACAGCCGTCAAAGCCGTAGAACTCACTGAGAGCTTCGTTTTGACTGGTTATGGGTCCCGTAACTCTAAACGAGCCAAAAATTATGGCCGTCCGAAGAATCGATATCCACAGGGTGCAACATTCGCGGTGCAAGGTGCAACATTCGTCCAAAAAGCCGATAAAGCGCCGTTCGACTTTTAGAAATGGGTTCAGGGGTTTGAAATGGAACATTACCATGGTGCACCACTCTCCAAGGAAGGTAAATCGAAGACCATCCACGGTGATCCCGTTTTAACGTAAAAATTCACGTGATGGAAAACAGAAGGCCAAAAAACTTCAGAGACCCGATTGAGGTTCGGATAGCCTTTTTTGGGTATGAAACAATCCATTGACGGCTTACAGCCGACAAAGATGTAGAACTCACTGAGATCTTCGTTTTGACTGGTTATGGCTCCCGTAACTCTAAACGAGCCAACAGTTATGGCCGTCCGAAGAATCGATATCTACAGGGTGCAACATTCGCGGTGCAAGGTGCAACATTCGTCCAAAAAGCCAAAACAGCACCATTCGACTTTTAGAAATGGGTGCAGGGATTTTAAATGGAATAGTACCATGGTGCACCACTATCCAGGGAAGGTAAATCGAACACCAGCCACGGTGATCCCGTTTTAACGTAAAAATTCACGTGATGGAAAACAGAAGGCCAAAAAACTTCAGAGACCTGATTGAGGTTCGGATAGCCTTTTTTTGGTATGAAACTATCCATTGAAGGCTTACAGCCGTCAAAGCCGTAGAACTCACTGAGAGCTTCGTTTTGACTTGTTATGGGTCCCGTAACTCTAAACGAGCCAAAAGTTATCGCCGTCCGAAGAATCGATATCCACAGGGTGCAACATTCGCGGTGCAAGGTGCAACATTCGTCCAAAAAGCCTAAACAGCGCCGTTCGACTTTTAGAAATGGGTGCAGGGATTTGAAATGGAATAGTACCATGGTGCACCACTATCCAGGGAAGGTAAATCGAAGACCAGCCAAGGTGATCCCATTTTAACGTAAAAATTCACGTGATGGAAAACAGAAGGCCAAAAAACTTCAGAGATCCGATTAAGGCTCGGATAACCTTTTTTGGGTATGAAACTATCCATTGACGGCTCAAAGCCGTCAAAGCTATAGAACTCACTGAGAACTTCGTTTTGACTGGTTATGGCTCCCGTAACTCTAAACGAGCCAACAGTTATGGCCGTCCGAAGAATCGATACCTACAGGGTGCAACATTCGTGGTGCAAGGTGCAACATTCGTCCAAAAAGCCGAAACAGTGCCGTTCGAATTTTAGAAATGGGTGCAGGGATTTGAAATGGAATAGTACCATGGTGCACCACTCTCTAGGGAAGGTAAATCGAATACAATCCACGGTGATCCCGTTTTAACGGAAAAATTCACGTGATGGAAAATAGAAGGCCAAAAAAACTCAAAGACCCGATTGAGGTTCGGATAGCCTTTTTGGGTATGAAACTATCCATTGATGGCTTACAGCCATCAAAGCTGTAGAACTCACTGAGAGCTTCGTTTTGACTGGTTATGGCTCCCGTAACTCTAAACGAGCCAATAGTTATGGCCGTTCGAAGAATCGATATCCACAGGGTGCCACATTCGCGGTGCAAGGTGCAACATTCGTCCAAAAAGCCAAAACAGCGCCGTTCGACTTTTAGAAATGGGTGCATAGATTTGAAATGGAATAGTACCATGGTGCACCACTATCCAGGAGAGGTAAATCGAAGACCAACCACGGTGATCCCGTTTTAACGTAAAAATTCACGTGATGGAAAACAGAAGGCGAAAAAACTTCAGAGACCCAATTGAGGTTCGGATAGCCTTTTTGGGTATGAAACTATCCATTGATGGTTTACCGCCGTCAAAACCGTAGAACTCACTGAGAGTTTCGTTTTGACTGGTTATGGCTCCCGTAACTCTAAACGAGCCAATAGTTATGGCCGTCCGAAGACTCAATATCCACAGGTTGCAACATTCGCGGTGCAAGGTGCAACATTCGTCCAAAAAGCCGATATAGCGCCGTTCGACTTTTAGAAATGGGTGCAGGGATTTGAAATGGAACATTACCATGGTGCACCACTCTCTAGGGAAGGTAAATCGAAGACCATCCACGGTGATCCCGTTTTAACGTAAAAATTCACGTGATGGAAAACAGAAGGCCAAAAAACTTCAAAGACCCGATTGAGGTTCGGATAGCCTTTTTTGGGTATGAAACTATCCATTGACGGCTTACAGCCATCAAAGATGTAGAACTCACTGAGAGCTTCGTTTTGACTGGTTATGGCTCCCGTAACTCTAAACGAGCGAACAGTTATGGCCGTCTGAAGATTTGATATCTACAGGGTGCAACATTCGCGGTGCAAGGTGCAACATTCGTCCAAAAAGCCAAAACAGCAACATTCGACTTTTAGAAATGGGTGCAGGGATTTTAAATGGAATAGTACCATGGTGAACCACTATCCAGGGAAGGTAAATCGAACACCAGCCACGGTGATCCCGTTTTAACGTAAAAATTCACGTGATGGAAAACAGAAGGCCAAAAAACTTCAGAGACCCGATTGAGGTTCGGATAGCCTTTTTTGGGTATGAAACTATCCATTGAAGGCTTACAGCCGTCAAAGCCGTAAAACTCACTGAGAGCTTCGTTTTGACTGGTTATGGGTCCCGTAACTCTAAACGAGCCAAAAGTTATGGCCGTCCGAAGAATCGATATCCACAGGGTGCAACATTCGCGGTGCAAGGTGCAACATTCGTCCAAAAAGCCAAAACAACGCAATTCGACTTTTAGAAATGGGTGCAGGGATTTCAAATGGAACAGTACCATGGTGAACCACTCTCCAGGGAAGATAAATCGAAGACCATCCACGGTGATCCCGTTTTAACGTAAATATTCACGTGATAGAAAATAAAAGCCCAAAAAACTTCAGAGATCCGATTGAGGCTCAGATAACCTTTTTTGGGTATGAAACTATCCATTGACGGCTTAAAGCCGTCAAAGCTATAGAACTCACTAAGAGCTTCGTTTTGACTGGTTATGGCTCCCGTAACTCTAAACGAGCCAACAGTTATGGCCGTCCGAAGAATCGATATCTACAGGGTGCAACATTCATGGTGCAAGGTGCAACATTCGTCCAAAAAGCCGAAACAGTGCCGTTCGAATTTTAGAAATAGGTGCAGGGATTTGAAATGGAATAGTACCATGGTGCACCACTCTCCAGGGAAGGTAAATCGAAGACCATCCATGGTGATCCCGTTTTAACGTAAATATTCACGTGATGGAAAATAGAAGGCCAAAAAACTTCAGAGACCCAATTGAGGTTCGGATGGCTTTTTTTGGGAATGAAATTATCCATTGATGGCTTACAGCCGTCAAAACCGTAGAACTCAATCAGAGCTTCGTTTTGACTGGTTAAGGCTCCCGTAACTCTAAACGAGCCAACAGTTATGGCTGTTCGAAGAATCGATATCCAGAGGGTGCAACATTCGCGGTGCAAGGTGCAACATTCGTCCAAAAAGCCGAAACAACGCCGTTCGACTTTTAGAAATGGGTGCAGGGATTTGAAATGGAATAGTACCATGGTGCACCACTATCCAGGGAAGGTAAATCGAAGACCAGCCACGGTGATCCCATTTTAACGTAAAAATTCACGTGATGGAAAACAAAAGTCCAAAAACCTTCAGAGACCCGATTGAGGCTCGGATAACCTTTTTTGGGTATGAAACTATCCATTGACGGCTTACAGCCGTCAAAGCTGTAGAACTCACTGAGAGCTTCGTTTTGACTAGTTATGGCTCCCGTAACTCTAAACGAGCCAACAATTATGGCCGTCCGAAGAATCGATATCTACAGGGTGCAACATTCGCGGTGCAAGGTGCAACATTCGTCCAAAAAGCCGAAACAGCGCCGTTCGACTTTTAGAAATGGGTGCAGGGATTTGAAATGGAACAGTACCATGGTGCACCACTCTCCAAGGAAGGTAAATCGAAGACCATCCAAGGTGATCCCTTTTAACGGAAAAATTCACGTGATGGAAAATAGAATGCCAAAAAAATTCAAAGACCCGATTGAGGTTCGAATAGCCTTTTTTGTGTATGAAACTATCCATTGATGGCTTACAGCCTTCAAAGCTGTAGAACTCACTGAGAGCTTCGTTTTGACTGGTTATGGCTCCCGTAACTCTAAACGAGCCAATAGTTATGGTCGTCCAAAGAATCGATATCCACAGGGTGCCACATTCGCGGTGCAAGGTGCAACATTCGTCCAAAAAGCCGAAACAGCGCCGTTCGACTTTTAGAAATGGGTGCAGGGATTTGAAATGGAACAGTACCATGCTGCACCACTCTCCAGGGAAGGTAAATCGAAGACCATCCACGGTGATCCCGTTTTAACGTAAAAATTCACGTGATGGAAAACAGAAGGCCAAAAAACCTCAGAGACCCGATTGAGGTTCGGATAGCCTTTTTTGGGTATGAAACTATCCATTGACGGCTTACAGCCATCAAAGATGTAGAACTCACTGAGAGCTTCGTTTTGACTGGTTATGGCTCCCGTAACTCTAAACGAGCCAACAGTTATGGCCGTCCGAAGAATCGATATCTACAGGGTGCAACATTCTCGGTGCAAGGTGCAACATTCGTCCAAAAAGCCGAAACACCACCATTCGACTTTTAGAAGTGGGTGCAGGGATTTGAAATGGAACAGTACCATTGTGCACCCACTTCTAAAAGTCGAATGGTGCTGTTTCGGCTTTTTGGACGAATGTTGCACCTTGCACTGCTAATGTTGCACCCTGTAGATATCGATTCTTCGGACGGCCATAACTGTTGGCTCGTTTAGAGTTACGGGAGCCATAACCTGTCAAAATGAAGCTCTCAGTGAGTTCTACATCTTTGATGGCTGTAAGCCATCAATGGATAGTTTCATACCCAAAAAAGGCTATCCGAACCTCAATCGGGTCTCTGAAGTGTTTTGGCCTTCTGTTTTCCATCACGTGAATTTTTACGTTAAAACGGGATCACCGTGGATGGTCTTCAATTTACCTTCCGTGGAGAGTGGTGCACCATGGTACTGTTCCATTTCAAATCCCTGCACTCATTTCTAAAAGTCGAACGGCGCTGTTTCGGCTTTTTGGACGAATGTTGCACCTTGCACCGCGAATGTTGCACCCTGTGGATATCGATTCTTCGGACGGCCATAACTATTGGCTCGTTTAGAGTTACGGTAGCCATAACCAGTCAAAACGTAGCTCTCAGTGAGTTCTATAGCTTTGAAGGCTGTAAGCCATCAATGGATAGTTTCATACACAAAAAAGGCTATCAGAACCTCAATTGGGTCTTTGAATTTTTTTGGCCTTCTATTTTCCATCACGTGAATTTTTCCGTTAAAACGGGATCACCGTGGATGGTCTTCGATTTACCTTCCTTGGAGAGTGGTGCATCATGGTACTGTTCCATTTCAAATCCCTGCACCCATTTCTAAAAGTCGAACGGCGCTGTTTCGGCTTTTTGGACGAATGTTGCACCTTGCACCGCGAATGTTGCACCCTGTAGATATCGATTCTTCGGACGGCCATAACTGTTGGCTCGTTTAGAGTTACGGGAGCCATAACCAGTCAAAACGAAGCTCTCAGTGAGTTCTACAGCTTTGACGGCTGTAAGCCGTCAATGGATAGTTTCATACCCAAAAAAGGTTATCCGAGCCTCAATCGGGTCTTTGAAGTTTTTTGGCCTTCTGTTTTCCATCACGTGAATTTTTACTTTAAAATGGGATCACCGTGGCTGGTCTTCGATTTACCTTCCCTGGATAGTGTTGCACCATGGTACTATTCCATTTCAAATCCCTGCACCCATTTCTAAAAGTCGAACGACGCTGTTTCGGCTTTTTGGACGAATGTTGCACCTTGCACCGCGAATGTTGCACCCTCTGGATATCGATTCTTCGAACGGCCATAACTATTGGCTCGTTTAGAGTTACGGGAGCCATAACCAGTCAAAACGAAGCTCTCAGTGAGTTCTACGGTTTTGACGGCTGTAAGCCGTCAATGGATAATTTCATACCCAAAAAACCCATCCGAACCTCAATTGGGTCTCTGAAGTTTTTTGGCCTTCTATTTTCCATCACGTGAATATTTACGTTAAAACGGGATCACCGTGGATGGTCTTCGATTTACCTTCCCTGGAGAGTGGTGAACCATGGTACTATTCCATTTCAAATCCCTGCACCCATTTATAAAATTCGAACGGCACTGTTTCGGCTTTTTGGACGAATGTTGCACCTTGCACCATGAATGTTGCACCCTGTAGATATCGATTCTTCGGACGACCATAACTGTTGGCTCGTTTAGAGTTACGGGAGCCATAACCAGTCAAAACGAAGCTCTCAGTAAGTTCTATAGCTTTGACGGCTTTAAGCCGTCAATGGATAGTTTCATACCCAAAAAAGGTTATCCGAGCCTCAATCGGATCTCTGAAGTTTTTTGGCCTTCTGTTTTCCATCACGTGAATTTTTACATTAAAATGGGATCACCGTGGCTGGTGTTATCCCGCCTTTTGGAAAGGCCAGGACACCAAGGAACCAACTAGAGAATGAGCATGGCTTGTCATGGATATCGCTGGATTTTGTCCAAATCCGGATCAAGCTACAATCGATAGGGCATGACTAGGAGAGCAAGGAGGACCAACATTCCAATTTTCAAGTCAGTCCGAGTTCATAGGCTCAAGTTGTGATGGATGAAAAGTTGGAGAGAGCAGCGTGTTTTCGTATCCATCAAAAGACTCAATTTCGTATCCATCCGGATCAGTAGTTCATAGCAGTGATGTTAGTCATGTTTCGAATCCATCGAGTTCGTATCGATGGACTTCGTGTCCTTCAATAGTCCTCACTTCGTATCCATCTGTTTCATATCGATCAGAGTGGCCAGGTCCACGTGTTAATGAACTCTGCATCGATCAATCTCCAGCCAGAGAGGCTCGTTCAAACCCATCGGAAAAACGTCTGCTTCGTTACGATCGCCCCGCGTCGACTTCGTATCCATCAGTCCATGACCATTTCGTATCCACCAGAAGACAATGCTTCGAACCCGTAACCGCTGACTTGCTCTTATCCAACGAGTCAATTAGCCAAGGTGACGTGTCTTCCATCGAAGTAAGCAGGGCGAGATATGTGGAGTCGAAACAGTCAATGCGGCACAAAGGCCGGATCGAGACGAAGCGCGCGTGCCACCTCACTTCAAGAGCACGTGCAGCCAGCGAGGCGAACAGATGGAGTCGAATTCATGGAGACGAACCAGACAGCCTATGAGGAATCTCAGTTCGTATCGACGATATCTCGTGATCTATTAATCCAAATCCAATGAAATTTTCAGGGAAGCTTGCATGCACACTGGAGGATGTCCATGCCAAATTTCAGCTCAATTGGACATCATCTTGATCGATACGAAATGGATTCGTAGCGATCATAGATCGAGGCGAAACTTTCTGGAAACGGTCGCGTGGGTCCCCTCACGTGCCAGACCAAGTCTCCCGAAGTTTAGGCGAGATCCGAGCCTCCTACGCCTATAAATAGAGCCCCAGAATCAACAGAAAAAGGATCCATTTTTCTCGGAAGCGTCCAGACTCTGCCGGATTGAGATTTGCATCCTACTTTTGCTGTCAATTTCGAATTCTAATCTGTAATCCACTGTTCATTGCTGTAACCGCTTGTAATCATTGAAAGAGAATCAATAAAATCATCAAAACTTCATAGTGGACGTAGGCTATACGCCGAACCACTCTAAATTGCTTGTCTGTGCATTTTACATTTCTGTTTGTTGGAGTTTTTGTTAGATAACCTCTGTTTTAAATTTACAATCTTCACTTTATCTCTTCAAACAACTCCCGAAGAGTGTTGTGCCCATTTTTGGTACAAACACTTTGGTGATTTCACTGAGAAAACCAGTTTTTTCTCCTGCTCTTTGGATCTGCCGTCGATACCGGATTGCACAAATCCAAGGGGAAGATCCAGATATCCAGTCCGGAATCCTTCCGTTCTATTCAGATTTGCTCAAAATCTAGGAGAGGACTCCACCACCGAGAATGGTCAGCACAAGAACTGGCGCTACCGCTACAGGGCAAGAAGGCCGAGATAGGCAGAATCCCACACAGCCGCCTTCTTCCAATCAAGACAATACCACTCACTCGGACTCAACGGGGCTATTCTCCCGACAGGAATTTCAAGTATTGCTCCAGGAGCTGACCCAAAGCCGTCAACAGTTGGCGGAACAGTTGCGCGCCAATATCGAGCTGACCAACCAGCTAAACCGCCGGGGGCACAGAAGGTCCAGGAGAGATGACGCCTCCAGAGCGTCTACCGAAAGCTCAGCTTCATCTGATTATCACCACCGAACTACTCGTCCTCGGCTAGAGGGGAGTCGCGCTCAAGCTGCTGAATATCAACCCGCCTTAACTGTTGGGCAACTGAGGGTAGGACCATCGACCAGCTTCCAAACGGGTCCCTCAACCCGAGAAGGTACTGCCCCACAGTACACCACTTCCCCACAGTACACCACGGATAACCGCGCCACAACCGCCGCAGCAGAAACAAGGGTTGATACCCGAAATCAATCAGAGCCGATCAATCAACAGCGTGGACATACTCCTGAACCCTATGTCCCAGAAGACGCTGAGCCAAGGAGGCGAGATACGGATCGTCGACAGCGCCCGATCCAAATTCGCACCGTGGAACCCGACCACGCCTTAGCTCATCAAGCTCAGAATCTGCCCGTGTCTGATATATCAACCATGATACGTCAAATGATCCGCGAGAGTCAGGGGCTCACTAATGATGACTGGGGGATTTCTCGTAGTCATACCCCTTTCACAGACGAAGTGTTACACGCTGAACCCCCTAGGTGATTCAGAATGACGACTCTCCCGATGTATGAAGGAAATAATGACCTCAACCAGCATATTCTGAAATATGAATGGTCGATGAGCGCTGCAAGGGCCAACGATGCCGTGAAGTGTCGAAGTTTCCCCATCTCTCTGGGGGAATCGCGACAATGTGGTTTACACGCCTACCACCTAGATCAATTTCTTCGTTCGATCAATTGGCCAAGAGGTTTGTAGAGCAATTCCGTATGCATGTTGCTAGGCCAAAAGACGTTAACACCCTGTCCAGCGTCACTTAAGCACACGGAGAAACGCTCAGGCGTTACCTGGAGAGGTTCCACGCAGCATGCGTCGAGATCACCAATCCTAACGATAATTCCATCTTGATGGCTCTAACCAAGGGGATTGATCCTGACTCTGAATTCGGGAACTGGCTAGCTGGAAAGCCGCCCGCATCGTTGGACAGTTTTTACTCCAAGGCCGCTCAATTCTTGCGGAAAGAGGATACAAAACAGTCTAGGAAGCAGGACGATGTGAGGCCCAGTATTGAGGGAATACAGAGCAATGTAGCAGTTAAACAGTCCGGTGAGAGTTCCGGGAAAGTTCAACTGAATATACAAAATAAGCAAACCCAGCAGAGAGGAAACAATGGCCAGAATAAGAAGAGAGATGAGAACCGAGGTCCACGACGTAGAGCTCAGATGTTTGACAGTTATACGCCGCTAAACACGTCATTGGAAAACGTATACTTACAGACTTGTAACACTGTACAGTATAAGAAACCTGATCCAAAGCCCTCATCGGATAGGCAGGTTCAGACAGGGAAATTCTGTAGGTTCCATGAAAGCTATGGACACAATACCAATGAGTGTCGGCACTTACAGGACCTCATCGAGAAGTTGATTAGAGAGAGGAAGCTAGATCAGTTTGTACGGGCGCCGCAGTCTGGCGGAGCGGGCCCCTCGAATCAAAATCGTTCACAAAATTAGGAAAGAGAGGAGGAACCCGCCCGTGCGGGTGGGAGATTAGTTATCAACACAATAAGTGGTGGTCCTCATCCGGCAGGCAGAAGCTGGGGGGAAATGGAGTCGTATGCTAGTTCTATCAGGCATGCGGACTTCGAATGTTGCAGTAATTGCGAGGACGGAACCCCGGCGAAACAACAAAAAATAATATCTGATGATATCGTGTTCAGAAGCCGAGACGCCGATAAGGTCGAAGCCCTTACTATCGATCCACTAGTCATATCTGCCCAGGTAGGCCCTGCTTGGATGAAGAGGATCCTGGTTGACAGTGGAAGCTCTGTGAATATCTTGCTTAAACGGGCTTACGACTTAATGAAGATGGAGACAAAGGATATGAAACCCTGTTTATCCAGAATCCACGGTTTAAACGGAAGTGCAACGATACCCATCGAAATAACTGAACTCCCAGTCGAGTTAGGCGTTGGAGAACGCCGGAGGGTCCGAATGTTACAGTTTGTTGTGCTAGAAATTGATTCGCCATATAATGCGTTTCTGGGTCGACCAACCCTAGCTGAGTTCAGGGCGGCCATCGCCCCATGGTGTCTGACTTTGAAGTTCCCCACTGATCGTGGGATTGGAGTAGTTCAAGGAGATCAGGCCACGGAAAGGGCCTGTTATGTTGCTGAGCTGCGCGGGGCGCAACGTAAAGAGAAGGGAAAGGGCGTAGAGGAATCTCTCTGCGTCCGTTCTATCGATAATTGACAATTGATGCCTGGGCCTCGGCCCGGGCACCACGACCAATTCCTAAAAGACCTGGACCCCAGGGACAACGAGGATAAAGACGAATGTACGGAGAGTCAAGCTTCTCCAGCCGAACTGACTGTGGACGTCCCAATCAGTAAGGATGATGATTCAAAGATGCTGAAAGTTGGGTCTCAACTGAACAAGCAGACACAGCAGGAATTGGTCGAATTTCTTCGGGCGAATTTCGACGTCTTCGCCTGGACACACTCTGACATGTGCGGAATCTCGCCGAGCATTGCAAGTCACTCCCTGAATATAGATCCGCGACATGTCCCAGTAAAGCAGAAAAGGCGCGGTATGGATCCAGAGAGATCTGCCACCCTTAAGGAGGAGATTGATGAACTACAATCAAACGGGTTCATTCGAGATGCTTTGTATCCAGAATGGGTGTCCAACCCTGTACTAGTTCGGAAACCAAACGGGAAGTGGAGAACCTGCGTTGATTACTCTGACCTAAACAAGGCCTGTCCAAAAGATAGCTTCCCACTTACACGATTCGATCAGCTCGTAGATTCAACGGCCGGACATGAGCTACTATCCTTTATGGATGCTTATTCCGGCTACAACCAAATACCCATGCATTTACCTGATCAGGAACATACCAGCTTCATGACCGACCTGGGACTCTATTGTTACAAAGTCATGCCGTTTGGTCTAAAGAACGCTGGAGCAACATACCAGCGCTTAGTCAACCGGATGTTCGCCGATCAGATCGGGAAGACCATGGAGGTTTACGTGGATGACATGCTGGTGAAGTCCCGATTCTCCACAGATCATGTCAGAGATTTGAATTCAATGTTCAGCATCCTCCGGGAGTACGGAATGAAGCTCAACCCACTCAAGTGTCACTTTAGCGTTGCATCCGGAAAATTCCTTGGGTTCATCGTCAACGCTCGAGGAATAGAGGCGAATCCTGAGAAGATCTGGGCTATTAGAAATTTGCAAACCCCTAGAACTATAAAGCAGGTCCAGAGTCTCAACGAAAAGGTCGCAGCATTGAGCAGGTTCATTTCAAAGTCCACCGACAAATGCATTCCTTTCTTCGACCTGATCCGGAAGGGAAAGCGAAACTTTGAATGGACCATGGAGTGTGAAGGTGCGTTTCGATCACTAGTTCAACATCTTTCCACACCTCCGATCTTGTCAAAACCAGTTGACCACGAGCAACTATATCTCTACCTGGCAGTATCAGAACATGCGATCAGCGCTGCTCTAGTTCGGGAAGAAGACAAAGTGCAAAACCCGGTCTACTATGTTAGTAAGCGGCTAACAGGAGCTGAAAGAAATTATCCGAGACTAGAGAAACTGGCCTATTGCTTGGTCATTGCCTCAAGAAAGCTCCGCCCTTACTTCCAAGCTCATCCGCTTACTGTGTACACCGACCAGCCGTTACGACAGGTCCTCACGCAGCCTGAGACGTCCGGTAGGTTACTCAAGTGGAACATTGAGCTAAGCCAATTTGATATCACATACGCTCCGCGGAGAGCCATTCAAGGACAAGTCCTGGCAGATTTCATAGCTGAATTCACCGTTCCAGAAGACTTGCCCGAGACCAGTAAATCTCCCGAATACATCTGGAAGCTGTATAATGACGGTGCGTCAAATGACCGGTGTTCGGGCGCTGGGGTTGTACTTGAGACTCCCGAGGGCCGATCCATATGTTATGCTCTGAAGTTCGACTTTCGTGCAACTAATAATGAAGCTGAATATGAAGCCCTCCTAACCGGCCTAAAACTTGCCAGAGACTTGAGAATTATCGCTGTAGAAATTTATTGCGATTCACAGTTAGTGGTATGTCAAGTACGAGGAGAATATCAGGCAAGAGACCGAAGACTGGCTGCTTACTTGGCTCGAGTTCAGGAAATACTAAACCAGTTTGATTATTATGCCATCTATTATGTGCCTCGGGAGCACAATCAGAAAGCCAATTCACTGGCAAAGTTAGCTAGCACAGGTGAAGCGCAGCAAATGGGACTTGTCCCTGTTGAAACTTTGGCCTCCCCAAGCATCGATCGGATAGAAATGAACTCTGTGTTTGAAACCGCTCCCAGTAGAGAATCTTGGATGACTCCGTATCGGAATTACATTGAGAATGGGGCGTTGCCTGAACCTAGAAATGAGAAGAGACAATTCAGCGAAAAGCTTCGCGGTTCGTCATCCAAAACGGAGTCATGTACAGGAGAGGTTATTCCGTTCCTCTCCTCAGGTGTATCGCCGACGAGGAAATCAAACGAGTGTTACATGACGTGCACGAAGGAGAGTGTGGCGATCATACCGGAGGACAAGCTCTCGCTAAGAAGATACTCCGATATGGGTACTACTGGCCGACAGTGAACCGAGATGCGGCAAACTATGCCAGGAAGTGCGATAAATGCCAGATACATGCCCGAATTCTGAGAGCTCCGCCTACTGAAATAACCCAAATGGTCAGTCCCTGGCCATTCGCATTGTGGGGCATCGACATCATCGGCGCTTTACCTTTAGCAAAAGGCGGTGCGAAATACGCCATCGTCGCCGTTGACTACTTCACAAAGTGGGCTGAGGCCGAAGCCCTTGCAACCATTACGACAAAGAAAGTGATAAACTTCATGGTTCGCAACATCATCTGTCGATTTGGACTCCCACATACTATCATCACTGATAACGGAGCCCAATTCGAGAGTGCGGAATTCAAGTATTTCTGTCAACGGTTTCATATCCGCAAAAAGTTCTCGGCTGTCGCACACCCCCAAGCGAATGGACAGGTTGAAGCTGTCAATAAAGTTATAAAATCGATCCTGAAGAAACGATTGGAGAAGGCTGGGGGAAAGTGGGTCGATGAACTTCCTATGGCGTTATGGGCCTATCGAACGACCCACAAAACCGCGACCGGACACACTCCGTTTTCCCTATCTTATGGCTCAGAGGCTGTTATTCCGGTCGAGACAGAAGTGTTCTCTCATCGCGTGACTTATTATGATCCGAAAACAAACGCTATACTCCTGGCCGAATCTTTGGATCTATTGGATGAAAAATGGGAAGAGGCTGATTTGAGAGCAGCCGCACATCGAAGTCGGGTCGCCCGGCTATACAACACCAAAGTTCGACCTCGAACCTTTGAACTCGGCGACCTCATGCTCAAAAGAATCTACCCAGTTCCTTCACACATGAAGCCGAACTGGGGAGGACCGTATGTAATTACACGAAAGCTTGGAGATGGCACGTTCAAGCTGTCGACCGTTGATGGTCTCGATTTGCCAAGGGCTTGGAACAGCGAAAGTCTCCGTCGCTATTACATATGACAGGCTTTGTTTATTTCATTCTATTTAGCAGTTTGTTTCTGCATTTCGAAATTTGAATTTTGTAATAAGGCAACTGACTTTGCCGCATTTTCTTATTTCAGCAATAAAATGCCACTTCTTCGAGCCAGAGCTGTGATTCATTAAGTATGATATACGACATCACGATGCACGAAGAGCTAAATCCCATCACGCTGTGGGACTTATTCAAATGGAGGGTGGCTGTGATACGGCCGGCCACTCACTAGGTGAAACCCAAGCTCGGGGGCAGGCCATGACACCGACACTAATAGGGTTGACACACGAGAATCCAACAATCGACTCCGTATTCCCAGAGTGCGAAGCGGAGTATAAACAATCAACTCCGTATTCCCAGAGTGCGAAGCGGAGTATAAACAATCGACTCCGTATTCCCAGAGTGTGAAGAGGAGTATAAACAATCAACTCCGTATTCCCAGAGTGCGAAGCGGAGTATAAACATTCAACTCCGTATTCCTAGAGTGCGAAGCGGAGTATAAACAATTGACTCCGTATTCCCAGAGTGCGAAGCGGAGTATAAACAATTAACTCCGTGTTCCCAGAGTGCGAAGCGGAGTATAAACATCCGACTTCGTATTCCCAGCGTGCGAAGCGGAGTATAAACATTTGACTCCGTTTTCCCATAGTGCAAGACGGAGTATAAACATCAGTCAACTCCGTGTTCCCATAGTGTGAACAACTGCTTGCAAGATGACTTATATCCCCGGAGTGTGGATGAAACAATTCATAAGAGAACGAGTGGAGTTCGACCTCTCGGTCCTCGCTTAATGCAATCACAAGCTGATCATCACAACTTAACCCTGGAACTGGGGGCAGAGGAAAATGTCAATCGTTACCCGAAACTGTACGATGTTCAGCTCCGATGCGATCCCCTATCACAACTCAAGTTCGAGATTTCCATACTTAACAAGCAAAATGAGCTATTCTTGAAACAATAAGATAATGCAAGTACACCGGACCAAAGTCCGAACACTGCAATATTCAAGCATAGTAAGGAACATAAGCTGAAACTAGAAGACAAAATTTTATTTTCAACTAAATCAAAAGCTGCGGTTCATACATGAGCCTTTCCAAAATACTCCTACTTGCAGGGGCCGAACCCGCATCTAAACACGGCCTACAAAAAAAAGAGGAAAATGACAAAATCCCTGACTACCAAAGAAAAGTATGCCTAAAAGGAGTGTCTAATCCTTCTGCTTCCTCAACTTCTTCTTCCTCGAGGAGCTACTGGAACCACCAGTACCCTTTCGCTTGGAGCCTTTCTCCTTAGGCAGGCTCCCTTCGGGTGAAGGCATAATGTCAACGTCCTCGTCTGAGCTGGACTCTATAGGGATGCTTCCCACGGGAGGAGTTGGAGGAACAGACTCCGCAGCCGGAGGAGGGACTGGTACATTAGTATCAACAAGCGTGCCCCCAGGAGATACAATCATGAGAGGAGTGGGGCACTGTGTTGATGCTCCGCCACGCGCCGCGGCCGCCATCTCGGCATTAATCTCGGCCAACATCGCCTCTTCCCGTTGCGCTCTGGCCTCGCTGTGAGCTGTAATAGTCTGAGTTGAAGTGCCAGAAGTAGACGAGAACCCACCCAGGCCAAACTACAGGCCCGCAAAGGGATCACTCTGACGGCCGAGAAGCTCGTCTATCATCTGCTCATCGAAAGAAAGTGAGCTCCCCTGCGTTACTCCAACTGGTGCCATTGCCACGACAGAGGTCGCCTCAGAAACGATGGCTTTTGGCGCTTGGCCTGATTCTTGGGCAATGAAAGGCGCAGCTGGTGCAACTTCTGTCACTGATCAAAGAAAAGGGACATGTCATTAGTGTACACTTCGACACAAACTCTTCAATCCAAATATACAAGAAGTTAGTTCAGAGTACCTTCCTCAGTTTGGCTCGGGGTCGTCTGAACGACTTCGGAAGAATGCTCCTTAACAGGAGATAGATGCGGTCGATCTGGATCATATGCCAGGATATGCTGCAAGTCGATCATCGGAGTGGGCTCAGATTGAGATGACACGATTATCTCAGAACTCATAACATGGTGCTCGGCACTAAAGCTTTCTCCGACTTCCTGGGTCTGGGCTCCAAGCCTCTCCTTATCGTGGGAAATCATGGAGTAATGGAGAACCTTCTTTTCGTCGTCATTGAGGATGCGGTTCTCCAGCTTGAATTCATCAAGGGATTCATCAGGGTGCCCGGACTTCTCCTCATCAACCAGTAAATTCCAGGCGTTGTAGAGATGCGTGGGGTAATCGTCAAGCCATGTCAAATCTCGGTGCCTTAGCACATTGGCGTTATAAGTGACGAGTAGCTCTTCTACCTCGGCCTCAATCCTGGCCTCCGCCTGCTGTACCTTCTTGTCAACCCCAGATTCAGCTTCACGAGCTTGTTGCATAGCCGCTTCCTTCTCCTTACGGAGCGTCACTGCCTGATCACAGGCCTCCTGCGCAGAGACATTAGCTGCGTCTTTCTCCTTCGCCATCTCGGAAAACTTTGATTTCAGCTCATTAAGCTCCTTAATAGCGGCATCCCTCTCGGCGGTAATGGTGGTGTTCCTATGACCCATGTCCTCGATGGCGGTATAATGCTCTTGCTTCATCCTGGTCATAGCAGCATTTACTTCATCAACCTTTTTTAAGGCCTCCATTTCAGATTTTCGGGAAGACTCAGCCTCCACGTTGAGCGCTTTTATGATTCGGTCGTTGTGACCCAACTCCTTCTCGAGCTTCTCAATAGTGACACTCCGATCGAATGCCACTTTGGACGCTTTCCTCGCGACCCGTCCCCATTCCCTGTACTGGAAAAAGATGTCCGCAACATAATCATGGATAGTGGTTTCAGCGGTTGGCGGAATTCTCCTCAAGTGCGGAGGGAAGACATAACCATCAAAACAGATGCCGGGGAACTCCTTCCTCATCTGCGCTAATTTAAGCGCTCCTTCACTGGACGCTTCAGTCGGGACCGGTGCAGTAGCCGAAGAGGTGGCTATTTCAGTCCTGTGTGGAGGATCGGGCCTCGAAGCTTGAGAAGGTGGCCTAGGCCGAGGAATTTCAGGAGGACGAGTAACTGCGGCCATAGGAGGTGCAGAGGTCCTGGGGGGAGGAGAGCGAGATCGGGATCGGTGAACGTATCCCCTATCTCTGTCAGACTTCTCTTGACCAGAATGTCCTTAGTCGTAATCCCTCTCGCCCTCTCTCCTGCGTGGTTCATGATAACGGCGCTTGTTGCGCAAACTACCAAGCACAGAACCTTGCCCAGACATCATACCTGAAAAGAAAACCATGAAGAATCAGTAACTGTTTGCAATATGTTGTTTACGGTTAGGAAAATGTGTTGTGCCGTGAAGAGTGTGTGAATGTGTAACCCCCCGGACCAACCAGAAGTGTCAATCGCACTGGCAGGAAGAGACTCGCTAACATCGACGATATGTCGCGGTCCACCCGATTCAACGTCGTGTTGCTCAGGCTCGATGTCCGGGATTGGAGGGTCAGCAGGCCCTTCGAATTGATTTTCAGCTTGCAGGGAAGGTGCTTCCGTAATCCTAACTCCTGGCAAAGGACGGTGCAAAACCACAAACTTCCGCCTCCCGGACTTAGGCTGTTTTGAGGCCACTGCTTTGCCTTTCCTCTTTGCATCGGATTCCGGGGTTGCATTAGCGGGTCCGACCAACGGTTCATCGTCGGTATGAGTTCTCTCGGAATCAGGTTCTTCAATTATCACAACCCTGGGTTTCTTCTGCTTGACCTTTTCTCTGGAGACGGTCTTTAATGCACCATCGAGCCTTATGCTCTGCCTCCGCCCGATCAACCCAAGAACTCTAAGGTTTTGGTCCGTCAGTAGCAACTCGATATTCCTTTCTTCGCTAGGGACTTCTTGAAGGACGCGAACTATCTCTTTATAGTAGCCGCCTTCAGGTCGCTGGATTATTGCTGAAAGAAAGAGAATAGGAGATATGAGTTTAGTTTCATTCAAGAATTGCCCCGTCAATTACTTGGGAAAAAGACAATGCTTACGTCTAAACAGCCATCTTCTAGCAAACCCCAGTGGACATCGGACATAGAACCACTCTGACTTGAAGTAGCTCAGCCTAGTCCACGACCCTGTGACAACTTGGCAGTTTCTTACAGACTCCAAGAATGTAAAAGATGAGCTGTCAGTTCGACTTTTGAAGTTGAAGAGGTATCTTATCTCGGTCGGGCGGGGAGGATGGTAGAGGTATTCCATAAATGCGATGAACAAGCCATTGAGTGAAGCATACCCATTTGGATGTAGTTGAGAAGGAGCAATATCCAAGTAAGCCAACACTTCTCTTATGTAATCATTGAACGGAGGAAGTGTGCCGGCTGCGCACGCATGTCGATTAAAAGTAGTGTACCCCTCTGGGGGATTGTGTGGTCTGTCGTCCGGTCCAGGCAACATTACATCGTCCAACGATAAGCCATGCCTTAGGCATATTCTTCCTAGCGTATCTTCTGAGATATTGGACGGAACAGAGTCCGGTGGATTGTTTATGAAAGATGCGTCAGGTAACTCGTCCGGAGCGGGACCGATGACTTCGGCCTCGATGTCCGGAATCTCAAGTCTGGGAGTTTCTTGCTGCTGTGAACTTGAAGGTTCCATGGCTAGCTAACTCACGAGAAGTCATCATTAGACGATAAAAAGCCCGTGCATTCCCCAGTGTAAAGTGTATGAATGTGTTGTGCAGTGCGGATGTTATGCGTGACTTGGGCAAATTCTACAGAGTTAAAGAAAACATGCAAGCGACGAGATTTTGGAAGTCAGACAGGCATGACCGTCATCGCTGACCGTCACGACTGCGTCATCTAGATGATAACGATCGATTCAAGATTAAAGAGTTCGTTGTACTTTTCTGTTAAATGGCAGTTTCATCGACGAGCTCCGAAAGTCAGTCAAATATGCAGTTCTGTGACCAAGTTCTATTATGCAAGGCAGAAGCTCGTCGGAATCAAATGTTCAAATATTCAGAAATTCTCTAAGTTCGTCAAAATTTAGGTCGAGAATATCGATCGCTACACTTTGTTTTCGTATCGAGTCAGGGGGATCACACCGTTCAGCCTGGCCACGTTCGAATCGATGCATTCGTATCGATCATATTGGGATAGGGATGTTTCGTATCAGGCTGGAATGAGGATGCTTCGTAGCGATCGAGTTCGAATCGATAGATGTCGTACCGATCGAAGGCGAGCCAATTCACATCGATTAGATTTCGCTAATTTCGCATCGATCTGGAAACAATGGCTTCACGCCTATCGCCACTTTCGTCTCCATAACGATACGAACGTATGCCATCCATATCGACTCGAACAATCTCAACCCAGGCCGAGACGAAATGAGGTAGGATTGACTTCCTTCGTGCCTTCTTCTTCCCCAAAGAGATCTCAGCTCCATGGCCATGCTCTATCCCCCCAATCTCGTTTTTTCTCGTCCAGATCTCAGATTCATCACAACTGGTCGAGAAAGCAAGAAGAGCGATTGAGATCTCGAGCTTCATCATTATTAACACGATTCTATCCATTAATTACCTGTTTTTTGCGATTACACATAGAGGATCGAAGGTTTGGTTCGATTCGAAAACTCGTAGTTGTATCTCTCAGTCTATCGATACGAAGGTAGAAAGAGAAAACAGCGAAAAGTAAGAGGCGGCAGTAAAAGAGTAAAAGTGAAAAAATGGCGAAGTCCAGAGTATTTATATGGGGCCTAGGGGAAAACTGGGTCGGTTCGACTCCCAGTCCACGCGACCGGTCGCAACAGGTTAACCTCACGAATCGAGTCGAAACGTTGTGATTCGTATTCATCTAGCCGGGATTCCCATCGATTCGAAATGGACCGTGCGCATGTCGATTCGAAGCCCTTAGTCGTATCTGCGAGCTCGCAACTCCATCCACCGCATGTCAATACGAATAATGAATTCGTATCCATCAAAGATCATCGATGTGAATCAGAATCCGACCAAAATTGTGTCACTCAGTGCGAATTATCATTTCGTGTCCATCCAGTCTACCTGCATCGATACGAAGAAAAACTTTCCAGCCTTCAAACAATAATTCATAAGAGGATCAACACAAATCGTTGGCTCAGGGCGGTCACCAAACATCGTTTCAACACGAGTTTCGAATCGATTCGAGAGAAACTCGATGCGAGATTCAACGACGACCTAGACTAACGACGAGTCGCAAACTTACAGCTTTTCAAAGCACGTCATGTTTTCACAAGACGTACTTTGGGGGGCAAATGTTATCCCGCCTTTTGGCAAGGCCAGGACACCAAGGAACCAACTAGAGAATGAGCATGGCTTGTCATGGATATCGCTGGATTTTGTCCAAATCCGGATCAAGCTGCAATCGATAGGGCATGACTAGGAGAGCAAGGTGGACCAACATTCCAATTTTCAAGTCAGTCCGAGTTCATAGGCTCAAGTTGTGATGGATGCAAAGTTGGAAAGAGCAGCGTGTTTTCGTATCCATCAAAAGACTCAATTTCGTATCCATCCGGATCAGTAGTTCATAGCAGTGATGTTAGTCATGTTTCGAATCCATCGAGTTCGTATCGATGGACTTCGTGTCCTTTAATAGTCCTCACTTCGTATCCATCTGTTTCGTATCGATCAGAGTTGCCAGGTCCACGTGTTAATGAACTCCGCATCGATCAATCTCCAGCCAGAGAGGCTCGTTCGAACCCATCGGAAAAACGTCTGCTTCGTTACGATCGCCCCGCGTCGACTTCGTATCCATCAGTCCATGACCATTTCGTATCCACCAGACGACAATGCTTCGAACCCGTAACCGCTGACTTGCTCTTATCCAACGAGTCAATTAGCCAAGGTGACGTGTCTTCCATCGAAGTAAGCAGGGCGAGATATGTGGAGTCGAAACAGTCAATGCCGCACAAAGGCTGGATCGAGACGAAGCGCGCGCGCCACCTCACTTCAAGAGCACGTGCAGCCAGCGAGGCAAACAGATGGAGTCGAATTCATGGAGACGAACCAGACAGCCTATGAGGAATCTCAGTTCGTATCGACGATATCTCGTGATCTATTAATCCAAATCCAATGAAATTTTCAGGGAAGCTTGCATGCACACTGGAGGATGTCCATGCCAAATTTCAGCTCAATTGGACATCATCTTGATCGATACGAAATGGATTCGTACCGATCACAGATCGAGGCGAAACTTTCTGGAAACGGTCGCGTGGGTCCCCTCACGTGCCAGACCAAGTCTCCCGAAGTTTAGGCGAGATCTGAGCCTCCTACGCCTATAAATAGAGCCCTAGAATCAACAGAAAAAGGATCCATTTTACTCGGAAGCGTCCAGACTCTGCCGGATTGAGATTTGCATCCTACTTTTGCTGTCAATTTCGAATTCTAATCTGTAATCCGCTGTTCATTGCTGTAACCGCTTGTAATCATTGAAAGAGAATCAATAAAATCATCAAAACTTCATAGTGGACGTAGGCTATACGCCGAACCACTCTAAATTGCTTGTCTGTGCATTTTACATTTCTGTTTGTTGGAGTTTTTGTTAGATAACCTCTGTTTTACATTTACAATCTTCACTTTATCTCTTCAAACAACTCCCGAAGAGTGTTGTGCCTATTTTTGGTTCAAACAGCTGGTCTTCGATTTACCTTCCCTGGATAGTGGTGCACCATAGTACTATTCCATTTCAAATCCCTGCACCCATTTCTAAAAGTCGAACGGCGCTGTTTAGGCTTTTTGGACGAATGTTGCACCTTGCAACGCGAATGTTGCACCCTGTGGATATCGACTATTCGGACGGCCATAACTGTTGGCTCGTTTAGAGTTACGGGAGCCATAACCAGTCAAAACGAAGCTCTCAGTGATTTCTACGGTTTTGATGGCTATAAGCCGTCAATGGATAGTTTCATACCCAAAAAAAGCTATCCGAACCTCAATTGGGTTTCTGAAGTTTTTTGGCCTTTTGTTTCCATCACGTGATTTTTTACGTTAAAACGGGATCACCGTGGATGGTCTTCGATTTTCCTTCCCTGGAGAGTGGTGCACCATGGTACTGTTCCATTTCAAATCACTGCACCCATTTCTAAAAGTCGAACGGCGCTGTTTCGGCTTTTTGGACGAATGTTGCACCTTGCACCGCGAATGTTGCACCTTGTGGATATCGATTCTTTAGACGGCCATAACACTTGGTCGTTTAGAGTTACGGGAGCCATAACCAGTCAAAACGAAGCTCTCAGTGAGTTCTACGGCTTTGATGGCTGTAAGCCGTCAATGGATAGTTTCACACCCAAAAAAGGCTATCCAAACCTCAATCGGGTCTATGATGTTTTTTGGCCTTCTGTTTTCCATCACCTGATTTACGTTAAAACGGGATCACCGTGGATGGTCTTCGATTTACCTTCCCTGGAGAGTGGTGCACCATGGTACTGTTCCATTTCAAATCCCTGCACCCATTTCTAAAAGTCCAACGGCGCTGTTTAGGCTTTTTGGACGAATGTTGCACCTTGCACCGCGAATGTTGCACCCAGTGGATATCGACTCTTCGGACGGCCATAACTGTTCGCTCGTTTAGAGTTACGGGAGCCATAACCAGTCAAAATGAAGCTCTCAGTGATTTCTACGGTTTTGACGGCTCTAAGCCGTCAATGGATAGTTTCATACCCAAAAAAAGCTATTCGAACCTCAATTGGGTTTCTGAAGTTTTTTGGCCTTCTGTTTCCATCACATGAATTTTTACGTTAAAACGGGATCACCGTGGATGGTCTTCGATTTACCTTCCCTGGAGAGTGGTGCACCATGGTACTGTTCCATTTCAAATCCCTGCACCCATTTCTAAAAGTCGAACGGCGCTGTTTCGGCGTTTTGGACGAATGTTGCACCTTGCACCGCGAATGTTGCACCCTGTTGATATCGATTCTTCGGACGGCCATAACTCTTGGTCGTTTAGAATTACGGGAGCCATAACCAGTCAAAACGAAGCTCTCAGTGAGTTCTACGGCTTTGATGGCTATAAGCCGTCAATGGATAGTTTCATACCCAAAAAAGGCTATCCAAACCTCAATCGGGTCTCTGATGTTTTTTGGCCTTCTGTTTTCCATCACCTGATTTACGTTAAAACGGGATCACCGTGGATGGTCTTCGATTTACCTTCCCTGGAGAGTGGTGCACCATGGTACTGTTCCATTTCAAATCCCTGCACCCACTTCTGAAAGTCGAACAGCGTTGTTTCGGCTTTTTGGACGAATGTTGCACCTTGCACCGCGAATTTTGCACCCTGTGGATATCGATTCTTCGGACGGCCATAACTCTTGGCTCGTTTAGAGTTACGGGAGCCATAACCAGTCAAAATGAAAATCTCAGTGAGTTCTATGGCTTTGATGGCTGTAAGCCGTCAATGGATAGTTTCATACCCAAAAAAGGCTATCCAAACCTTAATCGGGTCTTTGATGTTTTTTGGCCTTCTGTTTTCCATCACCTGAATTTTTACGTTAAAACGGGATCACCGTGGATGGTCTTCGATTTACCTTCCCTGGAGAGTGGTGCACCATGGTACTGTTCCATTTCAAATCCCTGCACCCACTTCTAAAAGTCGAACGGCGCTGTTTCAGCTTTTTGGACGAATGTTGCACCTTGCACCGCGAAGGTTGCAACCTGTGGATATCGATTCTTCGGACGGCCATAACTATTGGCTCTTTTAGAGTTACGGGAGCCATAACCAGTCAAAACGAAGCTCTCAGTGAGTTCTACAGCTTTGAAGGCTGTAAGCCATCAATGGATAGTTTCATACACAAAAAAGGCTATCCGAACCTCAATCGGGTCTTTGAGTTTTTTTGGCCTTCTATTTTCCATCACGTGAATTTATCCGTTAAAATGGGATCACCGTGGATGGTCTTCGATTTACCTTCCCTGGAGAGTGGTGGACCATGGTACTATTCCATTTCAAATCCCTGCATCCATTTCTAAAATTCAAACGGCACTGTTTCGGCTTTTTGAACGAATGTTGCACCTTGCACCACGAATGTTGCACCCCGTAGATATCGATTCTTCGGACGGCCATAACTGTTTGCTCGTTTAGAGTTACAGGAGCCATAACCAGTCAAAACGAAGCTCTCAGTGAGTTCTATAGCTTTTATGGCTTTAAGCCATCAATGGATAGTTTCATACCCAAAAAAGGTTATCCGAGCCTCAATCGGATCTCTGAAGTTTTTTGGCCTTCTGTTTTCCATCACGTGAATTTTTACGTTAAAATGGGATCACCGTGGTTGGTCTTCGATTTACCTTCCCTGGATAGTGGTGCACTATGGTACTATTCCATTTCAAATCCCTTCACCCATTTCTAAAAGTCGAACGGCGCTGTTTAGGCTTTTTGGACGAATGTTGCACCTTGCATCGCGAATGTTGCACCCTATGGATATCGACTCTTCGGACGGCCATAACTGTTGGCTCGTTTAGAGTTACGGGAGCCATAACCAGTCAAAAAGATGCTCTCAGTGATTTCTACGGTTTTGACGGCTGTGAGCCGTCAATGGATAGTTTCATACCCAAAAAAAGCTATCCGAACCTCAATTGGGTTTCTGAAGTTTTTTGGCCTTCTGTTTCCATCACGTGAATTTTTACGTTAAAACGGGATCACCGTGGATGGTCTTCGATTTACCTTCCCTGGAGAGTGGTGCACCATGGTACTGTTCCATTTCAAATCCCTGCACCCACTTCTAAAAGTCGAATGGCGCTGTTTCGGCTTTTTGGACGAATGTTGCACCTTGCACCGCGAATGTTGCACCCTGTGGATATCGATTCTTCGGACGGCCATAACGCTTGGCTCGTTTAGAGTTACGGGAGCCATAACCAGTCAAAATGAAGCTCTCAGTGATTTCTACGGTTTTGACTGCTGTAAGCCGTCAATGGATAGTTTCATACCCAAAAAAGGCTATCCGAACCTCAATCGGGTCTTTGAAGTTTTTTGGCCTTCTGTTTTCCATCACGTGAATTTTTACCTTAAAATGGGATCACCGTGGCTGGTCTTCGATTTAACTTCCCTGGATAGTGTTGCACCATGGTACTATTCCATTTAAAATCCTTGCACCTATTTCTAAAAGTCGAACGGTGCTGTTTCGGCTTTTTGGATGAATGTTGCACCTTGCACCGCGAATGTTGCACCCTGTAGATATCGATTCTTCGGACTGCCATAACTGTTGGCTCGTTTAGATTTACGGGAGCCATAACCAGTCAAAACGAAGCTCTCAGTGAGTTCTATAGCTTTGACGGCTGTAAGCCGTCAATGGATAGTTTCATACCCAAAAAAAGCTATCCGAGCCTCAATTGGGTCTTTGAAGTTTTTTGGCCTTATGTTTTCCATCACGTGAATTTTTACGTTAAAACGGGATCACCGTGGATGGTCTTCGATTTACCTTCCCTGGAGAGTGGTGCACCATGGTACTATTCCATTTCAAATCCCTACACCCATTTCTAAAATTCGAACGGCGCTGTTTCGGCTTTTTGGACGAATGTAGCACCTTGCACCGCGAATGTTGCACCCTGTGGATATCGACTCTTCGGACGGCCATAACTGTTGGCTCGTTTAGATTTACGGGAGCCATAACCAGTCAAAACGAAGCTCTCAGTGAGTTCTACGGTTTTGATGGCTGTAAGCCATCAATGGATAGTTTCATACCCAAAAAAAGCTATCCGAACCTCAATTCGGTCTTTGAAGTTTTTTGGCCTTCTGTTTTCCATCACGTGTATTTTTATGTTAAAACGGGATCACCGTGGATGGTCTTCGATTTACCTTCCCTGGAGAGTGGTGCACCATGGTACTGTTCCATTTCAAATCCCTGCACCCATTTCTAAAAGTCGAACGACGCTGTTTCGGCTTTTTGGACGAATGTTGCACCTTTCACCGTGAATGTTGCACCCTGTGGATATCGATTCTTCGGACGGCCATAACTCTTGGCTCGTTTAGAGTTACGGGAGCCATAACCAGTCAAAACGAAGCTCTCAGTGAGTTCTACGTCTTTGACGGCTGTAAGCCGTCAATGGATAGTTTCATACCCAAAAAAGGCTATCCAAACCTCAGTCGGGTCTCTGATGTTTTTTGGCCTTCTGTTTTCCATTACGTGAATTTTTACGTTAAAACGGGATCACCGTGGACGGTCTTCGATTTACCTTTCCTAGAGAGTGGTGCACCATGGTACTGTTCCATTTCAAATCCCTGCACCCACTTCTAAAAGTCGAACGGCACTGTTTCGGATTTTTGGACGAATGTTGTACCTTGCACCGCGAATGTTGCACCCTTTGGATATCGATTCTTCGGACGGCCATAACTATTGGCTCGTTTAGAGTTATGGGAGCCATAACCATTCAAAACGAAGCTCTTAGTGAGTTCTACGGCTTTGACGGCTGTAAGCCGTCAATGGATAGTTTCATACCCAAAAAAGGCTATCCGAATGTCAATCTGGTCTCTGAAGTTTTTTGGCCTTCTGTTTTCCATCATGTGAATTTTTACGTTAAAACGAGATCACCGTGGCTGGTCTTCGATTTACCTTCCCTGAATAGTGGTGCACCATGGTACTATTCCATTTAAAATCCCTGCACCCATTTCTAAAAGTCGAACGGTGCTGTTTCAGCTTTCTGGACGAATGTTGCACATTGCACCACGAATGTTACACCCTGTAGATATCGATTCTTCGGACAGCCATAACTGTTGGCTCGTTTAGAGTTACGGGAGTCATAACCAGTCAAAATGAAGCTCTCAGTGAGGTCTACAGCTTCGATGGCTGTAAGCCGTCAATGGATAGTTTCATACCCAAAAAAGGCTATCCGAACCTCAATCGGGTCTCTGAAATTTTTTGGCCTTCTGTTTTCCATCACGTGAATTTTTACGTTAAACGGGATCACCGTGATGGTCTTCGATTTACCTTCGCTGGAGAGTGGTGCACCATGGTACTGTTCCATTTCAAATCCCTGCACCCATTTCTAAGTCGAACGGCGCTGTATCGGCTTTTTGGACGAATGTTATACCTTGCACCGCGAATGTTGCACCCTGTGGATATCGATTCTTCGGACTGCAATAACTATTGGCTCGTTTAGAGTTACGGGAGCCATATCCAGTCTAACGAAGCTATCAGTGAGTTCTACGGTTTTGACGGCTATAAGTCATCAATGGATAGTTTCATACCCAAAAAAGGCTATCTGAATCTCAATCGGGTCTCTGAAGTTTTTTCGCCTTCTGTTTCCATTACGTGAATTTTTACGTTAAAACGGGATCACCGTGGTTGGTCTTCGATTTACCTTCCCTGGATAGTGGTGCACCATGGTACTATTCCATTTCAAATCCCTGCACCCATTTCTAAATGTCGAACGGTGCTGTTTCGGCTTTTTGGACGAATGTTGCACCTTGCACCGCGAATGTTGCACCCTGTGGATATTAATTCTTCGGACGGCCATAACTGTTGGCTCGTTTAGAGTTACGGGAGCCATAACCAGTCAAAACGAAGCTCTTAGTGAGTTCTACAGCTTTGACGACTGTAAGCCATCAATGGATAGTTTCATACCCAAAAAAGGCTATCCGAACCTCAATCGGGTCTTTGAATTTTTTTGGCCTTCTATTTTCCATCACGTGAATTTTTACGTTAAAACGGGATCACCGTGGATGGTCTTCGATTTACTTTCCCTGGAGAGTGGTGCACCATGGTACTATTCCATTTCAAATTCCTGCACCCATTTCTAAAAGTCGAACGACGCTGTTTCGGCTTTTTGGACGAATGTTGCACCTTGCACCGCAAATGTTGCACCCTGTAGATATCGATTCTTCGGACGGCCATAACTGTTGGCTCGTTTAGAGTTACGGGAGCCATAACCAGTCAAAACGAAGCTCTCAGTGAGTTCTACAGCTTTGATTGCAGTAAGCCATCAATGGATACTTTCATACCCAAAAAAAGCTATCCGAGCCTCAATTTGGTCTCTGATGTTTTTTGGCCTTCTGTTTTCCATCACGTGAATTTTTACGTTAAAACGGGATCACCGTGGATGGTCTTCAATTTACCTACCCTGGAGAATGGTGAACCATGGTACTGTTCCATTTCAAATCCCTGCACCCATTTCTAAAAGTCAAACGGCGCTGTTTCGGCTTTTTGGACGAATGTTGCACCTTGCACCGCGAATGTTGCACCCTGTGGATATCGACTCTTTGGACGGCCATAACTGTTGGCTCGTTTAGAATTACGGGATCCATAAACAGTCAAAACGAAGCTCTCAGTGAGTTCTACAGTTTTGACGGCAGTAAGCCATCAATGGATAGTTTCATACCGAAAAAAAGCTATCCGAACCTCAATTTGGTCTCTGAAGTTTTTTGGCCTTCTGTTTTCCATCACGTGAATTTTTACGTTAAAACGGGATCACCGTGGATGGTCTTCGATTTTCCTTCCCTGGAGAGTAGTGCACCATGGTACTATTCCATTTCAAATCCCTGCACCCATTTCTAAAAGTCGAACGGCGCTGTTTCGGCTTTTTGGACGAATATTGCACCTTGCACCGTGAATGTTGCACCCTATGGATATCGATTCTTCGGACGGCCATAACTCTTGGCTCGTTTAGAGTTACAAGAGCCATAACCAGTCAAAACGAAGCTCTTAGTGAGTTCTACGGCTTTGATGGCAGTAAGCCGTCAATGGATAGTTTCATACCCAAAAAAGGCTATCCAAACCTCAATCGGGTCTCTGATGTGTTTTGGCCTTCTGTTTTCCATCACGTGAATTTTTACGTTAAAACGGGATCACCGTGGATGGTCTTCGATTTACCTTCCCTGGAGAGTGGTACACCATGGTACTGTTCCATTTCAAATCCCTGCACCCATTTCTAAAAGTCGTACGGCACTGTCTCGGCTTTTTGGACGAATGTTGCACCTTGCACCGCGAATGTTGCACCATGTGGATATCGATTCTTCAGACGGCCATAACTATTGGCTCGTTGAGAGTTACGGGAGCCATAACCAGTCAAAACGAAGCTCTCAGTGAGTTCTACGGCTTTGGCGGCTGTAAGCAGTCAATGGATAGTTTCATACCCAAAAAAGCTATCCGAACCTCAATCGGGTCTCTGAAGTTTTTTGGTCTTCTGTTTTCCATCACGTGAATTTTAACGTTAAAACGGGATTACCGTGGCTGGTCTTCGATTTACCTCCCCTAGATAGTGGTGCACGATGGTACTATTCCATTTCAAATCCCTGCACCCATTCCTAAAAGTCGAACCGTGCTATTTCGGCTTTTTGGACGAATGTTGCACCTTGCACCGCGAATGTTGCAACCTGTAGATATCAATTCTTCGGACGGCCATAATTGTTGGCTCGTTTAGAGTTACGGGAGCCATAACTAGTCAAAACGAAGCTCTCAGTGAGTTCTACAACTTTGATGGCTGTAAGTTGTCAATGGATAGTTTCATACCCAAAAAAAGCTATCCGAGCCTCAATTGGGTCTCTGAAGTTTTTTGGCCTTCTGTTTTCCATCACGTGAATTTTTATGTTAAAACGTGATCACCGTGGATGGTCTTTGATTTACCTTCCCTGGAGAGTGGTGCACCATGGTACTGTTCCATTTCAAATCCCTGCACCCATTTCTAAAAGTCGAAGGGCGCTGTTTCGGCTTTTTGGACGAATGTTGCACCTTGCACCGCGAATGTTGCACCCTGTGGATATTAATTCTTCGGACGAACATAACTGTTGGCTCGTTTATAGTTACGGGAGCTATAACCAGTCAAAACGAAGTACTCAGTGAGTTCTACGGCTTTGACAGCTGTAAGCCGTCAATAGATAGTTTCATACCCAAAAAAGGCTATCCGAACCTCAATCGGGTCTCTGATGTTTTTTGGCCTTCTGTTTTCCATCACGTGAATTTTTACGTTAAAACGGGATCACCGTGGCTGGTCTTCGATTTACCTTCCCTGGAGAGTGGTGCACCATGATACTGTTCCATTTCAAATCCCTACACCCACTTCTAAAAGTCGAAAGGCACTGTTTCGGCTTTTTGGACGAATGTAGCACCTTGCACCGCGAATGTTGCACCCTGTGGATATCGATTCTTCGGACGGCCATAACTCTTGGCTCGTTTAGAGTTACGGGAGCCATAACTAGTCAAAACGAAGCTCTCAGTGAGTTCTACGGCTTTGACGGCTGTAAGCCATCAATGTATAGTTTCATACCCAAAAAAGCCTTTCCGAACCTCAATCGGGTCTTTGATGTTTTTTGGCCTTCTGTTTTCCATCACGTGAATTTTTACGTTAAAACGGGATCACTGTGGATGGTCTTCGATTCACCTTCCCTGGAGAGTGGTGCACCATGGTACTGTTCCATTTCAAATCCCTGCACCCACTTCTAAAAGTCGAACGGCGATGTTTCGGCTTTTTGGATTAATGTTGTACCTTGCACCGCGAATGTTGCACCCTGTGGATATCGATTCTTCGGACGGCCTTAACTGTTGGCTCGTTTAGAGTTAAGGGAGCCATAGCCAGTCAAAACAAAGCTCTCAATGAGTTCTACGGCTATGATGCCTGTAAGCCGTCAATGGATAGTTTCATACCCAAAAAAGGCTATCCAAACCTCAATCGGGTCTATGATGTGTTTTGGCCTTCTGTTTTCCATCACCTGAATTTTTACGTTAAAACGGGATCACCGTGGATGGTCTTCGATTTACCTTCCCTGGAGAGTGGTGCACCATGGTACTGTTCCATTTCAAATCCCTGCACCCATTTCTAAAAGTCGTACGGCACTGTCTCGGCTTTTTGGACGAATGTTGCACCTTGCACCGCGAATGTTGCACCATGTGGATATCGATTCTTCAGACGGCCATAACTATTGGCTCGTTGAGAGTTACGTGAGCCATAACCAGTCAAAACGAAGCTCTCAGTGAGTTCTACGGCTTTGACGGCTGTAAGCAGTCAATGGATAGTTTCATACCCAAAAAAACTATCCGAACCTCAATCGGGTCTTTGAAGTTTTTTGGTCTTCTGTTTTCCATCACGTGAATTTTAACGTTAAAACGGGATTACCGTGGCTGGTCTTCGATTTACCTCCCCTAAATAGTGGTGCACGATGGTACTATTCCATTTCAAATCCCTGCACCCATTCCTAAAAGTCGAACCGTGCTATTTCGGCTTTTTGGACGAATGTTGCACCTTGCACCGCGAATGTTGCAACCTGTAGATATCGATTCTTCGGACGGCCATAATTGTTGGCTCATTTAGAGTTACGGGAGACATAACTAGTCAAAACGAAGCTCTCAGTGAGTTCTACAACTTTGACGGCTGTAAGTTGTCAATGGATAGATTCATACCCAAAAAAAGCTATCCGAGCCTCAATTGGGTCTCTGAAGTTTTTTGGCCTTCTGTTTTCCATCACGTGAATTTTTACGTTAAAACGTGATCACCGTGGATGGTCTTTGATTTACCTTCCCTGGAGAGTGGTGAACCATGGTATTGTTCCATTTCAAATCCCTGCACCCATTTCTAAAAGTCGAACGGCGCTGTTTCGACTTTTTGGACGAATGTTGCACCTTGCACCGCGAATGTTGCACCCTGCGGATATTAATTCTTCGGACGGCCATAACTGTTGGCTCGTTTATAGTTACGGGAGCTATAACCAGTCAAAACGAAGTACTCAGTGAGTTCTACGGCTTTGACGGCTGTAAGCCGTCAATAGATAGTTTCATACCCAAAAAAGGCTATCCGAACCTCAATCGGGTCTCTGATGTTTTTTGGCCTTCTGTTTTCCATCACGTGAATTTTTACGTTAAAACGGGATCACCGTGGCTGGTCTTCGATTTACCTTCCCTGGAGAGTGGTGCACCATGATACTGTTCCATTTCAAATCCCTGCACCCACTTCTAAAAGTCGAAAGGCACTGTTTCGGCTTTTTGGACGAATGTAGCACCTTGCACCGCGAATGTTGCACCCTGTGGATATCGATTCTTCGGACGGCCATAACTCTTGGCTCGTTTAGAGTTACGGGAGCCATAACTAGTCAAAACGAAGCTCTCAGTGAGTTCTACGGCTTTGACGGCTGTAAGCCGTCAATGTATAGTTTCATACCCAAAAAAGCCTTTCCGAACCTCAATCGGGTCTTTGATGTTTTTTGGCCTTCTGTTTTCCATCACGTGAATTTTTACGTTAAAACGGGATCACTGTGGATGGTCTTCGATTCACCTTCCCTGGAGAGTGGTGCACCATGGTACTGTTCCATTTCAAATCCCTGCACCCACTTCTAAAAGTCGAACGGCGATGTTTCGGCTTTTTGGATGAATGTTGTACCTTGCAACGCGAATGTTGCACCCTGTGGATATCGATTCTTCGGACGGCCATAACTGCTGGCTCGTTTAGAGTTAAGGGAGCCATAGCCAGTCAAAACAAAGCCTCAATGAGTTCTACGGCTATGATGCCGGTAAGCCGTCAATGGATAGTTTCATACCCAAAAAAGGCTATCCAAACCTCAATCGGGTCTATGATGTGTTTTGGCCTTCTGTTTTCCATCACGTGAATTTTTACGTTAAAACGGGATCACCGTGGATGGTCTTCGATTTACCTTCCCTGGAGAGTGGTGCACCATGGTACTGTTCCATTTCAAATCCCTGCACCCATTTCTAAAAGTCGTACGGCACTGTCTCGGCTTTTTGGACGAATGTTGCACCTTGCACCGCGAATGTTGCACCATGTGGATATCGATTCTTCAGACGGCCATAACTATTGGCTCGTTGAGAGTTACGTGAGCCATAACCAGTCAAAACGAAGCTCTCAGTGAGTTCTACGGCTTTGACGGCTGTAAGCAGTCAATGGATAGTTTCATACCCAAAAAAGCTATCCGAACCTCAATCGGGTCTCTGAAATTTTTTGGTCTTCTGTTTTCCATCACGTGAATTTTAACGTTAAAACGGGATTACCGTGGCTGGTCTTCGATTTACCTCCCCTAGATAGTGGTGCACGATGGTACTATTCCATTTCAAATCCCTGCACCCATTCCTAAAAGTCGAACCGTGCTATTTCGGCTTTTTGGACGAATGTTGCACCTTGCACCGCGAATGTTGCAACCTGTAGATATCGATTCTTCGGACGGCCATAATTGTTGGCTCATTTAGAGTTACGGGAGCCATAACTAGTCAAAACGAAGCTCTCAGTGAGTTCTACAACTTTGACGGCTGTAAGTTGTCAATGGATAGTTTCATACCCAAAAAAAGCTATCCGAGCCTCAATTGGGTCTCTGAAGTTTTTTGGCCTTTTGTTTTCCATCATGTGAATTTTTACGTTAAAACGTGATCACCGTGGATGGTCTTTGATTTACCTTCCCTGGAGAGTGGTGCACCATGGTATTGTTCCATTTCAAATCCCTGCACCCATTTCTAAAAGTCGAACGGCGCTGTTTCGGCTTTTTGGACGAATGTTGCACCTTGCACCGCGAATGTTGCACCCTGCGGATATTAATTCTTCGGACGGCCATAACTGTTGGCTCGTTTATAGTTACGGGAGCTATAACCAGTCAAAACGAAGTACTCAGTGAGTTCTACGGCTTTAACGGCTGTAAGCCGTCAATAGATAGTTTCATACCCAAAAAAGGCTATCCGAACCTCAATCGGGTCTCTGATGTTATTTGGCCTTCTGTTTTCCATCACGTGAATTTTTACGTTAAAACGGGATCACCGTGGTTGGTCTTCGATTTACCTTCCCTGGAGAGTGGTGCACCATGATACTGTTCCATTTCAAATCCCTGCACCCACTTCTAAAAGTCGAAAGGCATTGTTTCGGCTTTTTGGACGAATGTAGCACCTTGCACCGCTAATGTTGCACCCTGTGGATATCGATTCTTCGGACGGCCATAACTCTTGGCTCGTTTAGAGTTACGGGAGCCATAACTAGTCAAAACGAAGCTCTCAGTGAGTTCTATGGCTTTGACGGCTGTAAGCCGTCAATGTATAGTTTCATACCCAAAAAAGCCTTTCCGAACCTCAATCGGGTCTTTGATGTTTTTTGGCCTTCTGTTTTCCATCACGTGAATTTTTACGTTAAAACGGGATCACTGTGGATGGTCTTCGATTCACCTTCCCTGGAGAGTGGTGCACCATGGTACTGTTCCATTTCAAATCCCTGCACCCACTTCTAAAAGTCGAACGGCGATGTTTCGGCTTTTTGGATGAATGTTGTACCTTGCACCGCGAATGTTGCACCCTGTGGATATCGATTCTTCGGACGGCCATAACTGCTGGCTCGTTTAGAGTTAAGGGAGCCATAGCCAGTCAAAACAAAGCTCTCAATGAGTTCTACGGCTATGATGCCTGTAAGCCATCAATGGATAGTTTCATACCCAAAAAAGGCTATCCGAACCTCAATTGGGTCTCAGAAGTTTTTTGGCCTTCTGTTTTCCATCACGTGAATTTTTACGTTAAAATGGGATCACCGTGGCTGGTCTTCGCTTTACCTTCCTTAGATAGTGGTGCACCATGGTACTGTTCCATTTCAAATCCCTGCACCCATTTCTAAAAGTCGAACGGCGCTGTTTCGGCTTTTTGGATGAATGTTGCACCTTGCACCGTGAATGTTGCACGCTGTGGATATCGATTCTTCGGACGGCCATAACTCTTGGCTCGTTTACAGTTACAGGAGCCATAACCAGTCAAAACGAAGCTCTTAGTGAGTTCTACGGCTTTGATGGCTGTAAGCCGTCAATGGATAGTTTCATACCCAAAAAAGGCTATCCGAACCTCAATCGGGTCTCTGAAGTTTTTTGGCCTTCTGTTTTCCATCACGTGAATTTTTACGTTAAAACGGGATCACCGTGGCTGGTCTTCGATTTACCTTCCCTGGAGAGTGGTGCACCATGGTACTGTTCCATTTCAAATCCCTGCACCCATTTCTAAATGTCGTACGGCGCTGTCTCGGCTTTTTGGACGAATGTTGCACCTTGCACCGCGAATGTTGCACCATGTGGATATCGATTCTTCAGACGGCCATAACTATTGGCTCGTTGAGAGTTACGGGAGCCATAACCAGTCAAAACGAAGCTCTTAGTGAGTTCTATGGCTTTGACGGCTGTAAGCAGTCAATGGATAGTTTCATACCCAAAAAAGCTATCCGAACCTCAATCGGGTCTCTGAAGTTTTTTGGTCTTCGGTTTTCCATCACGTGAATTTTAACGTTAAAACGGGATTACCATGGCTGGTCTTCGATTTACCTCCCCTAGATAGTGGTGCACGATGGTACTATTCCATTTCAAATCCCTGCACCCATTCCTAAAAGTCGAACCGTGCTATTTCGGCTTTTTGGACGAATGTTGCACCTTGCACCGCAAATGTTGCAACCTGTAGATATCGATTCTTCGGACGGCCATAATTGTTGGCTCGTTTAGAGTTACGGGAGCCATAACCAGTCAAAACGAAGCTCTCAGTGAGTTCTACAACTTTGACGGCTGTAAGTTGTCAATGGATAGTTTCATACCCCAAAAAAGCTATCCAAGCCTCAATTGGGTCTCTGAAGTTTTTTGGCCTTCTGTTTTCCATCACGTGAATTTTTACGTTAAAACGGGATCACCATGGATGGTATTTCATTTACCATCCCTGGCGAGTGGTGCGCCATGGTACTGGTCCATTTCAATTCCCTGCACCCATTTCTAAAAGTCGAACGGCGCTGTTTCGGCTTTTTGGACGAATGTTGCACCTTGCACCGTGAATGTTGCACGCTGTGGATATCGATTCTTCGGACGGCCATAACTCTTGGCTCGTTTAGAGTTACAGGAGCCATAACCAGTCAAAACGAAGCTCTTAGTGAGTTCTACGGCTTTGACGGCTGTAAGCCATCAATGGATAGTTTCATACCCAAAAAAGGCTATCCGAACCTCAATCGGGTCTCTGAAGGTTTTTGGCCTTCTGTTTTCCATCACGTGAATTTTTACGTTAAAACGGGATCACCGTGGCTGGTCTTCGATTTACCTTCCCTGGAGAGTGGTGCACCATGGTACTGTTCCATTTCAAATCCCTGCACCCATTTCTAAAAGTCGTACGGCGCTGTCTCGGCTTTTTGGACGAATGTTGCACCTTGCACCGCGAATGTTGCACCATGTGGATATCGATTCTTCAGACGGCCATAACTATTGGCTCGTTGAGAGTTACGGGAGCCATAACCAGTCAAAACGAAGCTCTCAGTGAGTTCTACGGCTTTGACGGCTGTAAGCTGTCAATGGATAGTTTCATACCCAAAAAAGCTATCCGAACCTCAATCGGGTCTCTGAAGTTTTTTGGTCTTCTGTTTTCCATCACGTGAATTTTAACGTTAAAACGGGATTACCGTGGCTGGTCTTCGATTTACCTCCCCTAGATAGTGGTGCACGATGGTACTATTCCATTTCAAATCCCTGCACCCATTCCTAAAAGTCGAACCATGCTATTTCGGCTTTTTGGACGAATGTTGCACCTTGCACCGCGAATGTTGCAACCTGTAGATATCGATTCTTCGGACGGCCATAATTGTTGGCTCATTTAGAGTTACGAGAGCCATAACTAGTCAAAACGAAGCTCTCAGTGAGTTCTACAACTTTGACGGCTGTAAGTTGTCAATGGATAGTTTCATACCCAAAAAAAGCTATCCGAGCCTCAATTGGGTCTCTGAAGTTTTTTGGCCTTTTGTTTTCCATCACGTGAATTTTTACGTTAAAACGTGATCACCGTGGATGGTCTTTGATTTACCTTCCCTGGAGAGTGGTGCACCATGGTATTGTTCCATTTCAAATCCCTGCACCCATTTCTAAAAGTCGAACGGCGCTGTTTCGGCTTTTTGGACGAATGTTGCACCTTGCACCGCGAATGTTGCACCCTGCGGATATTAATTCTTCGGACAGCCATAACTGTTGGCTCGTTTATACTTACGGGAGATATAACCAGTCAAAACGAAGTACTCAGTGAGTTCTACGGCTTTGACGGCTGTAAGCCGTCAATAGATAGTTTCATACCCAAAAAAGGCTATCCGAACCTCAATCGGGTCTCTGATGTTATTTGGCCTTCTGTTTTCCATCACGTGAATTTTTACGTTAAAACGGGATCACCGTGGTTGGTCTTCGATTTACCTTCCCTGGAGAGTGGTGCACCATGATACTGTTCCATTTCAAATCCCTGCACCCACTTCTAAAAGTCGAAAGGCATTGTTTCGGCTTTTTGGACGAATGTAGCACCTTGCACCGCTAATGTTGCACCCTGTGGATATCGATTCTTCGGACGACCATAACTCTTGGCTCGTTTAGAGTTACGGGAGCCATAACTAGTCAAAACGAAGCTCTCAGTGAGTTCTATGGCTTTGACGGCTGTAAGCCGTCAATGTATAGTTTCATACCCAAAAAAGCCTTTCCGAACCTCAATCGGGTCTTTGATGTTTTTTGGCCTTCTGTTTTCCATCACGTGAATTTTTACGTTAAAACGGGATCACTGTGGATGGTCTTCGATTCACCTTCCCTGGAGAGTGGTGCACCATGGTACTGTTCCATTTCAAATCCCTGCACCCACTTCTAAAAGTCGAACGGCGATGTTTCGGCTTTTTGGATGAATGTTGTACCTTGCACCGCGAATGTTGCACCCTGTGGATATCGATTCTTCGGACGGCCATAACTGCTGGCTCGTTTAGAGTTAAGGGAGCCATAGCCAGTCAAAACAAAGCTCTCAATGAGTTCTACGGCTATGATGCCTGTAAGCCGTTAATGGATAGTTTCATACCCAAAAAAGGCTATCCGAACCTCAATTGGGTCTCAGAAGTTTTTTGGCCTTCTGTTTTCCATCACGTGAATTTTTACGTTAAAATGGGATCACCGTGGCTGGTCTTCGCTTTACCTTCCTTAGATAGTGGTGCACCATGGTACTGTTCCATTTCAAATCCCTGCACCCATTTCTAAAAGTCGAACGGCGCTGTTTCGGCTTTTTGGATGAATGTTGCACCTTGCACCGTGAATGTTGCACGCTGTGGATATCGATTCTTCGGACGGCCATAACTCTTGGCTCGTTTACAGTTACAGGAGCCATAACCAGTCAAAACGAAGCTCTTAGTGAGTTCTACGGCTTTGATGGCTGTAAGCCGTCAATGGATAGTTTCATACCCAAAAAAGGCTATCCGAACCTCAATCGGGTCTCTGAAGTTTTTTGGCCTTCTGTTTTCCATCACGTGAATTTTTACGTTAAAACGGGATCACCGTGGCTGGTCTTCGATTTACCTTCCCTGGAGAGTGGTGCACCATGGTACTGTTCCATTTCAAATCCCTGCACCCATTTCTAAATGTCGTACGGCGCTGTCTCGGCTTTTTGGACGAATGTTGCACCTTGCACCGCGAATGTTGCACCATGTGGATATCGATTCTTCAGACGGCCATAACTATTGGCTCGTTGAGAGTTACGGGAGCCATAACCAGTCAAAACGAAGCTCTCAGTGAGTTCTATGGCTTTGACGGCTGTAAGCAGTCAATGGATAGTTTCATACCCAAAAAAGCTATCCGAACCTCAATCGGGTCTCTGAAGTTTTTTGGTCTTCTGTTTTCCATCACGTGAATTTTAACGTTAAAACGGGATTACCATGGCTGGTCTTCGATTTACCTCCCCTAGATAGTGGTGCACGATGGTACTATTCCATTTCAAATCCCTGCACCCATTCCTAAAAGTCGAACCGTGCTATTTCGGCTTTTTGGACGAATGTTGCACCTTGCACCGCAAATGTTGCAACCTGTAGATATCGATTTTTCGGACGGCCATAATTGTTGGCTCGTTTAGAGTTATGGGAGCCATAACCAGTCAAAACGAAGCTCTCAGTGAGTTCTACAACTTTGACGGCTGTAAGTTGTCAATGGATAGTTTCATACCCCAAAAAAGCTATCCAAGCCTCAATTGGGTCTCTGAAGTTTTTTGGCCTTCTGTTTTCCATCACGTGAATTTTTACGTTAAAACGGGATCACCATGGATGGTATTTCATTTACCATCCCTGGCGAGTGGTGCGCCATGGTACTGGTCCATTTCAAATCCCTGCACCCATTTCTAAAAGTCGAACGGCGCTGTTTCGGCTTTTTGGACTAATGTTGCACCTTGCACCGTGAATGTTGCACGCTGTGGATATCGATTCTTCGGACGGCCATAACTCTTGGCTCGTTTAGAGTTACAGGAGCCATAACCAGTCAAAACGAAGCTCTTAGTGAGTTCTACGGCTTTGACGGCTGTAAGCCATCAATGGATAGTTTCATACCCAAAAAAGGCTATCCGAACCTCAATCGGGTCTCTGAAGGTTTTTGGCCTTCTGTTTTCCATCACGTGAATTTTTACGTTAAAACGGGATCACCGTGGCTGGTCTTCGATTTACCTTCCCTGGAGAGTGGTGCACCACGGTACTGTTCCATTTCAAATCCCTGCACCCATTTCTAAAAGTCGTACGGCGCTGTCTCGGCTTTTTGGACGAATGTTGCACCTTGCACCGCGAATGTTGCACCATGTGGATATCGATTCTTCAGACGGCCATAACTATTGGCTCGTTGAGAGTTACGGGAGCCATAACCAGTCAAAACGAAGCTCTCAGTGAGTTCTACGGCTTTGACGGCTGTAAGCAGTCAATGGATAGTTTCATACCCAAAAAAGCTATCCGAACCTCAATCGGGTCTTTGAAGTTTTTTGGTCTTCTGTTTTCCATCACGTGAATTTTAACGTTAAAACGGGATTACCGTGGCTGGTCTTCGATTTACCTCCCCTAGATAGTGGTGCACGATGGTACTATTCCATTTCAAATCCCTGCACCCATTCCTAAAAGTCGAACCGTGCTATTTCGGCTTTTTGGACGAATGTTGCACCTTGCACCGCGAATGTTGCAACCTGTAGATATCGATTCTTCGGACGGCCATAATTGTTGGCTCGTTTAGAGTTACGGGAGCCATAACCAGTCAAAACGAAGCTCTCAATGAGTTCTACAACTTTGATGGCTGTAAGTTGTCAATGGATAGTTTCATACCCAAAAAAAGCTATCCGAGCCTCAATTGGGTCTCTGAAGTTTTTTGGCCTTCTGTTTTCCATCACGTGAATTTTTACGTTAAAACGGGATCACCATGGATGGTATTTGATTTACCATCCCTGGAGAGTGGTGCGCCATGGTACTATTCCATTTCAAATCCCTGCACCAATTTCTAAAAGTCAAACGGCGCTGTTTCGGCTTTTTGGACGAATGTTGCACCTTGCACCGCGAATGTTGCACACTGCGGATATTAATTCTTCGGACGGCGATAACTATTGGCTCGTTTATAGTTACGGGAGCTATAACCAGTCAAAACGAAGTACTCAGTGAGTTCTACGGCTTTGGCGGCTGTAAGCCGTCAATAGATAGTTTCATACCCAAAAAAGGCTATCCGACCTCAATCGGGTCTCTGATGTTTTTTGGCCTTCTGTTTTCCATCACGTGAATTTTTACGTTAAAACGGGATCACCGTGGCTGGTCTTCGATTTACCATCCCTGGAGAGTGGTGCACCATGATATTGTTCCATTTCAAATCCCTGCACCCACTTCTAAAAGTCGAACGGCGCTGTTTCGGCTTTTTGGACGAATGTAGCACCTTGCACTTCGAATGTTGCACCCTGTGGATATCGATTCTTCGGACGGCCATAACTCTTGGCTCGTTTAGAGTTACGGGAGCCATAACCAGTCAAAACAAAGCTCTCAGTGAGTTCTACGGCTTTGACGGCTGTAAGCAGTCAATGGATAGTTTCATACCCAAAAAAGCTATCCGAACCTCAATCGGGTCTCTGAAGTTTTTGGGTCTTCTGTTTTCCATCACGTGAATTTTAACGTTAAAACGGGATTACCGTGGCTGGTCTTCGATTTACCTCCCCTAGATAGTGGTGCACGATGGTACTATTCCATTTCAAATCCCTGCATCCATTCCTAAAAGTCGAACCGTGCTATTTCGGCTTTTTGGACGAATGTTGCACCTTGCACCGCGAATGTTGCAACCTGTAGATATCGATTCTTCGGACGGCCATAATTGTTGACTCGTTTAGAGTTACGGGAGCCATAACCAGTCAAAACGAAGCTCTCAGTGAGTTCTACAACTTTGACGGCTGTAAGTTGTCAATGGATAGTTTCATATCCAAAAAAAGCTATCCGAGCCTCAATTGGGTCTTTGAAGTTTTTTGGCCTTCTGTTTTCCATCACGTGAATTTTTACGTTAAAACGGGATCACCATGGATGATATTTGATTTACCATCCCTGGAGAGTGGTGCGCCATGGTACTATTCCATTTCAAATCCCTGCACCCATTTCTAAAAGTCGAACGGCGCTGTTTCGCCTTTTTGGACGAATGTTGCACCTTGCACCGCGAATGTTGCACACTACGGATATTAATTCTTCGGACGGCGATAACTGTTGGCTCGTTTATAGTTACGGGAGCTATAACCAGTCAAAACGAAGTACTCAGTGAGTTCTACGGCTTTGACGGCTGTAAGCCGTCAATAGATAGTTTCATACCCAAAAAAGGCTATCCGAACCTCAATCGGGTCTCTGATGTTTTTTGGCCTTCTGTTTTCCATCACGTGAATTTTTACGTTAAAACGGGATCACCGTGGCTGGTCTTCGATTTACCTTCCCTGGATAGTGGTGCACCATGGTACTGTTCCATTTCAAATCCCTGCACCCACTTCTAAATGTCGAACGGCGCTGTTTTGGCTTTTTGGACGAATGTTGCACCTTGCACCGAGGATGTTGCACCCTGTGGATATCGATTCTTCGGACGGCCATAACTGTTGGCTCGTTTAGAGTTACGGGAGCCATAGCCAGTCAAAACAAAGCTCTCAATGAGTTCTACGGCTATGATGCCTGTAAGCCGTCAATGGATAGTTTCATACCCAAAAAAGGCTATCCGAACCTCAATTGGGTCTCAGAAGTTTTTTGGCCTTCTGTTTTCCATCACGTGAATTTTTACGTTAAAATGGGATCACCGTGGCTGGTCTTCGCTTTACCTTCCTTAGATAGTGGTGCACCATGGTACTGTTCCATTTCAAATCCTTGCACCCATTTCTAAAAGTCGAACGGCGCTGTTTCGGCTTTTTGGACGAGTGTTGCACCTTGCACCGTGAATGTTGCACGCTGTGGATATCGATTCTTCGGACGACCATAACTCTTGGCTCGTTTAGAGTTACAGGAGCCATAACCAGTCAAAACAAAGCTCTTAGTGAGTTCTACGGCTTTGACTGTTGTAAGCCGTCAATGGATAGTTTCATACCCAAAAAAGGCTATCCGAACCTCAATCGGGTCTCTGAAGTTTTTTGGCATTCTGTTTTCCATCACGTGAATTTTTACGTTAAAACGGGATCACCGTGGATGGTCTTCGATTTACCTTCCCTGGAGAGTGGTGCACCATGGTACTGTTCCATTTCAAATCCCTGCACCCATTTCTAAAAGTCGAACGGCGCTGTTTCGGCTTTTTGGACGAATGTTGCACCTTGCACCGTGAATGTTGCACGCTGTGGATATCGATTCTTCGGACGGCCATAACTCTTGGCTCGTTTAGAGTTACATGAGCCATAACCAGTCAAAACGAAGCTCTTAGTGAGTTCTACGGCTTTGATGGCTGTAAGCCGTCAATTGATAGTTTCATACCCAAAAAAGGCTATCCGAACCTCAATCGGGTCTCTGAAGTTTTTTGGCCTTCTGTTTTCCATCACATGAATTTTTACGTTAAAACGGGATCACCGTGGATGGTCTTCGATTTACCTTCCCTGGAGAGTGGTGCACCATGGTACTGTTCCATTTCAAATCCCTGCACCCATTTCTAAAAGTCGTACGGCGCTGTCTTGGCTTTTTGGACGAATGTTGCACCTTGCACCGCGAATGTTGCACCATGTGGATATCGATTCTTCAGACGGCCATAACTATTGGCTCGTTGAGAGTTACGGGAGCCATAACCAGTCAAAACGAAGCTCTCAGTGAGTTCTATGGCTTTGACGGCTGTAAGCAGTCAATGGATAGTTTCATACCCAAAAAAGCTATCCGAACCTCAATCGGGTCTCTGAAGTTTTTTGGTCTTCTGTTTTCCATCACGTGAATTTTAACGTTAAAACGGGATTACCATGGCTAGTCTTCGATTTACCTTCCCTAGATAGTGGTGCACGATGGTACTATTCCATTTCAAATCCCTGCACCCATTCCTAAAAGTCGAACCGTGCTATTTCGGCTTTTTGGACGAATGTTGCACCTTGCACCGCGAATGTTGCAACCTGTAGATATCGATTCTTCGGACGGCCATACTTGTTGGCTCGTTTAGAGTTACGGGAGCCATAACCAGTCAAAACGAAGCTCTCGGTGAGTTCTACAACTTTGACGGCTGTAAGTTTTCAATGGATAGTTTCATACCCAAAAAAAGCTATCCGAGCCTCAATTGGGTCTCTGAAGTTTTTTGGCCTTCTGTTTTCCATCACGTGAATTTTTACGTTAAAACGGGATCACCATGGATGGTATTTCATTTACCATCCCTGGCGAGTGGTGCGCCATGGTACTGTTCCATTTCAAATCCCTGCACCCATTTCTAAAAGTCGAACGGCGCTGTTTCGGCTTTTTGGACGAATGTTGCACCTTGCACCGTGAATGTTGCACGCTGTGGATATCGATTCTTCGGACGGCCATAACTCTTGGCTCGTTTAGAGTTACAGGAGCCATAACCAGTCAAAACGAAGCTCTTAGTGAGTTCTACGGCTTTGACGGCTGTAAGCCGTCAATGGATAGTTTCATACCCAAAAAAGGCTATCCGAACCTCAATCGGGTCTCTGAAGTTTTTTGGCCTTCTGTTTTCCATCACGTGAATTTTTACGTTAAAACGGGATCACCGTGGCTGGTCTTCGATTTACCTTCCCTGGAGAGTGGTGCACCATGGTACTGTTCCATTTCAAATCCCTGCACCCATTTCTAAATGTCGTACGGCGCTGTCTCGGCTTTTTGGACGAATGTTGCACCTTGCACCGCGAATGTTGCACCATGTGGATATCGATTCTTCAGACGGCCATAACTATTGGCTCGTTGAGAGTTACGGGAGCCATAACCAGTCAAAACGAAGCTCTCAGTGAGTTCTATGGCTTTGACGGCTGTAAGCAGTCAATGGATAGTTTCAAACCCAAAAAAGCTATCCGAACCTCAATCGGGTCTCTGAAGTTTTTTGGTCTTCTGTTTTCCATCACGTGAATTTTAACGTTAAAACGGGATTACCGTGGCTGGTCTTCGATTTACCTCCGCTAGATAGTGGTGCACGATGGTACTATTCCATTTCAAATCCCTGCACCCATTCCTAAAAGTCGAACCGTGCTATTTTGGCTTTTTGGACGAATGTTGCACCTTGCACCGCGAATGTTGCAACCTGTAGATATCGATTCTTCGGACGGCCATAATTGTTGGCTCGTTTAGAGTTACGGGAGCCATAACCAGTCAAAACGAAGCTCTCAGTGAGTTCTACAACTTTGATGGCTGTAAGTTGTCAATGGATAGTTTCATACCCAAAAAAAGCTATCCGAGCCTCAATTGGGTCTCTGAAGATTTTTGGCCTTCTGTTTTCCATCACGTGAATTTTTACGTTAAAACGGGATCACCATGGATGGTATTTGATTTACCATCCCTGGAGAGTGGTGCGCCATGGTACTATTCCATTTCAAATCCCTGCACCCATTTCTAAAAGTCGAACGGCGCTGTTTCGGCTTTTTGGACGAATGTTGCACCTTGCACCGCGAATGTTGCACACTGCGGATATTAGTTCTTCGGACGGCGATAACTGTTGGCTCGTTTATAGTTACGGGAGCTATAACCAGTCAAACCGAAGTACTCAGTGAGTTCTACGGCTTTGACGGCTGTAAGCCCTCAATAGATAGTTTCATACCCAAAAAAGGCTATCCGAACCTCAATCGGGTCTCTGATGTTTTTTGGCCTTCTGTTTTCCATCACGTGAATTTTTACGTTAAAACGGGATCACCGTGGCTGGTCTTCGATTTACCTTCCCTGGATAGTGGTGCACCATGGTACTGTTCCATTTCAAATCCCTGCACCCACTTCTAAATGTCGAACGGCGCTGTTTTGGCTTTTTGGACGAATGTTGCACCTTGCACCGAGGATGTTGCACCCTGTGGATATCGATTCTTCGGACGGCCATAACTGTTGGCTCGTTTAGAGTTACGGGAGCCATAGCCAGTCAAAACAAAGCTCTCAATGAGTTCTACGGCTATGATGCCTGTAAGCCGTCAATGGATAGTTTCATACCCAAAAAAGGCTATCCGAACCTCAATTGGGTCTCAGAAGTTTTTTGGCCTTCTGTTTTCCATCACGTGAATTTTTACGTTAAAATGGGATCACCGTGGCTGGTCTTCGCTTTACCTTCCTTAGATAGTGGTGCACCATGGTACTGTTCCATTTCAAATCCTTGCACCCATTTCTAAAAGTCGAACGGCGCTGTTTCGGCTTTTTGGAAGAGTGTTGCACCTTGCACCGTGAATGTTGCACGCTGTGGATATCGATTCTTCGGACGACCATAACTCTTGGCTCGTTTAGAGTTACAGGAGCCATAACCTGTCAAAACAAAGCTCTTAGTGAGTTCTACGGCTTTGACTGCTGTAAGCCGTCAATGGATAGTTTCATACCCAAAAAAGGCTATCCGAACCTCAATCGGGTCTCTGAAGTTTTTTGGCATTCTGTTTTCCATCACGTGAATTTTTACGTTAAAACGGGATCACCGTGGATGGTCTTCGATTTACCTTCCCTGGAGAGTGGTGCACCATGGTACTGTTCCATTTCAAATCCCTGCACCCATTTCTAAAAGTCGAACGGCGCTGTTTCGGCTTTTTGGACGAATATTGCACCTTGCACCGTGAATGTTGCACGCTGTGGATATCGATTCTTCGGACGGCCATAACTCTTGGCTCGTTTAGAGTTACAGGAGCCATAACCAGTCAAAACGAAGCTCTTAGTGAGTTCTACGGCTTTGACGGCTGTAAGCCGTCAATTGATAGTTTCATACCCAAAAAAGGCTATCCGAACCTCAATCGGGTCTCTGAAGTTTTTTGGCCTTCTGTTTTCCATCACATGAATTTTTACGTTAAAACGGGATCACCGTGGATGGTCTTCGATTTACCTTCCTTGGAGAGTGGTGCACCATGGTACTGTTCCATTTCAAATCCCTGCACCCATTTCTAAAAGTCGTACGGCGCTGTCTCGGCTTTTTGGACGAATGTTGCACCTTGCACCGCGAATGTTGCACCATGTGGATATCGATTCTTCAGACGGCCATAACTATTGGCTCGTTGAGAGTTACGGGAGCCATAACCAGTCAAAACGAAGCTCTCAGTGAGTTCTATGGCTTTGACGGCTGTAAGCAGTCAATGGATAGTTTCATACCCAAAAAAGCTATCCGAACCTCAATCGGGTCTCTGAAGTTTTTTGGTCTTCTGTTTTCCATCACGTGAATTTTAACGTTAAAACGGGATTACCATGGTTAGTCTTCGATTTACCTCCCCTAGATAGTGGTGCACGATGGTACTATTCCATTTCAAATCCCTGCACCCATTCCTAAAAGTCGAACCGTGCTATTTCGGCTTTTTGGACGAATGTTGCACCTTGCACCGCGAATGTTGCAACCTGTAGATATCGATTCTTCGGACGGCCATAATTGTTGGCTCGTTTAGAGTTACGGGAGCCATAACCAGTCAAAACGAAGCTCTCAGTGAGTTCTACAACTTTGACGGCTGTAAGTTTTCAATGGATAGTTTCATACCCAAAAAAAGCTATCCGAGCCTCAATTGGGTCTCTGAAGTTTTTTGGCCTTCTGTTTTCCATCACGTGAATTTTTACATTAAAACGGGATCACCATGGATGGTATTTCATTTACCATCCCTGGCGAGTGGTGCGCCATGGTACTGTTCCATTTCAAATCCCTGCACCCATTTCTAAAAGTCGAACGGCGCTGTTTCGGCTTTTTGGACGAATGTTGCACCTTGCACCGTGAATGTTGCACGCTGTGGATATCGATTCTTCGGACGGCCATAACTCTTGGCTCGTTTAGAGTTACAGGAGCCATAACCAGTCAAAACGAAGCTCTTAGTGAGTTCTACGGCTTTGATGGCTGTAAGCCGTCAATGGATAGTTTCATACCCAAAAAAGGCTATCGGAACCTCAATTGGGTCTCTGAAGTTTTTTGGCCTTCTGTTTTCCATCACGTGAAATTTTACGTTAAAACGGGATCACCGTGGCTGGTCTTCGATTTACCTTCCCTGGAGAGTGGTGCACCATGGTACTGTTCCATTTCAAATCCCTGCACCCATTTCTAAATGTCGTACGGCGCTGTCTCGGCTTTTTGGACGAATGTTGCACCTTGCACCGCGAATGTTGCACCATGTGGATATCGATTCTTCAGACGGCCATAACTATTGGCTCGTTGAGAGTTACGGGAGCCATAACCAGTCAAAACGAAGCTCTCAGTGAGTTCTACGGCTTTGACGGCTGTAAGCAGTCAATGGATAGTTTCAAACCCAAAAAAGCTATCCGAACCTCAATCGAGTCTCTGAAGTTTTTTGGTCTTCTGTTTTCCATCACGTGAATTTTAACGTTAAAACGGGATTACCGTGGCTGGTCTTCGATTTACCTCCGCTAGATAGTGGTGCACGATGGTACTATTCCATTTCAAATCCCTGCACCCATTCCTAAAAGTCGAACCGTGCTATTTCGGCTTTTTGGACGAATGTTGCACCTTGCACCGCGAATGTTGCAACCTATAGATATCGATTCTTCGGACGACCATAATTGTTGGCTCGTTTTGAGTTACGGGAGCCATAACCAGTCAAAACGAAGCTCTCAGTGAGTTCTACAACTTTGATGGCTGTAAGTTGTCAATGGATAGTTTCATACCCAAAAAAAGCTATCCGAGCCTCAATTGGGTCTCTGAAGTTTTTTGGCCTTCTGTTTTCAATCATGTGAATTTTTACGTTAAAACGGGATCACCATGGATGGTATTTGATTTACCATCCTTGGAGAGTGGTGCGCCATGGTACTATTCCATTTCAAATCCCTGCACCCATTTCTAAAAGTCGAACGGCGCTGTTTCGGCTTTTTGGACGAATGTTGCACCTTGCACCGCGAATGTTGCACACTGCGGATATTAATTCTTCGGACGGCGATAACTGTTGGCTCGTTTATAGTTACGGGAGCTATAACCAGTCAAAACGAAGTACTCAGTGAGTTCTATGGCTTTGACGGCTGTAAGCCGTCAATAGATAGTTTCATACCCAAAAAAGGCTATCCGAACCTCAATCGGGTCTCTGAAGTTTTTTGGCCTTCTGTTTTCCATCACGTGAATTTTTACGTTAAAACGTGATCACCGTGGATGGTCTTCGATTTACCTTCCCTGGAGAGTGGTGCACCATGGTACTGTTCCATTTCAAATCCCTGCACCCATTTCTAAAAGTCGAACGGCGCTGTTTCGGCTTTTTGGACGAATGTTGCACCTTGCACCGTGAATGTTGCACGCTGTGGATATCGATTCTTCGGACGACCATAACTCTTGGCTCGTTTAGATTTACAGGAGCCATAACCTGTCAAAACAAAGCTCTTAGTGAGTTCTACGGCTTTGACTGCTGTAAGCCGTCAATGGATAGTTTCATACCCAAAAAAGGCTATCCGAACCTCAATCGGGTCTCTGAAGTTTTTTGGCATTCTGTTTTCCATCACGTGAATTTTTACGTTAAAACGGGATCACCGTGGATGGTCTTCGATTTACCTTCCCTGGAGAGTGGTGCACCATGGTACTGTTCCATTTCAAATCCCTGCACCCATTTCTAAAAGTCGAACGGCGCTGTTTCGGCTTTTTGGACGAATATTGCACCTTGCACCGTGAATGTTGCACGCTGTGGATATCGATTCTTCGGACGGCCATAACTCTTGGCTCGTTTAGAGTTACAGGAGCCATAACCTGTCAAAACAAAGCTCTTAGTGAGTTCTACGGCTTTGACTGCTGTAAGCCGTCAATGGATAGTTTCATACCCAAAAAAGGCTATCCGAACCTCAATCGGGTCTCTGAAGTTTTTTGGCATTCTGTTTTCCATCACGTGAATTTTTACGTTAAAACGGGATCACCGTGGATGGTCTTCGATTTACCTTCCCTGGAGAGTGGTGCACCATGGTACTGTTCCATTTCAAATCCCTGCACCCATTTCTAAAAGTCGAACGGCGCTGTTTCGGCTTTTTGGACGAATATTGCACCTTGCACCGTGAATGTTGCACGCTGTGGATATCGATTCTTCGGACGGCCATAACTCTTGGCTCGTTTAGAGTTACAGGAGCCATAACCAGTCAAAACGAAGCTCTTAGTGAGTTCTACGGCTTTGACGGCTGTAAGCCGTCAATTGATAGTTTCATACCCAAAAAAGGCTATCCGAACCTCAATCGGGTCTCTGAAGTTTTTTGGCCTTCTGTTTTCCATCACATGAATTTTTACGTTAAAACGGGATCACCGTGGATGGTCTTCGATTTACCTTCCTTGGAGAGTGGTGCACCATGGTACTGTTCCATTTCAAATCCCTGCACCCATTTCTAAAAGTCGTACGGCGCTGTCTCGGCTTTTTGGACGAATGTTGCACCTTGCACCGCGAATGTTGCACCATGTGGATATCGATTCTTCAGACGGCCATAACTATTGGCTCGTTGAGAGTTACGGGAGCCATAACCAGTCAAAACGAAGCTCTCAGTGAGTTCTATGGCTTTGACGGCTGTAAGCAGTCAATGGATAGTTTCATACCCAAAAAAGCTATCCGAACCTCAATCGGGTCTCTGAAGTTTTTTGGTCTTCTGTTTTCCATCACGTGAATTTTAACGTTAAAACGGGATTACCATGGTTAGTCTTCGATTTACCTCCCCTAGATAGTGGTGCACGATGGTACTATTCCATTTCAAATCCCTGCACCCATTCCTAAAAGTCGAACCGTGCTATTTCGGCTTTTTGGACGAATGTTGCACCTTGCACCGCGAATGTTGCAAACCTGTAGATATCGATTCTTCGGACGGCCATAATTGTTGGCTCGTTTAGAGTTACGGGAGCCATAACCAGTCAAAACGAAGCTCTCAGTGAGTTCTACAACTTTGACGGCTGTAAGTTTTCAATGGATAGTTTCATACCCAAAAAAAGCTATCCGAGCCTCAATTGGGTCTCTGAAGTTTTTTGGCCTTCTGTTTTCCATCACGTGAATTTTTACGTTAAAACGGGATCACCATGGATGGTATTTCATTTACCATCCCTGGCGAGTGGTGCGCCATGGTACTGTTCCATTTCAAATCCCTGCACCCATTTCTAAAAGTCGAACGGCGCTGTTTCGGCTTTTTGGACGAATGTTGCACCTTGCACCGTGAATGTTGCACGCTGTGGATATCGATTCTTCGGACGGCCATAACTCTTGGCTCGTTTAGAGTTACAGGAGCCATAACCAGTCAAAACGAAGCTCTTAGTGAGTTCTACGGCTTTGACGGCTGTAAGCCGTCAATGGATAGTTTCATACCCAAAAAAGGCTATCGGAACCTCAATTGGGTCTCTGAAGTTTTTTGGCCTTCTGTTTTCCATCACGTGAAATTTTACGTTAAAACGGGATCACCGTGGCTGGTCTTCGATTTACCTTCCCTGGAGAGTGGTGCACCATGGTACTGTTCCATTTCAAATCCCTGCACCCATTTCTAAATGTCGTACGGCGCTGTCTCGGCTTTTTGGACGAATGTTGCACCTTGCACCGCGAATGTTGCACCATGTGGATATCGATTCTTCAGACGGCCATAACTATTGGCTCGTTGAGAGTTACGGGAGCCATAACCAGTCAAAACGAAGCTCTCAGTGAGTTCTACGGCTTTGACGGCTGTAAGCAGTCAATGGATAGTTTCAAACCCAAAAAAGCTATCCGAACCTCAATCGAGTCTCTGAAGTTTTTTGGTCTTCTGTTTTCCATCACGTGAATTTTAACGTTAAAACGGGATTACCGTGGCTGGTCTTCGATTTACCTCCGCTAGATAGTGGTGCACGATGGTACTATTCCATTTCAAATCCCTGCACCCATTCCTAAAAGTCGAACCGTGCTATTTCGGCTTTTTGGACGAATGTTGCACCTTGCACCGCGAATGTTGCAACCTATAGATATCGATTCTTCGGACGACCATAATTGTTGGCTCGTTTTGAGTTACGGGAGCCATAACCAGTCAAAACGAAGCTCTCAGTGAGTTCTACAACTTTGATGGCTGTAAGTTGTCAATGGATAGTTTCATACCCAAAAAAAGCTATCCGAGCCTCAATTGGGTCTCTGAAGTTTTTTGGCCTTCTGTTTTCAATCATGTGAATTTTTACGTTAAAACGGGATCACCATGGATGGTATTTGATTTACCATCCTTGGAGAGTGGTGCGCCATGGTACTATTCCATTTCAAATCCCTGCACCCATTTCTAAAAGTCGAACGGCGCTGTTTCGGCTTTTTGGACGAATGTTGCACCTTGCACCGCGAATGTTGCACACTGCGGATATTAATTCTTCGGACGGCGATAACTGTTGGCTCGTTTATAGTTACGGGAGCTATAACCAGTCAAAACGAAGTACTCAGTGAGTTCTATGGCTTTGACGGCTGTAAGCCGTCAATAGATAGTTTCATACCCAAAAAAGGCTATCCGAACCTCAATCGGGTCTCTGAAGTTTTTTGGCCTTCTGTTTTCCATCACGTGAATTTTTACGTTAAAACGTGATCACCGTGGATGGTCTTCGATTTACCTTCCCTGGAGAGTGGTGCACCATGGTACTGTTCCATTTCAAATCCCTGCACCCATTACTAAAAGTCGAACGGCGCTGTTTCGGCTTTTTGGACGAATGTTGCACCTTGCACCGTGAATGTTGCACGCTGTGGATATCGATTCTTCGGACGACCATAACTCTTGGCTCGTTTAGAGTTACAGGAGCCATAACCAGTCAAAACGAAGCTCTTAGTGAGTTCTACGGTTTTGACGGCTGTAAGCCGTCAATTGATAGTTTCATACCCAAAAAAGGCTATCCGAACCTCAATCGGGTCTCTGAAGTTTTTTGGCCTTCTGTTTTCCATCACGTGAATTTTTACGTTAAAACGGGATCACCGTGGATGGTCTTCGATTTACCTTCCCTGGAGAGTGGTGCACCATGGTACTGTTCCATTTCAAATCCCTGCACCCATTTCTAAATGTCGTACGGCGCTGTCTCGGCTTTTTGGACGAATGTTGCACCTTGCACCGCGAATGTTGCACCATGTGGATATCGATTCTTCAGACGGCCATAACTATTGGCTCGTTGAGAGTTACGGGAGCCATAACCAGTCAAAACGAAGCTCTCAGTGAGTTCTACGGCTTTGACGGCTGTAAGCAGTCAATGGATAGTTTCATACCCAAAAAAGCTATCCGAACCTCAATCGGGTCTCTGAAGTTTTTTGGTCTTCTGTTTTCCATCACGTGAATTTTAACGTTAAAACGGGATTACCATGGCTGGTCTTCGATTTACCTCCCCTAGATAGTGGTGCACGATGGTACTATTCCATTTCAAATCCCTGCACCCATTCCTAAAAGTCGAACCGTGCTATTTCGGCTTTTTGGACGAATGTTGCACCTTGCACCGCGAATGTTGCAACCTGTAGATATCGATTCTTCGGACGGCCATAATTGTTGGCTCGTTTAGAGTTACGGGAGCCATAACCAGTCAAAACGAAGCTCTCAGTGAGTTCTACAACTTTGACGGCTGTAAGTTGTCAATGGATAGTTTCATACCCAAAAAAAGCTATCCGAGCCTCAATTGGGTCTCTGAAGTTTTTTGGCCTTCTGTTTTCCATCACGTGAATTTTTACGTTAAAACGGGATCACCATGGATGGTATTTCATTTACCATCCCTGGCGAGTGGTGCGCCACGGTACTGTTCCATTTCATATCCCTGCACCCATTTCTAAAAGTCGAACGGCGCTGTTTCGGCTTTTTGGACGAATGTTGCACCTTGCACCGTGAATGTTGCACGCTGTGGATATCGATTCTTCGGACGGCCATAACTCTTGGCTCGTTTAGAGTTACAGGAGCCATAACCAGTCAAAACGAAGCTCTTAGTGAGTTCTACGGCTTTGACGGCTGTAAGCCGTCAATGGATAGTTTCATACCCAAAAAAGGCTATCCGAACCTCAATCGGGTCTCTGAAGTTTTTTGGCCTTCTGTTTTCCATCACGTGAATTTTTACGTTAAAACGGGATCACCGTGGCTGGTCTTCGATTTATTTTCCCTGGAGAGTGGTGCACCATGGTACTGTTCCATTTCAAATCCCTGCACCCATTTCTAAAAGTCGTACGGCGCTGTCTCGGCTTTTTGGACGAATGTTGCACCTTGCACCGCGAATGTTGCACCATGTGGATATCGATTCTTCAGACGGCCATAACTATTGGCTCGTTGAGAGTTACGGGAGCCATAACCAGTCAAAACGAAGCTCTCAGTGAGTTCTACGGCTTTGACGGCTGTAAGCAGTCAATGGATAGTTTCAAACCCAGAAAAGCTATCCGAACCTCAATCGGGTCTCTGAAGTTTTTTGGTCTTCTGTTTTCCATCACGTGAATTTTAACGTTAAAACGGGATTACCGTGGCTGGTCTTCGATTTACCTCCGCTAGATAGTGGTGCACGATGGTACTATTCCATTTCAAATCCCTGCACCCATTCCTAAAAGTCGAACCGTGCTATTTCGGCTTTTTGGACGAATGTTGCACCTTGCACCGCGAATGTTGCAACCTGTAGATATCGATTCTTCGGACGGCCATAATTGTTGGCTCGTTTAGAGTTACGGGAGCCATAACCAGTCAAAACGAAGCTCTCAGTGAGTTCTACAACTTTGATGGCTGTAAGTTGTCAATGGATAGTTTCATACCCAAAAAAAGCTATCCGAGCCTCAATTGGGTCTCTGAAGTTTTTTGGCCTTCTGTTTTCCATCACGTGAATTTTTACGTTAAAACGGGATCACCATGGATGGTATTTGATTTACCATCCCTGGAGAGTGGTGCGCCGTGGTACTATTCCATTTCAAATCCCTGCACCCATTTCTAAAAGTCGAACGGCGCTGTTTCGGCTTTTTGGACGAATGTTGCACCTTGCACCGCGAATGTTGCACACTGCGGATATTAATTCTTCGGACGGCGATAACTGTTGGCTCGTTTATAGTTACGGGAGCTATAACCAGTCAAAACGAAGTACTCAGTGAGTTCTACGGCTTTGACGGCTGTAAGCCGTCAATAGATAGTTTCATACCCAAAAAAGGCTATCCGAACCTCAATCGGGTCTCTGATGTTTTTTGGCCTTCTGTTTTCCATCACGTGAATTTTTACGTTAAAACGGGATCACCGTGGCTGGTCTTCGATTTACCATCCCTGGAGAGTGGTGCACCATGATACTGTTCCATTTCAAATCCCTGCACCCACTTCTAAAAGTCGAACGGCGCTGTTTCGGCTTTTTGGACGAATGTAGCACCTTGCACCGCGAATGTTGCACCCTGTGGATATCGATTCTTCGGACGGCCATAACTCTTGGCTCGTTAAGAGTAACGGGAGCCATAACCAGTCAAAACGAAGCTCTAAGTGAGTTCTACGGCTTTGACGGCTGTAAGCAGTCAATGGATAGTTTCATACCCAAAAAAGCTATCCGAACCTCAATCGGGTCTCTGAAGTTTTTTGGTCTTCTGTTTTCCATCACGTGAATTTTAACGTTAAAACGGGATTACCGTGGTTGGTCTTCGATTTACCTCCCCTAGATAGTGGTGCACGATGGTACTATTCCATTTCAAATCCCTGCACCCATTCCTAAAAGTCGAACCGTGCTATTTCGGCTTTTTGGACGAATGTTGCACCTTGCACCGCGAATGTTGCAACCTGCAGATATCGATTCTTCGGACGGCCATAATTGTTGGCTCGTTTAGAGTTACGGGAGCCATAACCAGTCAAAACGAAGCTCTCAGTGAGTTCTACAACTTTGACGGCTGTAAGTTGTCAATGGATAGTTTCATACCCAAAAAAAGCTATCTGAGCCTCAATTGGGTCTCTGAAGTTTTTTGGCCTTCTGTTTTCCATCACGTGAATTTTTACGTTAAAACGGGATCACCATGGATGGTATTTGATTTACCATCCCTGGAGAGTGGTGCGCCATGGTACTATTCCATTTCAAATCCCTGCACCCATTTCTAAAAGTCGAACGGCGCTGTTTCGGCTTTTTGGACGAATGTTGCACCTTGCACCGCGAATGTTGCACACTGCGGATATTAATTCTTCGGACGGCGATAACTGTTGGCTCGTTTATAGTTACGGGAGCTATAACCAGTCAAAACGAAGTACTCAGTGAGTTCTACGGCTTTGACGGCTGTAAGCCGTCAATAGATAGTTTCATACCCAAAAAAGGCTATCCGAACCTCAATTGGGTCTCTGATGTTTTTTGGCCTTCTGTTTTCCATCACGTGAATTTTTACGTTAAAACGGGATCACCGTGGCTGGTCTTTGATTTACCTTCCCTGGATAGTGGTGCACCATGGTACTGTTCCATTTCAAATCCCTGCACCCACTTCTAAATGTCGAACGGCGCTGTTTTGGCTTTTTGGACGAATGTTGCACCTTGCACCGAGGATGTTGCACCCTGTGGATATCGATTCTTCGGACGGCCATAACTGTTGGCTCGTTTAGAGTTACGGGAGCCATAGCCAGTCAAAACAAAGCACTCAATGAGTTCTACGGCTATGACGCCTGTAAGCCGTCAATGGATAGTTTCATACCCAAAAAAGGCTATCCGAACCTCAATTGGGTCTCAGAAGTTTTTTGGCCTTCTGTTTTCCATCACGTGAATTTTTACGTTAAAATGGGATCACCGTGGTTGGTCTTCGCTTTACCTTCCTTAGATAGTGGTGCACCATGGTACTGTTCCATTTCAAATCCCTGCACCCATTTCTAAAAGTCGAACGGCGCTGTTTCGGCTTTTTGGACGAATGTTGCACCTTATACCGCGAATGTTGCACCCTGTGGATATCGATTCTTCGGATGGCCATAACTGTTGGCTCGTTTAGAGTTACGGGAGCCATAACCAGTCAAAACGAAGCTCTCAGTGAGTTCTATAGCTTTGACGGCTGTAAGCCGTCAATGGATAGTTTCATACCCAAAAAAGGCTATCCGAACCTCAATCGGGTCTCTGAAGTTTTTTGACCTTATGTTTTCCATCATGTGAATTTTTACGTTAAAACGGGATCACCGTGGCTAGTCTTTGATTTACCTTCCCTGGAGAGTGGTGCACCATGGTACTGTTCCATTTCAAATCCCTGCACCCACTTCTAAATGTCGAACGGTGCTGTTTTGGCTTTTTGGACGAATGTTGCACCTTGCACCGAGGATGTTGCACCCTGTGGATATCGATTCTTCGGACGGCCATAACTGTTGGCTCGTTTAGAGTTACGGGAGCCATAACTAGTCAAAACGAAGCTCTTAGTGAGTTCTACGGTTTTGACGCATGTAAGCCGTCAATGGATAGTTTCATACCCAAAAAAGGCTATCCGAACCTCAATCGGGTCTCTGAAGTTTTTTCGCCTTCTGTTTTCCATTACGTGAATTTTTACGTTAAAACGGGATCACTGTGGATGGTCTTCAATTCACCTTCCCTGGAGAGTGGTGCACCATGGTACTGTTCCATTTCAAATTTCCGCACCCACTTCTAAAAGTCGAACGGCGATGTTTCGGCTTTTTGGATGAATGTTGTACCTTGCATCGCGAATGTTGCACCCTGTGGATATCGATTCTTCGGACGGCCATAACTGCTGGCTCGTTTAGATTTACGGGAGCCATAGCAAGTCAAAACAAAGCTCTCATTGAGTTCTACGGCTATGACGCCTGTAAGCCGTCAATGGATAGTTTCATACCCAAAAAAGGCTATCCGAACCTCAATTGGGTCTCAGAAGTTTTTTGGCCTTCTGTTTTCCATCACGTGAATTTTTACGTTAAAATGGGATCACCGTGGCTGGTCTTCGCTTTACCTTCCTTAGATAGTGGTGCACCATGGTACTGTTCCATTTCAAATCCCTGCACCCATTTCTAAAAGTCGAACGGCGCTGTTTCGGCTTTTTGGACGAATGTTGCACCTTACACCGCGAATGTTGCACCCTGTGGATATCGATTCTTCGGATGGCCATAACTGTTGGCTCGTTAAGAGTAACGGGAGCCATAACCAGTCAAAACGAAGCTCTCAGTGTGTTCTACGGCTTTGACGGCTGTAAGCAGTCAATGGATAGTTTCATACCCAAAAAAGCTATCCGAACCTCAATCGGGTCTCTGAAGTTTTTTGGTCTTCTGTTTTCCATCACGTGAATTTTAACGTTAAAACGGGATTACCGTGGCTGGTCTTCGATTTACCTCCCCTAGATAGTGGTGCACGATGGTACTATTCCATTTCAAATCCCTGCACCCATTCCTAAAAGTCGAACCGTGCTATTTCGGCTTTTTGGACGAATGTTGCACCTTGCACCGCGAATGTTGCAACCTGTAGATATCGATTCTTCGGACGGCCATAATTGTTGGCTCGTTTAGAGTTACGGGAGCCATAACCAGTCAAAACGAAGCTCTCAGTGAGTTCTACAACTTTGACGGCTGTAAGTTGTCAATGGATAGTTTCATACCCAAAAAAAGCTATCCGAGCCTCAATTGGGTCTCTGAAGTTTTTTGGCCTTCTGTTTTCCATCATGTGAATTTTTACGTTAAAACGGGATCACCATGGATGGTATTTGATTTACCATCCCTGGAGAGTGGTGCGCCATGGTACTATTCCATTTCAAATCCCTGCACCCATTTCTAAAAGTCGAACGGCGCTGTTTCGGCTTTTTGGACGAATGTTGCACCTTGCACCGCGAATGTTGCACACTGCGGATATTAATTCTTCGGACGGCGATAACTGTTGGCTCGTTTATAGTTACGGGAGCTATAACCAGTCAAAACGAAGTACTTAGTGAGTTCTACGGCTTTGACGGCTGTAAGCCGTCAATAGATAGTTTCATACCCAAAAAAGGCTATCCAAACCTCAATCGGGTCTCTGATGTTTTTTGGCCTTCTGTTTTCCATCACGTGAATTTTTACGTTAAAACGGGATCACCGTGGCTGGTCTTCGATTTACCTTCTCTGGATAGTGGTGCACCATGGTACTGTTCCATTTCAAATCCCTGCACCCACTTCTAAATGTCGAACGGCGCTGTTTTGGCTTCTTGGACGAATGTTGCACCTCGCACCGAGGATGTTGCACCCTGTGGGTATCGATTCTTCGGACGGCCATAACTGTTGGCTCGTTTAGAGTTACGGGAGCCATAGCCAGTCAAAACAAAGCTCTCAATGAGTTCTACGGCTATGACGCCTGTAAGCCGTCAATGGATAGTTTCATACCCAAAAAAGGCTATCCGAACCTCAATTGGGTCTCAGAAGTTTTTTGGCCTTCTGTTTTCCATCACGTGAATTTTTACAATAAAATGGGATCACCGTGGCTGGTCTTCGCTTTACCTTCCTTAGATAGTGGTGCACCATGGTACTGTTCCATTTCAAATCCCTGCACCCATTTCTTAAAGTCGAACGACGCTGTTTCGGCTTTTTGGACGAATGTTGCACCTTACACCGCGAATGTTGCACCCTGTGGATATCGATTCTTCGGATGGCCATAACTGTTGGCTCGTTTAGAGTTACGGGAGCCATAACCAGTCAAAACGAAGCTCTCAGTGAGTTCTATAGCTTTGACGGCTGTAAGCCGTCAATGGATAGTTTCATACCCAAAAAAGGCTATCCGAACCTCAATCGGGTCTCTGAAGTTTTTTGACCTTATGTTTTCCATCATGTGAATTTTACGTTAAAACGGGATCACCATGGCTGGTCTTCGATTTACCTTCCTTGGAGAGTGGTGCACCATGGTACTGTTCCATTTCAAATCGCTACACCCACTTCAAAATGTCGAACGGTGCTGTTTTGGCTTTTTGGACGAATGTTGCACCTTGCACCGAGGATGTTGCACCCTGTGGATATCGATTCTTCGGACGGCCATAATTGTTGGCTCGTTTAGAGTTACGGGAGCCATAACTAGTCAAAACGAAGCTCTTAGTGAGTTCTACGGTTTTGACGCATGTAAGCCTTCAATGGATAGTTTCATACCCAAAAAAGGATATCCGAACCTCAATCGGGTCTCTGAAGTTTTTTCGCCTTCTGTTTTCCATTACGTGAATTTTTACGTTAAAACGGGATCACTGTGGATGGTCTTCAATTAACCTTCCCTGGAGAGTGGTGCACCATGGTACTGTTCCATTTCAAATCCCCGCACCCGCTTCTAAAAGTCGAACGGCGATGTTTCGGCTTTTTGGATGAATGTTGTACCTTGCATCGCGAATGTTGCACCCTGTGGATATCGATTCTTCGGACGGCCATAACTGCTGGCTCGTTTAGAGTTACGGGAGCCATAGCCAGTCAAAACAAAGCTCTCAATGAGTTCTACGGCTATGATGCCTGTAAGCCGTCAATGGATAGTTTCATACCCAAAAAAGGCTATCCGAACCTCAATTGGGTCTCAGAAGTTTTTTAGCCTTCTGTTTTCCATTACGTGAATTTTTACGTTAAAATGGGATCACCGTGGCTGGTCTTCGCTTTACCTTCCTTAGATAGTGGTGCACCATGGTACTGTTCCATTTCAAATCCCTGCACCCATTTCTAAAAGTCGAACGGCGCTGTTTCGGCTTTTTGGACGAATGTTGCACCTTACACCGCGAATGTTGCACCCTGTGGATATCGATTCTTCGGATGGCCATAACTGTTGGCTCGTTTAGAGTTACGGGAGCCATAACCAGTCAAAACGAAGCTCTCAGTGAGTTCTATAGCTTTGACGGCTGTAAGCCGTCAATGGATAGTTTCATACCCAAAAAAGGCTATCCGAACCTCAATCGGGTCTCTGAAGTTTTTTGGCCTTATGTTTTCCATCATGTGAATTTTTACGTTAAAACGGGATCACCGTGGCTGGTCTTCGAATTACCTTCCCTGGAGAGTGGTGCACCATGGTACTGTTCCATTTCAAATCCCTGCACCCACTTCTAAATGTCGAACGGCGCTGTTTTGGCTTTTTGGACGAATGTTGCACATTGCACCGAGGATGTTGCACCCTGTGGATATCGATTCTTCGGACGGCCATAACTGTTGGCTCGTTTAGAGTTACGAGAGCCATAACTAGTCAAAACGAAGCTCTTTGTGAGTTCTACGGTTTTGACGCATGTAAGCCGTCAATGGATAGTTTCATACCCAAAAAAGGCTATCCGAACCTCAATCGGGTCTCTGAAGTTTTTTCGCCTTCTGTTTTCCATCACGTGAATTTTTACGTTAAAATGGGATCACCGTGGATGGTCTTCGATTTACCTTCCCTGGAGAGTGGTGCACCATGGTACTGTTCCATTTTAAATCCCTGCACCCATTTCTAAAAGTCGAACGGCGCTGTTTCGGCTTTTTGGACGAATGTTGCACCTTGCACCGCGAATGTTGCACCATGTGGATATCGATTCTTCGGACGGCCATAACTGTTGGCTCGTTTAGAGTTACGGGAGCCATAACCAGTCAAAATGAAGCTCTTAGTGAGTTCTACGGCTTTGATGGCTGTAAGCCATCAATGGATAGTTTCATACCCAAAAAAGGCTATCCGAACCTCAATCGGGTCTTTGAAGTTTTTTGGCCTTCTGTTTTCCATCACGTGAATTTTTACGTTAAAACGGGATCACCATGGCTGGTCTTCGATTTACCTTCCCTGGAGAGTGGTGCGCCATGGTACTATTCCATTACAAATCCCTGCACCCACATCTAAAAGTCGAACGGCGCTGTTTCCGCTTTTTGGACGAATGTTGCACCTTGCACCGCGAATGTTGCACCGCGGTGCAGGGTGCAACATTCGCGGTGCAAGGTGCAACATTCGTCCAAAAAGCCGAAACAGCACCGTTCGACTTTTAGAATTGGGTGCAGGGATTTGAAATGGAACAGTACCATGGTGCACCACTCTCCAGGGAAGGTAAATCGAAGACCATCCACGATGATCCAGTTTTAACGTAAAAATTCACGTGATGGAAAACAGAAGGCCAAAAAACTTCAAAGACCCGATTGAGGTTCGGATAGCCTTTTTTGGGTATGAAACTATCCATTGACGGCTTACAGCCATCAAAGCTGTAGAACTCACTGAGAGCTTTGTTTTGACTGGTTATGGCTCCCGTAACTCTAAACGAGCCAATAGTTATGGCCATCCAAAGAATCGATATCCACAGGGTGCAACATTCGCGGTGCAAGGTGCAACATTCGACCAAAAAGCCGAAACTGCGTCGTTCGTCTTTTAGAAATGGGTGCAGGGATTTGAAATAAAATAGTACCATGGTGCACCACTATCCAGGGAAGATAAATCGAAGACCAGTCACGGTGATCCTGTTTTAACGTAAAAATTCACGTGATGGAAAACAGAAGGCCAAAAAACTTCAGAGACCCGATTGTGGTTCGGATAGCCTTTTTTGGGTATGAAACTATCCATTGACGGCTTACAGGCGTCATAGCCGTAGAACTCATTGAGAGCTTTGTTTTGACTGGCTATGGCTCCCGTAACTCTAAACGAGCCAACGATTATGGCCGTCCGTAGAATCGATATCCACAGGGTGCAACATTCGCGGTGCAACGTACAACATTCATCCAAAAAGCCGAAACAGCGCCTTTTGACTTTTAGAAGGGGGTGCAGGGATTTGAAATGGAACAGTACCATGGTGCACCACTCTCCAGGGAAGGTGAATCGAAGACCATCCACAGTGATCCCATTTTAACGTAAAAATTCACGTGATGGAAAACAGAAGGTCGAAAAACATCAAAGACCCGATTGAGGTTCGGAAAGCCTTTTTTGGGTATGAAACTATCCATTGACGGCTAACAGCCGTCAAAGCCGTAGAACTCGCTGAGAGCTTCGTTTTGACTGGTTATGGCTCCCGTAACTCTAAACGAGCCAAGAGTTATGGCCGTCCGAAGAATCGATATCCACAGGGTGCAACATTCGCGGTGCAAGGTGCTACATTCGTCCAAAAAGCCAAAACAACGCCGTTCGACTTTTAGAAGTGGGTGCGGGGATTTGAAATGGAACAGTATCATGGTGCACCACTGTCCAGGGTTGGTAAATCGAAGACCAGCCACAGTGATCCCGTTTTAACGTAAAAAATCACGTGATGGAAAACAGAAGGCCAAAAATCATTAGCGACCCGATTGAGGTTCGGATAGCCTTTTTTGGGTATGAAACTATCTATTGACGGCTTACAGCCGTCAAAGCCGCAGAACTCACTGAGTACTTCGTTTTATCTGGTTATGGCTCCCGTAACTATAAACGGGCCAACAGTTATGGCCGTCCGAAGAATTAATATCCACAGGGTGCAACATTCGCGGTGCAAGGTGCAACATTCGTCCAAAAAGCCGAAACAGCGCCGTTCGACTTTTAGAAATGGGTGCAGGGATTTGAAATGGAACAGTACCATGGTGCACCACTCTCCAGGAAGGTAAATCAAAGACCATCCACGGTGATCCCATTTTAACGTAAAAATTCACGTGATGGAAAATAGAAGGCCAAAAAACTTCAGAGACCCAATTGAGGCTCGGATAGCTTTTTTGGGTATGAAACTATCCATTGACAACTTACAGCTGTCAAAGTTGTAGAACTCACTGAGAGCTTCGTTTTGACTGGTTATGGCTCCCGTAACTCTAAACGAGCCAACAATTATTGTCGTCCGAAGAATCGATATCCACAGGGTGCAACATTCGCGGTGCAAGGTGCAACATTCGTCCAAAAAGCCGAAACAGCGCCGTTCGACTTTTAGAAATGGGTGCAGGGATTTAAAATGGAACAGTACCATGGTGCACCACTCTCCAGGGAAGGTAAATCGAAGACCATCCACGGTGATCCCATTTTAACGTAAAAATTCACGTAATGGAAAACAGAAGGCCAAAAAACTTCTGAGACCCAATTGAGGTTCGGATAGCTTTTTTTGGGTATGAAACTATCCACTGACGACTTACAGCCATCAAAGCTGTAGAACTCACTGAGAGCTTCATTTTGACTGGTTATGGCTCTCGTAACTCTAAACAAGCCAACAAGTATGGCCGTCCGAAGAATCGATATCTACAGGGTGCAACATTCGCGGTGCAAGATGCAACATTCGTCCAAAAAGCTGAAACAGCGCCGTTCGACTTTTAGAAATGGGTGCATGGATTTGAAATGGAATAGTACCATGGTGCACCACTCTCCAGGGAAGGTAAATCGAAGACCATCCATGGTGATCCCGTTTTAACGTAAATATTCACGTGATGGAAAATAGAAGGCCGAAAAAATTCAAAAACCCGATTGAGGTTCGGATAGCCTTTTTTGGGTATGAAACTATCCATTTTTGGCTTACAGCCGTCAAAGCTATAGAACTTACTGAGAGCTTCGTTTTGATCGGTTATGGCTCCCGTAACTCTTAACGAGCCAACAGCTATGGCCGTCCGAAGAATCGATATCCACAGGGTGCAACATTCGCGGTGCAAGGTGCAACATTCGTCCAAAAAGCCGAAACAGCACCGTTCGACTTTTAGAAATGGGTGCAGGGATTTGAAATGGAATAGTACCATGGTGCACCACTATCCAGGGAAGGTAAATCGAAGACCAGCTGTTTGCGCCAAAATTGGTCACAAACCCCAAGTGTAGTGAAAGCACCAGCGTATGAATACAAATCAACAGTATTCACACACAAATCACAGATCTAAGCAAACAGAGTATCACAATTCAGAAATAATGAACATAAACACGAGATTTATAGTGGTCCGGCGATCTTGCCTACGTCCACTCTGAAGTTGATGATTTTATTGATGTTTACTTGATGATTACAATTTCTTCTGAGATAGTACAACTGATTATATGATTACCATCTGAATCTAAGGAAGCAGTGGTGTTCTGGAGTAAATCTGGCAGAATCTGGGCGCTCTTCAGTACTTAGAATTCTCCGGCCCCTTTTCTAAATGACCAGGGGCTCTATTTATAGGTGTAGGAGGCTGATATTTCGCCTAAAATGAGGGGAGACCAGTTCTGGTACGTCAGGGGGCCCACATGGCCGAAATCTGAAGATCCGGGCCCACTTTGGGATCGATTCGACCCATGGTTCGAATCGATCAAGAAATCATCGAATCGAGCTGAAATTTGGCGTGGACATTCTTCATCATGTGCTTAAGCTTCTGTGAAAATTTCATAGCATTTGGATGTGTAGATCTCAAGTTATGATCGATTCAAAGTTGCATTTCTGGTTGACTAGCCTGGTTCGAATCGATCTAGTTCGAATCGATTCGTTCGAATCGATCCAGCGCGCGCTTCTGTGACGACGTGGAGCACCTCCTTCGTGTCGATCCGTCTTGTGCTCTGAGTTGCCCGGGTCAACTCCACGTTTCTAGCTGCCGTTTTGACTGGGGATTCGTGGTAGTGGATTCGAAGACATCCCTCTTCGAATCGAATGAGCGAAGGTCTATTCGAATCGATCTGGGTACAAAGTTGATCGATTCGAAGTTGCCTCAAACAGTGTGGATTCAAAGTACATGGATCCGAAAGACTTCAACCTGAGGTAAACGAAGTGAGGTGGTATCATGGATTCGAAGTGGCTTGACCTTGAGGGATTCGAAGAGAGGACACTTGATGGATTCGAACTGGAGTACGCGAGGATTTGCTTGGAGTCGAAGGACTTTATCTTGATGGATACGAACGATGCAAGCACGAGGCTGACTCCCTCTGCCGATGGATACGAACGTCATGGATTCGAACAGTGGCTCTCCTATGGATTCGAACATCGCATCTTTCCCAACTTGCATCGATCATATCTCATTCATACGAACCCCGATTGACTCGAAATTTGGAATTCTGGTTCCCATGACTTTGCTTGACATGTTTTATCAATTGTAGCCCGATCCGGACCCGGACAAAATTCATCGATATCCATGGTGAACTTGTGATGTAACTGTCCTACAGGATGAACTGTCATTGAGTTCTAGTCAGCTTTTTGGTGTCACGGCCTTGCCAAAAGGCGGGATAACATTTGCCCCCCAAAACATGCCTTGCGATAGGAAGGTGTGTTTTGTAGTTTCATAAGTTGGATGTTCATATCCTGTTGATGACCTGCAAAGACATTGATAGTTTTATTTGACCTTAAATGACGACCGTTCGCGATCTAGCCATTTTGAGGTGGAATGCGACCATTCGCGATCTAGTATTTTTTGTACGACCTTAAATGACGACCGTTCGCGATCTAGCCATTTGAGGTGGAATGTAACCGTTCGCGATCTAGCATTTCTATATGGCCCCAAATGACGACCGTTCGTGATCAAGCCATTTGAGGTGAGGGGTGCCGTTCGAGGCGAGTTGTGACCGTTCGTGGTCGAGTGCCGTTCGAGGCTAATGGTGACCGTTCGAGGTCGGGTGCCGTTCGAGGCTAATGGTGACCGTTCGAGGTCGAATGCCGTTCGAGGCTAATGGTGACCGTTCGAGGTCGGGTGTCGTTCGAGGTCGAATGCCGTTCGAGGCTAATGGTGACCGTTCGAGGTCGGGTGCCGTTCGAGGCTAATGGTGACCGTTCGAGGTCGGGTGCCGTTCGTGGCGAAGTGTGATCGTTCGCGATCGGATTGTGACCGTTCGCGGTCGGGTGCCGTTCGAGGCGAATTGTGACCGTTCGTGGTCGGGTGTCGTTCGAGGCGAATTGAGTGTGCCCGGGGAGGGACTTAGTATCATCAATACCGGGTTTCACGTTCGGGTGAATCCCCGGATTGTTTCTTGCAACGGTTTATCGCCATCTCAGAGCATGCCTAGGGACCGTTCGTGATCCCGTACATGTGTAAGTGGCTTAGCCGTTATGAAATCACAAGTAGCATTTTTTCATTGAAAATAATTCTTTAGCAGAGATGTTAAACAAAGTCAAGTTCAAATATTCAAATCAAGATGAAACAAAAGCAAAGCAAGGATGTCAAAGTGTAAACTCCCACAATGATAGGGTTAGCAGTCATTCACAACATGCCTATGGACCGTTCGTGATCTCGCACATGTGTAAATGACTTACCCGTGTTGGTGAGAGGTTTACAACTTGTCCATCGTTATTTCAACTAATTGATAATCATACGATGTCCTGGCTCGAGGGCACCCCTGGCTGATGTAGATGGTGGTCGCTCTGGCTCCACCGCTGGAGCTCGCCTCCTCACATATTGAAGTAGCATACCGTTCCTGATGTGCCCTTCCACCTCATCCTTCAGATGCCTACAGTCGTTAGTGTTATGACCATTCAGTTCGTGGAATAAGAAGTATCTGTCTGATTTCCTCTCGTCAACAGTGGGATCCCTTCGTATTGGCCTACGGTAGGGAACTTGCTCTCGTGTATCTTGGTAGATTCGCTCCAAACTCTCATTCAGCTCTGAATAAGTGGTGAATCGTGGCTCTCTCCGCAGTCGCTTTGACCTGTCACCATTGTCCTCAGCCTTTCGTTTTCCTTTATCCTTGCCTGAATCATTTTCGAGAGGCTTTTTGTCTTTAAGTGCATAAACTTCTATTCCCTCTCCTTCTTCTCTTTCAGCATTAGCGTCTTCCAATCGTAAAAACTTTTCTGCCTCGTGATAGAATTCTCCTAGATCCATTGGCGGATCCTTAGTTAATGAATTTTTGAATTCTGTGCCGTCAGCTACTCCGGACACAGCTGCCATCATAACCATGGATGGATCTGGCCGATACACCGATGCTGCTGCCGCATTGAACCGCGTTAAGAAATTCCTCAAAGACTCCCCAGCTTTCTGCTTTAGCGTTGCCAAACTCATCACATTCTTGGGTCTCGAAATATGAACCCTGAATTGCCTCATAAATTTCTCAATCAAATCGGTCCATGTCCCAATGGAACCGCTCTCTAGCTGTCTGAACCATAAAGCTGCTATGTCTGTCAAATACAATGGGAAGCACCGGGCCATGACTTCCTGTGATGCCCCCAGCACTTCCATGTGCCTTATATACCTCGTTAGATGGACCGCAGGGTCCGTCCTCCCATCATACCCTTCTACTATTGGTAGTTTGAATTCTGGTGGGTTCCTAGCCAACCTAATCGCAGGAGAAAAGGGACTCTTGTTCAGATCTTCAAGATCTCTGTTTACTAATCCTCCTCTCATGGCTCGCCTGACCATCTCTGCCAATCTATCATTGTCTCCGAGCTGTAGTCCTCGTTCACTACCTTCGATCTGCCCCCCGAGTCCGTGTGAGCTTTCGGGTGTTTGCCCCCCTGACTGAGCGTTCATCCCTCTATTGCTGTCAGGTTGCTCGGATGTCCTTGTCTCTCTTCCCGTGTTCGGGTCAACATGTCCTAAGTGTATGCCCCCCAGCTCCAGCGCTGCGCCAGATGGTCCTGCTCCGTTCTGGATTCTGGTTGTTCCTTGATTTTGCGCTCCAAGTTGTCCAATTTGTTGAAGCAAATTCTGGATCATCTCCTCCTGTCTCTTCATCATTGTCTCCATCTCATCCCTGGTGATGAAGATCGATGCTTGGTTTGCTCCTGAGGAAGCCTCTTGACTCCCTTCGTGCTGACTTCGTTCTGGTCTCTGCCTTTTACTAGTTTGTCTCGTCATGATTCTTCGGGTCTAAATCTCTTAGCCTTCTGATTCAACTTTCAAATGATAGAACTCCTGAGTTCAGCTTTCTCAGTGAAAGCACCAAAGTGTTTGCGCCAAAATTGGTCACAAACCCCAAGTGTAGTGAAAGCACCAGCGTATGAATACAAGTCAACAGTATTCACACACAAATCACAGATCTAAGCAAACAGAGTATCACAATTCAGAAATAATGAACATAAACACGAGATTTATAGTGGTTCGGCAATCTTGCCTACGTCCACTCTGAAGTTGATGATTTTATTGATGTTTACTTGATGATTACAATTTCTTTTGAGATAGTACAACTGATTATATGATTACAATCTGAATCTAAGGAAGTAGTGGTGTTCTGGAGTAAATCTGGCAGAATCTGGGCGCTCTTCAGTACTTAGAATTCTCCGACCCCTTTTCTGAATGACCAGGGGCTCTATTTATAGGTTTAGGAGGCTGATATTTCGCCTAAAATGAGGGGAGACCAGTTCTGGTACGTCAGGGGGCCCACATGGCCGAAATCTGAAGATCCGGGCCCACTTTGGGATCGATTCGACCCTTGGTTCGAATCGATCAAGAAATCATCCAATCGAGCTGAAATTTGGCGTGGACATTCTTCATCATGTGCTTAAGCTTCTGTGAAAATTTCATAGCATTTGGATGTGTAGATCTCAAGTTATGATCGATTCAAGGTTGCATTTCTGGTTGACTAGCCTGGTTCGAATCGATCTAGTTCGAATCGATTCGTTCGAATCGATCCAGCGCGCGCTTCTGTGACGACGTGGAGCGCCTCCTTCGTGTCGATCCGTCTTGTGCTCCGAGTTGCCCGGGTCGACTCCACGTTTCTAGCTGCCGTTTTGACTGGGGATTCGTGGTAGTGGATTCGAAGACATCCCTCTTCGAATCGAATGAGCGAAGGTCTGTTCGCATCGATCTGGGTACAAAGTTGATCGATTTGAAGTTGCCTCAAACAGTGTGGATTCGAAGTACATGGATCCGAAAGACTTCAACCTGAGGGAAACGAAGTGAGGTGGTATCATGGATTCGAAGTGGCTTGACCTTGAGGGATTCGAAGAGAGGACACTTGATGGATTCGAACTGGAGTACACGAGGATTTGCTTGGAGTCGAAGGACTTTATCTTGATGGATACGAACGATGCAAGCACGAGGCTGACTCCTTCTGCCGATGGATACGAACGTCATGGATTCGAACAGTGGCTCTCCTATGGATTCGAACATCGCATCTTCCCCAACTTGCATCGATCATATCTCATTCATACGAACCCCGATTGACTTGAAATTTGGAATTCTGGTTCCCATGACTTTGCTTGACATGTTTTATCAATTGTAGCCCGATCCGGACCCGGACAAAATTCATCGATATCCATGGTGAACTTGTGATGTAATTGTCCTACAGGATGAACTGTCATTGAGTTCTAGTCCGCTTTTTGGTGTCACGGCCTTGCCAAAAGGCGGGATAACACCAGCCACGGTGATCCCGTTTTAACTTAAAAATTCACGTGATGGAAAACAGAAGGACAAAAAATTTCAGAGACACGATTGAGGTTCGGATAGCCTTTTTTCGGTATGAAACTATCCATTGACGGCTTACAGCCGTCAAAGTCGTAGAACTCACTGAGAGCTTCGTTTTGACTGGTTATGGCTCCCGTAACTCTAAACGAGCCAACAGTTATGGCCGTCCGAAGAATCAATATCCACAGGGTGCAACATTCGCAGTGCAAGGTGCAACATTCGTCCAAAAAGCCAAAATAGCGCCGTTCGACTTTTAGAAATGGGTGCAGGGATTTGAAATGGAATAGTACCATGGTGCACCACTATCCAGGGAAGGTAAATCGAGGACCAGCCACGGTGATCCCGTTTTAACGTAAAAATTCACGTGATGGAAAACAGAAGGACAAAAAACATAAGAGACACGATTGAGGTTCGGATAGCCTTTTTTGGGTATGAAATTATCCATTGACGGCTTACATCCGTTTAAGCTGTAGAACTCACTGAGAGCTTCGTTTTGACTGGTTATGGCTCCCGTAATTCTAAACGAGCCAACAATTATGGCCGTCTGAAGAATCTATATCCACAGGGTGCAACATTCGCGGTGCAAAGTGCAACATTCGTCCAAAAAGCCGAAACAGCGCCGTTCGACTTTTAGAAATGGGTGCAGGGATTTAAAATGGAACAGTTCGACAAGAAAGGTTGGGTATCAGGATTAGAAGTCGATTAGTGACAAGGTTGTGATCGATGTCGTCAAAATTTGATCGGGCCCCGATCGGGTCGGAATCGATTGGGGATGATGATCAAGGCTAGGAGAAGCTACGTTTCAAATTTTAGGTCAATCGGAGTTCGTACGCTCAAGCTACGATCGATTCAAGATAAAGAAAATAACCCTTGCTCGAATCCATGGATTATGCTCTAGTTCGAATCCATAGGCAGGGGTCCTATTCGTATCCATCCATTTGAAGCCACTCCGTATTCATCCAGTTGTAAGTCTTCGAATCCATCTAGTCATTCCTCTTCGTATCCACCAGGAGCGAGCCATAGTTCGAATTCATCCTCATATGTCTTGGTTCGAATCCATCGAAGCCTTTCTTGCTTCGAGTCCATCAAGGGAACACCCTTCGAATCCATGAAGTGGAAGGAGCTTCGATTCCATCCAATAATTGTCCTCGAATCCATTGGAACATTCCCTTCTTCGAATCCATTCAGCAGTAAAGTCTTCGTATCGATCGACTATGGAATGCCCTTATCGATACGAAGGGAACGAACGTTCTATCGATTCGAAGGAGCATACCTTCGAATCCATTACTTCGAATCCACCAAGTCATAACAGGTAAAAACATGGATTCGACCCGGTCATCTCGGAGACAAAGTCGGATCAATACGAAGAAGGCGCACCACGTCATCACGAAGGCACGTAGAAACATCGATTCGACCCTATCGATTCGATAGGAATCGATTCGAAGCAGCCGACTCGCGTGAATCGATTCGAAGGGAATCGATTCGAAGGAGCTTTTCAATCGATAGCGTGATCTTGGATCGATCATAACTCGAGATCTACAAGTCCAAATGCTATGAAATATTCACAGCAGCTTGAGCACATGTTGAAGAATGTTCACACCAAATTTCAGCTCAATTGGACAATTTCTTGATCGATTCGAACATAGCTTCGAATCGATCCCAAAGTGGGCCCGGATTTCCAGAAAGCGGGCATGTGGGCCCCCTCACATGCCAGAACTGGTCTCCCTTCAGTTTAGGAGAAATATCAGCCTCCTACACCTATAAATAGAGCCCCAGGTCATTCAGAAAAGGGATCGAGATTCAGAAGCGCCCAGACTCTACCGGATACAATTCTACACTTCATCATCGATGTTAAACTCAGATTTCTTCATTGCAATTACTGTAACCAACTGTAATCAGCAAGGATAATTAATAAAAGATAAAACTTTGGAGTGGACGTAGGCCGGAGATAGCCGAACCACTATAAATCTCGTATTTCTGTTCATTATTTCTGGATTGTGATATTCTGCTTGCTTAGATCTGAGATTTGTGTCTGGGTATATTTGTTGATTTGTATTCATACACTGGTGCTTTCATGGTACTTGGGGTTTGTGACCAATTTTGGCGCAAACACTTTGGTGCTTTCACTGAGAACGACTAGCACCCGCTACATCGGATTGAAGTTCAGATTTGGAAAGCGTGAAAAGTTGAGATCTGACAGACAATGACTCGACAAACGAGACAGAGAGCTGAGAAAAGCCAACAAGGAGGAAGTCAAGAGGCATCCTGCGGAGCTGGAGTAGGACAAGCTTCGATTTACATTACCAGAGACGAAATGGAAGCTATGGCAAATTCATTGCATGAAAGGTTGCTGAAAAGTCAACAGGATATGATGCAAACTTTCTTCGAACAGATGAGAGCTGCAGGGATGCCGAACTTAGGAGCAGCCACAGCGGCTGTTAATGTGGAACAAGGAGCTGGGGTTATGGGACCCAATGGAGGACAGAATACAGAACTGGAAGGCAATCAACCAGGGCTTGGGGGCAGGCCCGCAGGATCCAACACAGGAGGACCCTTGGAAGGAGTTCAACAGGCCAGGGCCAACATTGCTGCTAATGAGCCACATGAAGAATATGTGCCAGAGTTCCCTCGGGAGCATGGGGGGCAACCCCCGACAGACAACGCTGGATTAGCGGAAATCATTAGGAAGACTATGCGTGGAGGCTTGACTAATAGAGATTTGGAAGGAGTGAACAGGAGTCCGTTCGCTCGGGAAATTAGGATAGCTCAAAACCCACCTAAGTTCAAGTTACCTAGCGTAGAAGTATATAATGGCAAGGTAGACCCAACCGATCACTTAATGAGATACACTAGACACATGGAAGTGCTGGGGGCATCAGAGGAGGTGATGGCCAGATGTTTCCCGTTGTATTTGACAGATCTAGCTGCAATGTGGTTTAGGCAGCTGGAAGAAGGATCTATCAGGACTTGCAGGGAATTGGTGGATAGATTTTTGGGACAGTTTCGGGTTCGTATCAAAAGACGTAAGAACGTGATGACGTTAACATCGGTAAAACAAAGGACAGATGAATTGCTTAGAGCATTTCTAACTCGATTCAATGCAGCAGTTGCTTTGGTGGATCGGCCGGATCCATCAATGGTTTTAATGGCGGCAGTGTCAGGAGTCAGGGAGGATTCGGATTTCAAGGTATCTTTAATACGAGATCCACCAATGGATCTCGGAGAATTCTTTCATGAGGCTGAGAGGTTCCTCCGACAAGAGGATGCATGTGCAGATTTAAAGTTGAAGGAAGTGAATGCAACTGAGGGTTGAGGACCATCCAATAGAGGTTCGAATAAAGATAAAGAGAAAAGGAAGCTGGACGACGATTCTGAAAAAGCTAGGAAGCGATGGAAGGATCCAAAGTTTTCCACATACACAGGATTGAATGAGACGCTGGAGCGGATTTATTTGGAAACCCGGAATCGCCTTCCTTACCGACGACCGGCTAGGAGAGAACCATCTGAACGGGAAAGGGCATCAGGAAGGCACTGTCTCTTCCACGATTTGGACGGGCATGATACCAACAGCTGCAGGCACTTAAAGGACATAATTGAGGAACATGTGAGGAATGGGCAATTGAGGCAATATGTTGGGGCTCGGATTGTAGCGGCGGAGCAGGAGCATCCACCGCCTACCTCAAGCCATGATGGTATGAGACCCAGGAATGATGGTCGATTGATCATCAATTGACCGGGATAATATGAAATAAGTAACAAACCATTGGCAAACAACCAAGTCATTTACACATGTATGGGGACGGAGATAGCTAATAGGCATGCTCTGAATGATGATAAACTGTGAAGCCATGGTTTGCGAAATTTGTCTTTTGTTTTTGGATTGGACACTTGGTTTTCTGATTTGGTTTTTGGAGTTTGGATTGAACTCCTGATTTTGCTCGTTTTTCTGGTTTTGGCATTCATTCGGATGATTGTTCTCCGTATTGGATGATGATTTTGATTTTTTGGTATGGATTTCTGGTTTTCCGATTTGATTTGGATTTTGGATTGGATTTTGATTGGATTCTTTTTGGTTTTTGATAAACGGTCGTCGGGTGTGGATTACACCTGGCAAGGGGTGAGTCTTTTTGTCCAAACGTGGTAAATTGACTCATTTAGGTCGTCGGGTATGGACTATGCTCGACAAGGGTCCGGAGTGACCAGAATTTGGCCTAGGACTTAGGCCCCCTATTATCGGTTATTATTTCAGGTCGTTGAGTATGGACTATGCTCAACAAGGGTCCGGAGCGACCAGGATTCGGCTTAGGACATAAGCCACGGCATTACCAGCGTCCAGGGACACTGGACCACGGTCGTTAGGTGTGGATTGCGCTTGGCAAGAACCCGGAGAGGTTAGCTCAGCGTCCAGGGACACTGGACCACGGTCGTCAGGTGTGGATTGCGCTTGGCAAGAGCCCATAGAGGTTACGGATTTGGATATCGACCCGTAGAGGTCTTGAATTCGGTTGTTGGATAAGAATGGACTAATAACTCAGTCTTCGAGTTTGGATGGGCATGAAATTGGCTATGGACTTTGGATATCGGATTCGGAAACTATTCAAAACACGCCTTCTTATCACAAGGCATGTTTTGGAGAGCAAATGTTATCCCGCTTTTTGGTCAAAGTCGGAATATCAAACAAATCGACAAGAAAGGTTGGGTATCAGGATTAGAAGTCGATTAGAGACAAGGTTGTGATCGATGTCGTCAATATTTGACCGGGCCCCGATCGGGTCGGAATCGGTTGGGGATGATGATCAAGGCTAGGAGAAGCTACGTTTCAAATTTTTGGTCAATCGGAGTTCGTATGCTCAAGCTACGATCGATTCAAGATAAAGAAAATAACCCTTGCTCGAATCCATGGATTATGCTCTAGTTCGAATCCATAGGCAGGGGTCCTGTTCGTATCCATCCATCTGAGGTTCGGATAGCTTTTTTTGGGTATGAAACTATCCGTTGACGGCTTACAGGCGTCAAAACCGTAGAACTCACTGAGAGCTTCGTTTTGACTGGTTATGGCTCCCGTAACTCTAAACGAGCCAACAGTTATGGCCGTCCGAAAAATCGATATCCACAGGGTGCAACATTCGCGGTGCAAGGTGCAACATTCGTCCAAAAAGCCTAAACAGCGCCGTTCGACTTTTAGAAATGGGTGCATGAATTTGAAATGGAATAGTACCATGGTGCACCACTCTCCAGGGAAGGTAAATAGAAGACCATCCACGGTGATCCCGTTTTAACGTAAAAATTCACGTGATGGAAAACAGAAGGACAAAAAACTTCAAAGACCCGATTGAGGTTCGGATAGCCTTTTTTGGGTATGAAACTATCCATTGACGGCTTACCACCGTCAAAGTCGTAGAACTCACTGAGAGCTTCGTTTTGACTGGTTATGGCTCCCGTAACTCTAAACGAGCCAACAGTTATGGCCGTTCGAAGAATCGATATCCACAGGGTGCAACATTCGCGGTGCAAGTTGCAACATTCGTCCAAAAAGCCGAAACAGCGCCGTTCGACTTTTAGAAGTGGGTGCAGGGATTTGAAATGGAACAGTACCATGGTGCACCACTCTCCAGGGAAGGTAAATCGAAGACCATCCACGGTGATCCCGTTTTAACGTAAAAATTCACGTGATGGAAAACAGAAGGCCAAAAAACATCAAAGACCCGATTAAGGTTCGGATAGCCTTTTTTGGGTATGAAACTATCCACTGACGGCTTACAGCCGTCAAAGCCATAGAACTCACTGAGAGCTTCGTTTTGACTGGTTATGGCTTCCGTAACTCTAAACGAGCCAAGAGTTATGGCCGTCCGAAGAATCGATATCCACAGGGTGCAACATTCGCGGTGCAAGGTGCAACATTCGTCCAAAAAGCCGAAACAGCACCGTTCGACTTTTAGAAGTGGGTGCAGTTATTTGAAATGAAACAGTACCATGGTGCACCACTCTCCAGGGAAGGTAAATTGAAGACGAGCCACGGTGATCCCGTTTTAACGTAAAAATTCACATGATGGAAAGCAGAAGGCCAAAAAACTTCAAAGACCCGATTGAGGTTCGGATAGCCTTTTTTTGTATGAAACTATCCATTGACGGCTTACAGCTGTCAAAGCCGTAGAACTCACTGAGAGCTTCGTTTTGACTGGTTATGGCTACCGTAACTCTAAACGAGCCAACAGTTATGGCCGTCCGAACAATCAATATCCACAGGGTGCAACATTCGCGGTGCAAGGTGCAACATTCGTCCAAAAAGCCGAAACAGCACCGTTTGACTAATAGAAATGGGTGCAGGGATTTAAAATGGAACAGTACCATGGTGCACCACTCTCCAGGGAAGGTAAATCGAAGACCATCCACGGTGATCCCGTTTTAACGTAAAAATTCACGTGATGGAAAATAGATGGCCAAAAAACTTCTGAGACCCAATTGAGGTTCGGATATCTTTTTTTGGGTATGAAACTATCCATTGACGACTTACAACAGTCAAAGCTGTAGAACTCACTGTGAGCTTCGTTTTGACTGGTTATGGCTCCCGTAACTCTAAACGAGCCAACAAGTATGGCCGTCCGAAGAATCGATATCTACAGGGTGCAACATTCGCGGTGCAAGATGCAACATTCGTCCAAAAAGCCGAAACAGCGCCGTTCGACTTTTAGAAATGGGTGCAGGGATTTGAAATGGAATAGTACCATGGTGCACCACTCTCCAGGGAAGGTAAATCGAAGACCATCCACGGTTATACCGTTTTAACGTAAAAATTCACGTGATGGAAAATAGAAGGCCGAAAAAATTCAAACAGCCGATTGAGGTTCGGATAGCCTTTTTTGGGTATGAAACTATCCATTTATGGCTTACAGCCGTCAAAGCTATAGAACTCACTGAGAGCTTCGTTTTGATAGGTTATGGCTCCCGTAACTATAAACGAGCCAATAGTTATGGCCGTCCGAAGAATCGATATCCACAGGGTGCAACATTCGCGGTGCAAGGTGCAACATTCGTCCAAAAAGCCGAAACAGCGTCGTTTGACTTTTAGAAATGGGTGCAGGGATTTGAAATGGAATAGTACCATGGTGCACCACTATCCAGGGAAGGTAAATCGAAGACCAGCCACGGTGATCCAGTTTTAAAGTAAAAATTCACGTGATGGAAAACAGAAGGACAAAAAATTTCAAAGACACGACTGAGGTTCGGATAGCCTTTTTTGGGTATGAAACTATCTATTGATGGCTTACAGCCATCAAAGTTGTAGAACTCATTGAGAGCTTCGTTTTTACTGGTTATGGCTCCCGTAACTCTAAACGAGCCAACAGTTATGGCCGTCCGAAGAATCGATATCCACAGGGTGCAACATTCGCGGTGCAAGGTGCTACATTCGTCCAAAAAGCCGAAACAGCGCCGTTCGACTTTTAGAAATGGGTGTAGGGATTTGAAATAGAACAATACCATGGTGCACCACTATCCAGGGAACGTAAATCGAGGACCAGCCACGGTGATCCCTTTTTAACGTAAAAATTTACGTGATGGAAAACAGAAGGACAAAAAACATAAGAGACACGATTGAGGTTCGGATAGCCTTTTTTGGGTATGAAACTATCCATTGACGGCTTACAGCTATTTATACTGTAGAACTCACTGAGAGCTTCGTTTTGACTGGTTATGGCTCCCGTAACTCTAAACGAGCCAACAGTTATGGCCGTTTGAAGAAACGATATCCACATGGTGCAACATTCGCGGTGCAAGGTGCAACATTCGTCCAAAAAGCCGAAACAGCGTCGTTCGACTTTTAGAAATGGGTGCAGGGATTTGAAATGGAATAGTACCATGGTGCACCACTATCCAAGGAAGGTAAATCGAAGACCAGCCACGGTGATCCGTTTTAACGTAAAAATTCACGTGATTGAAAACAGAAGGCCATAAAACTTCAAAGACCCGATTGAGGTTCGGATAGCCTTTTTTGGGTATGAAAGTATCCATTAACGGCTTACAGCCATCAAAGCCGTAGAACTCACAGAGAGCTTCGTTTTAACTAGTTATGGCTCCCGTAACTCTAAACGAGCCAATAGTTATAGCCGTCCGAAGAATCGATATCCACAGGGTGCAACATTCGCGGTGCAAGGTGTAACATTCATCCAAAAAGCCGAAACAGCGCCGTTTGACCTTTAGAAGTGGGTGCAGGGATTTGAAATGGAACAGTATCATGGTGCACCACTCTCCAGGGAAGGTAAATCGAAGACCATCCACGGTGATCCCGTTTTAACGTAAAAATTCACGTGATGGAAAACAGAAGGCCAAAAAACATTAGAGACCCGATTGTGGTTCGGATAGCCTTTTTTGGGTATGAATCTATCCATTGACGGCTTATAGTCATCAAAACCGTAGAACTAACTGAGAGCTTCGTTTTGACTGGTTATGGCTCCCGTAACTCTGAACGAGACAAGAGTTATGGCCGTCCGAAGAATCGATATCCACAGGGTGCAACATTCGCGGTTCAAGGTGCAACATTCGTCCAAAAAGCCAAAACAGCACCGTTCGATTTTTAGAAATGGGTGCAGGGATTTGAAATAGAACAGTACCAAGGTGCACCACTCTCCAGGGAAGGTAAATAGAAGATCATCCACGGTGATCCTGTTTTAACATAAAAATTCACGTGATGGAAAACAGAAGGCCAAAAAACTTCAGAGACCCGATTGAGGTTCGGATAGCCTTTTTTGGGTATGAAACTATCCATTGACGGCTTACAGCCATCAAAGCCATAGAACTCACTGAGAGCTTCGTTTTGACTGGTTATGGCTCCCGTAACTCTAAACGAGCCAATAGTTATGGCCGTCCGAAGAATCGATATCCACAGGGTGCGACATTCGCGATGCAAGGAGCAACATTCATCCAAAAAGCCGAAACAGCGCCGTTCGACTTTTAGAAGTGGGTGCAGGGATTTGTAATGGAATAGTGCCATGGTGCACCACTCTCCAAGGAAGGTAAATCGAAGACCATCCACGGTGATCCCGTTTTAATGTAAAAATTCACGTGATGGAAAACAGTAGGCCAAAAAACGTCAGAGACCCAATTGAGGTTCGAATAGCTTTTTTGGGTATGAAACTATCAATTGACGGCTTACAAGTGTCAAAACCGTAGAACCCACTGAGAGCTTCATTTTGACTGGTTATGGCTGCCGTAACTCTAAACGAGCCAATAGTTATGGCCGTCCGAAGAATCGATATCCACAGGGTGCAACATTCGCGGTGCAAGGTGCAACATTCGTCCAAAAAGCTGAAACAGCGCCGTTCGACTTTTAGAAATGGGTGCAGGGATTTGAAATGGAACAGTACCATGGTGCACCACTCTCCAGGGAAGGTAAATCGAAGACCATCCACGGTGATCCCGTTTAAACGTAAAAATTCACGTGATGGAAAACAGAAGGCCAAAAAACTTCATAGACCATATTGAGGTTCGGATAGCCATTTTTCGGTATGAAACTATCCATTGACGGCTTACAGCCATCAAAGCCATAGTACTCACTGAGAGCTTCGTTTTGACTAGTTATGGCTCCCGTAACTCTAAACGAGCCAATAGTTATGGCCGTCTGAAGAATCGATATCCACAGGGTGCAACATTCGCGGTGCAAGGTGCAACATTTATCCAAAAAGCCAAAACAGCGCCGTTCGACTTTTAGAAGTGGGTGCAGGGATTTTAAATGGAACAGTACCATGGTGCACCACTCTCCAGGGAAGGTAAATCGAAGACCATCCACGGTGATCCCGTTTTAACGTAAAAATTCACGTGATGGAAAACAGTAGGCCAAAAACCATCAGAGACCCAATTGAGGTTCAGATTGCTTTTTTTGGGTATGAAACTATCCATTGACGGCTTACAGCCGTCAAAACCATAGAACTCACTGAGAGCTTTGTTTTGACTGGTTTTGGCTCCCGTAACTTTAAACGAGCCAACAGTTCTGGCCGTCCGAAGAATCGATATCCACAAGATGCAACATTCGCGGTGCAAGGTGCAACATTCGTCCAAAAAGCCGAAACAGCGCCGTTCGACTTTTAGAAATGGCTGAAGGGATTTGAAATGGAATAGTACCGTGGTGCACCACTCTCCAGGGAAGGTAAATCGAATCCATCCACGGTGATCCCTTTTTTAACGTAAAAATTCACGTGATGGGAAACAGAAGGCCAAAAAACTTCAGAGACCCGATTGAGGTTTGGATAGCCTTTTTTGGGTATGAAACTATCCATTGATGGCTTACAGCCATCAAATCTGTATAACTCACTGAGAGCTTCGTTTTGACTGGTTATGGCTCCCGTAACTCTAAACGAGCCAATAGTTATGGCCGTCCGAAGAATCGATATCCACAGGGTGCAACATTCGCATTGCAAGGTGCAACATTCGTCCAAAAAGCCGAAACAGCGCCGTTCGACTTTTAGAAGTGGGTGCAGGGATTTGAAATGGAACAGTACCATGGTGCACCACTCTCCAGGGAAGGTAAATCGAAGACCATCCACGGTGATCCCGTTTTAACGTAAAAATTCACGTGATGGAAAATAGTAGGCCAAAAAACTTCAGAGACCCAATTGAGGTTCGGATAGCTTTTTTTGGGTATGAAACTATCCATTGACGGCTTACAGGCGTCAAAACCGTAGAACTCACTGAGAGCTTCGTTTTGACTAGTTATGGCTGCCGTAACTCCAAACGAGCCAACATTTATGGCCGTCCGAAGAATTGATATCCAAAGGGTGTAACATTCGCGGTGCAAGGTGCAACATTCGTCCAAAAAGCCGAAACAGCGCCGTTCGACTTTTTGAAATGGGTGCAGGGATTTGAAATGGAATAGTACCATGTTGCACCACTATCCAGGGATGGTAAATTGAAGACTAGCCACGGTGATCCCGTTTTAATGTAAAAATTCACGTGATGGAAAACAGAAAGCCAAAAAACTTCAAAGACCCGATTGAGGTTCGGATAGCCTTTTTTGGGTATGAAACTATCCATTGACGGCTTACAGCCGTCAAAGCCGTAGAACTCACTGAGATTTTCGTTTTGACTGGTTATGGCTCCCGTAACTCTAAACGAGCCAACAGTTATGGTCGTCTGAAGAATCGATATCCACAATGTGCAACATTCGCGGTGCAAGGTGCAGCATTCGTCCAAAAAGCCGAAACAGCGTCGTTCGACTTTTAGAAATGGGTGCAGGGATTTGAAATGGAATAGTACCATAGTGCACCACTATCCAGGGAAGGTAAATCGAAGACCAGCCACGGTGATCCCAGTTTAACGTAAAAATTCACATGATGGAAAACAGAAGGCCATAAAACTTCAGAGACTTGATTGAGGTTCGGATAGCCTTTTTTGGGTATGAAACTATCCATTGACAGCTTATAGCCGTCAAAGCCGTAGAATTCACAAAGAGCTTCGTTTTGACTGGTTATGGCTCCCGTAACTCTAAAGGAGCCAATATTTATGGCCGTCCGAAGAATCGATATCCACAGGGTGCAACATTCGCGGTGCAAGGTGCAACATTCATCCAAAAAGCCGAAACAGCGCCGTTCGAATTTTAGAAGTGGGTGCAGGGATTTGAAATGGAACAATAACATGGTGCACCACTCTCCAGGGAAGGTAAATCGAAAACCATCCACGGTGATCTCGTTTTAACGTAAAAATTCACGTGATGGAAACAGAAGGCCAAAAAACATCAGAGACCCGATTGAGGTTCGGATAGCCTTTTTTGGGTATGAAACTATCCATTGATGGCTTATAGCCGTCAAAGCCGTAGAACTCACTGAGGGCTTCGTTTTGACTGGTTATGGCTCCCGTAACTCTAAACGAGCCAAGAGTTATGGCCGTCAGAAGAATCGATATCCACAGGGTGCAACATTCGCGGTGCACGGTGCAACATTCGTCCAAAAAGTCGAAACAGCACCGTTCGACTTTTAGAAATGGGTGCAGGGATTTGAAATGGAACATTACCATCGTGCACCACTCTCTAGGGAAGGTAAATCGAAGACCATCCAAGGTGATCCCGTTTTAACGTAAAAATTCACGTGATGGAAAACAGAAGGCCAAAAAACATCAGAGACCAAATTGAGGTTGAGATAGCTTTTTTTGGGTATGAAACTATCCATTGACGGCTTACAGCCGTCAAAACCATAGAACTCACTGAGAGCTTCGTTTTGACTGGTTATGGCTCCCGTAACTCCAAACGAGCCAACAGTTATGGCCGTCCGAAGAATCGATATCCACAGGGTGCAACATTCGCGGTGCAAGGTGCAACATTCGTCCAAAAAGCCGAAACAGCATCGTTCGACTTTTAGAAATGGGTGCAGGGATTTGAAATGGAATAGTACCATGGTGCACCACTCTCCAGGGAAGGTAAATCGAAGACCATCCACGGTGATCCCGTTTTAACGTAAAAATTCACGTGATGGAAACAGAAGGCCAAAAACGTCAGAGACCCGATTGAGGTTTGGATAGCCTTTTTTGGGTATGAAACTATCCATTGACGGCTTACAGCCATCAAAGCCGTAGAACTCACTGAGAGCTTCGTTTTGACTGGTTATGGCTCCCGTAACTCTAAACGAGCCAATAGTTATGGCCGTCCGAAGAATCGATATCCACAGGGTGCAACATTCGCGGTGCAAGGTGCAACATTCATCCAAAAAGCCAAACCAGCGCCGTTCGACTTTTAGAAGTGGGTGCAGGGATTTGAAATGGAACAGTACCATGGTGCACCACTCTCTAGAGAAGGTAAATCGAAGACCATCCACGGTGATCCCGTTTTAACGTAAAAATTCACGTGATGGAAAACAGTAGGCCAAAAAACTTCAAAGACCCAATTGAGGTTCGGATAGCTTTTTTTGGGTATGAAACTATCCATTGACGGCTTGCAGCCATCAAAACCGTAGAACTCACTGTGACCTTCGTTTTGACTGGTTATGGCTGCCGTAACTCTAAACGAGCCAACAGTTATGGACGTCCGAAGAATCGATATCCACAGGGTGCAATATTCGTGGTGCAAGGTGCAACATTCGTCCAAAAAGCCGAAACAGCGCCGTTCGACTTTTAGAAATGGGTGAAGGGATTTGAAATGGAATAGTACCATGGTGCACCACTCTCCAGGGAAGGTAAATCGAAGACCATCCACGGTGATCCCTTTTTTAACGTAAAAATTCACGTGATGGAAAACAGAAGGCCAAAAAACTTCAGAGACCCGATTGAGGTTCGGATAGCCTTTTTTGGGTATGAAACTATCCATTGATGGCTTACAGAAGTCAAAGCTGTATAACCCACTGAGAGCCTCGTTTTGACTAGTTATGGCTCCCGTAACTCTAAACGAGCCAATAGTTATGGCCGTCCGAAGAATCGATATCCACAGGGTGCAACATTCGCGGTGCAAGGTGCAACATTCGTCCAAAAAGCCGAAACAGCGCCGTTCTACTTTTAGAAATGGGTGCAGGGATTTGAAATGGAATAGTTCCACGGTGTACCACTATCCAGGGAAGGTAAATTGAAGACCAGCCATGGTGATCCCGTTTTAACGTAAAAATTCACGTGATGGAAAACAAAAAGCCAAAAAACTTCAAAGACCCGATTGAGGTTCGGATAGCCTTTTTTTGGGTATGAAACTATCCATTGACGGCTTACAGCCGTCAAAGCTGTAGAACTCACTGAGAACTTTGTTTTGACTGGTTATGGCTCCCGTAACTCTAAACGAGCCAACAGTTATGGTCGTCTGAAGAATCGATATCCACAGGGTGCAACATTCGCGGTGCAAGGTGCAGCATTCGTCCAAAAAGCCGAAACAGCGCCGTTCGACTTTTAGAAATGGGTGCGAGGATTTGAAATGGAATAGTAACATGGTGCACCACTATCCAGGGAAGGTAAATCGAAGACCAGCCACGGTGATCCCATTTTAACGTAAAAATTCACGTGATGGAAAACAGAAGGCCATAAAACATCAAAGACTCGATTGAGGTTCAGATAGCCTTTTTTGGGTATGAAACTATCCATTGACAACTTACAGCCATCAAAGCCGTAGAACTCACAAAGATCTTCGTTTTGACTGGTTATGGCTCCTGTAACTCTAAACGAGCCAATATTTATGGCCGTTCGAAGAATCGATATCCACAGGGTGCAACATTCGCGGTGCAAGGTGCAACATTCATCCAAAAAGCCGAAACAACGCCGTTCGAATTTTAGAAGTGGGTGCAGAGATTTGAAATGGAACAGTACCATGGTGCACCACTCTCCAGGGAAGGTAAATCGAAGACCATCCACGGTGATCCCGTTTTAACGTAAAAATTCACGTGATGGAAAACAGAAGGCCAAAAAACATCAAAGACCCGATTGAGGTTCGGATAGCCTTTTTTGGGTATGAAACTATCCATTGACGGCTTATAGCCGTCAAAGCCGTAGAATTCACTGAGAGCTTTGTTTTGACTGGTTATGGCTCCCGTAACTCTAAACGAGCCAAGAGTTATGGCCGTCCGAAGAATCGATATCCACAGGGTGCAACATTCGCGGTGCAAGGTGCAACATTCGTCCAAAAAGCCGAAACAGCACCGTTCAACTTTTAGAAATGGGTGCAGGGATTTGAAATGGAACAGTACCATGGTGCACCACTCTCCAGGGAAGGTAAATCGAAGACCATCCAAGGTGATCCCGTTTTAACGTAAAAATTCACGTGATGGAAAACGGAAGGCCAAAAAACTTCAGAGACCAAATTGAGGTTGAGATAGCTTTTTTTGGGTATGAAACTATTCATTGACGGCTTACAGCCGTTGTTATCCCGCCTTTTGGCAAGGCCGTGATACCAAGGACTTAACTAGAAAACAGTAACAGATCGTCTTGGAAGTCGGTTACACATAAGGATCGCTGCGGATATCGACGAAATTTGTCCGAGTCCGGATCGGGCTACAATTGATAAGATATGCTAAGCAAGGCCAGAGGAAATGACGTTCCAATTTTCAAGTCAATCCGAGTTCGTATGCTCAAGATATCACCGATGGAAAATAGAGGAAACAACCTTGTATTCGAATCCATTAAGGTCGACTCGATCATCTTCGAATCCATCCCCTTTTTCCTGGCTTCGAATCCATCGTGGAAGCTTCCTTCGAATCCATCCCCTTTGCCGGCTTCGAATCCATCGTGGAAGCTTACCTTCGAATCCATCCCCTTGGCCTACTTCGAATCCATCGTGGAAGCTTACCTTTGAATCCATCCCCTTGGCCTACTTCGAATCCATATGATAGATGCGCCTCGACTCCATCCCATAAGCTACCTCGAATCCACTAGGCCACAACAGCTAAGAACGTGGAGTCGACCCAGTCAATCCGGAATGGAAACCGGATCGATTCGAAGAAAGCGCACCACGTCACCATCTTCACGAACAGGAAGATCGATTCGAAAGAATCGATTCGAGCACATCGATTCGAACGACTCCAGAATACGAAAAACACCAACTTGAATCGATCATAACTCGAGTTCTACAAGTCCAAATCCCATGAAATTTGGACAGGAGCTCAAATACATGATGAAGAATGTACACACCAAATTTCAGCTCGATTGGATGATTTCTTGATCGATTCGAACCAAGGGTCGAATCGATCCCAAAGCGGGCCCGGATCTCCAGATTTCGGCCATGTGGGCCCCCTGACGTGCCAGAACTGGTCTCCCCTCATTTTGGGCAAAATACCAGCCTCCAACACCTATAAATAGACCCCCTGGTCATTCAGAAAAGGGGTCTGAGAATTCTAAGTACTGAAGAGCGCCCAGATTCTGCCAGATCTACTCCAGAACACCGCCGATGCTTTAGATTGACACTTAGCATTGAAATTCAGTTGTATTACATTGTTAACTACTGTAATCTTCAAGTAATCGAGCAATAAAATCATCAAACTTCATAGTGGACGTAGGCAAAACGCCGAACCACTCTAAATCGCTTGTCTTTGCAATTTACTTTCTGTTATTTTGAGTTTTTGTTAGATAATCCACAGTTTTAATTTTCATTCTTCACTTTTATCTCTTCAAAAACTTCCGAAGAGTGTTGTGCCCATTTTTGGTACAAACACTTTGGTGCTTTCACTGAGAAAAAACCAGCTTTTTTCTCCTGCTCCTTGGATCTACCATCGATACCGGATTGCACAAATCCAAGAGGAAGATCCAGATCTTCGATTCACAGTCCTTCCATTCTACTCAGATTTGCATAAAATCTAGGAAGAGGATTCATCGTTCAAAATGGTTAGCACGAGAACCACTTCTGCAGCTCCAGGACAAGAAGGTAGGGATGGACAAAATCCTGCTCAACAGCAGCCATCCAACCAAGACAACACTGCCCACTCAGATCCGTCTGGGGTAGTCACTAGACAAGAATTCCAAGTATTGCTACAAGAGCTGACTCAGAGTCGGCAGCAATTAGCCGAACAGTTGCGTGCCAATATCGAATTGACAAACCAACTGAACCGCCAGGGCCGTAGGAGGTCCAGAAGGGATGATGTCTCCCGCTCATCCACTGAAAGTTCCGCTTCATCAGACTACTATCACAGATCTACCCGTCCTCGATTAGACGGGAGTCATGCACAAACAACCGGATATCAACCCGCTTTAACTGTTGGACAATTGAGGGCAGGACCGTCAACCAGCTTTCAGGCCGGGCCCTCCACACAAGGAGGCCCTACTACACAGCATACCGCGGACAATCATGCCGCAACTGCCACAACAGAAACAAGGGTTGATGCCCGAAATCTTTCAGAGCCAAATAATCGGCAACGTGGGCGTACTCCTGAATCGTACGTCTTAGAAGACGCTGAGCCAAGGAGGCAAAATTTGGACCGTCGACAGCGCCCGGTTCGAACTCGCGCTGTGGAACCCGACCACACCTTAGCTCGGCAAGCTCAAAATGTAGCAATGCCAGATATCTCGACTATGATACGTCAGATGATCCGCGAAAGCCAAGGCCTTATCAACGATGACTGGGGACTTTCCCGTAGTCATACTCCCTTCACAGATGAGATACTGAGTGCTGAACCTCCCCGGCGATTCAGAATGCCAACCCTTCCTATGTACGAAGGAAATTCTGATCCCAATCAACACATCTTGAAATATGAGTGGTCAATGAGCGCCGCAAGGGCCGATGACGCAGTAAAATGTCGAAGTTTCCCCATCTCTCTAGGTGGAATCGCAACGATGTGGTTCACGAGATTGCCACCTAGGTCTATCTCTTCATTTGATCAACTAGCTAAGAAATTTGTGGAACAATTTCGCATGCATGTCGCTAGACCCAAAGATGTCAACACCTTATCCAGTGTTACCCAGGCTCGTGGGGAAACGCTAAGGCGTTACTTAGAGAGATTCCACGCGGCATGTGTGGAGATTAGTAACCCCAACGATAACTCAATCTTAATGGCATTGACAAAGGGGATTGACCCTGATTCTGAATTTGGAAACTGGTTAGCTGGAAAACCGCCCGCATCGTTGGACCGTTTCTACTCCAAAGCCGCGCAATTTTTATGACAAGAGGACGCGAAACAGTCTAGGAAGCAAGACGATGCGGGACCCAGGAGTGAAGAAATACAGAGCAATGTAGCAGTAAAACAGTCCGGTGACAATTCCGGAAAAGTTCAGTTGAACATACAGAACAAGCAAACGCAGCCAAGAGGTAACAATGGTCAGAATAAGAAAAGAGATCCAAATCGGGGTCCACGACGTGAGGCTCCAATGTTCGATAATTACACACCATTGAATACATCGTTGGAAAATGTATACCTACAGACTTGCAATACCATGCAATACAAGAAGCCGGCTCCGAAGCAATCGTCGGAGAGGCAGATTCAAACAGGGAAGTTCTGTAGATTCCACGAAAGTTATGGCCACAACACCAATGAATGTCAGCACTTGCAGGACCTCATTGAGAAGTTGATCAGAGAGAGGAAGTTAGACCAGTTTGTGCGGGCACCACAGTCTGAAGGGGCGGGCCCCTCAAATCAAAATCATGTACAGAATCCAGAGAGACAGGAGGAACCAGGTCGTGTCGGAGGAAGACTGGTAATTAATGTTGTAAGTGATAGTCCTCATACAGCGAAGCGAAGCTGGGAAGAAATAAAATCATATAACAACTTAGCTAGACGAACAGGCTTTGAGTACGATGATGACTTGGACAATAAACCTTCGACCAAATGAAAAAGAATGGCAATTAACAACATCACTTTCCGAGACAACGATACTGATTATGTCGGAAGCCCGACTACTGACCCACTCGTGATATCGGCACAAGTAGGTCCAGCTTGGATGAAGAGGATACTAATTGACTGCGGGAGCTCTGTGAATATCCTTTTTATACATGCTTATAATCAAATGAGGATGAATCCCATGGATTTGGAACCTTGCCAAACTCACCTCCATGGATTCAACGGTAGCTCTACCGTACCTATTGGGGTGGTGAAGTTACCAGTTAGGTTGGGATCTAAGGAACATAGGAGAGTTCGAACATTACAGTTCACTGTGTTGAACATAGTCTCGCCATACAACGCTTTCTTAGGACGACCTGCCCTTACTGAATTCAGAGCCGTAATTGCCCCATGGTGCTTAACCTTAAAGTTTCCCACCGTCAACGGAGTTGGAGTCGTCCAGGGCGATCAGTTTGACTTGAGAACAGTCATACACCGAAAACGAGTCGCCCGATTACGCGATGCCGAGGACCGACTTAAAACTTTTGAACGCAATGAGATTGTCATTAAAAAAGAATACCCAGCACTACTGCGCATGAAACCAACATGGAAGGGATCACATGAGATTAAGCAAGAGCTCGGGGATGATGTATATGAGATGACGACCGCTGATGGTCTAGCTTCACCAAAGGCCTTGGATAGCGAAAGAATTCGTCGCTATCGCACATAACAGGCTATGTTTACCTATTTAGTTTCAATTCTGTCTTAGAATTTGTTTCTGCATTTCGAAATTAGAATTTGTAATAAGGCAACTGACTTTGCCATGTTTTCTTATTTCAGCAATAAAATGCCATCTCTTTGAGCCAGAGCTGTGATTCATTAAATACAATGTACAACATCACGATGCACGAAGAGCTAAATTCCATCACGCAATGGAATTTATTCAAATAGGGAGTGGCTATGAAGCAATCAACCACTCACCAAATGAAACCCGAGCTCGGGGGCAAGCCATCACATCAGGCCAGAAATGGGTTGATACACGACAACCTTTTCCTTAACTCCAGCTTCCGAGAGCGCGAACTGGAGTATAAACATTAACTAACTCCGTACTCCCAGAGTGCGAGGCGGAGTATAAACATTTCTCCTAAATCCCAGAGTACTCTGAGAGCGCGAGCTGGGTATAAATATCAACAAACTCCAGCTTCCGAGAGCGCGAACTGGAGTATAAACATTTACTTAACTCCGTACTCCCAGAGTGCGAGGCGGAGTATAAACATTTACAAAATCCCAGAGTACTCCGAGAGCGCGAGCTGGGTATAAATATCAACAAACTCCAGCTTCCGAGAGCGCGAACTGGAGTATAAACATTTACTTAACTCCGTACTCCCAGAGTGCGAGGCGGAGTATAAACATTTACAAAATCCCAGAGAACTCCGAGAGCGCGAGCTGGGTACAAAACTTTTTACCTAACTCCGTACTCCCAGAGTGCGAGGCGGAGTATAAACATTTACAAAATCCCAGAGTACTCCGAGAGCGCGAGCTGGGTACAAAACTTTTTAATCAACTCCGTACTCCCAGAGTGCGAGGCAGAGTATAAACATTTTACAAAACTCCAGCTTCCGAGAGCGCGAACTGGAGTATAAACATTAACTAACTCCGTACTCCCAGAGTGCGAGGCGGAGTATAAACATTTTTCCTAAACCCCAGAGTACTCCGAGAGCGCGAGCTGGGCACAAGTTTTTTACTTAACTCCGTACTCCCAGAGTGCAAGGCGGAGTATAAACATTCTTCCAACTCCGTACTCCCAGAGTGCGAGGCGGAGTATAAACATTCCTTAACTCCGTACTCCCAGAGTGCGAGACGGAGTATAAACATCCATTCTACTCCATACTCCGGAGCGCGAGACGGGGTATAAACATACGTCAACTCCACACTAATCCCCAATACTGGGGGCAGAACCATAACACACAACAAGTTGGAGACAAAAGGGAATACATTCTCATTTCCACTATCAACAAAAAGAATATGATTACAAAATGGTTCAAGAAATTGCTACTAGTGGGAGCCGAATTCACATCTATACACGGCTATAGAAGAATCAACAAAATGCTACCCTACACAACAGAGATTTAAAGAAAGAGTTCAATCTTTCTTCTTCCTTATCTTCTTCTTCGGGGTAGCTCCACCCGATCCGCTGCCCGATTTCTTCCTCAATCGCTTGCTCTTTTCAGGCTTGCCCTCCGGCAGCGATATAATGTCGACATCTTCCTCAGAGCTGGAGGCGATGGAAGTCCTTCTAGGAGGATGAGCTGGAGGCATAGGAGTAGTAGCAGGAGGAGGGGCAGGAGCGGTCTCAATCATTACAGTACCGCCCGGTGAAATCACCATTAACGGGGCAGGCCCGGGCGGATTCACACCAACATTCCCTGCTGCCATCTCGGCAGCAATCTCAGCAATAACATCGTCCTCACGAGATACTTGGGCCGCATCAGATGTGCCAATAGCTGGCATAGATGAACTAACAGCCGGAGCAGCCTCACTCACAATATCGGACGGGTTGGCAGAGGGGTCGATGGGTTCATTGAGAAGCTCCTCAATCATTTGAGCGCTGAAAGAAAACATATTTGCATCTCCCTCCTCGCCAATCAAAGTAGAAGTCGTGATGGCTTCAGAAAAAACAACCCCTTGTGTTTGATGATGAACTGATAAAGCAAGGGGCGCAGAAACAATAGCTTCGGTCACTGAAATACGACAAAACGAAGATTGTTAGCCAAGTGTGTTGCTTAAGGTCCTTCACTACTGAACTACGAGAAGCGTTCAAATACCTTCCTTAGTCTGGACCGAAACATGGGTAGAATCATCGGCAGAAGATAATAACGGTTGGTCAGGGTTATATGCAGGAACAGATTGGGGGTCTACCGCACCAGTGGTTTCGGGCAATGTTGGGATTACGGCTCCAACACTTGCCTCGTGATGCACGGTCCCCGAACCTCCGCCTGTCTCTAGAGATTGAACGCCGAGTTTTTCTTTCGCCATAAAGATTACTACCTCATGAAGAGTCTTCCTCTCATCCTCAGTAAGCAGACGCATCTCCAGTTCAAAGTCGTCAAGTGCTCCATCTGGATGCGCTGCTCTCTTCTCATTCACCAGCCGGGTCCAGGCATTGTACAAGATCATGGAGTCATCTCCCAGCCACGCTAGATTTCTATGTTCCAGCACATTAGCGTTATACGTGACTAAGAGATCATCAAACTCAGCATCTAGCCTGGACCTCTCCTCCAAGATTTTTTCCTGAATCTCCGCTTCCACAGACTTAGCCTTAACCGCCGCCGCAGCAAGTTCGGCCCTGAGGGATACTGCTTGGTCGCAAGCCTCTTGAGCAGTAGCGTTCGCATCGTCCTTCTCCTTCACCATTTCAGCGAATTTGGCCTTGAGCTCGTTCAGCTCTTTAACGGCTAAGTCTCGCTCAGCTGCAACGGTGGTATTACGATGGCCCATCTCTTCCACTGTGGCGCAATGTTCTTGCTGCATCCTCGCTAATTTGGCCACGACACCCTCGTGTTTCTTAAGTGTTTCAAGCTCTGACTTTCGGGACGTTTCCACTTCGGATTGAAGAACTTGAATGATGCGTTTCTGCTTCGCAATGTCAACATCACGTTCAGCAATGACTTTCGCCCTGTCGAAAGCTACTCTAGAAGCCTTCACGGCTGCCTTATACCACTCCTTGTACTGAGCATAGAAGTCGTGGATGTAGTTGTGAGCAGTGGTCTCAGCTTCCGGAGGGATTCTTTTGAAGTTAGGAGGGAAGATATAGCCATCCATGCAAATTTCCGGGTAGTCGTTTTTCATTTGGGCGAGTTTAGCAGCTCCCTCGCTTGTCAACTCAGCCGGAGCTTGTTCAATTATAGCGGCTGCCGTTGGTTCCACTCTTGGCCGTTGAGCGTCAGGCCGAGAAGATTGAGAAGGCAACTGTTGTTGATGAGATGGCCCTGGGAGGTCTACTGGAGCCCTGGGAGGAGGAGGAGAACGAGATCGGGGTCGATGCTGGTATCCCCGGTCTCTGTCAGAGTAATCATAGCCAGAACGGTTACGCGAGTAATCTCTATCTCTATCATAATGTTCTTGGCTCGAATAACCTCGACCGTGATCCCTATCTGTCTCTCTCCTGCGGGAATCATAAAATGGAGAAGATTGGCGCACATTCCGAAGCCTATCTAGAGTGGAGCCACGACCTGACATCTCACCTGCGATAAGAAAGAATTACGGATTAAAATCCCATAAAGCAATGTTTACTATGCAGAAGTCATGAAGTGCCGTGGAAGTGTGTGTAAATGTGTAAACCCCCAAACCGACCGGAAGTGTTGACCGCACTTAAAGGAAAGGGCTCGTTCATATTTAGGACATCTTGTAATTCCTCCAACCCAGGATTATGAGAGATTGATATATAATCTGGGATAGGAATATCGTCAAGCCGTTTGAGAGAATCTCTCGAATGAGAAGGGGTGGCCTCAGAAATCATAACTCCGGAAGCGGGAAGAAACACATCTACAGATTTTCCCCCCTTTGACTTAAGTTTTTTGGAAACGGCGGCCTTGCCTTTCCGTTTTTCTCCCGATTCCTCCAAGTTTCCCGAGAGGTCAGCCATTGGTTCTGAATCTGTCTGGGTTCTTTCTTCGTCACTCGCCTCGATTATTCTGATTCCGAGTGACTTCTTCGCTTTTCTCTTCTTGGGTTTCTTCTTATTTTCCTTCTTGGATACGGACTTTGAAAATCCCTCAACAACTATGCTTTGATTAATGTCGATCAAACCCAGAACTCTTATGTTGTAGTCGTTCAGCACCGAGTCAATATGCCTCAGCTCGCTCGGAACTTCTTGAAGACTCCGGACGGTACCCTTGAAACGCCCTCCATCGGGCCTAGAGATAATAGCTGTAAAAGGAATGAAATGTCAATTTTAATACCGAAGAGATATTGGTCAAAGAAACAGGTTAAGGCGCTTACGTCTAGACAACCATCGCCTAGCGAAACCCGGAGGACATCGAACGTAGAACCATTCGTTCTTGAAATAGCTCAGTCGCGTCCAAGCTCCAACTACAACTTGGCAATTTCTAACTGCCTCCAAAAATGTAAACGACGGGCTATCACCCCTGCTCTTGAAGTTAAATATGTGTCTGATCTCGGAGGGCCTCGGCGGGCGGAAGAGACAGTCCATAAATATTACGAAGACACTATTCAGCAACGCGTGCCCGTTGGGATGAAGTTCTGAAGGAGCGATCCCTAAATATGATAGCATCCTTCTGATATATTGGTTAAAGGGAGGAAGAGTTCCAGCCGCACAAGCATGACGGTAGAATGCCGTATATCCTTCAGGAGGATTGTGCGGTCTATCGGTGGTGCTGGGCAATAGTACGTCACCAAGAGATATGTTATGCTTTAAGCATATTCGCCCCAATAAGGATTCAGAAATGTTGGACTGAACCGAGTCAACAGGGTCCTCAATAAATATCGCATCCGGCAATTCGTCTGGAGCTGGATCGATTATATCGGCAGGGATATCGGGAATCTCCAGCACCGGAGGAGTCGAGCTCTGTACCTCTTGTTGTTGAGAGCTCGAAGATTCCATAATTAGCTAACTCATTAGAAAGCAACATTAAGTTTATGAACAAGCCCGTGTATGCCCCAGTGTAGTGTGTGTGAACGTGTCGTGCAGTGCAAGTATTATACATCACTCGAGCAAATTTAACAGAATGAAGCGAGATGTTCATACAACATAACTTGGGAATTTAAGAAAGAAAATAACCGTCATCGCTGACCGTCATTTCCGCACCGTCCAAACGCTACGGACCAACTTCAAGTATAAATCAGTTGTATTATTGGTTAAGTCATGGTTCCATCGACGAGCTTCAAAGGAAATTCAGGTTCAAGTCTGTTGGTCAAGTTCGATTATGCAAGGCCGAATCTCGTCGGAGTCAAGTATGCCAAAGTTCATTAAGTTCATCAGAGAATAACTTGAAACTGGTCGTAGTTCATATGATAGAGCAAGTCAAAAAGTAATGGTCTCCTAAGACGAAGATGTTCGAATCCATCGGTGCGAATCGATGCAGGACGAATCGATGAAGTTTGGTTCCAATTGCTTCGAATCCATATGGATCGATTCGATGCAACATTGGGATAGAGGAACCTTCGAATCCATGGTCTATGCCTGACTTCGAATCGATCGAGATTGATGTCCTTCGAATCGATCAGAGTATTGCTACTTCGAATCGATTGCCACGAACTTTCTTTCCTTTTTCTTAAAACCATCGATTCGAAGCTATGCATTCAAGATCGATTCGAATGGCTCGTGCCTGGATCGATGCGAAGCAACGGGAAACGACACTCTAATCGCTGGAACCCAAAAGACATTACTCCTCGACTCCAACGAGTCGACCCACTTCATTCATATCTTGTCACTCCTTAGAGTTTTTCTAAAGCGAGAATAGTTTACTTTTCTCGTCTCGAATCGATCCATTAAATACCTGTTCTGATTTCGAGTAAAAGCGTGGAAGGGATCGATTGTTTTAAGGAGAGCAGGTTTGTCTTGGCCTTGGAAATATCGATTCGAAGAAGAAGCTCTCAAAACAGAAAAAGTGAAAAGTTAAAAGTGAACAGGACCCCGGTATATATAGGGGAAACGAGACCATTCGTCTCCCGGTCAAGCGCAACCGGGAATAACGGGTCTAACTCATCGATTCGAAGCAGTACCTTGGGATCAATCACCACAGGTCTAAATCGATTCGAAGCTGACCAGGCAACCTCGTCGACTCGGACTCAAATATCTACACCAGACGACTTCGAGACTTTTCCTTCGAATCCGCAGCATCGACTCGAAGCACGGCGTCAGAGGAGCTAGGGGGAACGTTCGACTCCATCGATTCGAACAGTCAAGTTCGAATCCCTCAATTTCGAATCCCTCCTTTAGTTCGAATCCATCCGGTTTCGAATCCTTTGCCACATCGAAACCATTCCAGCATCATCGAAACAAAGCAGCATTGATTCGAGCACTCACAACTTCGACTCCATCAACTCAGAGAACATCGAATCCACGCAATATCGATTCGAAGAGGCACAGCTTCGAATCCATCGCCAACCGCTGATGAAGAAGGACGAATAGTCTCAGTGTTAAAAATTGCTTGTCTACTCTTGTACCGATTCAGGAGAGGATCAGTACGAGAGGATGATCATAGATAATCATAAAAGCAGTTTTTTTTAACTCAAATCTCAAATCGGTCCAGGAGAGGACCGATGCAGATTTCGATAGTAAACCGAACTGACAACGACTTGCGATCACGCAACGTTAATCAAAGTCAAGATAATACACGTATGCACGTATTTCTGACTAATGTTTGATCTTTATCATTTACAGGGATCGAATGTTCATCTCGTCATGACTCAAAAAACTGACAGCCAGTCACTATTGTACGACGGTCGATTACAGCAATACAGAATGCAACTTTCGGTAAAGCATGTCATAGCTGTCCAGTGAGAGACTGCAACTTTTCAAAGCACATCATGTTTACACAAGACGTACTTTGGGGGGCAAATGTTATCCCGCCTTTTGGCAAGGCCGTGATACCAAGGAATTAACTAGAAAACAGTAACAGATCGTCTTGGAAGTCGGTTACACATAAGGATCGCTGCGGATATCGACGAAATTTGTCCGAGTCCGGATCGGGCTACAATTGATAAGATATGCTAAGCAAGGCCAGAGGAAATGACGTTCCAATTTTCAAGTCAATCCGAGTTCGTATGCTCAAGATATCACCGATGGAAAATAGAGGAAACAACCTTGTATTCGAATCCATTAAGGTCGACTCGATCATCTTCGAATCCATCCCCTTTTTCCTGGCTTCGAATCCATCGTGGAAGCTTCCTTCGAATCCATCCCCTTTGCCGGCTTCGAATCCATCGTGGAAGCTTACCTTCGAATCCATCCCCTTGGCCTACTTCGAATCCATCATGGAAGCTTACCTTCGAATCCATCCCCTTGGCCTACTTCGAATCCATATGATAGATGCGCCTCGACTCCATCCCATAAGCTACCTCGAATCCACTAGGCCACAACAGCTTAGAACGTGGAGTCGACCCAGTCAATCCGGAATGGAAACCGGATCGATTCGAAGAAAGCGCACCACGTCACCATCTTCACGAACAGGAAGATCGATTCGAACGAATCGATTCGAGCACATCGATTCGAACGACTCCAGAATACGAAAAACACCAACTTGAATCGATCATAACTCGAGTTCTACAAGTCCAAATCCCATGAAATTTGGACAGGAGCTCAAATACATGATGAAGAATGTACACACCAAATTTCAGCTCGATTGGATGATTTCTTGATCGATTCGAACCAAGGGTCGAATCGATCCCAAAGCGGGCCCGGATCTCCAGATTTCGGCCATGTGGGCCCCCTGACGTGCCAGAACTGGTCTCCCCTCATTTTGGGCAAAATACCAGCCTCCAACACCTATAAATAGACCCCCTGGTCATTCAGAAAAGGGGTCGGAGAATTCTAAGTACTGAAGAGCGCCCAGATTCTGCCAAATCTACTCAAGAACACCGCCGATGCTTTAGATTGACACTTAGCATTGAAATTCAGTTGTATTACATTGTTAACTACTGTAATCTTCAAGTAATCGAGCAATAAAATCATCAAACTTCATAGTGGACGTAGGCAAAACGCCGAACCACTCTAAATCGCTTGTCTTTGCAATTTACTTTCTGTTATTTTGAGTTTTTGTTAGATAATCCACAGTTTTAATTTTCATTCTTCACTTTTATCTCTTCAAAAACTTCCGAAGAGTGTTGTGCCCATTTTTGGTACAAACAGCCGTCAAAACATAGAACTTACTGAGAGCTTCGTTTTGAATGGTTATGGCTCCCGTAACTCTAAACGAGCCAACAGTTATGGCCGTCCGAAGAATCGATATCCATAGGGTGCAACATTTGCGGTGCAAGGTGCAACATTCGTCCAAAAAGCCGAAACAGCGCCGTTCGACTTTTAGAAATGGGTGCAGGGATTTAAAATGGAATAGTACCATGGTGCTCCACTCTCCAGGGAAGGTAAATCGAAGACCATCCACGGTGATCTCGTTTTAACGTAAAAATTCACGAGATGGAAAACAGAAGGCCAAAAAACTTCAAAGACCCGATTGAGGTTCGGATAGCCTTTTTTGGGTATGAAACTATCAATTGACGGCTTACAGCCGTCAAAGCCGAAGAACTCACTGAGAGCTTCGTTTTGACTGGTTATGGCTCCCGTAACTCTAAACGAGACAATAGTTATGGCCGTCCGAAGAATCGATATCCACAGGGTGCAACATTCGCGGTGCAAGGTGCAACATTCATCCAAAAAGCCGAAACAACGCCATTCGACTTTTAGAAGTGGGTGCAGGGATTTGAAATGGAACAGTACCATGGTGCACCACTCTCCAGGGAAGGTAAATCGAAGACCATCCACGGTGATCCCGTTTTAACGTAAAAATTCACGTGATGGAAAACAGAAGGCCAAAAAACATCAGAGACTCGATTGAGATGCGGATAGCCTTTTTGGGGTATCAAACTATCCATTGACAGCTTATAGTTGTCAAAGCCGTAGAACTCACCGAGAGCTTCGTTTTGACTAGTTATGGCTCCCGTAACTCTAAACGAGCCAAGAGTTATGGCCGTCCGAAGAATCGATATCCACAGGGTGCAACATTCGCGGTGCAAGGTGCAACATTCGTCCAAAAAGCCGAAACAACGCCGTTCGACTTTTAGAAGTGGGTGCAGGGATTTGAAATGGAACAGTACCATGGTGCACCACTCTCCAGGGAAGGTAAATCGAAGACCATCCACGGTGATCCCGTTTTAACGTAAAAATTCATGTGATGGAAAAGAGAAGGCCAAAAAACTTCAGAGACCCAATTGAGGTTCGGATAGCTTTTTTTGGGTATGAAACTATCCATTGATGGCTTACAGCCATCAAAACCATAGAACTCACTAAGAGCTTCGTTTTGACTGGTTATGGCTCCCGTAACTCTAAACGAGCCACCAGTTATGGCCGTCCGAAAAATCGATATCCACAGGGTGCAACATTTGCGGTGCAAGGTGCAACATTCGTCCAAAGCACAAACAACGCCGTTCGACTTTTAGAAATGGGTGCAGGGAATTGAAATGGAATAGTAACATGGTGCACCACTCTACAGGGAAGGTAAATAGAAGACCAGCCACGGTGATCCCTTTTTTAACGTAAAAATTCACGTGATGGAAAACAGAAGGCCAAAAAACTTTAAAGACCCGATTGAGGTTCGGATAGCCTTTTTTGGGTATGAAACTATCCATTGATGGCTTACAGCCGTCAAAGCCGTAGAACTCACTGAGAGCTTCGTTTTGACTGGTTATGACTCCCGTAACTCTAAACGAGCCAATAGTTATGGCCGTCCGAAGAATCGATATCCACAGGGTGCAGCATTCGCGGTGCATGGTGCAACATTCGTCCAAAAAGCCGAAACAGCGCCGTTCGACTTTTAGAAGTGGGTGCAGGGATTTGAAATGGAACAGTACCATGGTGCACCACTCTCCAGGGAAGGTAAATCGAAGACCATCCACGGTGATCCCGTTTTAACGTAAAAATTCACGTGATGGAAAACATAAGGCCAAAAAACATCAGAGACCCGATTGAGGTTCGGATAGCCTTTTTTGGGTATGAAACTATCCATTGACGGCTTCCAGCCGTCCAGTCAAAGCCATAGAACTCACTGAGATCTTTGTTTTGACTGGTTATGGCTCCCGTAACTCAAAACGAGCCAAGAGTTATGATCGTCCGAAGAATCGAAATCCACAGGGTGCAACATTCGCGGTGCAAGGTGCATCATTCATCCAAAAAGCCGAAACAGCGCCGTTCGACTTTGAGAAGTGGGTGCAGGGATTCGAAATGGAACAGTACCATGGTGCACCACTCTCCAGGAAAGGTAAACCAAAGACCATCCACGGTGATCCCGTTTTAACGTAAAAATTCACGTGATGGAAAACAGAAGGCCAAAAAACATCAGAGACCCGACTGAGGTTCGGATAGCCTTTTTGGGTATGAAACTATCCATTGACGGCTTATAGCCATCAAAGCCGTAGAACTCACTGAGAGCTTCATTTTGACTGGTTATGGCTCCCGTAACTCTAAACGAGCCAAGAGTTATGGCCGTCCGAAGAATCGATATCCACAGGGTGCAACATTCACGGTGCAAGGTGCAACATTCGTCCAAAAAGCCGAAACAGCGCCGTTCGACTTTTAGAAATGGGTGCAGGGATTTGAAATGGAACAGTACCATGTTGCACCACTCTCCAGGGAAGGTAAATCGAAGACCAGCCACGGTGATCCCGTTTTGACGTAAAAATTCACGTGATGGAAAACAGAAGGCCAAAAAACTTCAGAGACCCGATTGAGTCTCTGAACCTCAATCGGGTCTCTGAAGCTTTTTGGCCTTCTGTTTTCCATCACGTGAATTTTTACGTTAAAACGGGATCACCGTGGCCGGTCTTCGATTTACCTTCCCTGGATAGTGGTGCATTATTGTACTATTCCATTTCAAATCTCTGCACCTATTTCTAAAAGTCGAACGGCGCTGTTTCGGCTTTTTGGACGAATGTTGCACCTTGCACCGCGAATGTTGCACCCTGTGGATATCGATTCTTCAGACGGCCATAACTGTTGGCTCGTTTAGAGTTACAGGAGCCATTACTAGTCAAAACGAAGCTCTCAGTGAGTTCTACAGCATTGACGGTAAGCCGTCAATGGATAGTTTCATACCTAAAAAATGCTATCTGAACCTCAATCGGGTGTCTAAAGTTTTTTGGCCTTCTGTTTTCCATCACGTGAATTTTTACGTTAAAACGGGATAACCGTTGATGGACTTCGATTTACCTTCCCTGGAGAGTGGTGCACTATGGTACTATTCCATTTCAAATCCCTGCACCCACTTCTAAAAGTCGAATGGCGCTGTTTCGGCTTTTTGGATGAATGTTGCACCTTGCACCGCGAATGTTGCACCCTGTGGATATCGATTCTTCGGACGGCCATAACTATTGGCTCGTTTAGAGTTACGGGAGCCATAACCAGTCAAAACAAAGCTCTCAGTGAGTTCTACGGCTTTGACGGCAGTAAGCCATCAATGGATAGTTTCATACCCAAAAAAGGCTATCCGAACCTCAATCGGGTCTTTGAAGTTTTTTGGCCTTCTTTTTTCCATCACGTGAATTTTTACGTTAAAATGGGATCATCGTAGATGGTCTTCGATTTACCTTCCCTGGAGAGTGGTGCACCATGGTACTGTTCCATTTCAAATCCCTGCACCCATTTCTAAAAATCGAACGGCACTGTTTCGGCTTTTTGGACGAATATTGCACTTTGCACCGTGAATGTTGCACCTTGCACCGTGAATGTTGCACCCTATGGATATCGATTCTTCGGACGGCCATAACTGTTGGCTCGTTTGAAGTTACGGGAGCCATAACCAGTCAAAATGAAGCTCTTAGTGAGTTCTACGGTTTTGAAGGCTGTAAGCCGTCAATGGATAGTTTCATACCCAGAAAAAGCTATCTCAACCTCAATTTGGTCTCTGAAGTTTTTTGGCCTTCTGTTTTCCATCACGTGAATTTTTACGTTAAAACGGGATCACCTTGGATGGTCTTTGATTTACCTTCCCTGGGGAGTGGTGCACCATGGTACTGTTCCATTTCAAATTCCTGCACCCATTTCTAAAAGTCGAATGGCGCTGTTTCGGCTTTTTGGACGAATGTTGCACCTTGCACCGCGAATGTTGCACCCTGTGGATATCGATTCTTCGGATGGCCATAACTCTTGGCTCGTTTTGAGTTACGGGAGCCATAACAAGTCAAAACGAAGATCTCAGTGAGTTCTACGACTTTGACGGCTGCAAGCCGTCAATGGATAGTTTCATACCCAAAAAAGTCTATCCGAACCTCAATCGGGTCTTTGATGTTTTTTGGCCTTCTGTTTTCCATCACGTGAATTTTTACGTTAAAACGGGATCACCGTGGATGGTCTTCGGTTTACCTTCCCTGGAGAGTGGTGCATCATGGTACTGTTCCATTTCAAATCCCTACACCCACTTCTAAAAGTCGAACGGCGCTGTTTCGGCTTTTTGGACGAATGTTGCACCTTGCACCGCGAATGTTGCACCCTGTGGATATCGATTCTTCGGACGGCTATAACTCTTGGCTCGTTTAGAGTTACAGGAGCCATAACCAGTCAAAACGAAGCTCTCAGTGAGATCTACGGCTTTGACGGCTGTAAGCCGTCAATGGATAGTTTCATACCCAAAAAAAGCTATCCGAACCTCAATCGGGTCTCTGATGTTTTTTGGCCTTCTGTTTTCCATCACGTGAATTTTTACGTTAAAACGGGATCACCGTGGATGGTCTTCGATTTACCTTCCCTGGATAGTGTTGCACCATGGTACTTTCCATTTCAAACCCCTGCACCCATTTCTAAAAGTCGAACGGCGCTGTTTCGGCTTTTTGGACGAATACTGCATCTTGCACCGCGAATGTTGCACCCTATGGATATCGATTCTTCGAACGACCATAACTCTTGGCTCATTTAGAGTTACGGGAGCCATAACAAGTCAAAACGAAGATCTCAGTGAGTTCTACGGCTTTGACGGCTCTAAGCCGTCAATGGATAGTTTCATACCCAAAAAAGGCTATCCGAACCTCAATCGGGTCTCTGATCTTTTTTGGCATTCTGTTTTCCATCACGTGAATTTTTACGTTAAAACGGGATCACCGTGGATGGTCTTTGGTTTATCTTCCCTGGAGAGTGGTGCACCATGGTACTGTTCCATTTCAAATCCCTGCACCCACTTCTAAAAGTCGAACGACGCTGTTTCGGCTTTTTGGACGAATGTTGCACCTTGCACCGCGAATGTTGCACCCTGTGGATATCGATTCTTCGGACGGCCATAACTCTTGGCTCGTTTAGAGTTACGGGAGCCATAACAAGTCAAAACGAAGATCTCAGTGAGTTCTACGGCTTTGACGGCTCTAAGCCGTCAATGGATAGTTTCATACCCAAAAAATGCTATCCGAACCTCAATTGGGTCTCTGATGTTTTTTGGCCTTCTGTTTTCCATCACGTGAATTTTTACGTTAAAACGAGATCACCGTGGATGGTCTTCGATTTACCTTTCCTGGAGAGTGGTGCACCATGGTACTGTTCCATTTCAAATCCCTGCACCCACTTCTAAAAGTCGAACGGCGTTATTTTGGCTTTTTGGAGAATGTTGCACCTTGCACCGCGAATGTTGCACCCTATGGATATCGATTCTTCGGACGACCATATTTATTGGCTCGTTTAGAGTTACGGGAGCCATAACCAGTCAAAACAAAGCTCTCGGTGAGTTTTACGGCTTTGATGGCTGTTCTCCCGCCTTTTGGCAAGGCCGTGACACCAAGGATTTGACTGGAGACCGGTGGCAGATCGTCTCGAAAATCAGTTACATAAAAGGATCGCGATGGATATCGATGAAATTTGTCCGAGTCCAGATCGGGCTGCAATCGATAAGGTACGTCAAGCAGAGTAGTAAAAACCAATGTTCCAAGTTTCGAGAAAATCCGAGTTCGTATGCTCAAGATATCGTCGACGAAAGATGGAGTATACCAGCCTATGTTCGAATCCATCGAGCATCCCTTCCTTCGAATCCACACAGGCTACTCGCTTCGATTCCATCGTCTTCGAATCCATCGAACGAGAGTCCTTCGACTCCATACAGTCGAACGAACTTCGACTCCACACCACGATTGTCTTCGAATCCCAAAAGACAGAGGGTACTTCGTATCGATCAGCCATGACCTTCCATGATCGATACGACGGAGCTCGAATTCGATCGATTCGAAGGAACCACCTCTTCGAATCGATAACTTCGAATCCACCAAGCAAGCACAGCTAAAACCCCGGGTACGACTCAGTAAAACTTGGAGTAAAAAGGGGGATGACCCGAAGCATGCGCGCCACGCCGTTGTCTTCACATGAAGGAGAATCGATTCGAACGGATGAATGAAAACAGATCGATGTGAACGAATCGATTCGAAGGAATCGATTCGAACGACTTCAGATGGCGGAAGACTCCAACTTGAATCGATCATATCTCAAGATCTACAAATCCAAATGACATGAAATTTTCACAGAAGCTTAAGCACATGATGAAGAATGTTCACACCAAATTTCAGCTCGATTGGATGATTTCTTGATCGATTCGAACCAAGGGTCGAATCGATCCCAAAGTGGGCCCGGATCTCCAGATTTCGGCCATGTAGGCCCCCTGACGTACCAGAACTGGTCTCCCCTCATTTTAGGCGAAATATCAGCCTCCTACACCTATAAATAGAGCCCCTGGTCATTCAGAAAAGGGGTCGAAGAATTCTAAGTACTGAAGAGCGCCCAGATTCTGCTAGATCTACTCCAGAACAACGCTGCTGCTTTAGATTGACACTTAGCATTGAAACTCAGTTGTATTACATTGTTAACTACTGTAATCTTCAAGTAATCGAGCAATAAAATCATCAAACTTCATAGTGGACGTAGGCAAAACGCCGAACCACTCTAAATCGCTTGTCTTTGCAATTTACTTTCTGTTATTTGGAGTTTTTGTTAGATAATCCACAGTTTTAATTTTCATTCTTCACTTTTATCTCTTCAAAAACATCCGAAGAGTGTTGTGCCCATTTTTGGTACAAACACTTTGGTGCTTTCACTGAGAAAAAACCAGCTTTTTTCTCCTGCTCCTTGGATCTACCATCGATACCGGATTGCACAAATCCAAGAGGAAGATCCAGATCTTTGATTCACAGTCCTTCCATTCTACTCAGATTTGCATAAAATCTAGGAAAAGGATTCATCATTCAAAATGGTTAGCACGAGAACCACTTCTACAGCTGCTGGACAAGAAGGTAGGGATGGACAGAATCCTACTCAACAGCAGCCATCCAACCAGGACAACACTGCCCACTCAGATCCGTCTGGGGCAGTCACTAGACAAGAATTCCAGGTGTTGCTCCAAGAGCTGACTCAGAGTCAGCAACAGTTAGCCGAACAGTTGCGTGCCAATATTGAATTGACAAACCAACTGAACCGCCAAGGCCGTAGGAGGTCCAGAAGGGATGATGTTTCCCACTCATCCACTGAAAGTTCTACCTCATCTGACTATCATCATAGATCTACCCGTCCCCGATTAGACGGAGATCATGCTCAGACTGCTGGATATCAACCCGCCCTGACTGTCGGGCAATTGAGGGTAGGACCATCAACCAGCTTCCAGCCTGGGCCATCAGCACGAGGTGGCCGTACTCCACAATATACTACGGACAATCATGTCACAGCTGCCACAGTAGAAACAAGGGTTGATACCCGACATCTTCCAGATTCGAGTAATCAACAACAAGGACGTACTTCTGAACCATACGTCCCGGAAGACGCTGAGCCAAGGAGGCGAAACTTGGACCGTCGACAGCGCCCGGTCCAAACTCGCATTGTGGAACCCGACCACACCTTAGCTCAGCATGCTCAAAATGTAGCAATGCCAGACATCTCGACTATGATACGTCAGATGATCCGTGAAAGCCAAGGTCTTACCAATGACGATTGGGGGATCTCTCGAAGCCATACTCCTTTCACAGACGAGATACTATACGCTGAACCTCCTCGGCGATTCAGAATGCCAACTCTCCCTATGTACGAAGGAAGTTCTGATCCCAATCAGCACATACTGAAATACGAATGGTCAATGAGCGCCGCGAGGGCCGACGATGCAGTAAAATGCCGGAGCTTCCCCATTTCACTGGGAGGAATTGCAACAATGTGGTTTACAAGACTACCTCCGAGATCTATCTCTTCATTTGACCAATTGGCTAAGAAATTTGTTGAACAATTCCGTATGCATGTCGCTAGACCCAAAGATGTTAACACCCTGTCCAATGTTACCCAGGCTCGTGGGGAAACATTAAGGCGTTACCTGGAGAGATTCCATGCGGCATGTGTGGAAATTAGTAATCCCAACGACAACTCAATTTTAATGGCATTAACAAAGGGAATTGCTCCCGATTCTGAATTTGGAAACTGGTTAGCCGGAAAACCACCCGCATCGTTGGACCGTTTCTACTCCAAAGCCGCTCAATTCTTACGGCAAGAGGACACGAAACAGTCTAGGAAGTAAGACGATGCGAAACCCGGAAGTGAGGGAATACAAAGCAATGTAGCAGTTAAACAGTCCGGTGACAATTCCGGAAAAGTCCAGTTAAACATACAGAACAAACAAACTCAGCCAAGAGGTGGCAATGGTCAAAATAAGAAGAGAGATCCGAATCCAGGCCCACGGCGTAGGGCTCCGATGTTTGAAAGTTATACACCGTTAAACACTTCGCTGGAAAATGTGTACCTGCAAACCTGCAACACAGAACAGTATAAGAAACCCGCTCCGAAGCGGTCATCAGAAAGGCAGATTCAGACAGGAAAGTTTTGTAGGTTTCATGAGAGTTATGGCCACAATACTAATGACTGTCGCCATTTGCAAGATCTCATAGAAAAGTTGATCAGGGAGAGGAAGTTAGATCAATTCGTGCGAGCGCCGCAGTCTGGTGGTGCGGGCCCATCGAATCCAAACCGTGCACAAGACCAAGAAAGACAAGAGGAACCCGCTCGTACAGGCGGGAGGCTAGTTATCAATACCATAAGTGGTGGTCCTCATCCAGCGGACAGGAGCTGGAGGGAAATGGAGTCGTATGCAAGCTCTATCAGGCATTCGAGCTTCGAATGCTGCAGTAATTGTGAGGATGGAACCCCGGCCAAGCAACAAAAGACGATGTCTGACGATATCATATTTAGAAGCAGAGATGCTGACAAAATCGAAGCTCCAACAATTGACCCACTGGTCATATCTGCCCAGGTTGGTCCTGCTTGGATGAAGAGGATCCTGGTTGACAGTGGGAGTTCTGTAAACATTCTATTCAAGCGAGCTTACGATTTAATGAAGATGGAAGCCAAACACTTGAAACCCTGCCAATCCCGAGTTCATGGCTTCAATGGGAGTGCAACGATACCTACTGGAATAGTGGAACTACCAGTAGAACTGGGGATTGGAGAACGCAGGAGAGTCCGACTGCTGCAATTCGTCGTTCTTGACATCGCTTCACCGTACAACGCATTCCTGGGTCGACCAGCCCTTGCTGAATTCAGGGCAGCCATTGCCCCGTGGTGTTTGACTTTAAAATTCCCAACCGATCATGGTATAGGAATCGTTCAAGGAGATCGGGCAGCAGGGAGAGCCTGTTATGTTGCTAAGTTGCGTGAAGCACAGAAGAAGGAGAAAGGAAAGGGCGTAGAGGAATCTCTCTGCGTCCGTTTTACTGATAATTGACAACTAACGCCTGGGCCCCGGCCCGGGCACCACTACCAATTCCTTAGAGATCTTGACCCTAGAGATAGCGAAGATAAAGATGAAGTAGAAGAGAATCAAGCGTCTCCAGCCGAACTGACTGTGGACGTCCCGGTCAGTGAGGATGACGACTCGAAAGTGCTAAAAGTTGGATCTCAACTGGGAACACAGATACAACAGTAATTGGTTGAATTTCTTCAAGCAAATCTTGATATCTTTGCCTGGACGCACTCAGACATGTGCGGGATCTCACCGAACATTGCAAGTCACTCTTTGAATATTGATCCGCGACATGTTCCGGTCAAGCAAAAGAGGCGTGGTATGGATCCAGAGAGATCTGCCGCCCTTAAAGAAGAAATTGACAAGTTGCAATCAAATGGTTTCATCCGAGATGCTCTATACCCAGAGTGGGTGTCAAATCCGGTAATGGTTCAGAAACCGAATGGGAAATGGAGAACTTGTGTCGACTACTCCGACTTAAACAAAGCTTGTCCTAAAGATAGTTTTCCACTTCCTCGAATTGACCAACTCGTAGACTCAACTACAGGCCATGAATTGTTGTCCTTTATGGACGCTTATTCCGGTTATAATCAAATACCCATGCATCTACCTGATCAAGAACATACCAGTTTCGTAACTGATCTAGGACTCTACTGTTACAGAGTCATGCCTTTCGGTTTAAAGAATGCCGGGGCAACTTACCAACGCTTGGTTAATCGAATGTTCGCTGATCAGATCGGGAAGACCATGGAAGTCTATGTGGATGACATGTTAGTTAAGTCCCGATTTTCCACAGATCACGTCAAGGATTTAAATTCAATGTTCCGCATCTTGCGTGAATATGGAATGAAGCTTAACCCGTTAAAGTGCCACTTTGGCGTCGCATCCGGAAAGTTTCTGGGGTTCATCGTCAACGCTCGTGGGATAGAGGCAAACCCCGAAAAGATCTGGGCAATAAGGAATTTGCAAACTCCAAGGACCATAAAGCAAGTCCAAAGTCTCAATGGGAAGGTAGCAGCGTTAAGCAGGTTCATCTCGAAATCCACTGATAAATGCATCCCTTTCTTTGATCTAATCCGGAAAGGAAAACGAAACTTTGAATGGACCATGGAATGTGAAGGCGCATTCGGATCACTGGTTCAGCATCTCTCTACGCCACCGATTTTGTCGAAACCAATTGATCACGAACAATTATACCTTTATCTGGCAGTATCAGAGCATGCGATCAGTGCTGCTCTGGTCCGGGAAGAGGATCGAGTGTAGAAACCGGTCTATTATGTTAGTAAACGATTGACCGGAGCTGAAAGAAATTACGCCAAGTTGGAGAAACTGGCTTACTGTTTGGTCATTGCCTCGAGAAAACTTCGTCCTTATTTCCAAGCTCACCCGCTTACTGTGTATACCGATCAGCCGTTACGACAGGTCCTTGCACGGCCTGAGACGTCTGGAAGGTTACTCAAGTGGAATATCGAACTGAGTCAATTTGACATTACTTATGCTCCGCGGAGAGCCATTCAAGGGCAAGTCCTAGTTGACTTCATAGCTGAATTTACTGTTCCAGACGACTTACCCGAAACCAGCGAGTCTCCTGAATATGTCTGGAAACTTTATACAGATGGTGCATCAAACGATCGTTGTTCGGGCACTGGAGTTGTACTAGAAACCCCCGAAGGTCGATCCATATGCTACGCTTTGAAGTTTGATTTTCACGCAACCAACAATGAAGCCGAGTATGAAGCCCTGTTGACTGGGCTAAAGCTTGCCAGAGATCTGAGAATTATCGCTATAGAAGTTTATTGTGATTCACAGTTGGTTGTGTGTCAGGGACGGGGAGAATATCAAGCAAGAGATCGAAGGTTAGCTGCTTATCTAGCCCGAGTTCAGGAAGCGCTGGATCAGTTTGATTATTATGCTATTTACTACATACCACGAGATCGCAATCAAAAGGCCGATTCATTGGCAAAGTTGGTTAGCACAGGTGAAGCACAGCAAATGGGACTCGTCCCGGTCGAAACTTTGCCTTTCCCAAGCATCGATCAAATCAAAACGAATGATGTGTTGGAAACCTTTCCCAGCAGAGAATCATGGATGACTCCGTATCGAAATTATATTGAGAATGGGATATTGCCTGAACACCGAAATGAGAAAAGGCAAATTCTACGAAAAGCTTCGCGGTTCATCATTCAGGACGGGATCATGTATAGAAAAGGTTATTCTGTTCCACTCCTCCGGTGTATGGCTCACGACGAAGTCAAACGAGTGTTGCATGATGTACACGAGGGAGAATGCGGCGATCACACCGGTGGACAAGCGCTTGCTAAGAAGATACTCCGATATGGATATTACTGGCCGACAGTGAATCGAGATGCAGCCAATTACGCCAGAAAGTGAGACAAGTTCCAAAAACACGCTCGAATTCCAAGAGCCCCGCCTACCGAGTTAACTCAAATGGTCAGTCCCTGGCCGTTCGCTATGTGGGGTATCGATATCATTGGCGCTTTGCCTCTGGCAAAAGGTGGTGCGAAGTATTCCATCGTCGCAGTTGATTACTTCACGAAATGGGTCGAGGCCGAAGCTCTCGCAACGATTACATCGAAGAAAGTGATAAACTTTGTGGTCCGCAATATCATTTGCCGATTTGGACTCCCGCATACCATCATCACCGATAATGGGACCCAATTCGAAAGTTCGGAGTTCAAGAATTTCTGCCAACGGTTTCATATTCATAAAAAGTTCTCTACAGTCGCGCATCCACAAGCAAACGGTCAGGTCGAAGCTGTTAACAAAGTTATCAAATCCATCTTAAAGAAACGACTGGAAAAGGCTGGGGGCAAATGGGTCGATGAACTTCCTATGGCATTATGGGCTTATCGAACAACTCACAAGACCGCAACTGGACACACCCCATTTTCCTTATCCTATGGCTCGGAGGCCGTTATTCCAGTCGAGACAGAAGTATTTTCTCACCGCGTAATTTATTACAATCCAAGAACAAATGCTATATTGCTCGCTGAATCTTTGGATCTGTTGGACGAGAAACGAGAAGAAGCTGATTTAAGAGCGGCCGCCTACCGAAGTCGGGTCGCCCGGTTATATAACACCAAAGTTCGCCCCCGGACCTTTGAACTCGGTGATCTGGTCCTCAAGTGAATCTACCCGGTTCCTTCACACATGAAACCAAATTGGGAAGGGCCGTACGTGATTACACAAAGACTTGGGGATGGCACATTCAAACTATCAACCGTGGACGGTCTAGTTTTACCAAGAGCCTGGAACAGCGAGAGTCTCCGTCGCTACTACATATGACAGGCTTCATTTATTTCATTATGCTTTTTATTCAGCAATTCACTTTTGCATTTCGAAATTAGAATTTGTAATAAGGCAACTGATTTGCCATATTTTCTTATTTCAGCAATAAAATGCCATCTCTTTGAGCCAGAGCTGTGATTCATTAAATACAATGTACAACATCACGATGCACGAAGAGCGAAGTTCCATCACACAGTGGAATTTATTCAAGTAGGGAGTGGCTGTGAAGCAATCAACCACTCACTAAATGAAACCCGAGCTCGGGGGCAAGCCATCACATCAGACTACGAAATGGGTTGATACACGACAACCCTTCATTCAACTCCGTACTCCCAGAGTGCGAGGCGGAGTATAAACATTTTACTAAACTCTGTGCTCCCAGAGCGCGAGGCGGAGTATAAACTTTCATTCAACTCCGTACTCCCAGAGTGCGAGGCGGAGTATAAACATTTTCCTAAAATCCCAGAGTACTCCGAGAGCGCAAGCTGGGTACAAACTTCTTACTTAACTCCGTACTCCCAGAGTGCGAGGCGGAGTATAAACATTCATCTAACTCCGTACTCCCAGAGTGCGAGGCGGAGTATAAACATTCACTTAACTCCGTACTCCCAGAGTGCGAGGCGGAGTATAAACATCCATTCAACTCCGTACTCCCGGAGTGCGAGGCGGAGTATAAACATTCACTTAACTCCGTACTCCCAGAGTGCGAGGCGGAGTATAAACATTCATCTAACTCCGTACTCCCAGAGTGCGAGGCGGAGTATAAACATCCATTCAACTCCGTACTCCCGGAGCGCGAGACGGGGTATAAACATACGTCAACTCCACACTTATCCCCAATACCGGGGGCAGAACCATAACACATAACAAGTTGAAGACAGAAAGGGAATAGATTTTCATTTCCACTATCGACAAAAAGAATCTGATTACAAAGTGTTTACGAAAAATTCTGCTAGTGGGAGCCGAATCCACATCTATACACGGCTATAGAAAAATCAACAAAATAATACCCTATGCAACAAAGATTTAAAGAAAGAGTTCAATCTTTCTTCTTCCTTATCTTCTTCTTCAGGGTAGCCCCACCAGATCCACTGCCTGATTTTTTCCTCAATCGCTTACTCTTTTCCGGCTTGCCCTCCGGCAGCGATATAATGTCGACGTCTTCCTCAGAGCTGGAGGCGACGGAAATTCTTCTAGGAGGACGAGCTGGAGGCATAGGAGTAGTAGCAGGAGGAGGGACAGGAGCGGTCTCAATCACTACAGTACCGCCCGGTGAAATCACCATTAACGGGGCAGGCCCGGGCGGATTAGTACCAGCATTCCCTGCTGCCATCTCAGCATTAATCTCAGCAATGATGTCATCCTCACGAGACGCTTGGGCCGCGTCGGATGTGCCAATAGCTGGCATAGATGAACTAACAGCCGGAGCAGCCCCACTCGCAGCATCGGACGGGTTGACAGAGGGATCGATGGGTTCATTGAGAAGCTCCTCAATCATTTGAGCGCTGAAAGAAAACATATTTGCATCTCCCTCCTCGCCAATCAAAGTAGAAGTCGTGGTGGCTTCAGAAAAAACAACCCCTTGTGTTTGATGAGGAACTGATAGAGCAAGGGGCGCATAAACAATAACTTCAGTCACTGAAATGCGACAAAACGAAGATTGTTAGCCAAGTGTGTTGCTTAAGGTTCTTCACAACTAAACTACGAGAAGCGTTCAAATACCTTCCTTGGTCTGGACCGAAACGTGGGCAGAATCCTCGGTAGAAGATAGTAATGGTTGGTCAGGATTATAGGCGGGAACAGACTGGGGATCTACCGCACCAGTGGTTTCGGGCAATGTTGGAATTACAGCTCCAACACCTGTCCCGTGATGCACGATCCCCGAGCCTTCGCCTGTCTCTAGAGATTGGACGCCGAGCTTTTCTTTCGCCATAGAGATCACCACCTCATGAAGGGTCTTCCTCTCATCCTCGGTAAGCAAACGCATCTCCAGTTCAAAGTCGTCAAGTGTTCCATCTGGATGCGCTGCTCTTTTCTCATTCACCAGCCGGGTCCAGGCATTGTACAAGATCATGGAGTCATCTCCCAGCCACGCTAAATTTTTGTGTTCCAGCACATTAGCGTTATACGTGACTAAGAGGTCGTCAAACTCAGCATCTAGCCTAGACCTCTCCTCCAAGATCTTTTCCTGAATCTCTGCTTCCGCAGACTTAGCCTTGATCGCCGCCGCAGCAAGTTCGGTCCTGAGAGATACTGCTTGGTCGCAAGCCTCTTGAGCAGTGGCGTTCGCATCATCCTTCTCCTTCACCATTTCAGCAAATTTGGCCTTGAGCTCATTCAGCTCTTTAACGGCTAAGTCTCGCTCAGCTGCAATGGTGGTGTTGCGGTGGCCCATCTCTTCCACTGTGGCGCAATGTTCGTGCTGCATCCTCGCTAGTTTGGCCACGACACCCTCATGTTTTTTAAGTGTTTCAAGCTCTGACTTCCAGGACGTCTCCACCTCGGATTGAAGAACCTGAATGATGCGTTTCTGCTTGGCAATGTCAGCATCACGTTCAGCAATGACCTTCGCCCTGTCGAAAGCTACTCTAGAAGCCTTCACGGCTGCCTTATACCACTCCTTGTACTGAGCATAGAAGTCGTGGATGTAACTATGAGCAGTGGTCTCAGCTTCCGGAGGGATTCTTTTAAAGTTAGGAGGGAAGATGTAGCCATCCATGCATATTTCCGGGTAGTCATTTTTCATTTGGGCAAGCTTAGCAGCTCCTTCGCTTGTCAACTCAGCCGGAGCTTGTTCAATTATAGCGGCTGCCGTCGGTTCCATTCTTGGCCGTTGAGCATCAGGCCGAGAAGATTGAGAAGGCAACTGTTGCTGATGAGATGGCCCTGGGAGGTCTACTGGAGCCCTGGGAGGCGGAGGAGAACGAGATCGGGGTCGGTACTGGTACCCCCGGTCTCTGTCAGAGTAATCATAGCTAGAACGGTTACGCGAGTAATCTCTGTCTCTATCATAACGTTCTTGACTCGAATAGCCTCGCCCATGATCCCTATCTGTCTCTCTCCTACGGGAATCGTAAAATGGAGAAGATTGGCGCACATTCCGAAGCCTATCTAGAGTGGAGCCACGTCCTGACATCTCACCTGCGATAAGAAAGAATCACGGATTAAAATCCCATAAAGCAATGTTTACTATGCAAGAGTCATGAAGTGCCGTGGAAGTGTGTGTAAATGTGTAAACCCCCAAACCGACCGGAAGTGTTGACCGCACTTAAAGGAAAGGGCTCGTTCATGTTTAGGACATCTTGCAATTCTTCCAACCCAGGGTTATGAGAAATCGATATATAATCTGGGATAGGAATGTCGTCGAGCCCTTTGAGAGAATCTCTCGAATGAGAAGGGGCGGCCTCAGAAATTGTAACTCCGGAAGCGGGAAGAAACACATCTACCGATTTTCCCCCCTTTGACTTAAGTTTTTTGGAAACGGCGGCCTTGCCTTTCCGTTTTTCTCCCGATTCCTCCAAGTTTCCCGAAAGGTCAGCCATTGGCTCTGAATCCGTATGGGTTCTTTCTTCGTCACTCGCTTCGATTATTTTGATTCCGAGTGACTTCTTCGCTTTTCTCTTCTTGGGTTTCTTCTTATTTTCCTTCTTGGAGGCGGACTTTGAAAATCCCTCATCGACTATGCTTTGATTGATGTCGATCAAACCAAGAACTCTTAAGTTGTAATCGTTCAACACCGAGTCAATATGCCTCAGCTCGCTTGTGACTTCTTGAAGACTCCGGACGGTACCCTTGAAACGCCCTCCATCGGGCCTAGAGATAATAGCTGTAAAAGGAATGAAATGATAATTTTAACACCGAAGAGCTATTGGTCAAGGAAACAGGTTAAGGCGCTTACGTCTAGACAGCCATCGCCTAGCAAAACCCGGAGGGCACCGAACGTAGAACCACTCGTTCTTGAAATAGCTTAGTCGAGTCCAAGCTCCAACTACAACTTGGCAATTCCTGACTGCCTCCAAAAATGTAAAGGACGGGCTGTCACCCCTACTCTTGAAGTTAAATATGTGTCTGATCTCGGAGGGCCTCGGCGGGCGAAGGAGACAGTCCATAAATATTACGAAGGCACTGTTCAGCAACGCGTGCCCGTTGGGATGAAGTTGTGAAGGAGCGATTCCTAAATATGATAACATCCCTCTGATGTATTGGTTGAAAGGAGGAATAGTTCCGGCCGCACAAGCATGACGGTAGAATGCTGTATATCCTTCAGGCGGGTTATGCGGTCTATCAGTGGCGTTGGGCAACAACACGTCACCTAGAGATATGTTATGCTTTAAGCATATTCGTCCCAATAAGGATTCAGAGCTGTTAGACTGAACCGAATCAACAGGGTCCTCAATAAATATCACCTCCGGCAATTCATCTGGAGCTGGATCGATTACATCGGCAGGGATATCGGGAATCTCAAGAACCGGAGGAGTCGAGCTCTGTACCTCTTGTTGTTGGGAACTCGAAGATTCCATAATTAACTAACTCATCAGAAAGCAACGTTAAGTTTGTGAACAGCCCGTGCATTCCCCAGTGTAGAGTGTGTAAGCGTGTTGTGCAGTGCAAGTGTTGTACATTACTTAAGCAAATTTAACAGATTGAAGCAAGATGTCCGTACGACAAAAAACTTAGGAATTTGAGAACGAAGATGACCGTCATTGCTGACCGTCACTTCCACACCATCCAGACGCTACTGACCACTTCAAGTATAAATCAGTTGTATTATTTGTTATGTCATAGTTCCATCGACGAGCCTCAAAGGAAATTCAAGTATAATCTTTCAGTCAAGTTCTATTGTGCAAGGCCGAAGCTCGTCGGAGTCGAGTATGCTAAAGTTCGGTAAGTTCGGAAAGTTCGTCAAAGTTCAAACTTGAAAATGGCCATAGTCCAGATGTTGAAACGAATCAGAGGAGTAGAAACCTCCGAAGCAAGGGTGTTCGAATTGATCAACTCGAATCGATGTGCTTCGACTCCGCATGCTTCGACTCGAATCGATATGCTTCGACTCGAATCGATATGTTTCGACTCCGCATAGTTCGACTCGATGAAGTCTTGGGGTGGAGAAGCACTTCGAAACCATGAGATATGCATAACCACGAATCGATCAAAACTGAGATCCTTCGAATCGATAGGAATATCGCTACTTCGAATCGATCGCCACGAACCATCTTACCTTTCTTCTCTTAAAACCATCGATTCGAAGTTAGGCATTCAAAATCGATTCGAACGATTCACCCCTGGATCGATACGAAGCGACGAGAAGCAACATTCTGACCGATAAAACTCAAATAGTTTCGTTCCTCGGTTCCATCGAGTCGACCCACTTCGTTCAGATTTCATCACTCCTTGATTTTTAGAAGAAAAAACTGGATTGATGCTAAAAAATTCTAAGTTCTATCTTTCTAACTCGTTTCGAATCGATCCCTTGGTTACCTGTTTTTATTACGAGCGAAAGAGTGAAATGGTTCGATCGATCTGGAGAAAGCACGTTCGACTTGGCCTTGTAGAAATCGATTCGAAGAAGAGGCTATAGCAACAGTAAAATGTAAAAAGGAAAAGTGAAGTTAACCACGCGTATTTATATGGGTTCCAGGGACGGCTTGAGTCTCTTCGTCTCCCGGTAAATTCAACTTACTACCATCGGTAAAAAGCTACCCCTTATCGATTCGAACAATGACGCTACAATGCCCTCGGTTCGAATCCCTCAAGATACAAAGCCCTCGGACTGCTTCGAACCCATAACCTTCGAACCCATCACATGCGCACTCCTATGTGTGTTCGAATCCATCTCTACAACACTGATTCGAAACGTCATCGATTCGAAGGAGCTGCCCATCGTAAACTCGACTTGAAGAGCTATCGGTTCGAACATACTTCAGTTCGAATCCATCAAGGACAAATCGATTCGGACGAACCGTTCCAATGTAAAAAATTGCTTGCCTGCTCTTCATACCGATTCAGGAGAGGATCGATAAGGGAGGATGACCATAGACAATCATAAAAGCAATGATCTAACTCAAATCTCAAATCGGTTCAGGAGAGGACCGATGCAGATTTCGATAGCAAAACCGAACTGACAACAACTTGCGATCACGCAACGTTAACCAAGGTCAAGATAATACACTTATGTATGTATTTTTGACTAATGTTTTGATCCTTATCATCAACAGGAATCGAATGTTCATCTCGTCATGACTCAAAAGCCCAGACAGCCAGTCACAATTATGCGACAGTCGATTACTGCGATACAGAATGCAACTTCCGATAAAGCATGTTGTAGCTATCCAATGAGAGACTGCAGCTTTTCAAAGCACGTCATGTTTACACAAGACGTACTTTGGGGGGCAAATGTTATCCCGCCTTTTGGCAAGGCCGTGACACCAAGGATTTGACTGGAGACCGGTGGCAGATCGTCTCGAAAATCAGTTACATACAAGGATCGCGATGGATATTGATGAAATTTGTCCGAGTCCAGATCGGGCTGCAATCGATAAGGTACGTCAAGCAGAGTAGTAGAAACCAATGTTCCAAGTTGCGGGAAAATCCAAGTTCGTATGCTCAAGATATCGTCGACGAAAGATGGAGTATACCAGCCTATGTTCGAATCCATCGAGCATCCCTTCCTTCGAATCCACACAGGCTACTCGCTTCGATTCCATCGTCTTCGAATCCATCGAACGAGAGTCCTTCGACTCCATATAGTCGAACGAACTTCGACTCCACACCACGATTGTCTTCGAATCCCAAAAGACAGAGGGTACTTCGTATCGATCAGCCATGACCTTCCATGATCGATACGACGGAGCGCGAATTCGATCGATTCGAAGGAACCACCTCTTTGAATCGATAACTTCGAATCCACCAAGCAAGCACAGCTAAAACCCCGGGTACGACTCAGTAAAACTCGGAGAAAAAAGGGGGATGACCCGAAGCATGCGCGCCACGCCGTTGTCTTCACATGAAGGAGAATCGATTCGAACGGATGAATGAAAACAGATCGATGTGAACGAATCGATTCGAAGGAATCGATTCGAACGACTTCAGATGGCGGAAGACTCCAACTTGAATCGATCATATCTCAAGATCTACAAATCCAAATGACATGAAATTTTCACAGAAGCTTAAGCACATGATGAAGAATGTTCACACCAAATTTCAGCTCGATTGGATGATTTCTTGATCGATTCGAACCAAGGGTCGAATCGATCCCAAAGTGGGCCCGGATCTCCAGATTTCGGCCATGTAGGCCCCCTGACGTACCAGAACTGGTCTCCCCTCATTTTAGGCGAAATATCAGCCTCCTACACCTATAAATAGAGCCCCTGGTCATTCAGAAAAGGGGTCGAAGAACTCTAAGTACCGAAGAGCGCCCAGATTCTACCAGATCTACTCCAGAACAACGCCGCTGCTTTAGATTGACACTTAGCATTGAAATTCAGTTGTATTACATTGTTAACTACTGTAATCTTCAAGTAATCGAGCAATAAAATCATCAAACTTCATAGTGGACGTAGGCAAAACGCCGAATCACTCTAAATCGCTTGTCTTTGCAATTTACTTTCTGTTATTTGGAGTTTTTGTTAGATAATCCACAGTTTTAATTTTCATTCTTCACTTTTATCTCTTCAAAAACTTCCGAAGAGTGTTGTGCCCATTTTTGGTACAAACAATGGCTGTAAGCCATCAATGGATAGTTTCATACCCAAAAAAGGCTATCCGAACCTCAATCGGGTCTCTGAAGTGTTTTGGCCTTCTGTTTTCCATCATGTGAATTTTTACGTTAAAATGGAATCACCGTGGATGGTCTTCGATTTAGCTTCCCTGGAGAGTGGTGCACCATGGTACTGTTCCATTTCAAATCCCTGCACCGATTTCTAAAAGTCGAACGGCGCTGTTTCGGCTTTTTGGACGAATGTTGCACCATGCACCACGAATGTTGCACCCTGTGGATATCGATTCTTCGGACGGCCATAACTCTTGGCTCGTTTAGAGTTACGGGAGCCATAACCAGTCAAAACGAAGCTCTCAGTGAGTTCTATGGTTTTGATGGCTATAAGCCATCAATGGATAGTTTCATACCCAAAAAAAGCTATCCGAACCTCAATTGGGTCTTTGAAGTTTTTTGGCCTTCTGTTTTCCATCACGTGAATTTTTACGTTAAAATGGGATCACCGTGGATGGTCTTCGATTCACCTTCCCTGGATAGTGGTGCACCATGGTACATTCCATTTCAAATCCCTGCACCCATTTCTAAAAGTCGAACGGCGCTGTTTTGGCTTTTTGGACGAATGCTGCACCTTGCATCGCGAATGTTGCACCCTGTGGATATCGATTCTTCGGACGGCCATAACTCTTGGCTCGTTTAGAGTTACGGGAGCCATAACAAGTCAAAACGAAGATCTCAGTGAGTTCTACGGCTTTGACGGCTCTAATCTGTCAATGGATAGTGTCATACCCAAAAAAGGCTATCCGAACCTCAATCGGGTCTCTGATGTTTTTTGGTATTCTATTTTCCATCACGTGAATTTTTACGTTAAAACGGGATCACCGTGGATGGTCTTCAGTTTACCTTCCCTGGAGAGTGTTGCACCATGGTACTGTTCCATTTCAAATCCCTGTACCCACTTCTAAAAGTCAAACGGCGCTGTTTCGGCTTTTTGGACGAATGCTGCACCTTGCACCGCGAATGTTGCACCCTGTGGATATCGATTCTTCCGACGGCCAAAACTCTTGGCTCGTTTAGAGTTACGGGAGCCATAACAAGTCAAAACGAAGAGCTCAGTGAGTTCTACGGCTTTGGTGGCTGTAAGCCGTCAATGGATAGTTTCATACCCAAAAAAGGCTATCCGAACCTCAATCGGGTCTCTGATGTTTTTTGGCCTTCTGTTTTCCATCACGTGAATTTTTACGTTAAAACGAGATCACCGTGGATGGTATTCGATTTACCTTCCCTATAGAGTGGTGCACCATGGTACTGTTCCATTTCAAATCCCTGCACCCACTTCTAAAAGTCGAACGGCGCTGTTTCGGCTTTTTGGAGAATGTTGCACCTTGCACCACGAATGTTGCACCCTATGGATATCGATTCTTCGGACGTCCATATCTATTGGCTCGTTTAGAGTTACGGGAGCCATAACCAGTCAAAACGAAGCTCTCAGTGAGTTCTACGGTTTTGACGGCTGTAAGCCATCAATGGATAGTTTCATACCCAAAAAAGTCTATCCGAACCTCAATCGGGTCTCTGAAGTTTTTTGGCCTTTTGTTTTCCATCACGTGAATTTTTACGTTAAAACGGGATCCCGTGGATGGTCTTCGATTTACCTTCCCTGGAGAGTGGTGCACCGTGGTACTGTTCCATTTCAAATCCCTGCACCAATTTCTAAAAGTCGAGCGGCGCTGTTTCGGCTTTTTGGACGAATGTTGCACCTTGCACCGGGAATGTTGCACCTTGTGGATATCGATTCTTCGGACGGCCATAATTCTTGGCTTGTTTAGAGTTACAAGAGCCATAACCAGTCAAAAGGAAGCTCTCACTGAGTTCTACGGCTTTGACGGCTGTAAGCCGTCAATGGATATTTTCATACCCAAAAATGGCTATCCGAACCTCTATCGGGTCTCTGATGTTTTTTGGCCTTCTGTTTTCCATCACGTGGATTTTTACGTTAAAACGGGATCAAAATGGATGGTCTTCGATTTACCTTCCCTGGAGAGTGGTGCACCATGGTACTGTTCCATTTCAAATCCCTGCGTCCACTTCTAAAAGTCGAACGGCGTTGTTTCGGCTTTTTGGACGAAAGTAACACCTTGCACCGCGAATGTTGCACCCTGTGGATATCGATTCTTCGGACGGCCATAACTATTGGCTCGTTTAGAGTTACGGGAGCCATAACTAGTCAAAATGAAGCTCTCAGTGAGTTCTACGGCTTTGACGGCTGTAAGCCATCAATGGATAGTTTCATACCCAAAAAAGGCTATCCGAACCTCAATCGGGTCTCTGACCTTTTTTGGCCTTCTGTTTTCCATCACGTGAATTTTTACATTAAAACGGGATCACCGTGGATGGTCTTCGATTTACCTTCCCTGGAGAGTGGTGCACCATGGTACTGTTCCATTTCAAATCCATGCACCCACTTCTAAAAGTCGAACGGCGCTGTTTCAGCTTTTTGGATGAATGTTGCACCTTGCACGGCGAATGTTGCACCCTGTGGATATCGATTCTTCGGACGGCCATAACTATTGGCTTGTTTAGAGTTACGGGAGCCATAACCAGTCAAAACGAAGCTCTCAGTGAGTTCTACGACTTTGATGGCTGTAAGCCGTCAATGGATAGTTTCATACCCAAACAAGGCTATCCGAACCACAATCGTGTGTCTAAAGTTTTTTGGCCTTCTGTTTTCCATCACGTGAATTTTTACGTTAAAACGGGATCACCGTGGCTGGTCTTCGATTTACCTTCCCTGGATAGTGGTGCACCATGGTACTATTCCATTTCAAATCTTTGCACCCATTTCTAAAAGTCGAACGGTGATGTTTCGGCTTTTTGGACGAATGTTGCACCTTGCACCGCGAATGTTGCACCCTATGGATATCGATTCTTCGGACGGCCATAACTGTTGGCTCGTTTAGAGTTACGGGAGCCATAACCTGTCAAAACGAAGCTCTCAGTGAGTTCTACGGTTTTGACGGCTATAAGCCATCAATGGATAGTTTCATACCCAAAAAAAGCTATCTCAACCTCAATTTGGTCTCTGAAGTTTTTTGGCCTTCTGTTTTCCATCACGTGAATTTTTACGTTAAAACGAGATCAGCTTAGATGGTCTTCGATTTACCTTCCCTGGAGAGTGGTGCACCATGGTACTGTTCCATTTCAAATCCCTGCACCCATTTCTAAAAGTCGAACGGCGCTGTTTCGGCTTTTTGGATGAATGTTGCACCTTGCACCGCGAATGTTGCACCCTGTGGATATCGATTCTTCGGACGGCCATAACTGTTGGCTCGTTTAGAGTTACGGGAGCCATAACCAGTCAAAACGAAGCTCTCAGTGAGTTCTGCGGTTTTGATGGCTGTAAGCTGTCAATGGATAGTTTCATACCCAAAAAAGGCTATCCGAACCTCAATCGGGTCTCTGATGTTTTTTGGCCTTCTGTTTTCCATCACGTGAATTTTTACGTTAAAACGGGATCACCATGGATAGTCTTCGATTTACCTTCCCTAGAGAGTGGTGCACCATGGTACTGTTCCATTTCAAATCCCTGCACCCACTTCTAAAAGTCGAACGGCGGTGTTTCGGCTCTTTGGATGAATGTTGCACCTTGCACCGCGAATGTTGCACCCTGTGGATATCAATTCTTCGGACGGCCATAACTATTGGCTCGTTTAAAGTTACGGGAGCCATAACCAGTCAAAACGAAGCTCTCAGTGAGTTCTACGGCTTTGACGGCTGTAAGCGGTCAATGGATAGTTTCATACACAAAAAAGGCTATCCAAACCTCAATCGGGTCTCTAAAGTTTTATGGCCTTCTGTTTTCCATCACGTGAATATTTACGTTAAAACGGGATCACCGTGGCTGGTCTTCGATTTTCCTTCCCTGGATAGTGTTGCACCATGGTACTATTCCATTTCAAATCCATGCACCCATTTCTAAAAGTCGAACGGCGCTGTTTTGGCTTTTTGGACGAATGCTGCACCTTGCACCGCGAATGTTGCACCCTGTGGATATCGATTCTTCGGACGGCCATAACTCTTGGCTCGTTTAGAGTTACGGGAGCCATAACAAGTCAAAACGAAGATCTTAGTGAGTTCTATGGCTTTGACAGCTCTAAGCCGTCAATGGATAGTTTCATACCCAAAAAAGGCTATCCGAACCTCAATCGGGTCTCTGATGTTTTTTGGCCTTCTGTTTTCCATCACGTGAATTTTTACGTTAAAACGGGATCACCGTGGATGGTCTTCGGTATACCTTCCCTGGAGAGTGGTGCACCATGGTACTATTCCATTTCAAATCCCTGCACCCACTTCAAAAAGTCGAACGACGCTGTTTCGGCTTTTTGGACGAATGCTGCACCTTGCTCCGCGAATGTTGCACCCTGTGGATATCGATTCTTCGGACGGCCATAACTCTTGGCTCGTTTAGAGTTACGGGAGCCATAACAAGTCAAAACGAAGATCTTAGTGAGTTCTACGGCTTTGACGGCTGTTTGCACCAAAATTGGTCACAAACACCCAATTGTCATTGAAAGCACCAGTTCGTAATCACAGATCACAAATATCAAATATGTAGAGGAATAAGTATGCAAATCACTCAGGAAACTCAACAAAAGCAGTAAATGACACAGGATTTATAGTGGTTCGGCGATCTTGCCTACGTCCACTCTGAAGTTGATGATTTTATTGATGTTCACTTGATGATTACAATTTCTTCTAATGTAGTACAACTGATTGTATGATTATAATCTGAATCTAAGGAAGCAGTGGTGATTCTGAGTAAATCTGGCAGAGTCTGGGCGCTCTTTAGCTCCTGAAATTGTCCGACCCCTTTTCTGAATGACCAGGGGCTCTATTTATAGGTGTAGGAGGCTGATATTTCGCCTAAATTGAAGGGAGACCAGTTCTGGCACGTGAGGGGGCCCACATGGTCAAAATCTGGAGATCCAGGCCCACTTTGGGATCGATTCGACCCTTGGTTCGAATCAATCAAGAAAGAGTCCAATTGAGCTGAAAATTGGTGTGGACATTCTTCATCATGTGTTTAAGCTTCTGTGAAAATTTCGTAGCATTTGGACTTGTAGATCTCGAGTTATGATCGATTCAAAATTGCACTTCAGACGGACACCCTTGCTTCGAATCGATCCCTTCGACTCGATAGGGTCGAATCGATCGCCTGAGCATGTGCTTGGTGACGTGGCTCGCGTGTTTCTCGGGTCAACCCGTCTTTTTCTCCGAGTTTTACTGGGTCGAATCCATCGTTTTAGCCGCGTTTACTTGGTGGACAATAGATGTTGGATTCGAAGGTTCGCCTCCTTCGAATCGATGGAACCGGTACTTGTTCGAATCGATCAGGATATGTTATTGCGGATCGATTCGAAGTTGTCTCAACATGGGGATTCGAAGGCAATGGAGTCGAAGCACCCTTAATCGTATGGATTCGAAGGTCTTCTACCTCGCTGGATTCGAACTAAAGGCGTGCTTGGTGGAGTCGAAGCTGAAGTACTTCTCATGTATTCGAAGCAATCAAGGGAAAATTGTTGGATTCGAACATGTGGCTTTAGGTGATGGATACGAAGTTTGGCCGTATGATCGATTCGAACAAGATGGTCTTGGGACTAATGTGTGCTCGATGGATTCGAAGTAGATGGATTCAAACCATATGGAGACGAACTCAAGCCTATGTCCTTCACTTGCGTCGATGATATCTTGGGCGTACGAACTCGGATTGACTCGAAATTTGAAATGTTGCTTTTTTTAGCCTTGCTTTACATGTCTTATCAATTGTAGCCTGATCCGGACTCGGACAAAATTCATCGATATCCATGGTGAACTTGTGATGTAACTGCCCTACAGGATGGACTGTCATTGATTTCTAGTCAAATTTTTGGTGTCACGGCCTTGCCAAAAGGCGGGATAACATTTGCCCCCCAAAACATGCCTTGCGATAGGATGGTGTGTTTTGAAATGCCATAAGCTAGATGTTCATATCTTGTTGAAGACCTGTAAAGAAATTGATAGTTTTTCCTGACCACAAATGACGATCGTTCGCGACCGTATGTCATTTGAGGAAATATGGGACCGTTCGAGGTCAAATGCCATTCGCGGCAAATAAAGAAATAGGACCGTTCACGGTCGGATGCCGTACGAGGAAAAGTGTGATCGTTCGCGATCGAATGTTATATTAAATGAAGTGTGACCGTTCGCTATCTAGCATTTCTATATGGCCCCAAATAACGACCGTTCGCGATCAAGCCATTTGAGGTAGAATGCGATCGCCCGCGATCTAGGATTTTTTATATGACCTCAAATGACGACCGTTCGCGATCAAGCCATTTGAGGTAGGGGGTGCCGTTCGAGGCGAGTTGTGATCATTCGCGATCGAGTGCCGTTCGAGGCGATTTGTGACCGTTCGTGGTCGGGTGCCGTTTGTGGCGAATTGTGACCGTTCGAGGTCGGGTGCCGTTCGTGGCGAATTGTGATCGTTCGAGGTCGGGTGCCGTTCGTGGCGAATTGAGTGTGCCCGGGGAGGGACTTAGTTTCATCAATACCAGGTTTCATGTTCGGGTGAATTCCGGGATTGTTTGTTGCAATGGTTTATCGCCATCTCAGAGCATGCCTAGAGACCATTCGTGATCCCGTACATGTGTAAGTGGCTTAGTCGTTATTAAATAACAAGTTGCATTTTTTCACTGAAAATAAGTCTTTAGCAGAAATGTTAAACAAAATCAAGTTCAAATATTCAAATCAAGATGAAACAAAAACAAAGCAAGGATGTCAGAGTGTAAACTCCCACAACGATAGGGTTAATAGTCAATCAGAGCATGCCTATGGATCGCTCGTGATCTCGCACATGTGTAAATGACTTACCCATGTTGGTGAGAGGTTTACGACTTGTCCATCGTTATTTCAACTAATTGATAATCATATGATGTCCTGGCTCGGGGGCACCCCTGGCTGATGTAGACGGTGGTCGCTCTGGCTCCACCGTTGGAGCTCGCCTCCTCACATACTGATGTAGCATACCGTTCCTGATGTGCCTTTCCACCTCATCCTTCAAATGTCTACAGTCGTTAGTATTATGACCATTCATTTCGTGGAATAAGCAATATCTGTTATCCCGCCTTTTGGCAAGGCCGAGATACCAAGGAACTGACTGGGAAAAGACAAGATCATACGCTCTCAGCTTTGGATGATTGTTGGACGGCTACAAATATCGACGAATTTTTCCCTAGTCCGGATTGGGCTACAATTGATAGGACACGTCAAGTAAAGCAGTAGAAACCAACGTTCTGAATTTCGGAGCAATCCGAGTTCGTATGCTCAAGCTATCGTCATTGGAAAATGGAAGAAGTATGCTTTAGTTCGAATCCTTCTACGGTTCGAATCCATAAAGCAAGTCCTTGATTCGAATCCATTGGCCCAGAGCCTTGCTTTGAATCCATTGGCCCAGAGCCTTGCCTCGAATCCATCCTCGAAATGCGATAGTTCGAATCCATGGAAACCTAGCCTCACTTCGGCCCTCAGTTTGACTCCATCCAAATGCCCTTGGTTCGAATCCATCAGACTGGCTCCCTACTTCGAGTCCACAAAGGAAGTATTCTTCGAATCCACACGGTTGAGAAATCTTCGAATCCACCATCTTCGAATCCGTCCCGTCAACGCAGTTCCATACCCATCAGGCTACGATACAACCTGAACGATTCGAATAGCATTCCATTTGATCGATTCGAAGGAACATTCCTTCGAATCCCTCACTTCGAATCCATTAGGTTGAAGCGTCTAAAACCCAGGGATTTGGCCCATAATACTCGGAGGAAGTGGAGGTCTGACTCGAAGCGCACGCATGCAAAGAGAATCGATTCGAAACGAATCAATAAGAACAGATCGATTTGAACGAATCGATTAGAAGGAATCGATTCGAACGACTTCAGGTGGCGGAAGACTCCAACTTGAATCGATCATATCTCAAGTTCTACAAGTCCAAATGCCATGAAATTTTCACAGAAGCTTAAGCACATGATGAAGAATGTCCACGCCAAATTTCAGCTCGATTGGATGATTTCTTGATCGATTCGAACCAAGGGTCGAATCGATCCCAAAGTGGGCCCAGATCTCCAGATTTCGGCCATGTAGGCCCCCTGACGTACCAGAACTGGTCTCCCCTCATTTTAGGCGAAATATCAGCCTCCTACACCTATAAATAGAGCCCCTGGTCATTCAGAAAAGGGGTCGGATAATTCTAAGTACTGAAGAGCGCCCAGATTCTGTCAGATTTACTCCAGAACACCGCCGCTGCTTTAGATTGAGACTTAGCATATAAATTCAGTTGTATTACAGTATAAAGAATTGTAATCTTCAAGTATCGAGCAATAAAATCATCAAACTTCATAGTGGAAGTAGGCAAAACGCCGAACCACTCTAAATCGCTTGTCTTTGCAATTTACTTTCTGTTATTTGGAGTTTTTGTTAGATAACCCACAGTTTTAATTTTCATTCTTCACTTTTATCTCTTCAAAAACTTCCGAAGAGTGTTGTGCCCATTTTTGGTACAAACACTTTGGTGCTTTCACTGAGAAAAAACTAGCTTTTTTCTCCTGCTCCTTGGATCTACCGTCGATACCGGATTGCATAAATCCAAGAGGAAGATCCAGATCTCTAATTCATCGTCCTTCCATTCTATTCAGATTTGCATAAAGTCTAGGAAAAGGATTCATCATTAAAAATGGTTAGCACAAGAACCACTTCTACAGCTGCTGGACAGGAAGGTAGGGATGGACAGAATCCTGCTCAACAGCAGCCATCCAACCAAGACAACACTGCCCATTCAGATCCGTCTGGGGCAGTCACTAGACAAGAATTCCAGGTGTTGCTTCAAGAGTTGACTCAGAGTCGGCAATAATTGGCCGAACAGTTGCGTGCTAATATTGAATTGACAAACCAACTAAACCGCCAGGGCCGTAGGAGGTCCAGAAGGGATGATGTTTCCCGCTCATCCACTGAAAGTTCTGCCTCATCTGACTATCATCATAGATCTACCCGTCCCAGATTGGACGGAAGTCATGCTCAAGCTGCTGGATATCAACCCGCCCTGACTGTCGGACAGTTGAGGGTAGGACCGTCAACCAGCTTCCAGGCTGGGCCATCAGCACGAGGTGGTCGTACTCCACAATATACTACGGACAATCATGTCACAGCTGCCAAAGTAGAAACAAGGGTTGATACCCGACATTTTCCAAATTCAAGCAATCAACAGCAGGGACGTACTTCTGAACCATACGGCCCGAAAGATGCTGAGCCAAGGAGGCGAAACTTGGACCTTCGACGGCTCCCGGTCCAAACTCACACTGTGGAACCCGACCACACCTTAGCTCAGCATGCTCAAAATGTAGCAATGCCTGACATCTCGACTATGATACGTCAGATGATCCGCGAAAGCCAAGGTCTTACCAACGACGATTGGGGGATTTCTCGGAGTCATACTCCTTTCACGGACGAGATACTATACGCTGAACCTCCTCGGCGATTCAGAATGCCAACTCTCCCTATGTACGAAGGAAATTCTGATCCCAATCAGCACATATTGAAATATGAATGGTCAATGAGCGCCGCAAGGGCCGATGATGCAGTGAAATGTCGAAGTTTCCCCATCTCACTGGGAGGGATTGCAACAATGTGGTTTACAAGATTACCTCCAAGATCTATCTCTTCATTTGACCAATTGGCTAAGAAATTTGTTGAACAATTTCGCATGCATGTCGCTAGACCCAAAGATGTTAACACCCTGTCTAGTGTTACCCAAGCTCGTGGGGAAACACTAAGGCGTTACTTGGAGAGATTCCATGCGGCATGTGTGGAAATTAGTAATCCCAACGACAACTCAATTTTAATGGCATTAACGAAAGGAATTGATCCCGATTCTGAATTTGGAAACTTGTTAGCCGGAAAACCACCCGCATCGTTGGACCGTTTCTACTCCAAAGCCGCTCAATTCTTACGGCAAGAGGATGCGAAACAGTCTAGGAAGCAGGACGATGTGAAACTCGGAAATGAGGGAATACAAAGCAATGTAGCAGTTAAACAGTCCGGTGACAATTCCGGGAAAGTTCAGTTAAACATACAAAACAAACAAACTCAGCCAAGAGGTAGCAATGGTCAAAATAAGAAGAGAGATCTGAATCCAGGCCCACGGCGTAGGGCTCCGATGTTCGAAAGTTATACACCATTAAACACATCGCTGGAAAATGTGTACCTACAAACTTGCAACACTGAACAGTATAAGAAACCCGCTCCGAAGCGGTCATCAGAGAGGCAGATTCAGACAGGAAAGTTTTGTAGGTTTCATGAGAGTTATGGCCACAATGCTAATGACTGTCGTCATTTGCAGGATCTCATAGAAAAGATGATCAGGGAGAGAAAGTTAGATCAATTCGTGCGGGCACCGCAGTGTGGTGGTGCGGGCCCATCAAAACCCAAACCGTGCGCAAGACCAAGAAAGACAAGAGGAACCCGCTCATACAGGCGGGAGGCTATTTATCAATACCATAAGTGGTGGTCCTCATCCAGCGGACAAGAGCTGGAGGGAAATGGAGTCGTATGCTAGCTCTATCAGGCATGCGAGCTTCGAATGCTGCAGTAATTGTGAGGATGGAACCCCGGCTAAGCAACAAAAGACGATGTCTGACGATATCATATTTAGAAGAAGAGATGCTGACAAAATCGAAGCTCCAACAATTGACCCACTGGTCATATCTGCCCAGGTTGGTCCTGCTTGGATGAAGAGGATCATGGTTGACAGTGGGAGTTATGTAAACATTCTATTCAAACGAGCTTATGATTTAATGAAGATGGAAGCAAAAGACTTGAAACACTGCCAATCTCGAGTTCACGGCTTCAATGGGAGTGCAACAATACCTACTGGGATAGTGGAACTACCAGTGGAACTGGGGATTGGAGAACGCAGGAGAGTCCGACTGCTGCAATTCGTTGTTCTTGACATCGGTTCACCGTATAATGCATTCCTGGGTCGACCAGCCCTTGCTGAATTCAGGGCAGCCATTGCCCCGTGGTGTTTGACATTAAAATTCCCAACTGACCATGGTATAGGAATCGTTCAAGGAGATCAGGCAGCAGGAAGAGCCTGTTATGTTGCTGAGTTGCGTGAAGCACAGAAGAAGGAAAAAGGAAAGGGCGTAGAGGAATCTCTCTGCGTCCGTTTTACAGATAATTGACAACTAGCGCCTGGGCCCCGGCCCGGGCACCACTACCAATTCCTTAAAGATCTTGACCCTAGAGATAACGAAGATAAAGATGAAGTCAAAGAGAATCAAGCGTCTCCAACCGAACTAACTGTGGACGTCCCAGTCAGTGAGGATGACGACTCAAAAGTACTAAAAGTTGGATCTCAACTGGGAAAACAAATACAACAGGAATTGGTTGAATTTCTTCAAGCGAATCTCGATGTCTTTGCCTGGACGCACTCTGACATGTGCGGAATATCACCGAACATTGCAAGTCACTCCTTGAATATTGATCCGCGACATGTTCCGGTCAAGCAAAAGAGGCGTGGTATGGATCCAGAGAGATCTCCCGCCCTTAAAGAAGAAATTGACAAGTTACAATCAAATGGTTTCATCCGAGATGCTCTATACCTAGAGTGTGTGTCAAATCCGGTAATGGTTCGAAAACCGAATGGGAAATGGAGAACTTGTGTCGACTACTCCGACTTAAACAAAGCTTGTCCAAAAGATAGTTTTCCACTTCCTCGAATTGACCAACTCGTAGACTCAACTGCAGGCCATGAATTGTTATCCTTTATGGATGCTTATTCCGGTTATAATCATATACCCATGCATCTACCCGATCAAGAACATACCAGTTTCGTGACCGATCTGGGACTCTACTGTTACAGAGTCATGCCTTTTGGTTTAAAGAATGCCGGAGCAACTTACCAACGCTTGGTTAATCGAATGTTCGCTGACCAGATCTGGAAGACCATGGAAGTTTATGTGGACGACATGTTAGTTAAGTCCCGATTTTCCACAGATCACGTCAGGGATTTAGATTCAATGTTCCGCATCCTACGTGAATATGGAATGAAGCTTAACCCGTTGAAGTGCCACTTTGGCGTCGCATCCGGAAAGTTTCTCGGTTTCATCATCAACGCTCGTGGGATAGAGGCAAAACCCGAAAAGATCTGGGCAATAAGGAATTTGCAAACTCCAAGGACCATAAAGCAAGTCCAGAGTCTCAACGGGAAGGTAGCAGCGCTAAGCAGGTTCATTTCAAAATCCACTGATAAATGCATTACTTTCTTTAATCTAATCCGAAAGGGAAAACGAAACTTTGAATGGACCATGGAATGTGAAGGCGCATTCTGATCGCTGGTTCATCATCTCTCTACGCCACTGATCTTGTCAAAACCGATTGATCACGAACAATTATACCTTTATCTGGCAGTATCAGAGCATGCGATCAGTGCTGCTCTGGTCCTAGAAGAGGATCGAGTGCAGAAACCGGTCTATTATGTTAGTAAACGATTGACCGGAGCTGAAAGAAATTACCCCAGGTTGGAGAAACTGGCTTATTGCTTGGTCATTGCCTCAAGAAAGCTTCATCCTTATTTCCAAGCTCATCCGCTTACTGTGTATACCGATCAGCCGTTACGACAGGTCCTCACGCGGCCTGAGACGTCTGGAAGGTTACTCAAGTGGAATATCGAAATGAGTCAATTTGACATTACTTATGCTCCGCGGAAAGCCATTCAAGGGCATGTCCTAGCTGACTTCATAGCTGAATTTACTGTTCAAGACGACTTACCCGAAACCAGCGAATCTCCTGAATATCTCTGGAAACTTTATACAGACGGTGCATCAAACGATCGGTGTTCGGGCGCTGGTGTTGTACTAGAAACCCCCCGAAGGTCGATCCATATGCTATGCTTTGAAGTTTGATTTTCACGCAACCAACAATGAAGCTGAATATGAAGCTCTATTGACTGGGTTAAAGCTTGCCAGAGATCTAAGAATTATCGCTATAGAAATTTATTGTGATTCACAGTTGGTTGTGTGCCAAGTACGGGGAGAATATCAAGCGAGAGACCGGAGGTTAGCTGCTTACTTGGTTCGAGTTCTAGAAATACTAGATCAATTTGATTATTACGCCATTTACTATATACCTCGAGATCACAATCAAAAGGCCGACTCCTTGGCAAAGCTGGCCAGCACAGGTGAAGCACATCAAATGGGACATGTCCCGGTCGAAACTTTGTCCTTCCCAAGCATCGATCAAATAAAAATGAATGATGTGTTGGAAACCACTCCCAGCAGAAAATCATGGATGACTCCGTATCGAAATTATATAGAGAATGGGATATTGCCTGAGCACCGAAATGAGAAAAGGCAAATTCTACGAAAAGCTTCGCGGTTCATCATTCAGGACGGGATCATGTATAGAAAAGGTTATTCTGTTCCACTCCTCCGGTGTATCGCTCACGACGAAGTCAAACGAGTGTTACATGACGTGCACGAAGGAGAATGTGGCGATCACACCGGTGGACAAGCGCTTGCTAAGAAAATACTCCGATATGGATATTACTGGCCGACAGTGAACCGAGATGCAGCCAATTATGCCAGAAAGTGCGACAAGTGCCAGAAACACGCTCGAATTCCAAGAGCCCCACCTACCGAGATAACTCAAATGGTCAGTCCCTGGCCGTTCGCTATGTGGGGTATCGATATCATCGGCGCTTTACCTCTGGCAAGAGGTGGTGCGAAGTATGCCATCGTCGCAGTTGACTACTTCACGAAATGGGCCGAGGCCGAAGCCCTCGCAACGATTACGTCGAAGAAAGTAATAAACTTTGTAGTCCGCAATATCATTTGTCGATTTGGACTCCCGCATACCATCATCACCGATAATGGGACCCAATTCGAAAGTTCGGAGTTCAAGAATTTCTACCAACGATTTCATATTCATAAAAAGTTCTCCGCAGTCGCACATCCACAAGCAAACGGTCAGGTCGAAGCTGTTAACAAAGTTATCAAATCCTTCTTAAAGAAACGACTGGAAAAGGCTGGGGGCAAATGGGTCGATGAACTTCCTATGGCATTATGGGCTTATCGAACAACTCACAAGACCGCAACTGGACACACCCCATTTTCCTTAGCATATGGCTCGGAGGCCGTTACTCCAGTTGAGACAAAAGTATTTTCTCACCGCGTAACTTATTATGATCCAAAAACAAATGCTATATTACTCGCCGAATCTTTGGATCTGTTGGACGAGAAACGGGAAGAAGTTGATTTGAGAGCGGCCGCATACCGAAGTCGGGTCGCCCGGTTATATAACACCAAAGTTCGACCCCGAACCTTTGAACTCGGTGATCTTGTCCTCAAGAGAATCTACCCGGTTCCTTCACACATGAAACCAAATTGGGAAGGATCGTACGTGATTACACAAAGACTTGGGGATGGCACATTCAAACTATCAACCGTGGACGGTCTAGTCTTACCAAGGGCCTGGAACAGCGAGAGTCTCCGTCGCTACTACATATGACAGGCTTTATTTATTTCATTATGTTTTTTATTCAGCAATTTACTTTTGCATTTCGAAATTAGAATTTGTAATAAGGCAACTAATTTGCCATATTTTCTTATTTCAGCAATAAAATGCCATCTCTTCGAGCCAGAGCTGTGATTCATTAAATACAATGTACAACATCACGATGCACGAAGAGCTAAATTCCATCACACAGTGGAATTTATTCAAGTAGGGAGTGGCTGTGAAGCAATCAACCACTCACTAAATGAAACCCGAGCTCGGGGGCAAGCCATCACATCAGGCCAAGAAATGGGTTGATACACGACAACCCTTCACTTAACTCCGTACTCCCAGAGTGCGAGGCGGAGTATAAACATTTTCCCAACTCCGTACTCCCAGAGTGCGAGGCGGAGTATAAACATTTTCCGAACTCCGTACTCCCAGAGTGCGAGGCGGAGTATAAACATTTTTCCAACTCCGTACTCCCAGAGTGCGAGGCGGAGTACAAACATTTTCCCAACTCCGTACTCCCAGAGTGCGAGGCGGAGTATAAACATTTTCCCAACTCCGTACTCCCAGAGTGCGAGGCGGAGTATAAAAATTTAACTTAACTTCGTACTTCCAGAGTGTGAGGCGGAGTATAAACATTTTCATAACTCCGTACTCCCAGAGCGCGAGGCGGAGTATAAACATTCATTCAACTCCATACTCCCAGAGTGCGAGACGGAGTATAAACATTTAACATAACTCCGTACTCCCAGAGTGCGAGGCGGAGTATAAACATTTTCCTAACTCCGTACTCCCAGAGCGCGAGGCGGAGTATAAACATTCATTCAACTCCGTTCTCCCAGAGTGCGAGACGGAGTATAAACATTTACTCAACTCCATACTCCCAGAGCGCGAGACGGAGTACAAACGTACGTCAACTCCACACTTATCCCCAATACTGGGGGCAGAACCATAACACATAACAAGTTGAAGACAGAAAGGGAATAAATTTTCATTTCCACTATCAACAAAAAGAATCTGATTACAAAGTGTTTAAAGAAAATTCTGCTAGTGGGAGCCGAATCCACATCTATACACGGCTATAGAAAAATCAACAAAATGCTACCCTACGCAACAGAGATTTAAAGAAAGAGTTCAATCTTTCTTCTTCCTTATCTTCTTCTTCTTCGGGGTAGCTCCACCAGATCCGCTGCCTGATTTTCTCCTCGACCGCTTACTCTTTTCAGGCTTGCCCTCCGGTAGCGATATAATGTCAACGTCTTCCTCAGAACTGGAGGCGACGGAAATTCTTCTAGGAGGTCGAGCCGGAGGCATAGGAGTAGTAGCAGGAGGAGGGACAGGAGCAGTTTCAATCACTACAGTACCGCCCGGTGAAATCACCATTAACGGGGCATGCCTGGGTGGATTCATACCAGCATTCCCTGCTGCCATCTCGGCATCAATCTCAGCAATAATGTCGTCCTCACGGGATACTTGGGCCGCATCGGATATGCCAATAGCTGGCATAGATGAACTAACGGCCGGAGCAGCGCCACTCACAGCATCGGACGGGTTGACGGAAGGATCGATGGGCTCATAAAGAAGCTCCTCAATCATTTGAGCGCTGAAAGAAAACATATTTGCATCTCCCTCTTCGCCAATCATGGTAGAAGTCGTGATGGCTTCAGAAAAAACAACCCCTTGTGTTTGATGTGGAACTGATAGAGCAAGAGGCGCAGAAACAACGACTTCAGTCACTGAAATGCGACAAAATGAATATTGTTAGCCAAGTGTGTTGCTTAAGGTTCTTCACAACTCAACTACGAGAAGCGTTTAAATACCTTCCTTGGTCTGGACCAAAACGTGGGAAGAATCATCGGCGGAAGATAATAATGGTTGGTCAGGATTATATGCAGGAATAGATTGGGGATCTACCGCACCAGTGGTTTCGGGCAATGTTGGAATTACAGCTCCAACACTTGTCTCGTGATGCGCGATCCCCGAGTCTTCGCCTGTCTCTAGAGATTGAACGCCAAGCTTTTCTTTCGCCATAGAGATCACCGCCTCATGAAGGATCTTCCTCTCATCCTCGGTGAGCAAACGCATCTCCAGCTCAAAGTCGTCAAGTGTTTCATCTGGATGCGCTGCTCTTTTCTCATTCACCAGCCGGTTCCAGGCATTGTACAAGATCATGGAGTCATCTCCCAGCCACGCTAAATTTCTGTGTTCCAGCACATTAGCGTTGTACGTGACTAAGAGATCATCAAACTCAGCATCTAGCCTAGACCTCTCCTCCAAGATCTTTTCCTGGATTTCTGCTTCCGCAGACTTAGCCTTGACCGCCGCCGCAGCAAGTTCGGTCCTGAGAGATACTGCTTGGTCGCAAGCCTCTTGAGCAGTGACGTTCGCATCATCCTTCTCCTTCACCATTTCAGCGAATTTGGCCTTGAGCTCATTCAGCTCTATAACGGCTAAGTCTCGCTCAGCTGCAATGGTGGTGTTGCGGTGGCCCATCTCTTCCACCGTGGCGCAGTGTTCTTGCTGCATCCTCGCCAGTTTGGCCACGACATCTTCATGTTTCTGGAGTGTTTCAAGCTCTGACTTTCGGGACGTCTCCACTTCGGATTGAAGAACCTGAATGATGCGTTTCTGTTTGACAATGTCAGCATCACGTTCAGCAATGATCTTCGCCCTGTCAAAAGCTACTCTAGAAGCCTTCACGGCTGCCTTGTACCACTCCTTATACTGAGCGTAGAAGTCGTGGATATAACTATGAGCAGTGGTCTCAGCGTCCGGAGGAATTCTTTTAAAGTTAGGAGGGAAGATATAGCCATCCATGCAAATTTCAGGGTAGTCATTTTTCATTTGGGCGAGTTTAGCAGCTCCCTCGCTTGTTAACTCGGCCGGAGCTTGTTCAATTATAGCGGCTGCTGTCGGTTCCATTCTTGGCCGCTGAGCATCAGGCCGAGAAGATTGAGAAGGCAGCTGCTGCTGATGAGATGGCCCTGGGAGGTCTACTGGGGCCCTGGAAGGCGGAGGAGAGCGAGATCGGGGTCGATACTGGTATCCCCGGTATCTGTCAGAATAATCATAGCCAGAGCGGCCACGTGAATAATCTCTGTCTCTGTCATAGCGTTCTTGACTTGAATAGCTTCGCCCATGATCCCTATCTGTTTCTCTCCTGCGGGAATCATAAAATGGAGAGGATTGGCGCACATTCCGAAGCCCATCCAGAGTAGAGCCACGTCCTGACATCTCACCTGCGATAAGAAAGAATTACGGATTAGGATCCCATAAAGCAATGTTTACTATGCAAAGGTCATGAAGTGTTGTGGAAGTGTGTGTAAATGTGTAAACCCCCAAACCGACCGGAAGTGTTGACCGCACTTAAAGGAAAGGGCTCGTTCATGTTTAGGACATCTTGAAATTCCTCCAACCCAGGATTATGAGAAATCGATATATAATCTGGGATAGGAATATCGTCAAGCCCTTCAAAAGGATCTCTCGAATGAGAAGGGGCGGCCTCAGAAATCATGACTCCGGAAGCGGGAAGAAACACATCTACAGATTTTCCCCCCTTGGACTTAAGTTTTTTGGAAACGGCGGCCTTGCCTTTCCGTTTTTCTCCCGATTCTTCAAAGTTTCCCGAGAGATCAGCCATCGGCTCTGAATCTGTGTGGGTTCTTTCTTCGTCACCCGCCTCGATTATTCTGATTCCGAGTGACTTTTTCACTTTTTTCTTCTTGATTTTCTTCTTGGCCTTCTTCTTATCTTCCTTCTAGGAGGCGGACTTTGCAAATCCCTCAACGACTATGCTTTGATTGATGTCGATCAAACCAAGAACTCTTAAATTGTAATCGTTCAGCACCGAGTCAATATGCCTCAACTCGCTTGGGACTTCTTGAAGACTCCGGACGATACCCTTGAAACGCCCTCCGTCGGGCCTGGAGATAACGGCTGTAAAAGGAATGAAATGTCAATTTTAACACCGAAGGGCTATTGGTCAAGAAAACAGGTTAAGGCGCTTACGTCTAGACAACCATCGCCTAGCGAAACCCGGAGGGCACCGAACGTAGAACCACTCATTCTTGAAATAACTCAGTCGGGTCCAAGCTACAACTACAACTTGGCAATTCCTAACTGCCTCCAGAAATGTAAAAGACGGGCTATCACCCCTACTCTTGAAGTTAAATATATGTCTGATCTCGGTGGGCCTTGGCGGGCGGAAGAGACAGTCCATAAATATGACAAAGGCACTGTTCAGCAACGCGTGCCCGTTGGGATGAAGTTGTGAAGGAGCGATTCCTAAATATGATAGCATCCCTCTGATATATTGATTGAAAGGAGGAAGAGTTCCGGCCGCACAAGCATGACGGTAGAATGCTGTATATCCTTCAGGCGGATTGTGCGGTCTATCAGTGGCACTGGGCAATAATACGTCACCTAGAGATATGTTATGCTTTAAGCATATTCGTCCCAATAAGGATTCGGAGATGCTAGATTGAACCGAATCAACAGGGTCCTCAATAAATATAGCCTCTGGCAATTCATCTGGAGCTGGATCGATTATATCGGCAGGGATATCGGGGATCTCAAGCACCGGAGGAGTCGAGCTCTGTACCTCTTGTTGTTGGGAGCTCGAAGATTCCATAATTAGCTAACTCATTAGAAAGCAACGTTAAGTTCATGAACAAGCCCGTGCATGCCCCAGTGTAGTGTGTATGAACGTGTCGTGCAGTGCAAGTACTGTGCATCACTTAAGCAAATTTAACAGAATGAAGCAAGATATTCGTGCAACATAACTTGGGAATTCAAGAATGAAAATGACCGTCATCGCTAACCGTCACTTCCACGCCATCCAAACGCTACGGACTAACTTCAAGTATAAATCAATTGTATTATTGGTTAAGTCATAGTTCCATCGGCGAGCTTCAAAGGAAGTTCGAGTTCAAGTCTTTCAGTCAAGTTCGATTATGCAAGGCCGAAGCTCGTCGGAATCAGGTATGATAAAGTTCGTTAAGATCGTCAAAGTTCAACTTGAAATTAGTCGTAGTTCAGATATTGGAACGAGTCAGAAAAGTTGGATTCTCTAAACTGAAGGCGTTCGAATCCATCGAATCGAATCGATGTACTTCGAATCCATATGGTTCGACTCGATGTACTTCGAGATGGAGAAACGTTTCGAATCCATGGGCGTTGAGTGACTTCGTATCGATCGACATTAAATACCTTCGAATCGATCGAGGTATCGTTACTTCGAATCGATCGACAAGAGTCCTTTTTCCTTTGCAAGCATCGATTCGAAGATCTGCAGTCAGAGTCGATTCGAATAAACTCCATTCTAGATCGATACGAAGCGATAGAAGATAACATCCCTCAAGATCTCTTCTTCTCCAAGGAAATCTCAACGTTTTGTTATGCCTCGAATCAATCGATTCGAACCATTTTTATTCAGATCTCATAACCCTTCAAGATTTTCAGAAGAAAAATTGAAGATGGAGACTTCCAGTTTTGTCCTTCTCAACAGGCATCAATCCACTAGTTACCTGGTTTAATGTGATTACGAATGAAGGTTTGTAAGATTCAATCGATTCGGGGAAGACGCGCTTCTTTTTCTCGGCTCTAGGAAAGTCGATTCGAGGAAGAAAGCAAGGAAACAGTAAAAGTAAAAAGTTAAAAATGAACAGGACCCCGGTATATATAGGGGAAGTAGGACGATTCGCCTCCCGGTATGCGTTTCCGGCTTCTACAGGTGAGAAAATCGAAACTAATCGATTCGTAGCAGCAAATTCGAATCCATTTTAAACCGCTACTTCGAATCCATCACAACACGGAGTCGTTCAACTGCTACACATCCATTCCTTAGTGCGAATCCATTCGGTTTCGAACCTTTTGCACGTCGACTCCATTTATGCAAGTATCGATGCAAAACGTCATCGATTCGAAGAAACCACCGAACATCCGATGGATTGAAGGTCTTACCGATTCGAAGCACGAGGTTCTTAAGGCCATCAATTCGACAGCCATCGATTCGAACCAACATAGCTTCGGATCCATCAAAGACCGCAGATGAAAAGGGACAAATCGTTTCGATATGAAAAATTGCTTGTCTACTCTCTATACCGATTCAGGAGAGGATCGATACGAGAGGATGATCATAGACAATCATAAAAGCGATGTTTTAACTCAAATCTCAAATCGGTTCAGGAGAGGACTGATGCAGATTTCGATAGCAAACCGAACTGACAACAACTTGCGATCACGCAACGTTAACCAAGGTCAAGATAATACACATATGCACGTATTTCTGACTAATGTTTTGGTCTTTATCATCTACAGGAATCAAATGTTCATCTCGTCATGACTCAAAGGCCCAACAGCCAGTCACAATTATACGACAGTCGATTATTGCGATACAGAATGCAACTTTCGATAAAGCATATTGTAGCTATCCAATGAGAGACTGCAGCTTTTGAAAGCACGTCATGTTTACACAAGACGTACTTTGGGGGGCAAATGTTATCCCGCCTTTTGGCAAGGCCGTGACACCAAGGACTTAACTAGAAACCGGCGACAGATCGTCTTGGAAATCGGTTACACGCAAGGATCGCTATGGATGTCGACGAAATTTGTTCAAATCCGGATCGGGCTACAATTGATAAGGCACGTCAAGCAAAGCCGTGAGAACCAACGGTCCAAGTTTCAAGTCAATCCGAGTTCGTATGCTCGAGATATTGTCGACAAAGGATGGAGTAGAACTTCCTTAGTTCGAATCCATAGGCGAAGCCTATGTTCGAATCCATTAGACGAGCATTGCCTCGCATCCATGAGAAAGAGGCTGGTTCGAATCAGTCAAAGGAGAATTGCTTCGACTCCATCAGGCGAAACCAATAGCTTCGAATCCATTGAAGCATTCACCGCCTTCGACTCCATCAAGCAAGTCCTCATATGCCTTAAGTTCGAATCCATCCTCGCATACACCGTAGTTCGAATCCATCGAAGGAAGGATCCTTCGAATCCATGCATTCGAATACCCAGGCCAGGACAACTTCGAATCGGTCTATAGCTACAAGTCTAGATCGATTCGAACGAGCACCAGTTTCATCGATTCGGAGGAAGAGATCCTTCGAATCCATTACCTCGAATCCAAGCCATGGATTCGACCCAGTCAAACCGGAGTAGAAAACGGATCGAAGCGAGAGACACGCGCCACGTCGCAGCAAGCATCGAGTCGACCGAATCGATTCGAACTAAGATCGATTCGAAGTATCCCTGTTCTCCAGAAATGCAACATTGAATCGATCATATCTCGAGTTCTACAAGTCCAAATGCCATGAAATTTTCAGAGAAGCTTAAACACATGATGAAGAATGTCCACACCAAATTTCAGCTCGACTGGATGATTTCTTGATCGATTCGAACCAAGGATCGAATCGATCCCAAAGTGGGCCCGGATCTCCAGATTTCGGCCATGTGGACCCCCTGACGTACCAGAACTGGTCTCCCCTCATTTTAGGCGAAATATCAGCCTCCTACACCTATAAATAGAGCCCCTGGTCATTCAGAAAAGAGGTCGGATAATTCTAAGTACTGAAGAGCGCCCAGATTCTGCCAGATCTACTCCATAACACCGCTGCTGCTTTAGATTGACACTTAGCATTTAAATTCAGTTGTATTACCTTACAAACTACTGTAATCTTCAAGTAATCGAGCAATAAAATCATCAAACTTCATAGAGGACGTAGGCAAAACGCCGAACCACTCTAAATCGCTTGTCTTTGCAATTTACTTTCTGTTATTTGGAGTTTTTGTTAGATAATCCACAGTTTTAATTTTCATTCTTCACATTTATCTCTTCAAAAACTTCCGAAGAGTGTTGTGCCCATTTTTGGTACAAACAGTACCCATTTCTAAAAGTCGAACGGCGCTGTTTCGGCTTTTTGGACAAATGTTGCACCTTGCACCGCGAATGTTGCACCCTGTGGATATCGATTCTTCGGATGGCCATAACTGTTTGCTCGTTTAGAGTTACGGGAGCCATAACCAGTCAAAACGAAGATCTCAGTGAGTTCTACGGTTTTGATGGCTATAAGCCGTCAATGGATAGTTTCATACCCAAAAAAAGGCTATCCGAACCTCAATCGGGTCTTTGAAGTTTTTTGGCCTTCTGTTTTCCATCACGTGAATTTTTACGTTAAAACGGGATCACCGTGGATGGTCTTCGATTTACCTTCCGTGGAGAGTGGTGCACCATGGTACTGTTCCATTTAAAATCCCTGCACCCATTTCTATAAGTCGAACGGAGCTGTTTCGGCTTTTTGGACAAATGTTGCACCTTGCACCGCGAATGTTGCACGCTGTGGATATCGATTCTTCGGACGGCGATAACTGTTGGCTCGTTTAGAGTTACGAGAGCCATAACTAGTCAAAACTTAGTTCTACGGTTTTGACGGCTGTAAGCTGTCAATGGATAGTTTCATACCCAAAAAAGGCTATCCGAACATCAATAGGGTCTCTGATGTTTTTTGGCCTTCTGTTTTCCATCACGTGAATTTTTACGTTAAAACGGGATCACCGTGGATGGTCTTCGATTTACCTTCCCTGGAGAGTGGTGCACCATGGTACTGTTCCATTTCAAATCCCTGCACCCACTTCTAAAAGTCGAACGGCGCTGTTTCGGCTTTTTGGATGAATGTTGCACCTTGCACCGCGAATGTTGCACCCTGTGGATATCGATTCTTCGGACGGCCATAATTATTGGCTCGTTTAGAGTTACGGGAGCCATAACCAGTCAAAACGAAGCTCTCTGTGAGTTCTACGACTTTGATGGCTGTAAGCCGTCAATGGATAGTTTCATACCCAAATAAGGCTATCTGAACCTCAATCGGGTCTTTGAAGTTTTATGGCCTTCTGTTTTCCATCATGTGAATTTTTACGTTAAAATGGGATCACCATGGCTGGTCTTCGATTTACCTTCCCTGGATAGTGGTGCACCATGGTACTATTCCATTTCAAATCCCTGCACCCAGTTCTAAAAGTAAAACGGCGTTGTTTCGGCTTTTTGGACGAATGCTCCACCTTGCACCGCGAATGTTACACCCTATGGATATTGATTCTTCAAACGACCATAAATGTTGGCTCGTTTAGAGTTACGGGAGTCATAACCAGTCAAAAATAAGCTCTTAGTGAGTTCTACAGCTTTGATGGCTGTAAGCCGTCAATGGATAGTTTCATACCCAAAAAAAGGCTATCCGAACCTCAATCGGGTCTCTGAAGTTTTTTGGCCTTCTGTTTTCCATCACGTGAATTTTTACGTTAAAAAAGGGATCACCGTGGATGGTCTTCGATTTACCTTCCCTGGAGAGTGGTGCACCATGGTACTATTCCATTTCAAATCCCTTCACCCATTTCTAAAAGTCGAACGGCGCTGTTTCGTCTTTTTGGACGAATGTTGCACCTTGCACCGCGAATGTTGCACCCTGTGGATATCGATTCTTCGGACGCCCATAATTGTTGGCTCGTTTAGAGTTACGGGAGCCAAAACTAGTCAAAACGAAGCTCTCAGTGAGTTCTACGGTTTTGACGGCTGTAAGCCGTCAATGGATAGTTTCATACCCAAAAAAAGCTAACTGAACCTCAATTGGGTCTTTGAAGTTTTTTGGCCTACTATTTTCCATCACGTGAATTTTTACGTTAAAACGGGATCACCTTAGATGGTCTTCGATATACCTTCCCTGGAGAGTGGTGCACCATGGTACTGTTCCATTTCAAATCCCTGCACCCACATCTAAAAGTCGAACAACGTTGTTTCGGCTTTTTGGATGAATGTTGCACCTTGCACCGCGAATGTTGCACCCTGTGGATATCGATTCTTCGGACGGCCATAACTATTGGCTCGTTTAAAGTTACGGGAGCCATAACCAGTCAAAACGAAGCTCTCAGTGAGTTCTACGACTTTGACGGCTGTAAGCCGTCAATGCATAGTTTCATACCCAAAAAAGGCTATCCGAACCTCAATCGGGTCTCTGAAGTTTTTTGGCCATATGTTTTCCATCACGTGAATTTTTACGTTAAAACGGGATCACCGTGGATGGTCTTCGATTTACCTTCCCTGGAGAGTGGTGCACCATGGTACTATTCCATTTCAAATCCATGCACCCATTTCTAACAGTCGAACGGTGTTGTTTCGGCTTTTTGGACGAATGTTGCACCTTGCACCACGAATGTTGCACCCTGTGGATATCGATTCTTCGGACGGCTATAACCGTTGGCTCGTTTAGAGTTACAGGAGCCATAACCAGTCAAAACGAAGCTCTCAGTGAGTTCTACGGTTTTGACGGCTGTAAGCCGTCAATGGATAGTTTCATACCCAAAAAAGCTATCCGAACCTCAATTGGGTCTCTAAAGTTTTTTGGCCTACTGTTTTCCATCACGTGAATTTTTACGTTAAAACGGGATCACCGTGGATGGTCTTCGATTTACCTTCCCTAGAGAGTGGTGCACCATGGTACTGTTCCATTTCAAATCCCTGCACCCACTTCTAAAAGTCGAACGGCGCTGTTTCGGCTTTTTGGATGAATGTTGCACCTTGCACCGCGAATGTTGCACCCTGTGGATATCGATTCTTCGGACGGCCATAACTATTGGCTCGTTTAGAGTTACGGGAGCCATAAATAGTCAAAACGAAGCTCTCAGTGAGTTCTACGGCTTTGATGGCTGTAAGCTGTCAATGGATAGTTTCATACCCAAAAAAGGCTATCCGAACCTCAATCGGGTCTCTAAAGTTTTTTGTCGTTCTGTTTTCCATCACGTGAATTTTTACGTTAAAACGGGATCACCGTGGATGGTCTTCGATTTACCTTCCCTGGAATGTGGTGCACCATGGTACTGTTCATTTCAAATCTTGCACCCATTTCTAAAAGTCGAACGGCGCGGTTTTGGCTTTTTGGACGAATGTTGCACCTTGCACCGCGAATGTTGCACCCTGTGGATATCGATTCTTCGGACGGCCATAACTGTTGTCTCGTTTAGAGTTACGGGAGCCATAACCAGTCAAAAGGAAGCTCTCAGTGAGTTCTACGGTTTTGACGGTTGTAAGCCGTCAATGGATAGTTTCATACCCAAAAAAAGCTATCCGAACCTCAATTGGGTCTCTAAAGTTTTTTGGCCTTATGTTTTCCATCACGTGAATTTTTACGTTAAAACGGGATCACCGTGGATGGTCTTTGATTTACCTTCCCTGGAGAGTGGTGCACCATGGTACTGTTCCATTTCAAATCCCTACACCCATTTCTAAAAGTTGAACGGTGCTGTTTCGGCTTTTTGGACGAATGTTGCACCTTGCACCGTGAATGTTGCACCATGTGGATATCGATTCTTCGGACGGCCATTACTCTTGGCTCGTTTAGAGTTACGGGAGCCATAACCAGTCAAAACGAAGCTCTCAGTGAGTTCTACGACTTTGATGACTATAAGCCATCAATGGTGTAACGACCCGCCATTTTAGGCCATTCGCGTCCATTATAAGTGAATAGGAAGACACTCATGCCGGAGTTGAATTGCTCAAAATACCGCGTTGTTAATTTAAATTGGCAAAACTGAACATATACAGTAAATAAATATAATCACAGATCACAGACACAGAGTAATAAATGCAGCGGAAATAAAAGAGATAGTAGTTCATGAAGCTACTATATGAATATATAAGATACATCAGAGTTTACAACAGAAGAGTAATACGATACATCAGAGTTAAACCAGACACAACGGAAGAGTAATACGATACATCAGATACAAATCAGAATGCATCACTGGAATCATCGAATACTGAAAGCTGGATAGATAGCTGGATCTCCAAGCGAAGCTCCAACTCCAAAGGTGAGTCTCGAAAGCTGAACCACTCAGTCTGACCCGAGCGTAAAGCAAAAACACAAGACACTCGAGTCAGGATTAACATTCTTATACTAATAAATCCAACTCAAGTGAAATAGCAATTGAAATACAAGTAACTCAAAGGATGTTTGGAATAACCATCCTTTAAGGATCCGTTAAACTATCTACTATGTAGTAGTGTACGATAAGTAGATAATGTCTATCAGTAATATAAAGATATCAAAATAGCGTTAAGTCATGGCCCATTCCACCCTTAACACATTTTTATTCCCACAAGCATATACAAGACCGTAGTTTCCCCAAAACCGGAAGTCACCAGAGGGCAATCCATATACTCAAGGTACAAAACAAATTCGTAGTGGTCGCGCATAAATGGAATACAAGTATGACAAGGCACATGAGGCTATACCCAAGGTAGTGATACTACCGTTCGCCTGATCCGGACTGGTGAGAACGCAACGCCGCAGCGCCCGCAACACCGTGAGACAACACTCCCAAAATCAAGGGTGCACCAATCGACAACATATAATGAGTAGTTCGAAGAAGTGTGTCCACTTGAGGTATCAATCCTCCATTGGCCCGGCACAGCTCCTGTTTTAGTCATTTCCAATTTGACACAAGTGTCAAGGCTATCCATTATCGTTCACTTTCTTCAATCATCAACGTTCGCCAATCCAACCACTTCATTCTGGATCATCACTTCGCGTATAGTTATTAAAGTGGTTTCCGGTTTAGACAGTGAGTATGCCCCAGACCGACTTCGGTTCCTTTAATAACCTTTCGTGATTATAACACCGATTGGTCGTTAATATATTTCAAAACTAAACAATTTCAATTTGAATTCGTAAACCAATAATTTATTTGTCTTTCAAAAACCAATTTCCAATAATTTACGTTTCAAAACTTTCCAATTTTAATTTCAACATTTCTATGTTCAATTTCAAAGTTTCAATTAAAACAATCCAAATATTTGTTGCATTTCGTATATAAGTTTCATTCCGAAATCATTTAAATAAATTTAATTTAACTTTCAAATCAATTTAAACTCATTTATCGATTTTATTCAATATTCGTTAAATTACTTTATCATTCAAAACAATTTCAATTAAATTTTCAATTCATTAAATCAATTCTTAAGTTCAACATCATTAAATCAAAATCTACAATTTTGAATTAAATTAAATTCGTCAAATTAAATTCTTTTAATTACAAGTCTTACATTAATTCCAAAATTATCACATTTTCATTTCTTGTTAAAGAAATTCAATTTCAACAATTTACTTACTTAAATAATTTTCCAAAACTTAATTAATAAAGAAAATCTCAATTTCAATTATTACGAAGTAAAATTCACTTATTCAAAGATTCAATTTAATTTAATCATTAAATAATTCAGTCTTATTTAATTATTAAATAATTCAAACTTAATTATTGAATAATTTCAAAGTTTAATAATTTCAACTTGATTATAATTTCAAACTTAATTATTAAATCATTTCAAAGTTAATAATTTCAAACTTAATTATAATTTCAAACTTAATTATTTCATTTCTCAAATTAAACCACATTTTTCCATGAATTTCATTGTTAACATTTTGTTTCCGATTATTAAATATTAACATTTTCCTTTCATTATAATTCAAATTCAACTTCATTTCAAAACCATATTTTTATTCAAATAAAATCTTCGTTTTATTTTTAAATCAAATTATTGACCAATCGGGTTTTTATTTAATTCTCTATATCTAAGGTCAAAGTTTAATTTGGGTATTTATCATTTCAACCCGATTCCAATTCAATTCAAAATCAAGTATAACAAAGGGAACTTGCAGTGTGATAACTGGGATGGTGTCAAAGTAAATAAACAAGCAATAACAACAATCAATATCAATCCAATAATCAATTCAAATAATCCCAAAATAACCGTATTAATTCGTATTGTTATTTGTACGAATTAATATAATTATTTCTAGAATCTACACTATCATTTCATGTAGATTAAAGATTATTACATTACGGTTTTCACTTGTCATCTATTACAATTTCATACATCATCAATTTAAGCAACGTACAATTGATGGTTCAAGGTGTTGTTAACAATCCTACGTGTCAATAAATTTAACAGTTAAAGGGGTCATATTATACAAATGTCCGTTAATCAAATTTAACATTTAATTATCCTATATCAAGTTCAATTTCGTACTATTTATCAATTTAACATTAACAATTTTAACGTCCAATATAAACATCAACAATCAATCAATTATCAGCCAAACTGTATTATCATCGCATAAATAATTAACAGATAATGGTGTCAGATGTCAAAGGTTAACTGATACAGGTAATAACAGTGTAAATAACTAACAACAACAATATTTCAATTGTCGTTTCAATTGAAATCAAATTTAATAAATAAAAGAACGTTAATCGTGAGTGAGTGCTCACCTTTCGAGGCTAGAGATGATTCGACACAAGGAATGAGCTACGAATCCAAGCACGAATTGCAAAGCAAAGTAGATCGGCATGAATTTTTGATGAACAAAGCTGATACGAGAATTGATGAAGCAATTTAGAATCAGTTGATATAAATTTAACTAAATATATATTATTTAAAAAAATCGTTTCTTACTTACAATTTTCCAAATAAAACAAAATATTTATGTGTATATATAACATATTAAAACCATACCATTTGAACTTATCCTATTATAATATGATAATATATATAATTTAAAACTAATATAACAATTTGTACCGTCACATTTATAAACAAATATGTATATAACCAAATATATACGTAAGTAACCGATATAGGTAACATACATGTATAGCTCAAAGGTCGAAAGCTAATAGTGTGATATAGTAAAACGCTGTATATATAATATACGGATAACATTTCCCATTAAAACAACGTTTATAAAATCAACTATGTACAGACTATATACACCTATATGAGCAACACATATATGCAAACACTGTGTGAAATATAAAGTAGCAAAGGTACAGTTAAAAACATATAGTAACATAACTATGTATAGGCTATATAGTAATAATATATATACTGTTAAAACACTTGTTATCACTTCCAATATAAAATATCTACCAAATTCCTCTGTAATACATTATACTACATATAATATGGTTAAAACTTTTATATACAAGCTTACCTAACTCATATAAACCTTTACAACCCAAATACATATGTAGTTTAAATACTTAATAAAATAACATATACCTTAAACAAAACGTAGATGCTAGGCAAGGGAAGAAAAGAGAGGATCGGCTTGAGGCTGAAAGTCTGGCGAGCACTAACTGAAGGGAATGTGTTCGGCATTTGCGTGAGTAGACCAGGGAGGCGATGATCTTTGGAAATGGGTTGTCAGAGAGGTTGACGAATGAGAACTCGGCCGAGGATGGGAGAGGAAGTGAGGCTGAGTGAGAACATGCGGCACTAGGCATGGTGGTCTCGGCAGTGGTTGTGATGGCGAGGCAACAGGGTTTGATGGTGTTTACATGAAGTGGACGAGCAGGCTCATTGTATGAAAACTTTAGAAAAAAAATTAAGCTTTCACTCTTTTTGTAAAAAGAGGAGACGGACGTGAGCCTTGTTGCTGCGGCCAAGGGCTGCTACGGCCATAGCGCGGAGGGAAGGGCTGAGGACGAGATGATGGAGGCGGGCTAAAGGCGGATGCTGGGTTGTCGATGCGGCTATCGCAGTGGGATGACGAGGACGAAGCTTGGTCGGCTATGGAGTAGTGGGTTCCAGGTTGGGTGAAAATGAGAGGGAGGTAGCAGCTTAGCGGAGGTTGTATGGTGGAGGGACGTTTGGAGGCTGCTGAAGCTAGGTGTCGGAGCAGGCGAGATGGGTGGTCGGAGAGGCAGTGTGAACTGGTGGAGAGTGGATCTGGGTGTATTGAAGGAAGAAGGACGGTGGCTTCAAATTGATAAGCAGGTAAACAAACTTTCTTACTATATTATGTTTTTCCCAAAAAGAATTCAACAGACAACATAAAGAAAGAAGATTGCGTGGAGCAGTGGGTCTGGAATGCTAAATGTCAGAGATGAGCTGCTTCCCAAAATATGTAACTTCTCTTTACTTATTATATATAGTTTTAGTCATATCTATATCCCTTTTCTCAGAGAAGAACAGAAAAAAAAATAGAGGCAGAGAGGAAAAGTAAATGAGAACGTGCAGAATATAAATTGACACCATAGGAAATAGAAAAAGTCAGTGGAAAAGCAAACGCTGAATTTTGGGAATATAAAAAGGCTAATGGCCGTTTGAAAATTTGAATGGACACCGGAAGCCAAAAGGCATGAAACGGTTACCGATACGGTAGTCGTTACGCAAAGTGCAACGTACACTGGAACTTCGAATTTGACAATCGAATATACCGTAGAGATCGGCACGACGAGACGATCAAAACGGTATATAGAAATCAGTGGTACGATCATCCGATAAAAATCGATATCGGTACCAGAATACTGCTATTTTGCAGAAAATAAGAACGACGGAGCCAAAGATGTCCGAATTTGGAAAAACGACAAACTGACATCTTGCTCAGAAGATGGTTTAGAATTTTTCTATGTAAAAATATTTAGGTTTCGGAAACATTTTATTTTCATCGCTTTTTAACTGATTAAATTGAAGTGAATTTAAGTACGAAATAAACTTTCATATTTTCGGACGAAAGTTTACCAGTTGCTATGTTTAACTAGATGTATTCCAAATATTAAATTTTTATTTCAAAATTTTATTGTTTAAAATTTCACAAAATTTTAACTAATTACGTTATTAAAACAGTTGAAATTTACGGGTCGTTACACTCTCCCCCACTCAAAACTTTTCGTCCCCGAAAAGGAACGAGGTAGGAGAATAGAAACAACTAGAAAGAAAACAGATTTGAAATACAAAATAACTATTAATTTAAACCATATAAATTCAAATTCAATAATTGATTTAATCCCTTTGATTTCACTAAAATCAATCACAACTATTTCTAAATTCATTATCTTATTATCCAATTATCTCAAATTTACAATTTCTAAACCATAAATTTGAATAGTCTTTTATTATGATCATATTTTTTTTTCAGCAATTTAAATTCTTCTTTTATTCCAAATTTATTATTAAGTTTATTTCACTTAATATATCTTATTACATATATTTAAACCATATAAATTAATTAAAACCATAAAAGTTTCGATTTAAATTAATTTATATTTACTAATTGCTTTTAAATTCAAGGTATTTTCATAAGTTGATCAAATTTCAATTTATTAATTCTTTCAAAACAAATCTATTTTATTATTAACTGAGCTTACTTATTGTCTTATCTAATTCTATTAACATCTTTATAATCAAAATTCAGTGTATAACATTTATTATAAACACCCAAATTTTATTTATAAATTCAATTTATCTTATATATTATCCCATTTACATATTCAACTTCTGAATGATTTAGGTAAGTTGTATTAGAATGCAGTTGAACAATATACAAATAAAATTTTCCCAATTTAATTATCCAAGTTTAAATATTTATTCCAAATTTTTGGTTTTATTTATAATTAAAATCACCTTTAACAAAATTTAAGAATTAGATTTCCGAATAACTTTAAACAATTTAGAGATATATATAATATATTTATATCAAAATTTTTTTTTAAAATAAGATACCTATGTATATATATATATAAATCAAATTATACTGAAGAAATTCAAATCAAAATATTTTTCAAAACAAAACCGTAGCGAAGCTATAGAATAGTATCTCCACTTCGAAACTCGAAAATGAATGTCGATGATGCGGCCGCCATCACCGAAATTATTTTCCAGCGACAAAGAGAAGAGCACTGGTTTCAACAATTTTTTAAAATTCTTTGAAAATGATTTCTTTTCGAAAATACTTCAATAATATATACTTTGAAATTTTAAAAACCAAAGTTCGAAATCACCGGAAACTAAATTCTCAAATTTCTGAATTAAATTCCTTTCAAATTTCAAATCAATTTATAAACCGTATTTATAAATTTATTTAGAACAATAAATGATAATCAAATATTATCATTTCAACAACAATTTAATTAACTTATTAAATTCCAGAAAATTTTACTTATTAAATTCCAGAAAATTTTAACTTATATTTTTACAATATAATCAACAAATTTATATCATTTACGAACTTTGAAAATAATATTGTGTTAGTTTGCTCTGTTCAAGTGTTTTGGAAATCCTATCGATAGCGTTGATCAGACGAATCGATCGGAAACCCAAATCAACATCAACAACTCAAACAACACAATATATAAAACATTTTATATAAATTTACAAATACACTTCTTCACAAAAAGATACAAAAATGGATTTCAAAGCAAAGATAGAGATTCAAATTTTTGATAGACTCAAATCAAGAGAATTTCGATTCGAAGATAGGTTTGAAACAAAGACGAGATAATTAAATAACAAAATTAAGGCGATGGATAAGTTTATAAAATTGCGGGCAACCTTATCCGGGTCGACCGTGACTTCAATAATAAGATCGATGATGAATTCCGAGGTAAATCAACATCCGATCTCGAGAAATAAAATTCAGGTATAGCAGGAGATAGATAGCATCGTAAACCGAGGATACAGAAATCTCCGGTGAATCGATACCTATTATAAAGAAGTTTTACTCCTTTACGAATCATTCGAAGATTGGCGAGACCGCCGATTCACTATAAGGGTCATTCGAAGTGGAGTTATGTGATGCTCCAGAATTTGAAAGGAGACGACTAGTGAGGGACACGAATGAAATTTGGAACCGTAGGGAACGTTCCAAATTTCTAAGAAATCAAGTCAAAAGGAAGAGATTGAAACTCGAATGAGAGTGATTCTGTAAATACATTTACTTTATATGTTGAGTTTTGCCTAGAGCAACCTGGCTCTGATACCAACTGTAACGACCCGCCATTTTAGGCCATTCGCGTCCATTATAAGTGAATAGGAAGACACTCATGCCGGAGTTGAATTGCTCAAAATACCGCGTTGTTAATTTAAATTGGCAAAACTGAACATATACAGTAAATAAATATAATCACAGATCACAGACACAGAGTAATAAATGCAGCGGAAATAAAAGAGATAGTAGTTCATGAAGCTACTATATGAATATATAAGATACATCAGAGTTTACAACAGAAGAGTAATACGATACATCAGAGTTAAACCAGACACAATGGAAGAGTAATACGATACATCAGATACAAATCAGAATGCATCACTGGAATCATCGAATACTGAAAGCCGGATAGATAGCTGGATCTCCAAGCGAAGCTCCAACTCCAAAGGTGAGTCTCGAAAGCTGAACCACTCAGTCTGACCCAAGCGTAAAGCAAAAACACAAGACACTCGAGTCAGGATTAACATTCTTATACTAATAAATCCAACTCAAGTGAAATAGCAATTGAAATACAAGTAACTCAAAGGATGTTTGGAATAACCATCCTTTAAGGATCCGTTAAACTATCTACTATGTAGTAGTGTACGATAAGTAGATAATGTCTATCAGTAATATAAAGATATCAAAATAGCGTTAAGTCATGGCCCATTCCACCCTTAACACATTTTTATTCCCACAAGCATATACAAGACCGTAGTTTCCCCAAAACCGGAAGTCACCAGAGGGCAATCCATATACTCAAGGTACAAAACAAATTCGTAGTGGTCGCGCATAAATGGAATACAAGTATGACAAGGCACATGAGGCTATACCCAAGGTAGTGATACTACCGTTCGCCTGATCCGGACTGGTGAGAACGCAACGCCGCAGCGCCCGCAACACCGTGAGACAACACTCCCAAAATCAAGGGTGCACCAATCGACAACATATAATGAGTAGTTCGAAGAAGTGTGTCCACTTGAGGTATCAATCCTCCATTGGCCCGGCACAGCTCCTGTTTTAGTCATTTCCAATTTGACACAAGTGTCAAGGCTATCCATTATCGTTCACTTTCTTCAATCATCAACGTTCGCCAATCCAACCACTTCATTCTGGATCATCACTTCGCGTATAGTTATTAAAGTGGTTTCCGGTTTAGACAGTGAGTATGCCCCAAACCGACTTCGGTTCCTTTAATAACCTTTCGTGATTATAACACCGATTGGTCGTTAATATATTTTAAAACTAAACAATTTCAATTTGAATTCGTAAACCAATAATTTATTTGTCTTTCAAAAACCAATTTCCAATAATTTACGTTTCAAAACTTTCCAATTTTAATTTCAACATTTCTATGTTCAATTTCAAAGTTTCAATTAAAACAATCCAAATATTTGTTGCATTTCGTATATAAGTTTCATTCCGAAATCATTTAAATAAATTTAATTTAACTTTCAAATCAATTTAAACTCATTTATCGATTTTATTCAATATTCGTTAAATTACTTTATCATTCAAAACAATTTCAATTAAATTTTCAATTCATTAAATCAATTCTTAAGTTCAACATCATTAAATCAAAATCTACAATTTTGAATTAAATTAAATTCGTCAAATTAAATTCTTTTAATTACAAGTCTTACATTAATTCCAAAATTATCACATTTTCATTTCTTGTTAAAGAAATTCAATTTCAACAATTTACTTACTTAAATAATTTTCCAAAACTTAATTAATAAAGAAAATCTCAATTTCAATTATTACGAAGTAAAATTCACTTATTCAAAGATTCAATTTAATTTAATCATTAAATAATTCAGTCTTATTTAATTATTAAATAATTCAAACTTAATTATTGAATAATTTCAAAGTTTAATAATTTCAACTTGATTATAATTTCAAACTTAATTATTAAATCATTTCAAAGTTAATAATTTCAAACTTAATTATAATTTCAAACTTAATTATTTCATTTCTCAAATTAAACCACATTTTTCCATGAATTTCATTGTTAACATTTTGTTTCCGATTATTAAATATTAACATTTTCCTTTCATTATAATTCAAATTCAACTTCATTTCAAAACCATATTTTTATTCAAATAAAATCTTCGTTTTATTTTTAAATCAAATTATTGACCAATCGGGTTTTTATTTAATTCTCTATATCTAAGGTCAAAGTTTAATTTGGGTATTTATCATTTCAACCCGATTCCAATTCAATTCAAAATCAAGTATAACAAAGGGAACTTGCAGTGTGATAACTGGGATGGTGTCAAAGTAAATAAACAAGCAATAACAACAATCAATATCAATCCAATAATCAATTCAAATAATCCCAAAATAACCGTATTAATTCGTATTGTTATTTGTACGAATTAATATAATTATTTCTAGAATCTACACTATCATTTCATGTAGATTAAAGATTATTACATTACGGTTTTCACTTGTCATCTATTACAATTTCATACATCATCAATTTAAGCAACGTACAATTGATGGTTCAAGGTGTTGTTAACAATCCTACGTGTCAATAAATTTAACAGTTAAAGGGGTCATATTATACAAATGTCCATTAATCAAATTTAACATTTAATTATCCTATATCAAGTTCAATTTCGTACTATTTATCAATTTAACATTAACAATTTTAACGTCCAATATAAACATCAACAATCAATCAATTATCAGCCAAACTGTATTATCATCGCATAAATAATTAACAGATAATGGTGTCAGATGTCAAAGGTTAACTGATACAGGTAATAACAGTGTAAATAACTAACAACAACAATATTTCAATTGTCGTTTCAATTGAAATCAAATTTAATAAATAAAAGAACGTTAATCGTGAGTGAGTGCTCACCTTTCGAGGCTAGAGATGATTCGACACAAGGAATGAGCTACGAATCCAAGCACGAATTGCAAAGCAAAGTAGATCGGCATGAATTTTTGATGAACAAAGCTGATACGAGAATTGATGAAGCAATTTAGAATCAGTTGATATAAATTTAACTAAATATATATTATTTAAAAAAATCGTTTCTTACTTACAATTTTCCAAATAAAACAAAATATTTATGTGTATATATAACATATTAAAACCATACCATTTGAACTTATCCTATTATAATATGATAATATATATAATTTAAAACTAATATAACAATTTGTACCGTCACATTTATAAACAAATATGTATATAACCAAATATATACGTAAGTAACCGATATAGGTAACATACATGTATAGCTCAAAGGTCGAAAGCTAATAGTGTGATATAGTAAAACGCTGTATATATAATATACGGATAACATTTCCCATTAAAACAACGTTTATAAAATCAACTATGTACAGACTATATACACCTATATGAGCAACACATATATGCAAACACTGTGTGAAATATAAAGTAGCAAAGGTACAGTTAAAAACATATAGTAACATAACTATGTATAGGCTATATAGTAATAATATATATACTGTTAAAACACTTGTTATCACTTCCAATATAAAATATCTACCAAATTCCTCTGTAATACATTATACTACATATAATATGGTTAAAACTTTTATATACAAGCTTACCTAACTCATATAAACCTTTACAACCCAAATACATATGTAGTTTAAATACTTAATAAAATAACATATACCTTAAACAAAACGTAGATGCTAGGCAAGGGAAGAAAAGAGAGGATCGGCTTGAGGCTGAAAGTCTGGCGAGCACTAACTGAAGGGAATGTGTTCGGCATTTGCGTGAGTAGACCAGGGAGGCGATGATCTTTGGAAATGGGTTGTCAGAGAGGTTGACGAATGAGAACTCGGCCGAGGATGGGAGAGGAAGTGAGGCTGAGTGAGAACATGCGGCACTAGGCATGGTGGTCTCGGCAGTGGTTGTGATGGCGAGGCAACAGGGTTTGATGGTGTTTACATGAAGTGGACGAGCAGGCTCATTGTATGAAAACTTTAGAAAAAAAATTAAGCTTTCACTCTTTTTGTAAAAAGAGGAGACGGACGTGAGCCTTGTTGCTGCGGCCAAGGGCTGCTACGGCCATAGCGCGGAGGGAAGGGCTGAGGACGAGATGATGGAGGCGGGCTAAAGGCGGATGCTGGGTTGTCGATGCGGCTATCGCAGTGGGATGACGAGGACGAAGCTTGGTCGGCTATGGAGTAGTGGGTTCCAGGTTGGGTGAAAATGAGAGGGAGGTAGCAGCTTAGCGGAGGTTGTATGGTGGAGGGACGTTTGGAGGCTGCTGAAGCTAGGTGTCGGAGCAGGCGAGATGGGTGGTCGGAGAGGCAGTGTGAACTGGTGGAGAGTGGATCTGGGTGTATTGAAGGAAGAAGGACGGTGGCTTCAAATTGATAAGCAGGTAAACAAACTTTCTTACTATATTATGTTTTTCCCAAAAAGAATTCAACAGACAACATAAAGAAAGAAGATTGCGTGGAGCAGTGGGTCTGGAATGCTAAATGTCAGAGATGAGCTGCTTCCCAAAATATGTAACTTCTCTTTACTTATTATATATAGTTTTAGTCATATCTATATCCCTTTTCTCAGAGAAGAACAGAAAAAAAAATAGAGGCAGAGAGGAAAAGTAAATGAGAACGTGCAGAATATAAATTGACACCATAGGAAATAGAAAAAGTCAGTGGAAAAGCAAACGCTGAATTTTGGGAATATAAAAAGGCTAATGGCCGTTTGAAAATTTGAATGGACACCGGAAGCCAAAAGGCATGAAACGGTTACCGATACGGTAGTCGTTACGCAAAGTGCAACGTACACCGGAACTTCGAATTTGACAATCGAATATACCGTAGAGATCGGCACGACGAGACGATCAAAACGGTATATAGAAATCAGTGGTACGATCATCCGATAAAAATCGATATCGGTACCAGAATACTGCTATTTTGCAGAAAATAAGAACGACGGAGCCAAAGATGTCCGAATTTGGAAAAACGACAAACTGACATCTTGCTCAGAAGATGGTTTAGAATTTTTCTATGTAAAAATATTTAGGTTTCGGAAACATTTTATTTTCATCGCTTTTTAACTGATTAAATTGAAGTGAATTTACGTACGAAATAAACTTTCATATTTTCGGACGAAAGTTTACCAGTTGCTATGTTTAACTAGATGTATTCCAAATATTAAATTTTTATTTCAAAATTTTATTGTTTAAAATTTCACAAAATTTTAACTAATTACGTTATTAAAACAGTTGAAATTTACGGGTCGTTACAAATGGATAGATTCATACCCAAAAAAGGCTATCCGAACCTCAATCGGGTCTTTGATGTTTTTTGACCTTCTATTTTCCATCACGTGAACTTTTACGTTAAAACGGGATCACCGTGGATGGTCTTCGATTTACCTTCCATGGAGAGTGGTGCACCATGATACTATTCCATTTCAAATCCCTGCACCCACATCTAAAAGTCGAACGGCGCTGTTTCGGCTTTTTGGATAAATGTTGCATCTTGCACCGCGAATGTTGCACCATATGGATATCGATTCTTCGGACGACCATAACTATTGGCTCGTTTAGAGTTACGGGAGCCATAACTAGTCAAAACAAAGCTCTCAATGAGTTCTACGGCTTTGACCGCTGTAAGCCGTAAATGGATAGTTTCATACCCAAAAAAGGCTATCCGAACCTCAATCGTGTCTTTGAAGTTTTATGGCCTTCTGTTTTCCATTACGTGAATTTTTACGTTAAAACGGGATCACCATGGCTGGTCTTCGATTTACCTTTCCTGGAGAGTGGTGCACCATGGTACTGTTCATTTCAAATCCCTGCACCCATTTCTAAAAGTCGAACGGCGTTGTTTCTGCTTTTTGGACGAATGTTGCACCTTGCACCGCGAATGTTGCACCCTGTGGATATCGATTCTTCGGACGGTCATAACTGTTGGCTCGTTTAGAGTTACGGGAGCCATAACCAGTCAAAACGAATCTCTCAGTGAGTTTTACGGCTTTGACGGCTGTAAGACGTCAATGGATAGTTTCATACCCAAAAAAGGCTATCTGAACCTCTATCGTGTCTCTGAAATTTTTTGTCCTTCTGTTTTCCATCACGTGAATTTTTATGTTAAAACGGGATCACCGTGGCTGGTCTTCGATTTACCTTCCCTGGATAGTGGTGCACCATGGTACTATTCCATTTCAAAACCTTGCACCCATTTCTAAAAGACGAATGGCACTATTTCGGCTTTTTGGACGAATGTTGCACCTTGCACCGCGAATGTTGCACCCTATGGATATCGATTCTTCGGACGGCCATAACTGTTGGCTCGTTTAGAGTTACGGGAGCCATAACCAGTCAAAACGAAGCTCTCAGTGAGTTCTATAGCTTTGACGGCTGTAAGCCATCAACGGATAGTTTCATACCCAAAAAACGCTATCCGAACCTCAATCGGGTCTTTGAATTTTTTTGGCCTTCTGTTTTCCATCACGTGAATTATTACGTTAAAACGGGATCACCGTGGATGGTCTTCGATTTACCTTCCCTGGAGAGTGGTGCACCATGGGACTATTCCATTTCATATCCTTGCACCCATTTCTAAAAGTCGAACGGCGCTGTTTCGGCTTTTTGGACGAATGTTGCACCTTGCACCGCGAATGTTGCACCTTGTAGATATCGATTCTTCGGACGGCCATAACTGTTGGCTCGTTTAGAGTTACAGGAGCCATAACCAGTCAAAACGAAGCTCTCAGCCAGTTCTACAGCTTTGACGGCTGTAAGCCGTCAATGGATAGTTTCATTCCCAAAAAAAGCTATCCGAACCTCAATTGGGTCGCAGAAGTTTTTTGGCCTTCTTTATTCCATCATGTGAATTTTTACATTAAAACGGGATCACCGTGGATGGTCTTCGATTTACCTTCCCTGGAGAGTGGTGCACCATGGTACTATTCCATTTCAAATCCCTGCACCCATTTCTAAAAGTCGAACGGCGCTGTTTCGGCTTTTTGGACGAATGTTGCACCTTGCACCGCGAATGTTGCACCCTGTGGATATTGATTCTTCGGACGGCCATAACTGTTGGCTCGTTTAGAGTTACGGGAGCCATAACCAGTCAAAACGAAGCTCTCAGTGAGTTCTACGGCTTTGATGGCTGTAAGCCATTAATGGATAGTTTCATACCCAAAAAAGGCTATCCGAACCTCAATCGGGTCTTTGAAGTTTTTTGGCCTTCTGTTTTCCATCACGTGAATTTTTACGTTAAAACGGGATCACCGTGGCTGGTCTTCGATTTACCTTCCCTGGAGAGTGGTGCACCATGGTGCTATTCCATTTCAAATCCCTGCACCCACTTCTAAAAGTTGAACGGCCCTGTTTCGGATTTTTGGACGAATGTTGCACCTTGCACCGTGAATGTTGCACCTTGTAGATATCGATTCTTCGGACGGCCATAACTGTTGGCTCGTTTAGAGTTACAGGAGCCATAACCAGTCAAAACGAAGCTCTCAGTCAGTTCTACAGCTTAGACGGCTATAAGCCGTCAATGGATAGTTTCATACCCAAAAAAAGCTATCCGAACCTCAATTGGGTCTCAGAAGTTTTTTGGCCTTCTTTATTCCATCATGTGAATTTTTACGTTAAAACGGGATCACCGTGGATGGTCTTCGATTTACCTTCCCTGGAGAGTGGTGCACCATGGTACTGTTCCATTTCAAATCCCTGCACCCATTTCTAAAAGTCGAAAGGCGCTGTTTCGGCTTTTTGGACGAATGTTGCACCTTGCACCTCGAATGTTGCACCCTGTGGATATTGATTCTTCGGACGGCCGTAACTGTTGGCTCGTTTAGAGTTACGGAAACCATAACCAGTCAAAACGAAGCTCTCAGTGAGTTCTACGGCTTTGATGGCTGTAAGCCATCAATGGATAGTTTCATACCCAAAAAAGGCTATCTGAACCTCAATCGGGTCTTTGAAGTTTTTTGGCCTTCTGTTTTCCATCACGTGAATTTTTACGTTAAAACGGGATCACCGTGGCTGGTCTTCGATTTACCTTCCCTGGAGAGTGGTGCACCATGGTACTATTCCATTTCAAATCCCTGCACCCACTTCTAAAAGTCGAACGGCCCTGTTTCGGCTTTTTGGACGAATGTTGCACCTTGCACCGCGAATGTTGCACCCTGTGGATATCGATTCTTCGGACGGCCATAACTCTTGGCTCGTTTAGAGTTACGGGAGCCATAACTAGTCAAAACGAAGCTCTCAGTGAGTTCTACGGCTTTGACGGCTGTAAGCCGTCAATGGATAGTTTCATACCCAAAAAAGGCTATCCGAACCTCAGTCGGGTCTCTGATGTTTTTTGGCCTTCTGTTTTCCATCACGTGAATTTTTACGTTAAAACGGGATCACCATGGATGGTCTTTGATTCACCTTCCCTGGAGAGTGGTGCACCATGGTACTGTTCTATTTCAAATCTTTGCACCCAGTTCTAAAAGTCGAACAGCGCTATTTCGGCTTTTTGGATGAATGTTGCACCTTGCACCGCGAATTATGCACCCTATGGATATCGATTCTTCAGACGGCCATAATCTTGGCTCGTTTAGAGTTACGGGAGCCATAACTAGTCAAAACGAAGCTCTCAGTGAGTTCTACGGCTTTGACAGTTGTAAGTCGTCAGTGGATAGTTTCATACCCAAAAAAGGCTATCCGAACCTCAATCGGGTCTTTGATGTTTTTTGGCCTTCTGTTTTCCATCACGTGAATTTTTACGTTAAAACGGGATCATCGTGGATGGTCTTTGATTTACCTTCCCTAGAGAGTGGTGCACCATGGTACTGTTCCATTTCAAATCCCTGCACCCACTTCTAAAAGTCGAACGGTGCTGTTTCGGCTTTTTGGATGAATGTTGCACCTTGCACCGCGAATGTTGCACCCTATGGATATCGATTCTTCGGACGACCATAACTATTGGCTCGTTTAGAGTTACGGGAGCCATAACTAGTCAAAACGAAGCTCTCAGTGAGTTCTACAGCTATGATGGCTGTAACCCATCAATGGATAGTTTCATACCCAAAAAATGCTATCTGAACCTCAATCGGGTCTTTGAAGTTTTTTGTCCTTCTGTTTTCCATCACGTGAATTTTTACGTTAAAACGGGATCACCGTGGCTGGTCTTCGATTTACCTTCCCTGGAGAGTGGTGCACCATGGTACTGTTCCATTTCAAATCCCTGCACCCATTTCTAAAAGTCGAACGGCGCTGTTTCGGCTTTTTGGACGAATGTTGCACCTTGCACCGCGAATGTTGCACCCTGTGGATATCGATTCTTCGGACGGCCATAACTGTTGGCTCGTTTAGAGTTACGGGAGCTATAACCAGTCAAAATTAAGCTCTAAGTGAGTTCTATAGCTTAAATAGCTGTAAGCCATCAATGGATAGTTTCATACCCAAAAAAGGCTATCCGAACCTCAATCGTGTCTCTGAAGTTTTTTGTCCTTCTGTTTTCCATCACGTGAATATTTACGTTAAAACGGGATCACCGTGGTTGATCTTCGATTTACCTTCCCTGGATAGTGGTGCACCATGGTACTATTCCATTTCAAATCCCTGCACTCATTTCTAAAAGTCGAACGGCGATGTTTGGGCTTTTTGATCGAATGTTGCACCTTGCACCGCGAATGTTGCACCCTGTGGATATCGATTCTTCGGACGGCCATAACTGTTGGCTCGTTTAGAGTTACGGGAGCCATAACCAGTCAAAACGAAGCTCTCAGTGAGTTCTACGGCTTTAACGGCTATAAGCCATCAATGGATAGTTTCATACCGAAAAAAGGCTATACGAACCTCAATCGTGTCTCTGAAGGTTTTTGTCCTTCTGTTTTCCATCACGTGAATTTTTACGTTAAAACGGGATCACCGTGGCTGGTTTTCGATTTACCTTCCCTGGATAGTGGTGCACCATGGTACTATTCCATTTCAAATCCCTGCACCCATTTCTAAAAGTCGAACGACACTGTTTCGGCATTTTGGACGAATGTTGCACCTTGCACCGTGAATGTTGCACCCTGTGGATATCGATTCTTCGGACGACCATAACTGTTGGCTCGTTTAGAGCTACGGGAGCCATAACCAGTCAAAACGAAGCTCTCAGTGAGTTCTATAGCTTTGACGGTTGTAAGCCATCAATGGATATTTTCATACCCAAAAAAGGCTATCCGAACCTCAATCGGGTCTTTGAATTTTTTCGGCCTTTTGTTTTCCATCACGTGAATTTTTACGTTAAAACGGGATCACCGTGGATGGTCTTCGATTTACCTTCCCTGGAGAGTGGTGCACCATGGTACTATTCCATTTCAAATCCCTGCACCCATTTCTAAAAGTCAAACGGTGCTGTTTCGGCTTTTTGGACGCATGTTGCACCTTGCACCGCGAATGTTGCACCTTGTGGATATCGATTCTTCGGACGGCCATAACTGTTGGCTCGTTTAGAGTTACGGGAGCCATAACCAGTCAAAACGAAGCTCTCATGGAGTTCTACGGTTTTGATTGCTGTAAGCCGTCAATGGATAGTTTCATACCCAAAAAAAGCTATCCGAACATTGATTGGGTCTCTGAAGTTTTTAGGCCTTCTGTTTTCCATCACGTGAATTTTTACGTTAAAACGGGATCACTGTGGCTGGTCTTCGATTTACCTTCCCTGGATAGTGGTGCACCATGGTACTATTCCATTTCAAATCCCTGCACCCATTTCTAAAAGTCGAACGGCGCTGTTTTGGCTTTTTGGACGAATGTTGCACCTTGCACCGCGAATGTTGCACCCTGTGGATATCGATTCTTCGAACGGCCATAACTATTGGCTCGTTTAGAGTTACAGGAGCCATAACCAGTCAAAACTAAGCTCTCAGTGAGTTCTACAGCTTAAACGGCTGTAAGTCATCAATGGATAGTATCATACCCAAATAAGGCTATCCGAACCTCAATCGTGTCTTTGTGGTTTTTTGTCCTTCTATTTTCCATCACGTGAATTTTTACGTTAAAACGGGATCACCGTGGCTGGTCTTCGATTCACCTTCCCTGGATAGTGGTGTACCATGGTACTGTTCCATTTCAAATCCCTGCACCCATTTCTAAATGTCGAATGGCGCTGTTTCGGATTTTTGGACGAATGTAGCACCTTGCACCGCGAATGTTGCACCCTGTGGATATCGATTCTTCGGACGGCCATAACTGTTGGCTCGTTTAGAGTTACGGGAGCCATAACCAGTCAAAACCAAGCTCTCAATGAGTTCTATAGCTTTGACGGCTGTAAGCCATCAATGGATAGTTTCATACCCAAAAAAGGCTATCCGAACCTCAATCGGGTCTTTGAATTTTTTCGGCCTTCTGTTTTCCATCACGTGAATTTTTACGTTAAAACAGGATCACTGTGGATGGTATTCAATTTACCTTCCCTGGAGAGTGGTGCACCATGGTACTATTCCATTTGAAATCCCTGCATCCATTTCTAAAAGTCGAACGGCACTGTTTTGGCTTTTTGGACGAATGTTGCATCTTGCACCGCGAATTTTGCACCGTGTAGATATCGATTCTTCGGACGACCATAACTGTTGGCTCGTTTTGAGTAACGGGAGCCATATCCAGTCAAAACGAAGCTCTCAGTGAGTTCTACAGCTTTGACGGCTGTAAGCCGTTAATGGATAGTTTCATACCCAAAAAAATCTATCCGAACCTCAATTGGGTCTTAGAAGTTTTTTGCCCTTCTGTTTTCCATCATATGAATTTTTACGTTAAAACGGGATCACCGTGGATGGTCTTCGATTTACCTTCCCTGGATAGTGGTGCACCATGGTACTGTTCCATTTCAAATCCCTGCACCCATTTCTAAAAGTCGAACGGCGCTGTTTCGTCTTTTTGGACGAATGTTGCACCGTGCACCACAGATGTTGCACCCTGTGGATACCGATTCTTCGGACAACCATAATTGTTGCCTCGTTTAGATTTACGGGAGCAATAACCAGTCAAAACGAAGGTCTCAGTGAGTTTTACGGCTTTGACCGCTCTAAGCCGTCAACGGATAGTTTCATACCCAAAAAAGGCTATCCGAACCACAATCGGGTTTCTGAAGTTTTTTGCCCTTCGTTTTTCCATCACATGAATTTTTACGTTAAAAAGAGAACACCGTGGTTGGTCTTCGATTTACCATCCCTGGAGAGTGGTGCACAATGGTACTGGTCCATTTCATATCCCTGCACCCATTTCTAAAAGTCGCATGTCGATGTTTTGTCTTTTTGGACGAATGTAGCACCTTGCACCGCAAATGTTGCACCCTGTGGATACCGATTCTTCAGATGGCCATAACTGTTGCCTCGTTTAGAGTTACGGGAGCCATAACCAGTCAAAACGAAGGTCTCAGTGAGTTCTACGGCTTTGACCGCTGTAAGCCGTCAACGGATAGTTTCATACCCAAAAAAAGGCTATCCGAACCTCAAACGGGTCTCTGAAGTTTTTTGGCCTTCGTTTTTCCATCACATGAATTTTTACGTTAAAAAGGGAACACCGTGGCTGGTCTTCGTTTTACCATCCCAGGAGAGTGGTGCACTATGGTACTGGTCCATTTCAATCACTGCGCCCATTTCTAAAAGTCGCACGGCACTGTTTCGTCTTTTTGGACGAATGTTGTACCTTGCACCGCAGGTCTCGGTGAGTTCTACGGCTTTGACCTCTGTAAGCCGTCAACGGATAGTTTCATACCCAAAAAAGGCTATCAGAACCTCAATCGGGTCTCTGAAGTTTTTTGGCCTTCGTTTTTCCATCACATGAATTTTTACGTTAAAAAGGGAACACCATGGCTGGTCTTCGATTTACCTTCCGTGGAGAGTGGTGCACCATGGTACTAGTCCATTTCAAATCCCTACACCCATTTCTAAAAGTCGCACGGCGCTGTTTCGTCTTTTTGGACGAATGTTGCACCTTGCACCGTAGGTCTCAGTGAGTTCTACGGCTTTGACCATTGTAAGCCGTCAACTGATAGTTTCATACCCAAAAAAAGGCTATCTGAACCTCAATCGGGTCTTTGAAGTTTTTTGACCTTCGTTTTTCCATCACATGAATTTTTACGTTTAAAAGGGAACACCATGGCTGGTCTTCGATTTACCATCCCTGGAGAGTGGTGCACCATGGTACTAGTCCATTTCAAATCCCTGCACCCATTTTTAAAAGTCGCACGGCGCTGTTTCGTCTTTTTGGACGAATGTTGCACCTTGCACCGCAGATGTTGCACCTCGTGGATACCGACTCTTCGGACGGCCTTAACTGTTGCCTCGTTTAGAGTTACGGGAGCCATAACCAGTCAAAACGAAGGTCTCAGTGAGTTCTACGGCTTTGACCGCTGTAAGCCATCAACGGATAGTTTCATACCCAAAAAAAGATTATCCGAACCTCAATCGGGTTTCTGAAGTTTTTTGGCCTTCGTTTTTCCATCACATGAATTTTTACGTTAAAAAGGGAACACCGTGGCTGGTCTTCGATTTACCATCCCTGGAGAGTGGTGCACCATGGTACTGGTCCATTTCAAATCCCTGCACCCATTTCTAAAAGTCGAACGGCGCTGTTTCGTCTTTTTGGACGAATGTTGCACCGTGCTCCACAGATGTTGCACCCTGTGGATACCGATTCTTCGGACAACCATAATTGTTGCCTCGTTTAGAGTTACGGGAGCAATAACCAGTCAAAACGAAGGTCTCAGTGAGTTCTACGGCTTTGACCGCTCTAAGCCGTCAACGGATAGTTTCATACCCAAAAAAGGCTATCCGAACCACAATCGGGTTTCTGAAGTTTTTTGGCCTTCGTTTTTCCATCACATGAATTTTTACGTTAAAAAGAGAACATCGTGGTTGGTCTTCGATTTACCATCCCTGGAGAGTGGTGCACCATGGTACTGGTCCATTTCTTATCCCTGCACCCATTTCTAAAAGTTGCATGTCGCTGTTTCGTCTTTTTGGACGAATGTTGTACCTTGCACCGCAAATATTGCACCCTGTGGATACCGATTCTTCAGATGGCCATAACTGTTGCCTCGTTTAGAGTTACGCGAGCCATAACTAGTCAAAACGAAGGTCTCAGTGAGTTCTATGGCTTTGACCGCTGTAAGCCGTCAACGGATAGTTTCATACCCAAAAAAAGGCTATCCGAACCTCAAACGAGTCTCTGAAGTTTTATGGCCTTCGTTTTTCCATCACATGAATTTTTACGTTAAAAAGGGAACACCGTGGCTGGTCTTCGTTTTACCATCCCTGGAGAGTGGTGCACTATGGTACTGGTCCATTTCAAATCCCTGCGCCCATTTCTAAAAGTCGCACGGCGCTGTTTCGTCTTTTTGGGTCTCAGAAGTTTCATACCCAAAAAAAGCTATCCGAACCTCAATTGGGTCTCAGAAGTTTTTTGCCCTTCTGTTTTCCATCACATGAATTTTTACGTTAAAACGGGATCACCGTGGATGGTCTTCGATTTACCTTCCCTGGAGAGTGGTGCACCATGGTACTGTTCCATTTCAAATCCCTGCACCCATTTCTAAAAGTCGAACGGCGCTGTTTCGTCTTTTTGGACGAATGTTGCACCGTGCACCACAGATGTTGCACCCTGTGGATACCGATTCTTCAGACAACCATAATTGTTGCCTCGTTTAGAGTTACGGGAGCAATAACCTGTCAAAACGAAGGTCTCAGTGAATTCTACGGCTTTGACCGCTCTAAGCCGTCAACGGATAGTTTCATACCCAAAAAAGGCTATCCGAACCACAATCGGTTTTCTGAAGTTTTTTGGCCTTCGTTTTTCCATCACATGAATTTTTACGTTAAAAAGAGAACACCGTGGTTGGTCTTCGATTTACCATCCCTGGAGAGTGGTGCACCATGGTACTGGTCCATTTCATATCCCTGCACCAATTTCTAAAAGTCGCATGTCGCTGTTTCGTCTTTTTGGACGAATGTTGCACCTTGCACCGCAAATGTTGCACCATGTGGATACCGATTCTTCAGATGGCCATAACTGTTGGCTTGTTTAGAGTTACGGGAGCCATAACCAGTCAAATCGAAGGTCTCAGTGAGTTCTACGGCTTTGACCGCTGTAAGCCGTCAACGGATAGTTTCATACCCAAAAAAAGGCTATCCGAACCTCAAACGGGTCTCTGAAGTTTTTTGGCCTTCGTTTTTCCATCACATGAATTTTTACGTTAAAAAGGGAACACCGTGGCTGGTCTTCGTTTTACCATCCCTGGAGAGTGGTGCACTATGGTACTGGTCCATTTCAAATCCCTACGCCCATTTCTAAAAGTCGCACGGTGCTGTTTCGTCTTTTTGGACGAATGTTGTACCTTGCACCATAGGTCTCGGTGAGTTCTACGGCTTTGACCGCTGTAAGCCGTCAACGGATAGTTTCATACCCAAAAAAAGGCTATCAGAACCTCAATCGGGTCTCTGAAGTTTTTTGGCCTTCGTTTTTCCATCACATGAATTTTTACGTTAAAAAGGGAACACCAAGGCTGGTCTTCGATTTACCTTCCGTGGAGAGTGGTGCACCATGGTACTAGTCCATTTCAAATCCCTACACCCAGTTCTAAAAGTCGCACGGCGCTGTTTCGTCTTTTTGGACGAATGTTGCACCTTGCACCGCAGGTCTCAGTGAGTTCTACGGCTTTGACCGTTGTAAGCCGTCAATGGATAGTTTCATACCCAAAAAAAGGCTACCCGAACCTCAATCGGGTCTCTGAAGTTTTTTGGCCTTCGTTTTTCCATTACATGAATTTTTACGTTTAAAAGGGAACACCATGGCTGTTCTTCGATTTACCATCCCTAGAGAGTGGTGCACCATGGTACTAGTCCATTTCAAATCCCTGCACCCATTTCTTAAAGACGCACGGCGCTGTTTCGTCTTTTTGGACGAATGTTGCACCGTGCACCACAGATGTTGCACCCTGTGGATACCGATTCTTCAGACAACCATAATTGTTGCCTCGTTTAGAGTTACGAGAGCAATAACTAGTCAAAACGAAGGTCTCAGTGAATTCTACCGCTTTGACCGCTCTAAGCCGTCAACGGATAGTTTCATACCCAAAAAAGGCTATCCGAACCACAATCGGTTTTCTGAAGTTTTTTGGCCTTTGTTTTTCCATCACATGAATTTTTACGTTAAAAAGAGAACACCGTGGTTGGTCTTCGATTTACCATCCCTGGAGAGTGGTGCACCATGGTACTGGTCCATTTCATATCCCTGCACCAATTTCTAAAAGTCGCATGTCGCTGTTTCGTCTTTTTGGACGAATGTTGCACCTTGCACCGCAAATGTTGCACCCTGTGGATACCGATTCTTCAGATGGCCATAACTGTTGCCTCGTTTAGAGTTACGGGAGCCATAACCAGTCAAATCGAAGGTCTCAGTGAGTTCTACGGCTTTGACCGCTGTAAGCCGTCAACAGATAGTTTCATACCCAAAAAAAGGCTATCCGAACCTCAAACGGGTCTCTGAAGTTTTTTGGCCTTCGTTTTTCCATCACATGAATTTTTACGTTAAAAAGGGAACACCGTGGCTGGTCTTCGTTTTACCATCCCTGGAGAGTGGTGCACTATGGTACTAGTCCATTTCAAATCCCTGCGCCCATTTCTAAAAGTCGCACGGCGCTGTTTCGTCTTTTTGGACGAATGTTGTACCTTGCACCGCAGGTCTCGGTGAGTTCTACGGCTTTGACCGCTGTAAGCCGTCAACGGATAGTTTCATACCCAAAAAAGGCTATCAGAACCTCAATCGGGTCTCTGAAGTTTTTTGGCCTTCGTTTTTCCATCACATGAATTTTTACGTTAAAAAGGGAACACCATGGCTGGTCTTCGATTTACCTTCCGTGGAGAGTGGTGCACCATGGTACTAGTCCATTTCAAATCCCTACACCCATTTCTAAAAGTCGCACGGCGCTGTTTCGTCTTTTTGGACGAATGTTGCACATTGCACCGCAGGTCTCAGTGAGTTCTACGGCTTTGACCATTGTAAGCCGTCAACTGATAGTTTCATACCCAAAAAAAGGCTATCTGAACCTCAATCGGGTCTTTGAAGTTTTTTGACCTTCGTTTTTCCATCACATGAATTTTTACGTTTAAAAGGGAACACCATGGCTGGTCTTCGATTTACCATCCCTGGAGAGTGGTGCACCATGGTACCAGTCCATTTCAAATCCCTGCACCCATTTTTAAAAGTCGCACGGCGCTGTTTCGTCTTTTTGGACGAATGTTGCACCTTGCACCGCAGATGTTGCACCTCGTGGATACCGACTCTTCGGACGGCCTTAACTGTTGCCTCGTTTAGAGTTACGGGAGCCATAACCAGTCAAAACGAAGGTCTCAGTGAGTTCTACGGCTTTGACCGCTGTAAGCCATCAACGGATAGTTTCATACCCAAAAAAAGATTATCCGAACCTCAATCGGGTTTCTGAAGTTTTTTGGCCTTCGTTTTTCCATCACATGAATTTTTACGTTAAAAAGGGAACACCGTGGCTGGTCTTCGATTTACCATCCCTGGAGAGTGGTGCACCATGGTACTGGTCCATTTCAAATCCCTGCACCCATTTCTAAAAGTCGAACGGCGCTGTTTCGTCTTTTTGGACGAATGTTGCACCGTGCTCCACAGATGTTGCACCCTGTGGATACCGATTCTTCGGACAACCATAATTGTTGCCTCGTTTAGAGTTACGGGAGCAATAACCAGTCAAAACGAAGGTCTCAGTGAGTTCTACGGCTTTGACCGCTCTAAGCCGTCAACGGATAGTTTCATACCCAAAAAAGGCTATCCGAACCACAATCGGGTTTCTGAAGTTTTTTGGCCTTCATTTTTCCATCACATGAATTTTTACGTTAAAAAGAGAACATCGTGGTTGGTCTTCGATTTACCATCCCTGGAGAGTGGTGCACCATGGTACTGGTCCATTTCATATCCCTGCACCCATTTCTAAAGGTTGCATGTAGTTGTTTCGTCTTTTTGGACGAATGTTGCACCTTGCACCGCAAATATTGCACCCTGTGGATACCGATTCTTCAGATGGCCATAACTGTTGCCTCGTTTAGAGTTACGCGAGCCATAACTAGTCAAAACGAAGGTCTCAGTGAGTTCTATGGCTTTGACCGCTGTAAGCCGTCAACGGATAGTTTCATACCCAAAAAAAGGCTATCCGAACCTTAAACGGGTCTCTGAAGTTTTTTGGCCTTCGTTTTTCCATCACATGAATTTTTACGTTAAAAAGGGAACACCGTGGCTGGTCTTCGTTTTACCATCCCTGGAGAGTGGTGCACTATGGTACTGGTCCATTTCAAATCCCTGCGCCCATTTCTAAAAGTCGCACGGCGCTGTTTCGTCTTTTTGGGTCTCAGAAGTTTCATACCCAAAAAAAGCAATCCGAACCTCAATTGGGTCTCAGAAGTTTTTTGCCCTTCTGTTTTCCATCACATGAATTTTTACGTTAAAACGGGATCACCGTGGATGGTCTTCGATTTACCTTCCCTGGAGAGTGGTGCACCATGGTACTGTTCCATTTCAAATCCCTGCACCCATTTCTAAAAGTCGAACGGCGCTGTTTCGTCTTTTTGGACGAATGTTGCACCGTGCACCACAGATGTTGCACCCTGTGGATACCGATTCTTCAGACAACCATAATTGTTGCCTCGTTTAGAGTTACGGGAGCAATAACCAGTCAAAACGAAGGTCTCAGTGAATTCTACGGCTTTGACCGCTCTAAGCCATCAACGGATAGTTTCATACCCAAAAAAGGCTATCCGAACCACAATCGGTTTTCTGAAGTTTTTTGGCCTTCGTTTTTCCATCACATGAATTTTTACGTTAAAAAGAGAACACCGTGGTTGGTCTTCGATTTACCATCCCTGGAGAGTGGTGCACCATGGTACTGGTCCATTTCATATCCCTGCACCAATTTCTAAAAGTTGCATGTCGCTGTTTCGTCTTTTTGGACGAATGTTGCACCTTGCACCGCAAATGTTGCACCCTGTGGATACCGACTCTTCAGATGGCCATAACTGTTGCCTCGTTTAGAGTTACGGGAGCCATAACCAGTCAAATCGAAGGTCTCAGTGAGTTCTACGGCTTTGACCGCTGTAAGCCGTCAACGGATAGTTTCATACCCAAAAAAAGGCTATCCGAACCTCAAACGGGTCTCTGAAGTTTTTTGGCCTTCGTTTTTCCATCACATGAATTTTTACGTTAAAAAGGGAACACCGTGGCTGGTCTTCGTTTTACCATCCCTGGAGAGTGGTGCACTATGGTACTGGTCCATTTCAAATCCCTGCGCCCATTTCTAAAAGTCGCATGGCGCTGTTTCGTCTTTTTGGACGAATGTTGTACCTTGCACCGCAGGTCTCGGTGAGTTCTACGGCTTTGACCGCTGTAAGCCGTCAACGGATTGTTTCATACCCAAAAAAGGCTATCAGAACCTCAATCGGGTCTCTGAAGTTTTTTGGCCTTCGTTTTTCAATCACATGAATTTTTACGTTAAAAAGGGAACACCATGGCTGGTCTTCGATTTACCTTCCGTGGAGAGTGGTGCACCATGGTACTAGTCCATTTCAAATCCCTACACCCATTTCTAAAAGTCGCACGGCGCTGTTTCGTCTTTTTGGACGAATGTTGCACCTAGCACCGCAGGTCTCAGTGAGTTCTACGGCTTTGACCGTTGTAAGCCGTCAACGGATAGTTTCATACCCAAAAAAAGGCTACCCGAACCTCAATCGGGTCTCTGAAGTTTTTTGGCCTTCGTTTTTCCATTACATGAATTTTTACGTTTAAAAGGGAACACCATGGCTGGTCTTCGATTTACCATCCCTGGAGAGTGGTGCACCATGGTACTAGTCCATTTCAAATCCCTGCACCCATTTCTAAAAGTCGCACGGCGCTGTTTCGTCTTTTTGGACGAATGTTGCACCTTGCACCGCAGATGTTGCACCTCGTGGATACCGATTCTTCGGACGGCCATAACTGTTGGCTCGTTTAGAGTTACGGGAGCCATAACCAGTCAAAACGATGCTCTCAGTGAGTTCTACGGCTTTGACGGCTGTAAGCCGTCAATGGATAGTTTCATACCCAAAAAAGGCTATCCGAACCTCAATCAGGTCTCTAATGTTTTTTGGCCTTCTGTTTTCCATCACGTGAATTTTTACGTTAAAACGGGATCACCATGGATGGTCTTCGATTCACCTTCCCTGGAGAGTGGTGCACCATGGTACTGTTCTATTTCAAATCTTTGCTCCCACTTCTAAAAGTCGAACAGCGCTGTTTCGGCTTTTTGGATGAATGTTGCACCTTGCACCGCGATGCACCCTGTGGATATCGATTCTTCGGACGGCCATAACTCTTGGCTCGTTTAGAGTTACGGGAGCCATAACCAGTCAAAACGAAGCTCTCAGTGAGTTCTACGGCTTTGACAGTTGTAAGCCGTCAGTGGATAGTTTCATACCCAAAAAAGGCTATCCGAACCTCAATCGGGTCTTTGATGTTTTTTGGCCTTCTGTTTTCCATCACGTGAATTTTTACGTTAAAACGGGATCACCGTGGATGGTCTTCGATTTACCTTCCCTGGAGAGTGGTGCACCATGGTACTGTTCCATTTCAAATCCCTGCACCCACTTCTAAAAGTCGAACGGCGCTGTTTCGGCTTTTTGGATGAATGTTGCACCTTGCACCGCGAATGTTGCACCCTATGGATATCGATTCTTCGGACGACCATAACTATTGGCTCGTTTAGAGTTACGGGAGCCATAACTAGTCAAAACGAAGCTCTCAGTGAGCTCTACAGCTTAAACAGCTGTAAGCCATCAAAGGATAGTTTCATACCCAAAAAAGGCTATCCGAACCTCAATCGTGTCTCTGAAGTTTTTTGTCCTTCTGTTTTCCATCACGTGAATATTTACGTTAAAACGGGATCACCGTGGTTGGTCTTCGATTTACCTTCCCTGGATAGTGGTGCACCATGGTACTATTCCATTTCAAATCCCTGCACCCATTTCTAAAAGTGGAACGGCGATGTTTCGGCTTTTTGATCGAATGTTGCACCTTGCACCGCGAATGTTGCACCCTATGGATATCGATTCTTCGGACGACCATAACTGTTGGCTCGTTTAGAATTACGGGAGCCATAACCAATCAAAACGAAGCTCTCAGTGAGTTCTACGGCTTTAACGGCTTTAAGCCGTCAATGGATAGTTTCATACCCAAAAAAGGCTATCCGAACCTCAATCGTGTCTCTGAAGTTTTTTGTCCTTCTATTTTCCATCACGTGAATTTTTACGTTAAAACGGGATCACCGTGGCTGGTCTTCGATTTACCTTCCCTGTATAGTGGTGCACCATGGTACTGTTCCATTTCAAATCCCTGCACCCATTTCTAAAAGTCGAAAGGCGCTGTTTCGGCTTTTTGGACGAATGTTGCACCTTGCACCGCGAATGTTGCACCCTGTGGATATCGATTCTTCGGACGGCCATAACTGTTGGCTCGTTTAGAGTTACGGGAGCCATAACCAGTCAAAATGAAGCTCTCAGTGATTTCTACAGCTTAAACAGCTGTAAGCCATCAATGGATAGTTTCATACCCAAAAAAGGCTATCCGAACCTCAATCGTGTCTCTGAAGTTTTTTGTCCTTCTGTTTTCCATCACGTGAATATTTACGTTAAAACGGGATCACCGTGGTTGGTCTTCGATTTATCTTCCCTGGATAGTAGTGCACCATTGTACTATTCCATTTCAAATCCCTGCACCCATTTCTAAAAGTCGAACGGCGATGTTTCGGCTTTTTGATCGAATGTTGCACCTTGCACCGCGAATGTTGCACCCTATGGATATCGATTCTTCGGACGGCCATAACTGTTGGCTCGTTTAGAGTTACGGGAGCCATAACCAGTCAAAACGAAGCTCTCAGTGAGTTCTACGGCTTTAATGGCTGTAAGCCGTCAATGGATAGTTTCATACCCAAAAAAGGCTATCCGAACCTCAATCGTGTCTCTGAAGTTTTTTGTCCTTCTGTTTTCCATCACGTGAATTTTTACGTTAAAACGGGATCACCGTGGCTGGTCTTCGATTTACCTTCCCTGGATAGTGGTGCACCATGGTACTATTCCATTTCAAATCCCTGCACCCATTTCTAAAAGTCGAACGACGCTGTTTCGGCTTTTTGGACGAATGTTGCACCTTGCACCGCGAATGTTGCACCCTATGGATATCGATTCTTCGGACGACCATAACTGTTGGCTCGTTTAGAGCTACCGGAGCCATAACCAGTCAAAACGAAGCTCTCGGTGAGTTCTATAGCTTTGACTGTTGTAAGCCTTCAATGGATAGTTTCATATCCAAAAAAGGCTATCCGAACCTCAATCGGGTCTTTGAATTTTTTCGGCCTTTTGTTTTCCATCACGTGAATTTTTACGTTAAAACGGGATCACCGTGGATGGTCTTCGATTTACCTTCATTGGAGAGTGGTGCACCATGGTACTATTCCATTTCAAATCCCAGCAACCATTTCTAAAAGTCGAACGGCGCTGTTTCGGCTTTTTGGACGCATGTTGCACCTTGCACCGCGAATGTTGCACCCTGTGGATATCGATTCTTCGGACGGCCATAACTGTTGGCTCGTTTAGAGTTACGGGAGCCATAACCAGTCAAAACGAAGCTCTCATGGAGTTCTACGGTTTTGATGGCTGTAAGCAGTCAATGGATAGTTTCATACCCAAAAAAAGCTATCCGAACCTCAATTGGGTCTCTGAAGTTTTTAGGCCTTCTGTTTTCCTTCACGTGAATTTTTACGTTAAAACGGGATCACCGTTGCTGGTCTACGATTTACCTTCCCTGAATAGTGGTGCACTATGGTAATATTCCATTTCAAATCCCTGCACCCATTTCGAAAAGTCGAACGGCGCTGTTTTGGCTTTTTGGACGAATGTTGCACCTTGCACCGCGAATGTTGCACCCTATGGATATCGATTCTTCGAACTGCCATAACTGTTGGCTCGTTTAGAGTTACGGGAGCCATAACCAGTCAAAACGAAGTTCTCAGTGAGTTCTACAGCTTAAATGGCTGTAAGCCATCAATGGATAGTATCATACCCAAATAAGGCTATCCGAACCACAACCGTGTCTCTGTGGTTTTTTGTCCTTCTGTTTTCCATCACGTGAATTTTTACGTTAAAACGGGATCACCGTGGCTGGTCTTCGATTCACCTTCCCTGGATAGTGGTGTACCATGGTACTGTTCCATTTCAAATCCCTGCACCCATTTCTAAAAGTCGAACGGCGCTGTTTCGGATTTTTGGACGAATGTAGCACCTTGCACCGCGAATGTTGCACCCTGTGGATATCGATTCTTCGGACGGCCATAACTGTTGGCCCGTTTAGAGTTACGGGAGCCATAACCAGTCAAAACGAAGCTCTCAGTGAGTTCTATAGCTTTGACGGCTGTAAGCCATCAATGGATAGTTTCATACCCAAAAAAGGCTATCCGAACCTCAATCGGGTCTTTGAATTTTTTCGGCCTTCTGTTTTCCATCACGTGAATTTTTACGTTAAAACGGGATCACCGTGGATGGTCTTCAATTTACCTTCCCTGGAGAGTGGTGCACCATGGTACTGTTCCATTTCAAATCCCTGCACCCATTTCTAAAAGTCGAACGGCGCTGTTTCGGCTTTTTGGATGAAATTTGCACCTTGCACCGCGAATGTTGCACCCTGTGGATATCGATTCTTCGGACGACCATAACTGTTGGCTCGTTTAGAGTAACGGGAGCCATAACCAGTCAAAACGAAGCTCTCAGTGAGTTCTACAGCTTTGACGGCTGTAAGCCGTCAATGGATAGTTTCATACCCAAAAAAAGCTATCCGAACCTCTGTCGGGTCTTTGAAGTTTTTTGGCCTTCTGTTTTCCATCACATGAATTTTTACGTTAAAACGGGATCACCGTGGCTGGTCTTCGATTTACCTACCCTGGAGAGTGGTACACCATGGTACTGTTCCATTTCAAATCCCTGCACCCACTTCTAAAAGTCGAACGGCGCTGTTTCGGCTTTTTGGACGAATGTTGCACCTTGCACCGCGAATGTTGCACCCTATGGATATCGATTCTTCGGACGGCCATAACTCTTGGCTCGTTTAGAGTTACGGGAGCCATAACCAGTCAAAACAAAGCTCTCAGTGAGTTCTATGGCTTTGATGGCTGTAAGCCGTCAATGGATAGTTTCATACCCAAAAAAGGCTATCCGAACCTCAATCGGGTCTTTGATGTTTTTTGGCCTTCTGTTTTCCATCACGTGAATTTTTACGTTAAAACGGGATCACCGTGGATGGTCTTCGATTTACCTTCCTTGGAGAGTGGTGCACCATGGTACTGTTCCATTTCAAATCGCTGCACCCACTTCTAAAAGTCGAACGACGCTGTTTCGGCTTTTTGGACGAATGTTGCACCTTGCACCGCGAATGTTGCACCCTATGGATATTGATTCTTCGGACGGCCATAACTATTGGCTCGTTTAGAGATACGGGAGCCATAACCATTCAAAACGAAGCTCTCAGTGAGTTCTACGGCTTTGACAGCTTTAAGCCATCAATGGATAGTTTCGTACCCAAAAAAGGCTATCTGAACCTCAATCGGGTCTTTGAAGTTTTTTGGCCTTCTGTTTTCCATCACGTGAATTTTTACGTTAAAACGGGATCACCGTGGCTGGTCTTCGATTTACCTTCCCTAGAGAGTGGTGCACCATGGTACTGTTCTATTTCAAATCCCTACACCCACTTCTAAAAGTCGAACGGCGCTGTTTCGGCTTTTTGGACGAATGCTGCACCTTGCACCGCGAATGTTGCACCCTGTGGATATCGATTCTTCGGACGGCCATAACTCCTGGCTCGTTTAGAGTTACGGGAGCCATAACCAGTCAAAACGAAGCTCTCAGTGAGTTCTACGGCTTTGACGGTTGTAAGCCATCAATGGATAGTTTCATACCCAGAAAAGGCTATCCGAACCTCAATCGGGTCTCTGATGATTTTCGACCTTCTGTTTTCCATCACTTGAATTTTTACGTTAAAACGGGATCACCATGGATGGTCTTCGATTAACCTTCCCTGGAGAGTGGTGCACTATGGTACTATTCCATTCCAAATCCCTGCACCCACTTCTAAAAGTCGAACGGCGCTGTTTCGGCTTTTTGGATGAATGTTGCACCTTGCACCGCGAATGTTGCACCCTGTGGATATCGATTCTTCGGACGACCATAACTGTTGGCTCGTTTAGAGTTACTGGAGCCATAACCAGTCAAAACAAAGCTCTTAGTGAGTTCTACGGCTATGACGGCTATAAGCCGTCAATGGAGAGTTTCATACACAAAAAAGTCTATCCGAACCTCAATCGGGTCTTTGTAGTTTTTTGGCCTTCTGTTTTCCATCACGTGAATTTTTACTTTAAAACGGGATCACCGTGGCTGGTCTTCGATTTACCTTCCCTAGATAGTGGTGCACCATGGTACTATTCCATTTCAAATCCCTGCACCCATTTTTAAAAGTCGAACGGCGCTGTTTCGGCTTTTTGGACGAATGTTGCACCTTGCACCGCGAATGTTGCACCCTGTGGATATTGATTCTTCGTACGGTCATAACTGTTGGCTCGTTTAGAGTTACGGGAGCCATAACTAGTCAAAACGAAGCTCTCAGTGAGTTCTACAGCTTGACAGCAGTAAGCCGTCAATGGATAGTTTCATACCCAAAAAATGCTATCCGAACCTCAATCGGGTCTCTGAAGTTTTTTGGCCTTCTGTTTTCCATCACGTGAATTTTTACGTTAAAACGGGATCACCGTGGATGGTCTTCGATTTACCTTCCCTAGAGAGTGGTGCACCATGGCACTTTTCCATTTCAAATCCCTTAACCCATTTCTAAAAGTCGAACGGTGTTGTTTCGGCTTTTTGGACGAATGTTGCACCTTGCACCGCGAATGTTACACCCGGTGGATATCGATTCTTCGGACAGCCATAACTCTTGGCTCGTTTAGAGTTACGGGAGCCATAACCAGTCAAAACGAAGCTCTCAGTGAGTTCTACGGCTTTGACGGTTGTAAGCCGTCAGTGGATAGGATCATACCCAAAAAAGGCTATCCGAACCTCAATCGGGTCTCTGATGTTTTTTGGCCTTCTGTTTTCCATCACGTGAATTTTTACGTTTAAACGGGATCACCGTGGATGGTCTTCGATTTACCTTCCCTGGAGAGTGGCGCACCATGGTACTGTTCCATTTCAAATCCTTGCACCCACTTCTAAAAGTTGAACGGTGCTGTTTCGACTTTTTGGATGAATGTTGTACCTTGCACCGTGAATGTTGCACCCTATGAATATCGATTCTTCGGACGACCATAACTGTTGGCTCGTTTAGAGTTACGGGAGCCATAACCAGTCAAAACGAAGCTCTAAGTGAGTTCTACGGCTATGACGGCGGTAAGCCGTCAATGGATAGTTTCATACCCAAAAAAGGCTATCCGAACCTCAATCGGGTCTCTGAAGTTTTTTGGCCTTCTGTTTTCCATCACATGAATTTTTATGTTAAAACGGGATCACCGTGGCTGGTCTTCGATTTACCTTCCCTGTATAGTGGTGCACCATGGTACTGTTCCATTTCAAATCCCTGCACCCATTTCTAAAAGTCGTACGGCGCTGTTTCGACTTTTTGGATGAATGTTGCACCTTGCACCGCGAATGTTGCACCCTGTGGATATCGATTCTTCGGACGGCCATAACTTTTGGCTCGTTTAGAGTTACGGGAGCCATAACTAGTCAAAACGAAGCTCTCAGTGAGTTCTACAGCTTTGACTGCTGTATGCCGTCAACGGATAGTTTCATACCCAAAAAATGTTATCCGAATCTCAATCGGATCTTTGAAGTGTTTTGTCCTTTTGTTTTCCATCACGTGAATTTTTACATTAAAACGGGATCACCGTGGCTGGTCTTTGATTTACCTTCCCTAGATAGTGGTGCACCATGGTACTGTTCCATTTCAAATCCCTACACCCATTTCTAAAAGTCGAATGGCGCTGTTTCGACTTTTTGGACGAATGTTGCACCTTGCACCGCGAATGTTGCACCCTGTGGATATCGATTCTTCGGACGGCCATAACTGTTGGCTCATTTAGAGTTACAGGAGCCATAACCAGTCAAAACGAAGCTCTCAGTGAGTTCCACGGCTTTAACGGCTGTAAGCCGTCAATGGATAGTTTCATACCCAAAAAAGGCTATCTGAACCTCAATCGTGTCTCTGAAGTTTTTTGTCCTTCTGTTTTCCATCACGTGAATTTTTACGTTAAAACTGGATCACCATGGCTGGTCTTCGATTTACCTTCCCTGGATAGTGGTGCACCATGGTACTATTCCATTTAAAATCCCTGCACCCATTTCTAAAAGTCGAACAACGCTGTTTCGGCTTTTTGGACGAATGTTGCACCTTGCACCGCGAATGTTGCACCCTGTGGATATCGATTCTTCGGACGACCATAACTGTTGGCTCGTTTAGAGTTACGGGAGCCATAACCAGTCAAAACGAAGCTCTCAGTGAGTTCTACTGCTTTGACAGCTGTAAGCCGTCAATGGATAGTTTCATACCCAAAAAATGCTATCCGAACCTCAATCGGGTCTCTGATGTTTTTTGGCCTTCTGTTTTCCATCACGTGAATTTTTACGTTAAAACGGGATCACCATGGATGGTCTTTGATTCACCTTCCCTGGAGAGTGGTGCACCATGGTACTGTTCTATTTCAAATCTTTGCACCCACTTCTAAAAGTCGAACAACGCTGTTTCGGCTTTTTGGTTGAATGTTGCACCTTGCACTGCGAATTATGCACACTATGGATATCGATTCTTCGAACGGCCATAACTCTTGGCTCGTTTAGAGTTACGGGAGCCATAACCAGTCAAAACAAAGCTCTCAGTGAGCTCAACGGCTTTGACAGTTGTAAGTCGTCAGTGGATAGTTTCATACCCAAAAAAGACTATCCGAACCTCAATCGGGTCTTTGATGTTTTTTGGCCTTCTGTTTTCCATCACGTGAATTTTTACGTTAAAACGGGATCACCGTGGATGGTCTTCGATTTACCTTCCCTGGAGAGTGGTGCACCATGGTACTGTTCCATTTCAAATCCCTACACCCACTTTTAAAAGTCGAACGGCGCTGTTTCGGCTTTTTGGATGAATGTTGCACCTTGCACCGCGAATGTTGCACCCTATGGATATCGATTCTTCGGACGAACATAACTATTGGCTCGTTTAGAGTTACGGGAGCCATAACTAGTCAAAACGAAATTCTCAGTGAGTTCTACAGCTATGACGGCTGTAAGTCATCAATGGACAGTTCCATACCCAAAAAATGCTATCTAAACCTCAATCGGGTCTTTGAAGTTTTTTGTCCTTCTGTTTTCCATCACGTGAATTTTTACGTTAAAACGGGATCACTGTGGCTGGTCTTCGATTTACCTTCCCTGTATAGTGGTGCACCATGGTACTGTTCCATTTCAAATCCCTGCACCCATTTCTAAAAGTCGAACGGTGCTGTTTCGGCTTTTTGGACGAATGTTGCACCTTGCACCGCGAATGTTGCACCCTGTGGATATCGATTCTTCGGACGGCCATAACTGTTGGCTCGTTTAGAGTTACGGGAGCATTAACTAGCCAAAACGAAGCTCTCAGTGAGTTCTACAGCTTTGACGGTTGTAAGCCATCAATGGATAGTTTCATAGCCAAAAAAGACTATCCGAACCTCAATCGGGTCTTTTAATTTTTTCGGCCTTTTGTTTTCCATCACGTGAATTTTTACGTTAAAACGGGATCACCGTGGATGGTCTTCGATTTACCTTCATTGGAGAGTTGTGCACCATGGTACTATTCCTTTTCAAATCCCTGCACCCATTTCTAAAAGTCGATCGGCGCTGTTTCGGCTTTTTGGACGAATGTTGCACCTTGCACCGCGAATGTTGCACCCTGTGGATATCGATTCTTCGGACGGCCATAACTGTTGGCTCGTTTAGAGTTACGGGATCCATAACCAGTCAAAATGAAGCTCTCATGGAGTTCTATGGTTTTGACGGCTGTAAGCCTTCAATGGATAGTTTCATACCCAAAAAAAGCTATCCGAACCTCAATTGGGTCTTTGAAGTTTTTTGGCCTTCTATTTTCCATCACGTGAATTTTTACGTTAAAACGGGATCACCTTGGCTGGTCTTCGATTTACCTTCCCTGGATAGTGGTGCACCATGGTACTATTCCATTTCAAATCCCTAGACCAATTTCTAAAAGTCGAACGGCGCTGTTTTGGCTTTTTGGACGAATGTTGCACCTTGCACCGCGAATGTTGCACCCTGTGGATATCGATTCTTCGGACGGCCATAACTGTTGGCTCGTTTAAAGTTACGGGAGCCATAACCAGTCAAAAGGAAGCTCTCAGTGAGTTTTATAGCTTAATCGGCTGTAAGCCATCAATGGATAGTATCATACCCAAATAAGGCTATCTGAACCTCAATCGTGTCTTTGTGGTTTTTTGTCCTTCTATTTTCCATCACGTGAATTTTTACGTTAAAACGGGATCACCGTAGCTGGTCTTCGATTCACCTTCCCTGGATAGTGGTGTACCATGGTACTGTTCCATTTCAAATCCTTGCACCCATTTCTAAAAGTCGAACGGCGCTGTTTCGGATTTTTGGATGAATGTAGCACCTTGCACCGCGAATGTTGCACCCTGTGGATATCGATTCTTAGGACGGCCATAACTGTTGGCTCGTTTAGAGTTACGGGAGCCATAACCAATCAAAACGAAACTCTCAGTGAGTTCTATAGCTTTGACGGCTGTAAGCCATCAATGGATAGTTTCATACCCAAAAAAGGCTATCCGAACCTCAATCGGGTCTTTGAATTTTTTCGGCCTTCTGTTTTCCATCACGTGAATTTTTACGTTAAAATGGGATCACCGTGGATGGTCTTCAATTTACCTTCCCTGGAGAGTGGTGCACCATGGTACTATTCCATTTCAAATCCCTGCACCCATTTCTAAAAGTCGAACGGCACTGTTTTGGCTTTTTGGACGAATGTTGCATCTTGCACCGCGAATTTTGCACCGTGTAGATATCGATTCTTCAGACGACCATAACTGTTGGCTCGTTTAGAGTAACGGGAGCCATAACCAGTCAAAACGAAGCTCTCAGTGAGTTCTACAGCTTTGATGGCTGTAAGCCATCAATGGATAGTTTCATACCCAAAAAAAGCTATCCGAACCTCAATTGGGCCTCAGAAGTTTTTTGCCCTTCTGTTTTCCATCACGTGAATTTTTACGTTAAAACGGGATCACCGTGGATGGTCTTCGATTTACCTTCCCTGGAGAGTGGTGCACCATGGTACTGTTCCATTTCAAATCCCTGCACCCATTTCTAAAAGTCGAACGGCGCTGTTTCGGCTTTTTGGATGAAATTTGCACCTTGCACCGCGAATGTTGCACCCTGTGGATATTGATTCTTCGGACGGCCATAACTGTTGGCTCGTTTATAGTTACGGGAGGCATAACCAGTCAAAACGAAGCTCTCAGTGAGTTCTACGGCTTTGACGGCTGTAAGCCATCAATGGATAGTTTCATACCCAAAAAAGGCTATCCGAACCACAGTCGGGTCTTTGAAGTTTTTTGGCCTTCTGTTTTCCATCACGTGAATTTTTACGTTAAAACGGGATCACCGTGGCTGGTCTTCGATTTACCTACCCTGGAGAGTGGTGCACCATGGTACTGTTCCATTTCAAATCCCTGCACCCACTTCTAAAAGTCGAACGGCGCTGTTTCGGCTTTTTGGACGAATGTTGCACCTTGCACCGTGAATGTTGCACCCTGTGGATATCGATTCTTCGGACGGCAATTACTCTTGGCTCGTTTAGAGTTACGGGAGCCATAACCAGTCAAAACGAAGCTCTCAGTGAGTTCTACGGCTTTGATGGCTGAAAGCCGTCAATGGATAGTTTCATGCCCAAAAAAGGCTATCCGAAACTCAGTCGGGTCTTTGATGTTTTTTGGCCTTCTGTTTTCCATCACGTGAATTTTTACGTTAAAACGGGATCACCGTGGATGGTCTTCGATTTACCTTCCTTGGAGAGTGGTGCACCATGGTACTGTTCCATTTTAAATCGCTGCACCCACTTCTAAAAGTCGAACGCGCTGTTTCGGCTTTATGGACGAATGTTGCACCTTGCACCGCGAATGTTGCACCCTGTGGATATCGATTCTTCGGACGGCCATACCGGTTGGCTCGTTTATAGTTACGGGAGCCATAACTAGTCAAAACGAAGCTCTCAGTGAGTTCTACGGCTTTGACGGCTGTAAGCCATCAATGGATAGTTTCATACCCAAAAAAGGCTATCCGAACCTCAGTCGGGTCTTTGAAGTTTTTTGGCCTTCTGTTTTCCATCACGTGAATTTTTACGTTAAAACGGGATCACCGTGGCTGGTCTTCGATTTACCTACCCTGGAGAGTGGTGCACCATGGTACTGTTCCATTTCAAATCCCTGCACCCACTTCTAAAAGTCGAACGGCGCTGTTTCGGCTTTTTGGACGAATGTTGCACCTTGCACCGCAAATGTTGCACCCTGTGGATATCGATTCTTCGGACGACCATAACTCTTGGCTCGTTTAGAGTTACGGGAGCCATAACCAGTCAAAACGAAGCTCTCAGTGAGTTCTACGGCTTTGACGGCTGTAAGCCGTCAATGGATAGTTTCATACCCAAAAAAGGCTATACGAACCTCAATCGGGTCTCTGTTGTTTTTCGGCCTTCAGTTTTCCATCACGTGAATTTTTACGTTAAAACGGGATCACCATGGATGGTCTTCGATTAACCTTCCCTGGAGAGTGGTGCACTATGATACTATTCCATTTCAAATCCCTACACCCACTTCTAAAAGTCGAACGGCGCTGTTTCGGCTTTTTGGACGAATGTTGCACCTTGCACCGCAAATGTTGCACCCTGTGGATATCGATTCTTCGGACGACCATAACTCTTGGCTCGTTTAGAGTTACGGGAGCCATAACTAGTCAAAACGAAGCTCTCAGTGAGTTCTACGGCTTTGACGGCTGTAAGCCATCAATGGATAGTTTCATACCCAAAAAAGGCTATCCGAACCACAGTCGGGTCTTTGAAGTTTTTTGGCCTTCTGTTTTCCATCACGTGAATTTTTACGTTAAAACGGGATCACCGTGGCTGGTCTTCGATTTACCTACCCTGGAGAGTGGTGCACCATGGTACTATTCCATTTCAAATCCCTGCACCCACTTCTAAAAGTCGAACGGCGCTGATTCGGCTTTTTGGACGAATGTTGCACCTTGCACCGCGAATGTTGCACCCTGTGGATATCGATTCTTCGGACGGCCATAACTGTTGGCTCGTTTAGAGTTACGGGAGCCATAACCAGTCAAAACGAAGCTCTCAGTGAGTTCTACGGCTTTGACGGCTGTAAGCCGTCAATGGATAGTTTCTTACCCAAAAAATGCTATCCGAACCTCAATCGGATCTTTGAAGTTTTTTTTCCTTCTGTTTTCCATCACGTGAATTTTTATGTTAAAACGGGATCACCGTGGCTGGTCTTTGATTTACCTTCCCTAGATAGTGGTGCACCATGGTACTGTTCCATTTCAAATCCCTACACCCATTTCTAAAAGTCGAACGGCGCTGTTTCGGCTTTTTGGACGAATGCTGCACCTTGCACCGCGAATGTTGCACCCTGTGGATATCGATTCTTCGGACGGCCATAACTCTTGGTCCGTTTAGAGTTACGGGAGCCATAACCAGTCAAAACGAAGCTCTCATTGAGTTCTACGGTTTTGATGGCTATAAGCCGTCAATGGATAGTTTCATACCCAAAAAAGGCTATCCGAACCTCAATCGGGTCTTTGATGTTTTTTGGCCTTCTGTTTTCCATCACGTGAATTTTTACGTTAAAACGGGATCACCGTGGATGGTCTTTGATTTACCTTCCTTGGAGAGTGGTGCACTATGGTACTGTTCCATTTCAAATCACTGCACCCACTTCTAAAAGTCGAACGGCGCTGTTTCGGCTTTTTGGATGAATGTTGCACCTTGAACCGCGAATGTTGCACCCTGTGGATATTGATTCTTCGGACGGCCATAACTGTTGGCTCGTTTAGAGATACGGGAGCCATAACCATTCAAAATGAAGCTCTCAGTGAGTTCTACGACTTTGACAGCTTTAAGCCATCAATGGATAGTTTCATACCCAAAAAAGGCTATCTGAACCTCAATCGGGTCTCTGAAGTTTTTTGGCCTTCTGTTTTCCATCACGTGAATTTTTACGTTAAGACGGGATCACCGTGGCTGGTCTTCGATTTACCTACCCTAGAGAGTGGTGCACCATGGTACTGTTCCATTTCAAATCCCTGCACCCACTTCTAAAAGTCGAACTGCGCTGTTTCGGCTTTTTGGACGAATGTTGCACCTTGCACCGCGAATGTTGCACCCTGTGGATATCGATTCTTCGGATGGCAATTACTCTTGGCTCGTTTAGAGTTACGGGAGCCATAACCAGTCAAAACGAAGCTCTCAGTGAGTTCTACGGCTTTGATGGCTGTAAGCCGTCAATGGATAGTTTCATGCCCAAAAAAGGCTATCCGAAACTCAATCGGGTCTTTGATGTTTTTTGGCCTTCTGTTTTCCATCACGTGAATTTTTACGTTAAAACGGGATCACCGTGGATGGTCTTCGATTTACCTTCCTTGGAGAGTGGTGCACCATGGTACTGTTCCATTTTAAATCGCTGCACCCACTTCTAAAAGTCGAACGGCGCTGTTTCGGCTTTATGGATGAATGTTGCACCTTGCACCGCGAATGTTGCACCCTGTGGATATCGATTCTTCGGACGGCCATAACTGTTGGCTCGTTTATAGTTACGGGAGCCATAACTAGTCAAAACGAAGCTCTCAGTGAGTTCTACGGCTTTGACGGCTGTAAGCCATCAATGGATAGTTTCATACCCAAAAAAGGCTATCCGAACCACAGTCGGGTCTTTGAAGTTTTTTGGCCTTCTGTTTTCCATCACGTGAATTTTTACGTTAAAACGGGATCACCGTGGCTGGTCTTCGATTTACCTACCCTGGAGAGTGGTGCACCATGGTACTATTCCATTTCAAATCCCTGCACCCACTTCTAAAAGTCGAACGGCGTTGATTCGGCTTTTTGGACGAATGTTGCACCTTGCACCGCGAATGTTGCACCCTGTGGATATCGATTCTTCGGACGGCCATAACTGTTGGCTCGTTTAGAGTTACGAGAGCCATAACCAGTCAAAACGAAGCTCTCAGTGAGTTCTACGGCTATGACGGCAGTAAGCCGTCAATGGATAGTTTCTTACCCAAAAAATGCTATCCGAACCTCAATCGGATCTTTGAAGTTTTTTTTCCTTCTGTTTTCCATCACGTGAATTTTTACGTTAAAACGGGATCACCGTGGCTGGTCTTTGATTTACCTTCCCTAGATAGTGGTGCACCATGGTACTGTTCCATTTCAAATCCCTACACCCATTTCTAAAAGTCGAACGGCGCTGTTTCGGCTTTTTGGACGAATGCTGCACCTTGCACCGCGAATGTTGCACCCTGTGGATATCGATTCTTCGGACGGCCATAACTCTTGGTTCGTTTAGAGTTACGGGAGCCATAACCAGTCAAAATGAAGCTCTCATTGAGTTCTACGGCTTTGATGGCTATAAGCCGTCAATTGATAGTTTCATACCCAAAAAAGGCTATCCGAACCTCAATCGGGTCTTTGATGTTTTTTGGCCTTCTGTTTTCCATCACGTGAATTTTTACGTTAAAACGGGATCACCGTGGATGGTCTTTGATTTACCTTCCTTGGAGAGTGGTGCACCATGGTATTGTTCCATTTCAAATCACTGCACCCACTTCTAAAAGTCGAACGGCGCTGTTTTGGCTTTTTGGACGAATGTTGCACCTTGAACCGCGAATGTTGCACCCTGTGGATATTGATTCTTCGGACGGCCATAACTGTTGGCTCGTTTAGAGATACGGGAGCCATAACCATTCAAAATGAAGCTCTCAGTGAGTTCTACGGCTTTGACAGCTTTAAGCCATCAATGGATAGTTTCATACCCAAAAAAGGCTATCTGAACCTCAATCGGGTCTCTGAAGTTTTTTGGCCTTCTGTTTTCCATCACGTGAATTTTTACGTTAAAACGGGATCACCGTGGCTGGTCTTCGATTTACCTACCCTGGAGAGTGGTGCACCATGGTACTGTTCCATTTCAAATCCCTGCACCCACTTCTAAAAGTCGAACGGCGCTGTTTCGGCTTTTTGGACGAATGTTGCACCTTGCACCGCGAATGTTGCACCCTGTGGATATCGATTCTTCGGACGGCAATAACTCTTGGCTCGTTTAGAGTTACGGGAGCCATAACCAGTCAAAACGAAGCTCTCAGTGAGTTCTACGGCTTTGATGGCTGTAAGCCGTCAATGGATATTTTCATGCCCAAAAAAGGCTATCCGAAACTCAATCGGGTCTTTGATGTTTTTTGGCCTTCTGTTTTCCATCACGTAAATTTTTACGTTAAAACGGGATCACCGTGGATGGTCTTCGATTTACCTTCCTTGGAGAGTGGTGCACCATGGTACTGTTCCATTTTAAATCGCTGCACCCACTTCTAATAGTCGAACGGCGCTGTTTCGGCTTTATGGACGAATGTTGCACCTTGCACCGCGAATGTTGCACCCTGTGGATATTGATTCTTCGGACGGCCATAACTGTTGGATCGTTTATAGTTACGGGAGCCATAACTAGTCAAAACGAAGCTCTCAGTGAGTTCTACGGCTTTGACGGCTGTAAGCCATCAATGGATAGTTTCATACCCAAAAAAGGCTATCCGAATCTCAGTCGGGTCTTTGAAGTTTTTTGGCCTTCTGTTTTCCATCACGTGAATTTTTACGTTAAAACGGGATCACCGTGGCTGGTCTTCGATTTACCTACCCTGGAGAGTGGTGCACCATGGTACTGTTCCATTTCAAATCCCTGCACCCACTTCTAAAAGTCGAACGGCGCTGTTTCGGCTTTTTGGACGAATGTTGCACCTTTCACCGCGAATGTTGCACCCTGTGGATATCGATTCTTCGGACGGCCATAACTGTTGGCTCGTTTAGAGTTACAGGAGCCATAACCAGTCAAAACGAAGCTCTCAGTGAGTTCTACGGCTATGATGACTGTAAGCCGTCAATGGATAGTTTCTTACCCAAAAAATGCTATCCGAACCTCAATCGGATCTTTGAAGTTTTTTTTCCTTCTGTTTTCCATCACGTGAATTTTTACGTTAAAACGGGATCACCGTGGCTGGTCTTTGATTTACCTTCCCTAGATAGTGGTGCACCATGGTACTGTTCCATTTCAAATCCCTGCACCCACTTCTAAAAGTCGAACGGCGCTGTTTCGGCTTTTTGGACGAATGTTGCACCTTGCACCGCGAATGTTGCACCCTGTGGATATCGATTCTTCGGACGGCAATAACTCTTGGCTCGTTTAGAGTTACGGGAGCCATAACCAGTCAAAACGAAGCTCTCAGTGAGTTCTACGGCTTTGATGGCTGTAAGCCGTCAATGGATAGTTCATGCCCAAAAAAGGCTATCCGAAACTCAATCGGGTCTTTGATGTTTTTCGGCCTTCTGTTTTCCATCACGTGAATTTTTACGTTAAAACGGGATCATCGTGGATGGTCTTCGATTTACCTTCCTTGGAGAGTGGTGCACCATGGTACTGTTCCATTTTAAATCGCTGCACCCACTTCTAAAAGTCGAACGGCGCTGTTTCGGCTTTATGGACGAATGTTGCACCTTGCACCGCGAATGTTGCACCCTGTGGATATCGATTCTTCGGACGGCCATAACTGTTGGTTCGTTTATAGTTACGGGAGCCATAACTAGTCAAAACGAAGCTCTCAGTGAGTTCTACGGCTTTGACGGCTGTAAGCCATCAATGGATAGTTTCATACCCAAAAAAGGCTATCCGAACCTCAGTCGGGTCTTTGAAGTTTTTTGGCCTTCTGTTTTCCATCACGTGAATTTTTACGTTAAAACGGGATCACCGTGGCTGGTCTTCGATTTACCTACCCTGGAGAGTGGTGCACCATGGTACTGTTCCATTTCAAATCCTTGCACCCACTTATAAAAGTCGAACGGCGCTGTTTCGGCTTTTTGGACGAATGTTGCACCTTGCACCGCGAATGTTGCACCCTGTGGATATCGATTCTTCGGACGACCATAACTCTTGGCTCGTTTAGAGTTACGGGAGCCATAACCAGTCAAAACGAAGCTCTCAGTGAGTTCTACGGCTTTGACGGCTGTATGCCGTCAATAGATAGTTTCATACCCAAAAAAGGCTATCCGAACCTCAATCGGGTCTCTGTTGTTTTTCGGCCTTCAGTTTTCCATCACGTGAATTTTTACGTTAAAACGGGATCACCATGGATGGTCTTCGATTAACGTTCCCTGGAGAGTGGTGCACTATGGTATTATTCCATTTCAAATCCCTACACCCACTTCTAAAAGTCGAACGGCGCTGTTTCGGCTTTTTGGATGAATGTTGCACCTTGCACCGCGAATGTTGCACCCTGTGGATATCGATTCTTCGAACGGCCATAACTGTTGGCTCGTTTAGAGTTACGGGAGCCATAACCAGTCAAAACGAAGCTCTCAGTGAGTTCTACGGCTATGACGGCTGTAAGCCGTCAATGGATAGTTTCGTACCCAAACAAGGCTATCCGAACCTCAATCGGGTCTCTGAAGTTTTTTGGCCTTCTGTTTTCCATCACGTGAATTTTTACGTTAAAACGGGATCACCGCGGCTGGTCTTCGATTTACCTTCCCTAGATAGTGGTGCACCATGGTACTATTCCATTTCAAATCCTTGCACCCATTTCTAAAAGTCGAACGGCGCTGTTTCGGCTTTTTGGATGAATGTTGCACCTTGCACCGCGAATGTTGCACCCTGTGGATATCGATTCTTTGGACGGCCATAACTCTTGGCTCGTTTAGAGTTACGGGAGCCATAACTAGTCAAAACGAAGCTCTCAGTGAGTTCTACAGCTTTGACTGCTGTAAGCCGTCAATGGATAGTTTCATACTCAAAAAAGGCTATCCGAACCTCAATCGGGTCTTTGATGTTTTTTGGCCTTCTGTTTTCCATCACGTGAATTTTTACGTTAAAACGGGATCACCGTGGATGGTCTTCGATTTATCTTCCTTGGAGAGTGGTGCACCATGGTACTGTTCCATTTCAAATCGCTGCACCCACTTCTAAAAGTCGAACGGCGCTGTTTCGGCTTTTTGGACGAATTTTGCACCTTGCACCGCGAATGTTGCACCCTGTGGATATTGATTCTTCGGACGACCATAACTGTTGGCTCGTTTAGAGATACGGGAGCCATAACCATTCAAAATGAAGCTCTCAGTGAGTTCTACGGCTTTGACAGCTTTAAGCCATCAATGGATAGTTTCGTACCCAAAAAAGGCTATTTGAACCTCAATCGGGTCTCTGATGTTTTTTGGCCTTCTGTTTTCCATCACGTGAATTTTTACGTTAAGACGGGATCACCGTGGCTGGTCTTCGATTTACCTTCCCTGGAGAGTGGTGCACTATGGTACTGTTCTATTTCAAATCCCTGCACCCACTTCTAAAAGTCGAACGGCGCTGTTTCGGCTTTTTGGACGAATGTTGCACCTTGCACCGCGAATGTTGCACCCTGTGGATATCGATTCTTCGGACGGCCATAACTCTTGGCTCGTTTAGAGATACGGGAGCCATAACCAATCAAAACGAAGCTCTCAGTGAGTTCTACGGCTTTGACCGCTGTAAGCCGTCAATGGATAGTTTCATACCCAAAAAAGGCTATCAGAACCTCAATCGGGTCTTTGATGTTTTTCGACCTTCTGTTTTCCATCACGTGAATTTTTACGTTAAAACGGGATCACCATGGATGGTCTTCGATTAACCTTCCCTGGAGAGTGGTGCACTATGGTACTATTCCATTTCAAATCCCTACACCCACTTCTAAAAGTCGAACGGCGCTGTTTCGGCTTTTTGGATGAATGTTGCACCTTGCACCGCGAATGTTGCACCCTGTGGATATCGATTCTTCGGACGGCCATAATTGTTGGCTCGCTTAGAGTTACGGGAGCCATAACCAGTCAAAACGAAGCTCTTAGTGAGTTCTACGGCTATGACGGCTGTAAGCCGTCAATGGATTGTTTCATACCCAAACAAGGCTATCCGAACCTCAATCGGGTCTCTGAAGTTTTTTGGCCTTCTGTTTTCCATCACGTGAATTTTTACGTTAAAACGGGATCACCGTGGCTGGTCTTCGATTTACCTTCCCTGGATAGTGGTGCACCATGGTACTATTCCATTTCAAATCCCTGCACCCATTTCTAAAAGTCGAACGGCGCTGTTTCGTCTTTTTGGACGAATGTTGCACCTTGCACCGCGAATGTTGCACCATGTGGATATCGATTCTTCGGACGACCATAACTGTTGGCTCGTTTAGAGTTACGGGAGCCATAACCAGTCAAAACGAAGCTCTCAGTGAGTTCTACCGCTTTGACTGCTGTAAGCCGTCAATGGATAGTTTCTTACCCAAAAAATGCTATCCGAACCTCAATCGGATCTTGGAAGTTTTTTTTCCTTCTGTTTTCCATCACGTGAATTTTTACGTTAAAACGGGATCACCGTGGCTGGTCTTTGATTTACCTTCCCTAGATAGTGGTGCACCATGGTACTGTTCCATTTCAAATCCCTACACCCATTTCTAAAAGTCGAACGGCGCTGTTTCGGCTTTTTGGACGAATGCTGCACCTTGCACCGCGAATGTTGCACCCTGTGGATATCGATTCTTCGGACGGCCATAACTCTTGGTTCGTTTAGAGTTACGGGAGCCATAACCAGTCAAAACGAAGCTCTCATTGAGTTCTACGGCTTTGATGGCTATAAGCCGTCAATGGATAGTTTCATACCCAAAAAAGGCTATCCGAACCTCAATCGGGTCTTTGATGTTTTTTGGCCTTCTGTTTTCCATCACGTGAATTTTTACGTTCAAACGGGATCACCGTGGATGGTCTTTGATTTACCTTCCTTGGAGAGTGGTGCACCATGGTACTGTTCCATTTCAAATCACTGCACCCACTTCTAAAAGTCGAACGGCGCTGTTTCGGCTTTTTGGACGAATGTTGCACCTTGAACCGCGAATGTTGCACCCTGTGGATATTGATTCTTCGGACGGCCATAACTGTTGGCTCGTTTAGAGATACGGGAGCCATAACCATTCAAAATGAAGCTCTCAGTGAGTTCTACGGCTTTGACAGCTTTAAGCCATCAATGGATAGTTTCATACCCAAAAAAGGCTATCTGAACCTCAATCGGGTCTCTGAAGTTTTTTGGCCTTCTGTTTTCCATCATGTGAATTTTTACGTTAAGACGGGATCACCGTGGCTGGTCTTCGATTTACCTTCCCTGGAGAGTGGTGCACCATGGTACTATTCCATTTCAAATCCCTACACCCATTTCTAAAAGTCGAACGGCGCTGTTTCGACTTTTTGGACGAATGTTGCACCTTGCACCGCGAATGTTGCACCCTGTGGATATCGATTCTTCGGACGGCCATAACTGTTGGCTCGTTTAGAGTTACGGGAGCTATAACCAGTCAAAACGAAGCTCTCAGTGAGTTCTACAGCTTTGACTGCTATAAGCCGTCAATGGATAGTTTCATACCCAAAAAATGCTATCCGAACCTCAATCGGATCTTTGAAGTTTTTTTTCCTTCTGTTTTCCATCACGTGAATTTTTACTTTAAAACGGGATCACCATGGCTGGTCTTTGATTTACCTTCCCTAGATAGTGGTGCACCATGGTACTGTTCCATTTCAAATCCCTACACCCATTTCAAAAAGTCGAACGGCGCTGTTTCGGCTTTTTCGACGAATGTTGCACCTTGCACCGCGAATGTTGCACCCTGTGGATATTGATTCTTCGGACGGCCATAACTGTTGGCTCGTTTAGAGTTACAGGAGCCATAACCAGTCAAAACGAAGCTCTCAGTGAGTTCTACGGCTTTAACGGCTGTAAGCCGTCAATGGATACTTTCATACCCAAAAAAGGCTATCCGAACCTCAATCGTGTCTCTGAAGTTTTTTGTCCTTCTATTTTCCATCACGTGAATTTTTACGTTAAAACGGGATCACCATGGCTGGTCTTCGATTTACCTTCCCTAGATAGTGGTGCACCATGGTACTATTCCATTTCAAATCCCTGCACCCATTTCTAAAAGTCGAACGACGCTGTTTCGGCTTTTTGGACGAATGTTGCACCTTGCACCGCGAATGTTGCACCCTGTGGATATCGATTCTTTGGACGACCATAACTGTTGGCTCGTTTAGAACTACGGGAGCCATAACCAGTCAAAACGAAGCTCTCAGTGAGTTCTATAGCTTTGACGGCTGTAAGCCATCAATGGATAGTTTCATACCCAAAAAAGACTATCCGAACCTCAATCGGGTCTTTGATTTTTTTCGGCCTTTTGTTTTCCATCACGTGAATTTTTACGTTAAAAAGGGATCACCATGGATGGTCTTCAATTTACCTTCATTGGAGAGTGGTGCACCATGGTACTATTCCATTTCAAATCCCTGCACCCATTTCTAAAAGTCGAACGGCGCTGTTTCGGCTTTTTGGACGAATGTTGCACCTTGCAACGCGAATGTTGCACCCTGTGGATATCGATTCTTCGGACGGCCATAACTCTTGGCTCGTTTAGAGTTACGGGAGCCATAACCAGTCAAAATGAAGCTCACATGGAGTTCTACGGTTTTGACGGCTGTAAGCCGTCAATGGATAGTTTCATACCCAAAAAAAGCTATCCGAAGCTCAATTGAGTCTCTGAAGTTTTTTGGCCTTCTGTTTTCCATCACGTGAATTTTTACGTTAAAACGGGATCACCATGGATGGTCTTCGATTTACCTTCCCTGGATAGTGGTGCACCATGGTACTATTCCATTTCAAATCCCTGCACCCATTTCTAAAAGTCGAAAGGCACTGTTTTGGCTTTTTGGACGAATGTTGCACCTTGCACCGCGAATGTTGCACCCTGTGGATATCGATTCTTCGAACGGCCATAACTGTTGGCTCGTTTAGAGTTACGGGAGCCATAACCAGTCAAAACGAACCTCTCAGTGAGTTCTACAGAATAAACGGCTGTAAGCCGTCAATGGATAGTATCATACCCAAATAAGGCTATCCGAACCTCAATCGGGTCTTTAAAATTTTTGGGCCTTCTGTTTTCCATCACGTGAATTTTTACGTTAAAACGGGATCACCGTGGATGGTCTTCGATTTACCTTCCCTGGAGAGTGGTGCACCATGGTACTATTCCATTTCAAATCCCTGCACCCATTTCTAAAAGTCGAACGGCACTGTTTTGGCTTTTTGGACGAATGTTGCATCTTGCACCGCGAATTTTGCACCGTGTAGATATCGATTCTTCGGACGACCAAAACTATTGGCTCGTTTAGAGTAACGGGAGCCATAACCAGTCAAAACGAAACGCTCAGTGAGTTCTACAGCTTTGATGGCTGTAAGCCGTCAATGGATAGTTTCATACCCAAAATAAGCTATCCGAACCTCAATTGGGTCTCAGAAGTTTTTTGGCCTTGTTTTTCCATCACGTGAATTTTTACATTAAAACGGGATCACCGTGGATGGTCTTCGATTTACCTTCCCTGGAGAGTGGTGCACCATGGTACTATTCCATTTCAAATCCCTGCACCCATTTCTAAAAGTCGAAGGGCGCTGTTTCGGCTTTTTGGACGAAATTTGCACCTTGCACCGCGAATGTTGCACCCTGTGGATATTGATTCTTCGGACGGCCATAACTGTTGGCTCGTTTAGAGTTACGGGAGCCATAACCAGTCAAAACGAAGCTCTCATGGAGTTCTACGGCTTTGACGGCTGTAAGCCATCAATGGATAGTTTCATACCCAAAAAAGGCTATCCAAACCTCAGTCGGGTCTTTGAAGTTTTTTGGCCTTCTATTTCCATCACGTGAATTTTTACGTTAAAACGGGATCACCGTGGATGGTCTTCGATTTACCTTCCCTGGAGAGTGGTGCACTATGGTACTTTTCCATTTCAAATCCGTGCACCCATTTCTAAAAGTCGAACGGCGCTGTTTCGGCTTTTTGGACGAATGTAGCACCTTGCACCGCGAATGTTGGACCCTGTGGATATCGATTCTTCGGACGGCCATAACTCTTGGCTCGTTTAGAGTTACGGGAGCCATAACCAGTCAAAATGAAGCTCTGAGTGAGTTCTACGGCTTTGACGGTTGTAAGCCGTCAGTGGATAGTTTCATACCCAAAAAAGGCTATCCGAACCTCAATCGGGTCTCTGATGTTTTTTGGCCTTCTGTTTTCCATCACGTGAATTTTTACGTTAAAACGGGATCACCGTGGATGGTCTTCGATTTACCTTCCCTGGAGAGTGGTGCACCATGGTACTGTTCCATTTGAAATCCCTGCACCCACTTGTAAAAGTCAAACGGCGCTGTTTCGGCTTTTTGGATGAATGTTGCACCTTGCACCGCGAATGTTGCACCCTGTGGATATCGATTCTTCGGACGGCCATAACTGTTGGCTTGTTTAGAGTTACGGGAGCCATAACCAGTCAAAACGAAGCTCTCAGTGAGTTCTACAGCTATGACGGCTATAAGCCGTCAATGGATAGTTTCATACCCAAAAAAGGCTATCCGAACCTCAATCGGGTCTCTGAAGTTTTTTGGCCTTCTGTTTTCCATCACGTGAATTTTTACGTTAAAACGGGATCACCGTGGCTGGTCTTCGATTTACCTTCCCTGGATAGTGGTGCACCATGGTACTATTCCATTTCAAATCCCTGCACCTATTTCTAAAAGTCGAATGGTGCTGTTTTGGCTTTTTGGACGAATGTAGCACCTTGCACCGCGAATGTTGCACCCTGTGGATATCGATTCTTCGGACGGCCATAACTGTTGGCTCGTTTAGAATTACGGGAGCCATAAGCAGTCAAAACAAAGCTCTCAGTGAGTTCTACAGCTATAACGGCTATAAACCATCAGTGGATAGTTTCATACCCAAAAAATGCTATCCGAACCTCAATCGGGTCTCTGAAGTTTTTTGTCCTTCTGTTTTCCATCACGTGAATTTTTACGTTAAAACGGAATCACCGTGGCTGGTCTTCAATTTACCTTCCCTAAATAGTGGTGCACCATGGTACTGTTCCATTTCAAATCCCTGCACCCATTTCTAAAAGTCGAACGACGCTGTTTCGGCTTTTTGGACGAAAGTTGCACCTTGCACCGCGAATGTTGCACCCTGTGGATATCGATTCTTTGGACGGCCATAACTGTTGGCTCGTTTAGAGTTACAGGAGCCATAACCAGTCAAAACGAAGCTCTTAGTGAGTTCTACAGCTTAAACGGATGTAAGCCATCAATGGATAGTTTCATACCCAAAAAAGGCTATCCGAACCTCAATCGTGTCTCTGAAGTTTTTTGTCCTTCTACTTTCCATCACGTGAATTTTTACGTTAAAACGGGATCACCGTGGTTGGTCTTCGATTTACCTTCCTTGGATAGTGGTGCACCATGGTACTGTTCCATTTCAAATCCCTGCACCCATTTCTAAAAGTTGAACGGCGATTTTTCGGCTTATTGGACGAATGTTGCACCTTGCACCGCGAAAGTTGCACCCTGTGGATATCGATTCTTCGAACGGCCATAACTGTTGGCTCGTTTAGAGTTACGGGAGCCATAACCAGCAAATTGAAGCTCTCAGTGAGTTCTACGGTTTTGACGGCTGTAAGACGTCAATGGATAGTTTCATACCCAAAAAAAGCTATCCGAACCTCAATTGGGTCTCTGAAGTTTTTTGGTCTTCTGTTTTCCATCACGTGAATTTTTACGTTAAAAAGGGATCACCGTGGCCGGTCTTCGATTTACCTTACCTGGATAGTGGTGCACCATGGTACTGTTCCATTTCAAATCCCTGCACCCATTTCTAAAAGTCGAACGACGCTGTTTCGTCTTTTTGGACGAAAGTTGCACCTTGCACCGCGAATGTTGCTCCCTGTGGATATCGATTCTTTGGACGGCCATAACTGTTGGCTCGTTTAGAGTTACAGGAGCCATAACCAGTCAAAACGAAGCTCTTAGTGAGTTCTACAGCTTAAACGGATGTAAGCCATCAATGGATAGTTTCATACCCAAAAAAGGCTATCCGAACCTCAATCGTGTCTCTGAAGTTTTTTGTCCTTCTACTTTCCATCACGTGAATTTTTACGTTAAAACGGGATCACCGTGGTTGGTCTTCGATTTACCTTCCTTGGATAGTGGTGCACCATGGTACTGTTCCATTTCAAATCCCTGCACCCATTTCTAAAAGTTGAACGGCGATTTTTCGGCTTTTTGGACGAATGTTGCACCTTGCACCGCGAAAGTTGCACCCTGTGGATATCGATTCTTCGAACGGCCATAACTGTTGGCTCGTTTAGAGTTACGGGAGCCATAACCAGCAAATTGAAGCTCTCAGTGAGTTCTACGGTTTTGACGGCTGTAAGACGTCAATGGATAGTTTCATACCCAAAAAAACCTATCCGAACCTCAATTGGGTCTCTGAAGTTTTTTGGTCTTCTGTTTTCCATCACGTGAATTTTTACGTTAAAAGGGATCACCGTGGCTGGTCTTCGATTTACCTTACCTGGATAGTGGTGCACCATGGTACTGTTCCATTTCAAATCCCTGCACCCATTTCTAAAAGTCGAACGGCGCTGTTTTGGATTTTTGGACGAATGTTGCATCTTACACCGCGAATGTTGCACCCTGTGGATATCGATTCTTCGGATGGCCATAACTGTTGGCTCGTTTAGAGTTACGGGAGCCATAACCAGTCAAAACGAAGCTCTCAGTGAGTTCTACAGCTTTGATGGCTGTAAGCCGTCAATGGATAGTTTCATACCCAAAAAAGGCTATCCGAACCTCAATCGTGTCTTTGAAGTTTTTTGTCCTTCTGTTTTCCATCACGTGAATTTTTACGATAAAACGGGATCACCGTGGCTGGTCTTCTATTTACCTTCCCTGGATAGTGGTGCACCATGGTACTGTCCCATTTCAAATCCCTGCACCCATTCCTAAAAGTCGAACGGCGCTGTTTCGGCTTTTTGGACGAATGTCGCACCTTGCACCGCGAATGTTGCACCCTGTGGATATCGATTCTTCGGATGGCCATAACTGTTGGCTCGTTTAGAGTTACGGGAGCCATAACTTGTCAAAACGAAGCTCTCAGTGAGTTCTACGGCTTTGGCGGCTGTAAGCCGTCAATGGTTAGTTTCATACCCAAAAAAGGCTATCCGAACCTCAATCGTGTCTCCGAAGTTTTTTGTCCTTCTGTTTTCCATCACGTGAATTTTTACGTTAAAATAGGATCACCATGGCTGGTCTTCGATTTACCTTCCTTGGATAGTGGTGCACCATGGTACTATTCCATTTCGAATCCCTGCACCCACTTCTAAAAGTCGAATGGCGCTGTTTCGGCTTTTTCGACGAATGTAGCACCTTGCACCACGAATGTTGCACCCTGTGGATATCGATTCTTCGGACGGCCATAACTGTTGGCTCGTTTAGAGTTACGGGAGCCATAACTAGTAAAAATGAAGCTCTCAGTGAGTTCTATAGCTTTGACGGCTGTAAGCCATCAATGGATAGTTTCATACCCATAAAAGGCTATCCGAACCTCAATCGGGTCTTTGAATTTTTTCGGCCTTCTGTTTTCCATCACGTGAATTTTTACGTTAAAACGGGATCACCGTGGATGGTCTTCGATTTTCCTTCCCTGGAGAGTGGTGCACCATGGTACTATTCCATTTCAAATACCTACACCCATTTCTAAAAGTCGAACGACGTTGTTTTCGCTTTTTGGACGAATGTTGCATCTTGCACCGCGAATGTTGCACCTTGTAGATATCGATTCTTCAGACGGCCAAAACTGTTGGCTCGTTTAGAGTAACACAAGCCATAACCAGTCAAAACGAAGCTCTCAGTGAGTTCTATAGCTTTGACGGCAGTAAGCCGTCAATGAATAGTTTCATACCCAAAAAAGCTATCCGAACCTCAATTGGGTCTCAGAAGTTTTTTGGCCTTCTGTTTTCCATCACGTGAATTTCTACGTTAAAACGGGATCACCGTGGATGGTCTTCGATTTACCTTCCCTGGAGAGTGGTATACCATGGTACTGTTCCATTTCAAATCCCTGCACCCATTTCTAAAAGTCGAACGGCGCTGTTTCGACTTTTTGGACGAAAGTTGCACCTGCACCGCGAATGTTGCACCCTGTGGATATGGATTCTTCGGACGGCCATAACTGTTGGCTCGTTTAGAGTTACGGGAGCCATAACCATTCAGAACGAAGCTCTTAGTGAGTTCTAGAGCTTTGACGGCTGTAAGCCGTCAATGGATAGTTTCGTACCCAAAAAATGCTATCCGAACCTCAATCGGGTCTTTGAAGTTTTTTGGCCTTCTTTTTCCATCATGTGAATTTTTACGTTAAAATGGGATCACCGTGGATGGTCTTCGATTTACCTTCCCTGGAGAGTGGTGCACCATGGTACTTTTCCATTTCAAATCCGTGCACCCATTTCTAAAAGTCGAACGGCGCTGTTTCGGCTTTTTGGACGAATGTTGCACCTTGCACCGCGAATGTTGGACCCTGTGGATATCGATTCTTCGGACGACCATAACTCTTGGCTCGTTTAGAGTTACGGGAGCCATAACCAGTCAAAATGAAGCTCTCAGTGAGTTCTACGGCTTTGACGGTTGTAAGCCGTCAGTGGATAGTTTCATACCCAAAAAAGGCTATCCGAACCTCAATCGGGTCTCTAATGTTTTTTGGCCTTCTGTTTTCCATCACGTGAATTTTTACGTTAAAACGGGATCACCGTGGATGGTCTTCAACTTACCTTCCCTGGAGAGTGGTGCACCATGGTACTGTTCCATTTCAAATCCCTGCACCCACTTCTAAAAGTCGAACGGCGCTGTTTCGGCTTTTTGGATGAATGTTGCACCTTGCACCGCGAATGTTGCACCCTGTGGATATCGATTCTTTGGACGGCCATAACTGTTGGCTCGTTTAGAGTTACGGGAGCCATAACCAGTCAAAACGAAGCTCTCAGTGAGTTCTACGGCTATGACGGCTATTAGCCGTCAATGGATAGTTTCATACCCAAAAAAGGCTATCCGAACCTCAATCGGGTCTTTGAAGTTTTTTGGCCTTCTGTTTTCCATCACGTGAATTTTTACGTTAAAACGGGATCACCGTGGCTGGTCTTCGATTTTCCTTCCCTGGATAGTGGTGCACCATGGTACTGTTCCATTTCAAATCCCTGCACCTATTTCTAAAAGTCGAACGACACTGTTTCGGCTTTTTGGACGAATGTTGCACCTTGCACCGCGAATGTTGCACCGTGTGGATATCGATTCTTCGGACGGCCATAACTGTTGGCTCGTTTAGAGTTACGGGAGCCATAACCAGTCAAAACAAAGCTCTCAGTGAGTTCTACAGCTTTAACGGCTGTAAGCCGTCAGTGGATAGTTTCATACACAAAAAATGCTATCCGAACCACAATCGGGTCTCTGAAGTTTTTTGTCCTTCTGTTTTCCATCACGTGAATTTTTACGTTAAAACGGGATCACCGTGGCTGGTCTTCGATTTACCTTCCCTAGATAGTGGTGCACCATGGTATTGTTCCATTTCAAATCCCTGCACCCATTTCTAAAAGTCGAACGGCGCTGTTTCGGCTTTTTGGACGAAAGTTGCACCTTGCACCGCGAATGTTGCACCCTGTGGATATCGATTCTTCGGACGGCCATAACTGTTGGCTCGTTTAGAGTTACGGGAGCCATAACCAGTCAAACCAAAGCTCTTAGTGAGTTCTACAGCTTAAACGGCTGTAAGCCATCAATGGATAGTTTCATACCCAAAAAAGGCTACCCGAACCTCAAACGTGTCTCTGAAGTTTTTTGTCCTTCTGCTTCCCATCACGTGAATTTTTACGTTAAAATGGGATCACCGTGGTTAGTCTTCGATTTACCTTCCCTGGATAGTGGTGCACCATGGTATTGTTCCATTTCAAATCCATGCACCCATTTCTAAAAGTCGAATGGCGATTATTCGGCTTTTTGGACGAATGTTGAACCTTGCACCGCGAATGTTGCACCCTGTGGATATCGATTATTCGGATGGCCATAACTGTTGGCTCGTTTAGATTTACGGGAGCCATAACCAGCAAAATGAAGCTCTCAGTGAGTTCTACGGTTTTGATGGCTGTAAGCCGTCAATGGATAGTTTTATACCCAAAAAAGGCTATCCGAACCTCAATCGTGTCTCTGAAGTTTTTTGTCCTTTTGTTTTCCATCACGTGAATTTTTACGTTAAAACAGGATCACCGTGGCTGGTCTTCGATTTACCTTCCCTGGATAGTGGTGCACCATGGTACTGTTCCATTTCAAATCACTGCACCCATTTCTAAAAGTCGAACGGCGCTGTTTCGGCTTTTTGGACGAATGTTGCACCTTGCACCGCGAATGTTGCACCCTGTGGATATCGATTCTTCGGACGGCCATAACTCTTGGCTCGTTTAGAGTTACGGGAGCCATAACCAGTCAAAACGAAGCTCTGAGTGAGTTCTACAGTTTAAGCGGTTGTAAGCCATCAATGGATAGTTTCATACCCAAAAAAGGCTATCCGAACCTCAATCGTGTCTCTGAAGTTTTTTGTCCTTCTGTTTTCCATCACGTGAATTTTTATGTTAAAACAGGATCACCGTGGCTGGTCTTCGATTTACCTTCCCTGGATAGTGGTGCACCATGGCACTATTCCATTTCAAATCCTTGCACCCACTTCTAAAAGTCGAACGGCGCTGTTTCGGCTTTTTGGACGAATGTAGCACCTTGCACCGCGAATGTTGCACCCTGTGGATATCGATTCTTCGGACGGCCATAACTGTTGGCTCGTTTAGAGTTACGGGAGCCATAACCAGTCAAAACGAAACTCTCAGTGAGTTCTATAGCTTTGACGGCTATAAGCCATCAATGGATAGTTTCATACCCAAAAAAGGCTATCCGAACCTCAATCGGGTCTTTGAATTTTTTCGGCCTTCTATTTTCCATCACGTGAATTTTTACGTTAAAACGGGATCACTAGGGATGGTCTTCGATTTACCTTCCCTGGAGAGTGGTGCACCATGGTACTATTCCATTTCAAATCCCTGCACCCATTTCTAAAAGTCGAATGGTGCTATTTCGGCTTTTTGGACGAATGTTGCATCTTGCACCGCGAATGTTGCACCCTGTAGATATCGATTCTTCGGACGGCCATAACTGTTGGCTCGTTTAGAGTAACAGTAGCCATAACTAGTCAAAATGAAGCTCTCAGTGAGTTCTACAGCTATGACGGTTGTAAGCTGTCAATGGATAGTTTCATACCCAAAAAAAGCTATCCGAACCTCAATTCGGTCTTAGAAGTTTTTTGGCCTTCTATTTTCCATCACGTGAATTTTTACGTTAAAACGGGATCACCGTGGATGGTCTTCAATTTACCTTCCCTGGAGAGTGGTGCACCATGGTACTGTTCCATTTCAAATCCCTGCACCCATTCATAAAAGTCGAACGGTGCTGTTTCGGCTTTTTGGACGAAAGTTGCACCTTGCACCGCGAATGTTGCACCCTGTGGATATTGATTCTTCGGACGACCATAACTGTTGGCTCGTTTAGAGTTACGGGAGCCATAACCAGTCAAAACGAAGCACTCAGTGAGTTCTACGGCTTTGACGGCTGTAAGCCGTCATTGGATAGTTTCATACCCAAAAAAAGCTATCCGAACCTCAATCGGGTCTTTGAAGTTTTTTGGCCTTCTGTTTTCCATCACGTAAATTTTTACGTTAAAACGGGATCACCGTGGCTGGTCTTCGATTTACCTTCCCTGGAGAGTGGTGCACCATGGTACTGTTCCATTTCAAATCCCTGCACCCACTTCTACAAGTCGAACGACGCTGTTTCGGCTTTTTGGACGAATGTTGCACCTTGCACCGCGAATGTTGCACCTTGTGGATATCGATTCTTCGGACGGCCATAACTCTTGGCTCGTTTAGAGTTACGGGAGCCATAACCAGTCAAAACAAAGCTCTCAGTGAGTTCTACATTTTTGACCGCTGTAAGCCGTCAATGGATAGTTTCATACGCAAAAAAGGCTATCCGAACCTCAATCGTGTCTCTGATATTTTTTGGCCTTCTGTTTTCCATCACGTGAATTTTTACGTTAAAACGGGAGCACCATGGATGGTCTTCGATTCACCTTCCTTGGAGAGTGGTGCACCATGATACTGTTCCATTTCAAATCCCTGCACCCACTTCTAAAAGTCGAACGGCGCTGTTTCGGCTTTTTGGATGAATGTTGCACCTTGCACCGTGAATGTTGCACCCTATGGATATGGATTCTTCGGACGGCTATAACTGTTGGCTCGTTTAGAGTTATGGGAGCCATAACCATTCAAAACGAAGCTCTCAGTGAGTTCTATGGATATGACGGCTGTAAGCCGTCAATGGATAGTTTCATACCCAAAAAAGGCTATCCGAACCTCAATCGGGTCTCTGATGTTTTTTGGCCTTCTGTTTTCCATCACGTGAATTTTTACATTAAAACGGGATCACCATGGATGGTCTTCAATTCACCTTCCCTGGAGAGTGGTGCACCATGGTACTGTTCCATTTCAAATCCCTACACCCACTTCTAAAAGTCGAACGACGCTGTTTCGGCTTTTTGGATGAATGTTGCGCCTTGCACCAGGAATGTTGCACCCTGTGGATATCGATTCTTCGTACGGCCATAACTGTTGGCTCGTTTAGAGTTACGGGAGCCATAACCAGTCAAAACGAAGCTCTCAGTGAGTTCTACGGCTATGATGGCTATAAGCCATCAATGGATAGTTTCATACCCAAAAAAGGCTATCCGAACCTCAATCGGGTCTCTGAAGTTTTTTGGCCTTCTGTTTTCTATCACGTGAATTTTTACGTTAAAACGGGACCACCGTGGCTGGTCTTCGATTTACCTTCCCTAGATAGTGGTGCACCATGGTACTGTTTCATTTCAAATCCCTCCACCCACTTCTAAAAGTCGAACGGCGCTGTTTCGGCTTTTTGGACGAATGTTGAACCTTGCACCGCGAATGTTGCACCATGTGGATACCGATTCTTCGGACGGCCATAACTCTTGGCTCGTTTAGAGTTACGGGAGCCATAACCAGTCAAAACGAAGCTCTTAGTGATTTCTACGGTTTTGACGGCTGTAAGCCGTCAATGGATAGTTTCATACCCAAAAAAAGCTATCCGAACCTCAATTGGGTATCAGAAGTTTTTTGGCCTTCTGTTTTCCATCACGTGAATTTTTACGTTAAAACGGGATCACTGTGGATGGTCTTCGATTTACCTTCCCTGGAGTGTGGTGCACCATGGTACTATTCCATTTCAAATCCCTGCACCCATTTCTAAAAGTCGATCGGCGCTGTTTCGGCTTTTTGGACGAATGTAGCACCTTGCACCGCGAATGTTGCACCCTGTGGATATCGATTCTTCGGACGGCCATAACTGTTGGCTTGTTTAGAGTTACGGGAGCCATAACCAGTCAAAACGAAGCTCTTAGTGAGTTATATAGCTTTGACGGCTGTAAGCCATCAATGGAAAGTTTCATACCCAAAAAAGGCTATCCGAACCTCAATCGGGTCTTTGAATTTTTTCGGCCTTCTGTTTTCCATCACGTGAATTTTTACGTTAAAACGGGATCACCGTGGATGGTCTTCGATTTACCTTCCCTGGAGAGTGGTGCACCATGGTACTATTCTATTTCAAATCCCTGCACCCATTTCTAAAAGTCGAACGACGCTGTTTTGGCTTTTTGGATGAATGTTGCATCTTGCAGAATGTTACACCCTGTAGATATCGATTCTTCGGACGGCCATAACTGTTGGCTCGTTTAGAGTAACGGTAGCCATAACCAGTCAAAACGAAGCTCTCAGTGAGTTCTACAGCTTTGACGGCTGTAAGCCGTCAATGGATAGTTTCATACCCAAAAAAGGCTATCCGAACCTCAATCGGGTCTCTGAAGTTTTTTGGCCTTCTGTTTTCCATCACGTGAATTTTTACGTTAAAACGGGATCACCGTGGCTGGTCTTCGATTTACCTTCCCTGGAGAGTGGTGCACCATGGTACTGTTCCATTTCAAATCCCTGCACCCACTTCTAAAAGTCGAACGGCGCTGTTTCGGCTTTTTGGACGAATGTTGCACCTTGCACCGCGAATGTTGCACCTTGTGGATATCGATTCTTCGGACGACCATAACTCTTGGCTCGTTTAGAGTTACGGGAGCCATAACCAGTCAAAACGAAGCTCTCAGTGAGTTCTACATTTTTGACGGCTGTAAGCCGTCAATGGAAAGTTTCATACTCAAAAAAGGCTATCCGAACCTCAATCGGGTCTCTGATGTTTTTTGGCCTTCTGTTTTCCATCACGTGAATTTTTACGTTAAAACGGGAACACCATGGATGGTCTTCGATTCACCTTCCTTGGAGAGTGGTGCACCATGGTACTGTTCCATTTCAAATCCCTGCACCCACTTCTAAAAGTCGAACGGCGCTGTTTCGGCTTTATGGACGAATGTTGCACCTTGCACCGCGAATGTTGCACCCCGTGGATATGGATTCTTCGGACGGCTATAACTGTTGGCTCGTTTAGAGTTATGGGAGCCATAACCATTCAACACGAAGCTCTCAGTGATTTCTATAGCTTTGACGGCTGTAAGCCGTCAATGGATAGTTTCGTATCGAAAAAAGGCTATCCAAACCTCAATCGGGTCTTTGAAGTTTTTAGGCCTTCTGTTTTCCATCATGTGAATTTTTACGTTAAAACGGGATCACCGTGGCTGGCCTTCGATTTACCTTCCCTGAAGAGTGGTGCACCATGGTACTGTTCCATTTCAAATCCCTGCACCCACTTCTAAAAGTCGAACGGCGCTGTTTCGGCTTTTTGGATGAATGTTGCACCTTGCACCGCGAATGTTGCACCCTATGGATATCGATTCTTCGGACGGCCATAACTCTTGGCTCGTTTAGAGTTACGGGAGCCATAACCAGTCAAAACGAAGCTCTCAGTGAGTTCTACGGCTTTGATGGCTGTAAGCCGTAAATGGATAGTTTCATACCCAAAAAAGGCTATCCGAACCTCAATCGGGTCTCTGATGTTTTTTGGCCTTCTGTTTTCCATCACGTGAATTTTTACGTTAAAACGGGATCACCATGGATGGTCTTCGATTCACTTTCCCTGGAGAGTGGTGCACCATGGTACTATTCCATTTCAAATCCCTGCACCCACTTCTAAAAGTCGAACGACGCTGTTTCGGCTTTTTGGATGAATGTTGCACCTTGCACCGCGAATGTTGCACCCTGTGGATATCGATTCTTCGTACGGCCATAACTGTTGGCTCGTTTAGAGTTACGGGAGCCATAACCAGTCAAAACGAAGCTCTCAGTGAGTTCTACGGCTATGATGGCTATAAGCCATCAATGGATAGTTTCATACCCAAAAAAGGCTATCCGAACCTCAATCGGGTCTCTGAAGTTTTTTGGCCTTCTGTTTTCTATCACGTGAATTTTTACGTTAAAACGGGATCACCATGGCTGGTCTTCGATTTACCTTCCCTAGATAGTGGTGCACCATGGTACTGTTTCATTTCAAATCCCTACACCCACTTCTAAAAGTCGAACGGCGCTGTTTCGGCTTTTTGGACGAATGTTACACCTTGCACCGCGAATGTTGCACCATGTGGATACCGATTCTTCGAACGGCCATAACTCTTGGCTCGTTTAGAGTTACGGGAGCCATAACCAGTCAAAACGAAGCTCTTAGTGATTTCTACGGTTTTGACGGCTGTAAGCCGTCAATGGATAGTTTCATACCCAAAAAAAGCTATCTGAACCTCAATTGTGTCTCAGAAGTTTTTTGGCCTTCTGTTTTCCATCACGTGAATTTTTACGTTAAAATGGAATCACTGTGGATGGTCTTCGATTTACCTTCCTTGGAGTGTGGTTCACCATGGTACTATTCCATTTCAAATCCCTGCACCCACTTCTATAAGTCGATCGGCGCTGTTTCGGCTTTTTGGACGAATGTAGCACCTTGCACCGCGAATGTTGCACCCTGTGGATATCGATTCTTCGGACAGCCATAACTGTTGGCTTGTTTAGAGTTACGGGAGCCATAACCAGTCAAAACGAAGCACTCAGTGAGTTCTATAGCTATGACGGCTGTAAGCCATCAATGGATAGTTTCATACCCAAAAAAGGCTATCCGAACCTCAATCGGGTCTTTGAATTTTTTCGGCCTTCTGTTTTCCATCACGTGAATTTTTACGTTAAAACGGGATCACCGTGGATGGTCTTCGATTTACCTTCCCTGCAGAGTGGTGCACCATGGTACTATTCAATTTCAAATCCCTGCACCCATTTCTAAAAGTCGAACGACGCTGTTTTGGCTTTTTTGATGAATGTTGCATCTTGCAGAATGTTGCACCCCGTAGATTTCGATTCTTCGGACGACCATAATTGTTGGCTCGTTTAGAGTAACGGTAGCCATAACCAGTCAAAATGAAGCTCTCAGTGAGTTCTACAGCTTTGACGGCTGTAAGCCGTCAATGGATAGTTTCATACCCAAAAAAAGCTATCTGAACCTCAATTGGGTCTCAGAAGTTTTTTGGCCTTCTGTTTTCCATCACGTGAATTTTTACGTTAAAACGGGATCACCGTGGATAGTCTTCGATTTACCTTCCCTGGAGAGTGGTGCACAATGGTACTGTTCCATTTCAAATCCCTGCACCCATTTCTAAAAGTCGAACGGTGCTGTTTCGGCTTTTTGGACGAAAGTTGCACCTTGCACCGCGAATGTTGCACCCTGTGGATATTGATTCTTCGGACGGCCATAACTGTTGGCTCGTTTAGAGTTACGGGAGCCATAACCAGTCAAAACGAAGCACTCAGTGAGTTCTACGGCTTTGATGGCTGTGAGCCGTCAATGGATAGTTTCATACCCAAAAAAGGCTATCCGAACCTCAATCGGGTCTTTGAAGTTTTTTGGCCATCTGTTTTCCATCACGTGAATTTTTACGTTAAAACGGGATCACCGTGGCTGGTCTTCGATTTACCTTCCCTGGAGAGTGGTGCACCATGGTACTATTCCATTTCAAATCCCTGCACCCACTTCTGAAAGTCGAACGGCGCTGTTTCGGCTTTTTGGACGAATGTTGCACCTTGCACCGCGAATGTTGCACCTTGTGGATATCGATTCTTCGGACGGCCATAACTCTTGGCTCGTTTAGAGTTACGGGAGCTATAACCAGTCAAAACGAAGCTCTCAGTGAGTTCTACATTTTTGACGACTGTAAGCCGTCAATGGATAGTTTCATACCCAAAAAAGGCTATCCGAACCTCAATCGGGTCTCTGATGTTTTTTGGCCTTCTGTTTTCCATCACGTGAATTTTTACGTTAAAACGGGAACACCATGGATGGTCTTCGATTCACCTTCCTTGAAGAGTGGTGCACCATGGTACTGTTCCATTTCAAATCCCTGCACCCACTTCTAAAAGTCGAACGGCGCTGTTTCGGCTTTTTGGACGAATGTTGCACCTTGCACCGCGAATGTTGCACCCTGTGGATATGGATTCTTCGGACGGCTATAACTGTTGGCTCGTTTAGAGTTATGGGAGCCATAACCATTCAAAACGAAGCTCTCAGTGATTTCTACAGCTTTGACGGCTGTAAGCCGTCAATGGATAGTTTCGTATCGAAAAAAGGCTATCCAAACCTCAATCGGGTCTCTGAAGTTTTTAGGCCTTCTGTTTTCCATCACGTGAATTTTTACGTTAAAACGGGATCACCGTGGCTGGCCTTCGATTTACCTTCCCTGAAGAGTGGTGCACCATGGTACTGTTCCATTTCAAATCCCTGCACCCACTTCTAAAAGTCGAACGGCGCTGTTTCGGCTTTTTGGACGAATGTTGCACCTTGCACCGCGAATGTTGCACCCTATGGATATCGATTCTTCGGACGGCCATAACTCTTGGCTCGTTTAGAGGTACGGGAACCATAACCAGTCAAAACGAAGCTCTCATTGAGTTCTACGGCTTTGACGGCTGTAAGCCGTAAATGGATAGTTTCATACCCAAAAAAGGCTATCCGAACCTCAATCGGGTCTCTGATGTTTTTTGGCCTTCTATTTTCCATCACGTGAATTTTTACGTTAAAACGGGATCACCATGGATGGTCTTCGATTCACCTTACCTGGAGAGTGGTGTACCATGGTACTATTCCATTTCAAATCCCTGCACCCACTTCTAAAAGTCGAACGACGCTGTTTCGCCTTTTTGGATGAATGTTGCACCTTGCACCGCGAATGTTGCACCCTGTGGATATCGATTCTTCGTACGGCCATAACTGTTGGCTCGTTTAGAGTTACGGGAGCCATAACCAGTCAAAACGAAGCTCTCAGTGAGTTCTACGGCTATGACGGCTATAAGCCGTCAATGGATAGTTTCATACCCAAAAAAGGCTATCCGAACCTCAATCGGGTCTCTGAAGTTTTTTGGCCTTCTGTTTTCTATCACGTGAATTTTTACGTTAAAATGGGATCACTGTGGCTGGCTTCGATTTACCTTCCCTGGATAGTGGCGCAACATGGTACTGTTCCATTTCAAATCCTGCACCCACTTCTAAAAGTCGAATGGCGATGTTTCGGCTTTTTGGACGAATGTTGCACCTTGCACCGTGAATGTTGCACCCTGTGGATATCGATTCTTCGGATGGCCATAACTGTTGGCTCATTTAGAGTTACGGGAGCCATAACTAGCAATATGAAGCTCTCAGTGAGTTCTACGATTTTGACGGCTGTAAGCCGTCAATGGATAGTTTCATACCCAAAAAAAGCTATCTGAACCTCAATCGTGTCTCTGAAGTTTTTTGTCCTTCTGCTTCCCATCACGTGAATTTTTAAGTTAAAACGGGATCACCGTGGATGGTCTTCGATTTACCTTCCCTGGAGAGTGGTGCACCATGGTACTGTTCCATTTCAAATCCCTGCACCCATTTCTAAAAGTCGAACTGCACTGTTTCGGCTTTTTGGACGAAAGTTGCACCTTGCACCGTGAATGTTGCACCCTGTGGATATTGATTCTTCGGACGGCCATAACTGTTTGCTCGTTTAGAGTTACGGGAGCCATAACCAGTCAAAACGAAGCTCTCAGTGAGTTCTATGGCTTTGACGGCTGTAAGCCGTCAATGGATAATTTCATACCCAAAAAAGGCTATCCGAACCTCAATCGGGTCTCTGAAGATTTTTGGCCTTCTGTTTTCCATCACGTGAATTTTTACGTTAAAACGGGATCACCGTGGATGGTCTTCGATTCACCTTCCTTGGAGAGTGGTGCACCATGGTATTGTTCCATTTCAAATCCCTGCACCCACTTCTAAAAGTCGAACGGCGCTGTTGCGGCTTTTTGGATGAATGTTGCACCTTGCACCGCGAATGTTGCACCCTGTGGATATCGATTCTTCGGACGGCCATAACTGTTGGCTCGTTTATAGTTATGGGAGCCATAACCAGTCAAAACAAAGCACTCAGTTAGTTCTACGGCTTTGACGGCTGTAAGCTGTCAATGGATAGTTTCATACCCAAAAAAGGCTATCCGAACCTCAATCGGGTCTCTGAAGTGTTTTGGCCTTCTGTTTTCTATCACGTGAATTTTTACGTTAAAACGGGATCACCGTGGCTGGTCTTCGATTTACCTTCCCTAGAGAGTGGTGCACCATGGTACTTTTCCATTTCAAATCCCTGCACCCATTTTTAAAAGTCGAACAGCGCTGTTTCGGCTTTTTGGACGAATGTTGCACCTTGCACCGCGAATGTTGCACCCTGTGGATATCGATTCTTCGGACGGCCATAACTCTTGGCTCGTTTCGAGTTACTGGAGCCATAACTATTCAAAACGAAGCTCTCAGTGAGTTCTACGGCTTTGACGGTTGTAAGCCATCAGTGGATAGTTTCATACCCAAAAAAGGCTATCCGAACCTCCATCGGGTCTTTGATGTTTTTTGGCCTTCTGTTTTCCATCACGTGAATTTTTACGTTAAAACGGAATCACCGTGGATGGTCTTCGATTTACCTTCCCTGGAGAGTGGTGCACCATGGTACTGTTCCATTTCAAATCCCTGCACCCACTTCTAAAAGTCGAATGGCGCTGTTTCGGCTTTTTAGATGAATGTTGCACCTTGCACCGCGAATGTTGCACCCTGTGGATATCGAGTCTTCGGACGGCCATAACTGTTGGCTCGTTTAGAGTTACGGGAGCCATAACCAGTCAAAATGAAGCTCTCGGTGAGTTCTACAGCTATAATGGTTGTAAACCGTCAATGGATAGTTTCATACCCAAAAAAGGCTATCCGAACCTCAATCGGTTTTCTGAAGTTTTTTGGCCTTCTGTTTTCCATCACGTGAATTTTTACGTTAAAACGGGATCGCCGTGTCTGGTCTTCGATTTACCTTCCCTGGAGAGTGGTGCACCATGGTACTATTCCATTTCAATTCCCTGCACCCATTTCTAAAAGTCGAACGACGCTGTTTCGGCTTTTTGGACGAATGTTGCACCTTGCGCCGCGAATGTTGCACCCTGTGGATATCGATTCTTCGGACGGTCATAACTGTTGGCTCGTTTAGAGTTACGGGAGCCATAACCAGTAAAAATGAAGCTCTCAGTGAGTTCTACAGCTTTGACGGCTGTAAGCCATTAATGGATAGTTTCATACCCAAAAAATGCGATCCAGACCTCAATCGGGTCTCTGAAGTTTTTTGTCCTTCTGTTTTCCATCACGTGAATTTTTACGTTAAAATGGGATCACCGTGGCTGCTCTTCGATTTACCTTCCCTGGATAGTGGTGCACCATGGTACTGTACCATTTCAAATCCCTACACCCATTTCAAAAAGTTGAACGGCGCTGTTTCGGCTTTTTGGACGAATGTTGCACCTTGCACCGCGAATGTTGCACCCTGTGGATATCGAGTCTTCGGACGGCCATAACTGTTGGCTCGTTTAGAGTTACGGGAGCCATAACCAGTCAAAATGAAGCTCTCAGTGAGTTCTACAGCTATAATGGTTGTAAGCCGTCAATGGATAGTTTCATACCCAAAAAAGGCTATCCGAACCTCAATCGGGTCCCTGAAGTTTTTTGGCCTTCTGTTTTCCATCACGTGAATTTTTACGTTAAAACGGGATCGCCGTGGCTGGTCTTCGATTTACCTTCCCTAGATAGTGGTGCACCATGGTACTATTCCATTTCAATTCCCTGCACCCATTTCTAAAAGTCAAACGACGCTGTTTCGGCTTTTTGGACGAATGTTGCACCTTGCACCGCGAATGTTGCACCCTATGGATATCGATTTTTCGGACGGTCATAACTGTTGGCTCGTTTAGAGTTACGGGAGCCATAACCAGTAAAAACGAAGCTCTCAGTGAGTTCTACCGCTTTGACGGCTGTAAGCCATCAATGTATAGTTTCATACCCAAAAAATGCGATCCAGACCTCAATCGGGTCTCTGAAGTTTTTTGTCCTTCTGTTTTCCATCACGTGAATTTTTACGTTAAAACGGGATCACCGTGGCTGCTCTTCGATTTACCTTCCCTGGATAGTGGTGCACCATGGTACTGTACCATTTCAAATCCCTACACCCATTTCTAAAAGTTGAACGGCGCTGTTTCGGCTTTTTGGATGAATGTTGCACCTTGCACCGCGAATGTTGCACCCTGTGGATATCGATTCTTCGGACGGCCATAACTGTTGGCTCGTTTAGAGTTACGGGAGCCATAACCAGTCAAAACGAAGCTCTCAGTGAGTTCTACAGCTTAAACGGCTGTAAGCCATCAATGGATAGATTCATACCCAAAAAAGGCTATCCGAACATCAATCGTGTCTCTGAAGTTTTTTGTCCTTCTGTTTTCCATCATGTGAATTTTTACGTTAAAACGGGATCACCGTGGCTGGTCTTCGATTTCCCTTCCCTGGAGAGTGGTGCACCATGGTACTTTTCCATTTCAAATCCCTGCACCCAAATCTAAAAGTCGAACAGCGCTGTTTCGGCTTTTTGGACGAATGTTGCACCTTGCACCGCGAATGTTGCACCTTATGGATATCGATTCTTCGGACGGCCATAACTCTTGGCTCGTTTAGAGTTACGGGAGCCATAACCATTCAAAACGAAGCTCTCAGTGAGTTCTACGGCTTTGATGGTTGTAAGCCGTCAGTGGATAGTTTCATACCCAAAAAAGGCTATCCGAACCTCCATCAGGTCTCTGATGTTTTTTGGCCTTCTGTTTTCCATCACGTGAATTTTTACGTTAAAACGGAATCACCGTGGATGGTCTTCGATTTACCTTCCCTGGAGAGTGGTGCACCATGGTACTGTTCCATTTCAAATCCCTGCACCCACTTCTAAAAGTCGAACGGCGTTGTTTCGGCTTTTTGGATGAATGTTGCACCTTGCACCGCGAATGTTGCACCCTGTGGATATCGATTCTTCGGACGGCCATAACTGTTGGCTCGTTTAAAGTTACGGGAGCCATAACCAGTCAAAATGAAGCTCTTGGTGAGTTCTATAGCTATAATGGCTGTAAGCCGTCAATGGATAGTTTCATACCCAAAAAAGGCTATCCGAACCTCAATCGGGTCTCTGAAGTTTTTTGGCCTTCTATTTTCCATCACGTGAATTTTTACGTTAAAACGGGATCACCGTGGCTGGTCTTCGATTTACCTTCTCTAGATAGTGGTGCACCATGGTACTATTCCATTTCAATTCCCTGCACCCATTTCTAAAAGTCGAACGACGCTGTTTCGGCTTTTTGGACGAATGTTGCACCTTGCACCGCGAATGTTGCACCCTATGGATATCGATTCTTCGGACGGCCATAACTGTTGGCTCGTTTAGAGTTACGGGAGCCATAACCAGTAAAAATGAAGCTCTCAGTGAGTTCTACAGCTTTGACGGCTGTAAGCCGTCAATGGATAGTTTCATACCCAAAAAATGCGATCCAAACCTCAATCGGGTCTTTGAAGTTTTTTGTCCTTCTGTTTTCCATCACGTGAATTTTTACGTTAAAACGGGATCACCGTGGCCGGTCTTCGATTTACCTTCCCTGGATAGTGGTGCACCATGGTACTGTACCATTTCAAAGCCCTACACCCATTTCTAAAAGTCGAACGGCGCTATTTCGGCTTTTTGGACGAATGTTGCACCTTGCACCGCGAATGTTGCACCCTGTGGATATCGATTCTTCGGACGGCCATAACTGTTGGCTCGTTTAGAGTTACGGGAGCCATAACCAGTCAAAATGAAGCTCTCGGTAAGTTCTACAGCTATAACGGCTGTAAGCCGTCAATGGATAGCTTCATACCCAAAAAAGGCTATCCGAACCTCAATCGGGTCTCTGAAGTTTTTTGGCCTTTTGTTTTCCATCACATGAATTTTTACGTTAAAACGGGATCACCGTGGCTTGTCTTCGATTTACATTCCCTAGATAGTGGTGCACCATGGTACTATTCCATTTCAATTCCCTGTATCCATTTCTAAAAGTCGAACGGCGCTGTTTCGGCTCTTTGGACGATTGTTGCACCTTACACCGTGAATGTTGCACCCTGTGGATATCGATTCTTCAGACGACCATAACTGTTGGCTCGTTTAGATTTACGGGAGCCATAACCAGTCAAAACGAAGCTCTCAGTGAGTTCTACAGCTTTGATGGCTGTAAGCCGTCAATGGATAGTTTCATACTCAAAAAATGCTATACGAACCTCAATCGGGTCTTTGAAGTTTTTTGGCCTTCTGTTTTCCATCACGTGAATTTTTACGTTAAAACGAGATCACCGTGGATGGTCTTCGATTTACCTTCCCTGGAGAGTGGTGCACCATGATACTGTTCCATTTCAAATCCCTGCACTCACTTCTAAAAGTCGAAGGGCGCTGTTTCGGCTTTTTGGACGAATGTTGCACCTTGCACCGCGAATGTTGCACCCTGTGGATATCGATTCTTCGGACGGCCATAACTGTTGGCTCGTTTAGAGTTACGGGAGCCATAACTAGTCAAAACGAAGCTCTCAGTGAGTTCTACGGCTTTGTTGGCTGTAAGCCGTCAATGGATAGTTTCATACCCAAAAAAGGCTATCCGAACCTCAATCGGGTCTCTGAAGTTTTTTGGCCTTCTGTTTTCCATCACGTGAATTTTTACGTTAAAACGGGATCACCGTGGCTGGTCTTCGATTTACCTTCCCTGGATAGTGGTGCACCATGGTACTGTTCCATTTCAAATCCCTACACCCATTTTTAAAAGTCGAACGGCGCTGTTTCGGCTTTTTGGACGAATGTTGCACCTTGCACCGCGAATGTTGCACCCTGTGGATATCGATTCTTCGGACGGCCATAACTGTTGGCTCGTTTAGAGTTACGGGAGCCATAACCAGTCAAAACGAAGCTCTGAGTGAGTTCTACAGTTTAAGCGGCTGTAAGCCGTCAATGGATAGTTTCATACCCAAAAAAGGCTTTCCGAACCTCAATCGTGTCTCTGAAGTTTTTTGGCCTTCTGTTTTCCATCACGTGAATTTTTACGTTAAAACGGGATCACCGTGGCTGGTCTTCGATTTACCTTCCCTTGATAGTGGTGCACCATGGTACTGTTCCATTTCAAATCCCTGCACCCACTTCTAAAAGTCGAACGGCGCTGTTTCGGCTTTTTGGACGAATGTTGCACCTTGCACTGCGAATGTTGCACCCTGTAGATATCGATTCTTCAGACGGCCATAACTGTTGGCTCGTTTAGAGTTACAGGAGCCATAACCAGTCAAAACGAAGCTCTGAGTGAGTTCTACAGTTTAAGCGGTTGTAAGCCGTCAATGGATAGTTTCATACCCAAAAAAGGCTATCTGAACCTCAATCGTGTCTCTGAAGTTTTTTGTCCTTCTGTTTTCCATCACGTGAATTTTTACGTTAAAACGGGATCACCGTGGCTGGTCTTCGATTTACCTTCCCTGGATAGTGGTGCACCATGGTACTGTTCCATTTCAAATCCCTGCACCCATTTCTAAAAGTCGAACGGCGCTGTTTCGGCTTTTTGGACGAATGTTGCATCTTGCACCGCGAATGTTGCACCATGTGGATATCGATTCTTCGGACGGCCATAACTGTTGGCTCGTTTAGAGTTACGGGAGCCATAACCAGTTAAAACGAAGCTCTCAGTGAGTTCTACCGCATTGACGGCTATAAGCAGTCAATGGATAGTTTCATACCCAAAAAAGGCTATCCGAACCACAATCGTGTCTCTGAAGTTTTTTGTCCTTTTGTTTTCCATCACGTGAATTTTTACGTTAAAACGGGATCACCATGGCTGGTCTTCGATTTACCTTCCCTGGATAGTGGTGCACCATGGTACTATTCCATTTCAAATCCCTGCACCGATTTCTAAAAGTCGAACGACGCTGTTTCGGATTTTTGGACGAATGTTGCACCTTGCACCGCGAATGTTGCACCCTGTGGATATCGATTCTTCGGACGGCCATAACTGTTGGCTCGTTTAGAGTTACGGGAGCCATAACCAGTCAAAACGAAGCTCTCAGTGATTTCTACAGCTTTGATGGCTGTAAGCCGTCAATGGATAGTTTCATACCCAAAAAATGCTATCCGAACCTCAATCGGGTCTCTGAAGTTTTTTGGCATTCTGTTTTCCATCACGTGAATTTTTACGTTAAAACGGGATCACCATGGATGGTCTTCGATTTACCTTCCCTGGAGAGTGGTGCACCATGGTACTTTTCCATTTCAAATACCTGCACCCATTTCTAAAAGTCGAACGGCGCTGTTTCAGCTTTTTGGACGAATGTTGCACCTTGCACCGCGAATGTTGCAACCTGTGGATATCGATTCTTCGGACGGCCATAACTCTTGGCTCGTTTAAAGTTACGGGAGCCATAACCAGTAAAAACGAAGCTCTCAGTGAGTTCTACGGCTTTGATGGTTGTAAGCCTTCAGTGGATAGTTTCATACCCAAAACAGGCTATCCGAACCTCAATCGGGTCTCTGATGTTTTTTGGCCTTCTGTTTTCCATCACGTGAATTTTTACGTTAAAACGGGATCACCGTGGATGGTCTTCGATTTACCTTCCCTGGAGAGTGGTGTACCATGGTATTGTTCCATTTCAAATCCCTGCACCCACTTCTAAAAGTCGAACGGTGCTGTTTCGTCTTTTTGGATGAATGTTGCACCTTGCACCGCGAATGTTGCACCCTGTGGATATCGTTTCTTCGGACGGCCATAACTGTTGGCTCGTTTAGAGTTACGGGAGCCATAACCAGTCAAAACGAAGATCTCAGCGAGTTCTACATCTATAACGGCTGTAAGCCGTCAATGGATAGTTTCATACCCAAAAAAGCCTATCCGAACCTCAATCGGTTCTCTGAAGTTTTTTGGCCTTCTGTTTTCCATCACGTGAATTTTTACGTTAAAACGGGATCACTGTGGTTGGTCTTCGATTTACCTTCCCTGGAGAGTGGTGCACCATGGTACTTTTCCATTTCAAATCCCTGCACCCATTTCTAAAAGTCAAACGGCGCTGTTTCGGCTTTTTGGACGAATGTTGCACCTTGCACCGCGAATGTTGCACCCTGTGGAAATCGATTCTTCGGACGGCCATAACTATTGGCTCATTTAGAGTTACGGGAGCCATAACCAGTCAAAACAAAGCTCTCAGTGAGTTCTACAGCTTTAATGGATGTAAGCCGTCAGTGGATAGTTTCATACCCAAAAAATGCTATCCGAACCTCAATCGGGTCTCTGAAGTTTTTTGTCCTTCTGTTTTCCATCACGTGAATTTTTACGTTAAAACGGGATCACCGTGGCTGGTCTTCAATTTACCTTCCCTGGATAGTGGTGCACCATGGTACTGTTCCATTTGAAATCCCTGCACCCATTTCTAAAAGTCGAACGGCGCTGTTTCGGCTTTTTGGACGAATGTTGCACCTTGCACCGCGAATGTTGCACCCTGTGGATATCGATTCTTCAGACGGCCATAACTGTTGGCTCGTTTAGGGTTACGGGAGCCATAACCAGTCAAAACGAAACTCTCAGTGAGTTCTACAGCTTTGATGGCTGTAAGCCGTCAATGGATAGTTTCATACCCAAAAAATGCTATACGAACCTCAATCGGGTCTGTGAAGTTTTTTGGCCTTCTGTTTTCCATCACGTGAATTTTTACGTTAAAACGAGATCACCGTGGATGGTCTTCGATTTACCTTCCCTGGAGAGTGGTGCACCATGGTACTGTTCCATTTCAAATCCCTGCACTCACTTCTAAAAGTCGAACGGCGCTGTTTCGGCTTTTTGGACGAATGTTGCACCTTGCACCGCGAATGTTGCACCATGTGGATATCGATTCTTCGGACGGCCATAACTGTTGGCTCGTTTAGAGTAACGGGAGCCATAACCACTCAAAACGAAGCTCTTAGTGAGTTCTACAGCTATAACGGCTCTAAGCCGTCAATGGATAGTTTCATACCCAAAAAAGGCTATCCGAAACTCAATCGGGTCTCTGAAGTTTTTTGGCCTTCTGTTTTCCATCACGTGAATTTTTACGTTAAAACAGGATCACCTTCGCTGGTCTTCGATTTACCTTCCCTGGATAGTGGTGCACCATGGTACTATTCCATTTCAAATCCCTACACCCATTTCTAAAAGTCGAACGGCGCTGTTTCGGCTTTTTGGACGAATGTTGCACCTTGCACCGCGAATGTTGCACCCTGTGGATATCGATTCTTCGGACGGCCATAACTGTTGGCTCGTTTAGAGTTACGGGAGCCATAACCGGTCAAAACGAAGCTCTCAGTGAGTTCTACGGCTTTGACGGCAATAAGCCGTCAATGGATAGTTTCATACCCAAAAAATGCGATCCGAACCTCAATCGGGTCTCTGAAGTTTTTTGTCCTTCTGTTTTCCATCACGTGAATTTTTACATTAAAACGGGATCACCATGGCTGGTCTTCGATTTACCTTCCCTGGATAGTGGTGCACCATGGTACTGTTCCATTTCAAAGCCCTACACCCATTTTTAAAAGTCGAACGGCGCTGTTTCGGCTTTTTGGACGAATGTTGCACCTTGCACCGCGAATGTTGCACCCTGTGGATATCGATTCTTCGGACGGCCATTATTGTTGGCTCGTTTAGAGTTACGGGAGCCATAACCAGTCAAAACGAAGCTCTAAGCGAGTTCTACAGCTTAAACGGCTGTAAACCATCAATGGATAGATTCATACCCAAAAAAGGCTATCCGAACCTCAATCGTGTCTTTGAAGTGTTTTGGCCTTCTGTTTTCCATCACGTGAATTTTTACGTTAAAACGGGATCACCGTGGCTGGTCTTCGATTTACCTTCCCTTGATAGTGGTGCACCAGGGTACTGTTCCATTTCAAATCCCTACACCCATTTCTAAAAGTTGAACGGCACTGTTTCGGCTTTTTGGACGAATGTTGCACCTTGCACCGCGAATGTTGCACCCTGTAGATATCGATTCTTCAGACGGCCATAACTGTTGGCTCGTTTAGAGTTACGGGAGCCATAACCAGTCAAAACAAAGCTCTCAGTGTTTTCTACAGCTTAAACGGCTGTAAGCCGTCAATGGATAGTTTCATACCCAAAAAAGGCTATCCGAACCTCAATCGTGTCCCTGAAGTTTTTTGTCCTTCTGTTTTCCATCACGTGAATTTTTACGTGAAAACGGGATCACCGTGGCTGGTCATAGATTTACCTTCCCTTGATAGTGGTGCACCATAGTACTGTTCCATTTCAAATCCCTGCACCCATTTCTAAAAGTCGAACGGCGCTGTTTTGGCTTTTTGGATGAATGTTGCACCTTGCACCGCGAATGTTGCACCCTATGGATATCGATTCTTCGGACGGCCATAACTGTTGGGTCGTTTAGAGTTACGGGAGCCATAACCAGTCAAAACAAAGCTCTCAATGAGTTCTACGGCTTTGATGCCTGTAAGCCGTCAATGGATAGTTTCATACCCAAAAAAGGCTATCCGAACCTCAATCGTGTCTCTGAAATTTTTTGTCCTTCTGTTTTCCATCACGTGAATTTTTACGTTAAAACGGGATCACCGTGGCTGGCCTTCGATTTACCTTCCCTGGATAGTGGTGCACCATGGTACTATTCCATTTCAAATCCCTGCACCCATTTCTAAAAGTCGAACGGCTCTGTTTCGGCTTTTTGGACGAATGTTGCACATTGCACCGCGATTGTTGCACCCTGTGGATATCGATTCTTCGGACGGCCATAACTGTTGGCTCGTTTAGAGTTACGGGAGCCATAACCAGTCAAAACGAAGCTCTCAGTGAGTACTATAGCTTTGATGGCTGTAAGCCATCAATGGATAGTTTCATACCAAAAAAAGGCTATCCGAACCGCAATCGGGTCTTTGAATTTTTTCGGCCTTCTGTTTTCCATCACGTGAATTTTTACGTTAAAACGGGATCAGCGTGGATGGTCTTCGATTTACCTTCCCTGGAGAGTGGTGCACTATGGTACTATTCCATTTCAAATCCCTGCACCCATTTCTAAAAGTCGAACGGCGCTGTTTCGGCTTTTTGGACGAATGTTGCATCTTGCACCGTGAATGTTGCACCCTGTTGATATAGATTCATCGGACGGCCATAATTATTGGCTCGTTTAGAGTTCGGGAGCCATAACCAGTCAAAACAAAGCTCTTAGTGAGTTCTACAGCTTTGACGGCTGTAAGCCGTCAATGGATAGTTTCAAACCCAAAAAAAGATATCCGAACCTCAATTGGTCTCAGAAGTTTTTTGGCCTTCTGTTTTCCATCACGTGAATTTTTACGTTAAAACGGGATCACCGTGGATGGTCTTCGATTTAACTTCCCTGGATAGTGGTGCACCATGGTACTGTTCCATTTCAAATCCCTGCACCCATTTCTAAAAGTCGAACGGCGCTGTTTCGGCTTTTTGGATGAATGTTGCACCTTGCACCGCGAATGTTGCACCCTGTGGATATCGATTCTTCGGACGGCCATAACTATTTGCTCGTTTAGAGTTACGGGAGCCATAACCAGTCAAAACGAAGCTCTCAGTGAGTTCCATGGTTTTGACGGCTATAACCCGTCAATGGATAGTTTCATACCCAAAAAAGGATATCCGAACCTCAATCGGGTCTCTGAAGTTTTTTGGCCTTCTGTTTTCCATCACGTGAATTTTTACGTTAAAACGGGATCACCGTGGCTGATCTTCGATTTACCTTCCCTGCAGAGTGGTGCACCATGGTACTGTTCCATTTCAAATCCCTGCACCCACTTCTAAAAGTCGAACGGCGCTGTTTCGGCTTTTTGGACGAATGTTGCACCTTGCACCGCGAATGTTGCACCCTGTGGATATCGATTCTTCGGACGATCATAACTCTTCGCTCGTTTAGAGTTACGGGAGCCATAACCAGTCAAAACGAAGCTCTCAGTGAGTTCTACGGGTTTGATGGCTATAACCCGTCAATGGATAGATTCATACCCAAAAAAGGCTATCCGAACCTTAATCGGGTCTCTGATGTTTTTTGGCATTCTGTTTTCCATCACGTGAATTTTTACGTTAAAACGGGATCACCATGGATAGTCTTCGATTCACCTTCCTTGGAGAGTGGTGCACCATGGTACTGTTCCATTTCAAATCTTTGCACCCACTTCTAAAAGTCGAACAGCGCTGTTTCGGCTTTTTGGATGAATGTTGCACCTTGCACCGTGAATTATGCACCCTGTGGATATCGTTTCTTCGGACGGCCATAACTGTTGGCTCGTTTAGAGTTACGGGATCCATAACTAGTCAAAACGAAGCTCTCAGTGAGTTCTACGGCTATGACGGCTATAAGCCGTCAATGGATAGTTTCATACCCAAAAAAGGCTATCCGAACCTCAATCGGGTCTCTGAAGTTTTTTGGCCTTCTGTTTTCCATCACGTTAATTTTTACGTTAAAACGGGATCACCGTGGCTGGTCTTCGATTTTTCTTCCCTGGATAGTGGTGCACCATGGTACTATTCCATTTCTAATCTCTGCACCCATTTCTAAAAGTCGAACGGCGCTGTTTCGGCTTTTTGGACGAATGTTGCACCTTGCACCGCGAATGTTGCACCTTATGGATATTGATTCTTCGGACGGCCATAACTGTTGGCTGGTTTAGAGTTACGGGAGCCATAACATGTCAACACGAAGCTCTCAGTGAGTTCTAGAGCTTTGACGGCTGTAAGCCGTCAATGGATAGTTTCATACCCAAAAAAGGCTATCCGAACCTCAATCGGTTTTCTGAAGTTTTTTGGCCTTTTGTTTTCCATCACGTGAATTTTTACGTTAAAACGGGATCACCGTGTCTGGTCTTCGATTTACCTTCCCTGGAGAGTGGTGCACCATGGTACTTTTCCATTTCAAATCCCTGCACCCATTTCTAAAAGTCAAACGGTGATGTTTCGGCTTTTTGGACGAATGTTGCACCTTGCACCACGAATGTTGCACCCTGTGGAAATCAATTCTTCGGACGGCCATAACTATTGGCTCATTTAGAGTTACGGGAGCCATAACCAGTCAAAACAAAGCTCTTAGTGAGTTCTACAGCTTTAACGGATGTAAGCCGTCAGTGGATAGTTTCATACCCAAAAAATGCTATCCGAACCTCAATCGGGTCTCTGAAGTTTTTTGTCCTTCTGTTTTCCATCACGTGAATTTTTACGTTAAAACGGGATCACCGTGGCTGGTCTTCGATTTACCTTCCCTGGATAGTGGTGCACCATGGTACTGTTCCATTTGAAATCCCTGCACCCATTTCTAAAAGTCGAACGGTGCTGTTTCGGCTTTTTGGACGAATGTTGCACCTTGCACCGCGAATGTTGCACCCTGTGGATATCGATTCTTCGGACGGCCATAACTGTTGGCTCGTTTAGAGTTACGGGAGGCATAACCAGCAAAATGAAGCTCTCAGTGAGTTCTATGGTTTTGATGGCTGTAAGCCGTCAATGGATAGTTTCATACCCAAAAAAAGCTATCCGAACCTCAATTGGGTCTCTGAAGTTTTTTGGCCTTCTGTTTTCCATCACGTGACTTTTTACGTTAAAACGAGATCACCGTGGCTGGTCTTCGATTTACCTTCTCTGGATAGTGGTGCACCATGGTACTATTCCATTTCAAATCCTTGCACCCATTTCTAAAAGTCGAACGGCGCAGTTTCGGCTTTTTGGACGAATGTTGCACCTTGCACCGCGAATGTTGCACCCTATGGATATTGATTCTTCGGACGGCCATAACTGTTGGCTAGTTTAGAGTTACGGGAGCCATAACATGTCAACACGAAGCTCTCAGTGAGTTCTAGAGCTTTGACGGCTGTAAGCCGTCAATGGATAGTTTCATACCCAAAAAAGGCTATCCGAACCTCAATCGTGTCTCTGAAGTTTTTTGTCCTTCTGTTTTCCATCACGTGAATTTTTACGTTAAAACAGGATCACCGTGGCTGGTCTTCGATTTACCTTCCCTGGATAGTGGTGCACCATGGTACTATTCCATTTCAAATCCCTGCACCCACTTCTAAAAGTCGAACGGAGCTGTTTCGGCTTTTTGGACGAATGTAGCACCTTGCACCGCGAATGTTGCACCCTGTGGATATCGATTCTTCGGACGGCCATAACTGTTGGCTCGTTTAGAGTTACGGGAGCCATAACCAGTCAAAACGAAGCTCTCAGTGAGTTCTATAGCTTTGACGGCTATAAGCCATCAATGGATAGTTTCATACCCAAAAAAGGCTATCCGAACCTCAATCGGGTCTTTGAATTTTTTCGGCCTTCTGTTTTCCATCACGTGAATTTTTACGATAAAACGGGATCACCGTGGATGGTCTTCGATTTACCTTCCATGGAGAGTGGTGCACCATGGTACTATTCCATTTCAAATCCCTGCACCCATTTCTAAAAGTCAAACGGCGCTGTTTTGGCTTTTTGGACGAATGTTGCATCTTGCACCACGAATGTTGCACCCTGTAGATATCTATTCTTCGGACGACCATAACTGTTGGCTCGTCTAGAGTAACGGTAGCCATAACCAGTCAAAACGAAGCTCTCAGTGAGTTCTACAGCTTTGACGGCTGTAAGCCGTCAATGGATAGTTTCATACCCAAAAAAGGCTATCCGAACCTCAATCGGGTCTCTGAAGTTTTTTGGCCTTCTGTTTTCCATCACGTGAATTTTTACGTTAAAACGGGATCACCGTGGCTGGTCTTCGATTTACCTTCCCTGTAGAGTGGTGCACCATGGTACTGTTCCATTTCAAATCCCTGCACCCACTTCTAAAAGTCGAACGGCGCTGTTTCGGCTTTTTGGACGAATGTTGCACCTTGCACCGCGAATGTTGCACCTTGTGGATATCGATTCTTCGGACGGCCATAACTCTTGGCTCGTTTAGAGTTACGGGAGCCATAACCAGTCAAAACGAAGCTCTCAGTGAGTTCTACATTTTTTACGGCTGTAAGCCGTTAATGGATAGTTTCATACCCAAAAAAGGCTATCCGAACCTCAATCGAGTCTTTGAAGTTTTTTGTCCTTCTGTTTTCCATCACGTGAATTTTTACGTTAAACGGGATCACCGTGGCTGGTCTTCGATTTACCTTCCCTGGATAGTGGTGCACCATGGTACTGTTCCATTTGAAATCCTTGCACCCATTTCTAAAAGTCGAACGACGCTGTTTCGGCTTTTTGGACGAATGTTGCACCTTGCACCGCGAATGTTGCACCCTGTGGATATCGATTCTTCGGACGGCCATAACTGTTGGCTCGTTTAGAGTTACGGGAGCCATAACCAGCAAAATGGAGCTCTCAGTGAGTTCTACGGTTTTGATGGCTGTAAGCCGTCAATGGATAGTTTCATACCCATAAAAAGCTATCCGAACCTCAATTGGGTCTCTGAAGTTTTTTGGCCTTCTGTTTTCCATCACGTGAATTTTTACGTTAAAACGAGATCACCGTGGCTGGTCTTCGATTTACCTTCCCTGGATAGTGGTGCACCATGGTACTATTCCATTTCAAATCCTTGCACCCATTTCTAAAAGTCGAACGGCGCTGTTTCGGCTTTTTGGACGAATGTTGCACCTTGCACCGCGAATGTTGCACCCTATGGATATTGATTCTTCGGACGGCCATAACTGTTGGCTAGTTTAGAGTTACGGGAGCCATAACATGTCAACACGAAGCTCTCAGTGAGTTCTAGAGCTTTGACGGCTGTAAGCCGTGAATGGATAGTTTCATACCCAAAAAAGGATATCCGAACATCAATCGTGTCTCTGAAGTTTTTTGTCCTTCTATTTTGCATCACGTGAATTTTTACGTTAAAATAGGATCACCGTGGCTGGTCTTCGATTTACCTTCCCTGGATAGTGGTGCACCATGGTACTATTCCATTTCAAATCCCTGCACCCACTTCTAAAAGTCGAACGGAGCTGTTTCGGCTTTTTAGACGAATGTAGCACCTTGCACCGCGAATGTTGCACCTTGTGGATATCGATTCTTCGGACGGCCATAACTGTTGGCTCGTTTAGAGTTACGGGAGCCATAACCAGTCAAAACGAAGCTCTCAGTGAGTTCTATAGCTTTGACGGCTATAAGCCATCAATGGATAGTTTCATACCCAAAAAAGGCTATCCGAACCTCAATCGGGTCTTTGAATTTTTTCGGCCTTCTGTTTTCCATCAAGTGAATTTTTACGTTAAAACGGGATCACCGTGGATGGTCTTCGATTTACCTTCCATGGAGAGTGGTGCACCATGGTACTATTCCATTTCATATCCCTGCACCCATTTCTATAAGTCAAACGGCGCTGTTTTGGCTTTTTGGACGAATGTTGCATCTTGCACCGCGAATGTTGCACCCTGTAGATATCTATTCTTCGGACGGCCATAACTGTTGGCTCGTTTAGAGTAACGGTAGCCATAACCAGTCAAAACGAAGCTCTCAGTGAGTTCTACAGCTTTGATGGCTGTAAGCCGTCAGTGGATAGTTTCATACCCAAAAAAGGCTATCCGAACCTCAATCGGGTCTCTGAAGTTTTTTGGCCTTCTGTTTTCCATCACGTGAATTTTTACGTTAAAACGGGATCACCGTGGCTGGTCTTCGATTTACCTTCCCTGTAGAGTGGTGCACCATGGTACTGTTCCATTTCAAATCCATGCACCCACTTCTAAAAGTCGAACGACGCTGTTTCGGCTTTTTGGACGAATGTTGCACCTTGCACCGCGAATGTTGCACCTTGTGGATATCGATTCTTCGGACGGCCATAACTCTTGGCTCGTTTAGAGTTACGGGAGCCATAACCAGTCAAAACGAAGCTCTCAGTAAGTTCTACATTTTTTACGGCTGTAAGCCATCAATGGATAGTTTCATACCCAAAAAAGGCTATCCGAACCTCAATCGAGTCTTTGATGTTTTTTGGCCTTCTATTTTCCATCACGTGAATTTTTACGTTAAAATGGGAACACCATGGATGGTCTTCGATTCACCTTCCTTGGAGAGTGGTGCACCATGGTACTATTCCATTTCAAATCCCTGCACCCACTTCTAAAAGTCGAACGGCGATGTTTCGGCTTTTTGGACAAATGTTGCACCTTGCACCGCGAATGTTGCACCCTGTGGATATGGATTCTTCGGATGGCTATAACTGTTGGCTCGTTTAGAGTTACGGGATCCATAACCATTCAAAACGAAGTTCTCAGTGAGTTCTACGGCTTTGACGGCTGTAAGCCATCAATCGATAGTTTCGTACAGAAAAAAGGCTATCCGAACCTCAATCGGGTCTCTGAAGTTTTTTGGCCTTCTGTTTTCCATCACGTGAATTTTTACGTTAAAACGGGATCACCGTGGCTGGTCTTCGATTTACCTTCCCTGAAGAGTGGTGCACCATGGTACTGTTCCATTTCAAATCCCTGCACCCACTTCTAAAAGTCGAACGGCTCTGTTTCGGCTTTTTGGACGAATGTTCCACCTTGCACTGCGAATGTTGCACCCTATGGATATCGATTTTTCGGACAGCCATAACTCTTGGCTCGTTTCGAGTTACGGGAGCCATAACCAGTCAAAACGAAGCTCCCAGTGAGTTCTACGGCTATGATGGCTATAAGCCGTCAATGGATAGTTTCATACCCAAAAAAGGCTATTCGAACCTCAATCGGGTCTCTGAAGTTTTTTGGCCTTCTGTTTTCTATCACGTGAATTTTTACGTTAAAACGGGATCACCTAGGCTGGTCTTCGATTTACCTTCCCTGGATAGTGGTGCACCATGGTACTGTTCCATTTCAAATCCCTGCACCCACTTCTAAAAGTCGAACGGCGCTGTTTCGGCTTTATGGACGAATGTTGCACCTTGCACCGCGAATGTTGCACCTTGTGGATACCGATTCTTCGGACGGCCATAACTCTTGGCTCGTTTAGAGTTATGGGAGCCTTAACCAGTCAAAACAAAGCTCTCAGTTAGTTCTACGGTTTTGACGGCTGTAAGCCATCAATGGATAGTTTCATACCCAAAAAAAGCTATCCGAACCTCAATTGGGTCTTAGAAGTTTTTTGGCCTTCTGTTTTCCATCACGTGAATTTTTACGTTAAAACGGGATCACCGTGGATGGTCTTCGATTTACCTTCCCTGGAGAGTGGTGCACCATGGTACTGTTCCATTTCAAATCCCGACACCCATTTCTAAAAGGCGAACGGCGCTGTTTCGGCTTTTTGGACGAAAGTAGCACATTGCACCGCGAATGTTGCACCCTGTGGATATTGATTCTTTGGGCGGCCATAACTATTGGCTCGTTTAGAGTTACAGGAGCCATAACCAGTCAAAACGTAGCTCTCAGTGAGTTCTGCGGCTTTGATGGCTGTAAGCCGTCAATGGATAGTTTCATACCCAAAAAAGGCTATCCGAACCTCAATCGGGTCTCTGAAGTTTTTGGCCTTCTGTTTTCCATCACGTGAATTTTTACGTTAAAACGGGATCACCGTGGCTGGTCTTCGATTTACCTTCCCTGGAGAGTTATGCACCATGTTACTGTTCCATTTCAAATCCCTGCACCCACTTATAAAAGTCGAACGGCGCTATTTCGGCTTTTTGGACGAATGTTGCACCTTGCACCGCGAATGTTGCACCCTATGGATATCGATTCTTCGAACGACCGTAACTCTTGGCTCATTTAGAGTTATGGGAGCCATACCAGTGAAAACGAAGCTCTCAGTGAGTTCTACATTTTTGACGGCTGTAAGCCGTCAATGGATAGTTTCATACCCAAAAAAGGCTATCCGAACCTCAATCGGGTCTTTGATGTTTTTTGGCCTTCTGTTTTCCATCACGTGAAGTTTTACGTTAAAACGGGAACACCATGGATGGTCTTCGATTCACCTTCCCTGGAGAGTGGTGCACCATGGTACTGTTCCATTTCAAATCCCTGCACCCACTTCTAAAAGTCGAACGGCGCTGTTTCGGCTTTTTGGACGAATGTTGCACCTTGCACCGCGAATGTTGCACCCTGTGGATATAGATTCTTCGGACGGCTATAACTGTTGGCTCGTTTAGAGTTACGGGAGCCATAACCATTCAAAACGAAGCTCTCAGTGAGTTCTACGGCTTTGATGGCTGTAAGCCGTCAATGGATAGTTTCGTACCGAAAAAAGGCTATCCGAACCTCAATCGGGTCTCTGAAGTTTTTTGGCCTTCTGTTTTCCATCACGTGAATTTTTACGTTAAATCGGGATCACCGTGGCTGGTCTTCGATTTACCTTCCATGAAGAGTGGTGCACCATGGTACTGTTCCATTTCAAATACCTACACCCACTTCTAAATGTCGAACGACGCTGTCTCGGCTTTTTGGACGAATGTTGCACTTTGCACCGCGAATGTTGCACCCTGTGAATATCCATTCTTCGGATGGCTATAACTCTTGGATCGTTTAGAGTTACGGGAGCCATAACCAGTCAAAACGAAGCTCTCAGTGAGTTCAATGGCTTTGACGGCTGTAAGCTATCAATGGATAGTTTCATACCCAAAAAAGGCTATCCGAACCTCAATCGGGTCTCTAATGTTTTTTGGCCTTCTGTTTTCCATCACGTGAATTTTTACGTTAAAATGGGAACACCATGGATGGTCTTCGATTCACCTTCCCTGGAGAGTGGTGCACCATGGTACTGTTCCATTTCAAATCCCTGCACCCACTTCTAAAAGTCGAACGGTGCTGTTTCGGCTTTTTGGATGAATGTTGCACCTTGCACCGCGAATGTTGCACCCTGTGGATATCGATTCTTCGGACGGCCATAACTGTTGGCTCGTTTAGAGTTACGGGAGCCATAACCAGTCAAAACGAAGCTCTCAGTGAGTTCTACGGCTATGATGGCTATAAGCCGTCAATGGATAGTTTCATACCCAAAAAAGGCTATCCGAACCTCAATCGGGTCTCTGAAGTTTTTTGGCCTTCTGTTTTCTATCACGTGAATTTTTACGTTAAAACGGGATCACCTAGGTTGGTCTTCGATTTACCTTCCCTGGATAGTGGTGCACCATGGTACTATTCCATAACAAATCCCTGCACCCATTTCTAAAAGTCGAACGGCGTTGTTTCGGCTTTTTGGACGAATGTTGCACCTTGCACCGCGAATGTTGCACCCTGTGGATATCGATTCTTCGGACGACCATAACTGTTGGCTCGTTTAGAGTTACGGGAGCCATAACCAGTCAAAATGAAGCTCTCTGTGAGTTCTACAGCTTTGACAGCTGTAAGCCGTCAATGGATAGTTTCATACCCAAAAAAGGCTATCCGAACCTCAATCGGGTCTCTGAAGTTTTTTGGCCTTCTGTTTTCCATCACGTGAATTTTTACGTTAAAACGTGATCACCGTGGCTGGTCTTCGATTTACCTTCCCTGTAGAGTGGTGCACCATGGTACTGTTCCATTTCAAATCCCTGCACCCACTTCTAAAAGTCAAACGGTGATGTTTCGGCTTTTTGGACGAATGTTGCACCTTGCACCGCGAATGTTGCACCTTGTGGATATCGATTCTTCGGACGGCCATAACTCTTGGCTCGTTTAGAGTTACGGGAGCCATAACCAGTCAAAACGAAGCTCTCAGTGAGTTCTACATTTTTTACGGCTGTAAGCCGTCAATGGATAGTTTCATACCCAAAAAAGGCTATCCGAACCTCAATCGAGTCTTTGATGTTTTTTGGCCTTCTATTTTCCATCACGTGAATTTTTACGTTAAAATGGGAACACCATGGATGGTCTTCGATTCACCTTCCCTGGAGAGTGGTGCACCATGGTACTATTCCATTTCAAATCCCTGCACCCACTTCTAAAAGTCGAACGGCGCTGTTTCGGCTTTTTGGACAAATGTTGCACCTTGCACCGCGAATGTTGCACCCTGTGGATATGGATTCTTCGGACGGCTATAACTGTTGGCTCGTTTAGAGTTACGGGATCCATAACCATTCAAAACGAATTTCTCAGTGAGTTCTACGGCTTTGACGGTTGTAAGCCATCAATGGATAGTTTCGTACCGAAAAAAGGCTATCCGAACCTCAATCGGGTCTCTGAAGTTTTTTGGCCTTCTGTTTTCCATCACGTGAATTTTTACGTTAAAACGGGATCACCGTGGATGGTCTTCGATTTACCTTCCCTGAAGAGTGGTGCACCATGGTACTGTTCCATTTCAAATCCCTGCACCCACTTCTAAAAGTCGAACGGCTCTGTTTCGGCTTTTTGGACGAATGTTCCACCTTGCACCGCGAATGTTGCACCCTATGGATATCGATTTTTCGGACGGCCATAACTCTTGGCTCGTTTCGAGTTACGGGAGCCATAACCAGTCAAAACGAAGCTCCCAGTGAGTTCTACGGCTATGATGGCTATAAACCATCAATGGATAGTTTCATACCCAAAAAAGGCTATTCGAACCTCAATCGAGTCTCTGAAGTTTTTTGGCCTTCTGTTTTCTATCACGTGAATTTTTACGTTAAAACGGGATCACCTAGGCTGGTCTTCGATTTACCTTCCCTGGATAGTGGTGCACCATGGTACTGTTCCATTTCAAATCCCTGCACCCACTTCTAAAAGTCGAACGGCGCTGTTTCGGCTTTATGGACGAATGTTGCACCTTGCACCGCGAATGTTGCACCCTGTGGATACCGATTCTTCGGACGGCCATAACTCTTGGCTCGTTTAGAGTTACGGGAGCCTTAACCAGTCAAAACAAAGCTCTCAGTTAGTTCTACGGTTTTGACGGCTGTAAGCCATCAATGGATAGTTTCATACCCAAAAAAAGCTATCCGAACCTCAATTGGGTCTTAGAAGTTTTTTGGCCTTCTGTTTTCCATCACGTGAATTTTTACGTTAAAACGGGATCACCGTGGATGGTCTTCGATTTACCTTCCCTGGAGAGTGGTGCACCATGGTACTGTTCCATTTCAAATCCCTACACCCATTTCTAAAAGTCGAACGGCGCTGTTTCGGCTTTTTGGACGAAAGTAGCACATTGCACCGCGAATGTTGCACCCTGTGGATATTGATTCTTTGGGCGGCCATAACTATTGGCTCGTTTAGAGTTACGGGAGCCATAACCAGTCAAAACGTAGCTCTCAGTGAGTTCTGTGGCTTTGATGGTTGTAAGCCGTCAATGGATAGTTTCATACCCAAAAAAGGCTATCCGAACCTCAATCGGGTCTCTGAAGTTTTTGGCCTTCTGTTTTCCATCACGTGAATTTTTACGTTAAAACGGGATCACCGTGGCTGGTCTTCGATTTACCTTCCCTGGAGAGTTGTGCACCATGTTACTGTTCCATTTCAAATCCCTGCACCCACTTCTAAAAGTCGAACGGCGCTGTTTCGGCTTTTTGGACGAATGTTGCACCTTGCACCGCGAATGTTGCACCCTATGGATATCGATTCTTCGGACGACCATAACTCTTGGCTCATTTAGAGTTATGGGAGCCATACCAGTGAAAACGAAGCACTCAGTGAGTTCTACATTTTTGACGGCTGTAAGCCGTCAATGGATAGTTTCATACCCAAAAAAGGCTATCCGAACCTCAATCGGGTCTTTGATGTTTTTTGGCCTTCTGTTTTCCATCACGTGAATTTTTACGTTAAAACGGGAACACCATGGATGGTCTTCGATTCACCTTCCCTGGAGAGTGGTGCACCATGGTACTGTTCCATTTCAAATCCCTGCACCCACTTCTAAAAGTCGAACGGCGCTGTTTCGGCTTTTTGGACGAATGTTGCACCTTGCACCGCGAATGTTGCACCCTGTGGATATGGATTCTTCGGACGGCTATAACTGTTGGCTCGTTTAGAGTTACGGGAGCCATAACCATTCAAACGAAGCTCTCAGTGAGTTCTACGGCTTTGATGGCTGTAAGCCGTCAATGGATAATTTCGTACCGAAAAAAGGCTATCCGAACCTCAATCGGGTCTCTGAAGTTTTTTGGCCTTTTGTTTTCCATCACGTGAATTTTTACGTTAAAACGGGATCACCGTGGCTGGTCTTCTATTACCTTCCATGAAGAGTGGTGCACCATGGTACTGTTCCATTTGAAATCCCTACACCCACTTCTAAATGTCGAACGACGCTGTTTCGGCTTTTTGGACGAATGTTTCACTTTGCACCGCGAATGTTGCACCCTGTGAATATCCATTCTTCGGATGGCTATAACTCTTGGATCGTTTAGAGTTACGGGAGCCATAACCAGTCAAAACGAAGCTCTCAGTGAGTTCTACGGCTTTGATGTCTGTAAGCCGTCAATGGATAGTTTCATACCCAAAAAAGGCTATCCGAACCTCAATCGGGTCTCTAATGTTTTTTGGCCTTCTGTTTTCCATCACGTGAATTTTTACGTTAAAATGGGAACACCATGGATGGTCTACGATTCACCTTCCCTGGAGAGTGGTGCACCATGGTACTGTTCCATTTCAAATCCCTGCACCCACTTCTAAAAGTCGAACGGTGCTGTTTCGGCTTTTTGGATGAATGTTGCACCTTGCACCGCGAATGTTGCACCCTGTGGATATCGATTCTTCGGACGGCCATAACTGTTGGCTCGTTTAGAGTTACGGGAGCCATAACCAGTCAAAACGAAGCTCTCAGTGAGTTCTACGGCTATGATGGCTATAAGCCGTCAATGGATAGTTTCATACCCAAAAAAGGCTATCCGAACCTCAATCGGGTCTCTGAAGTTTTTTGGCCTTCTGTTTTCTATCACGTGAATTTTTACGTTAAAACGGGGTCACCTAGGCTGGTCTTCGATTTACCTTCCCTGGATAGTGGTGCACCATGGTACTCTTCCATAACAAATCCCTGCACCCATTTCTAAAAGTCGAACGGCGTTGTTTCGGCTTTTTGGACGAATGTTGCACCTTGCACCGCGAATGTTGCACCCTGTGGATATCGATTCTTCGGACGACCATAACTGTTGGCTCGTTTAGAGTTACGGGAGCCATAACCAGTCAAAATGAAGCTCTCAGTGAGTTCTACAGCTTTGAAGGCTGTAAGCCGTCAATGGATAGTTTCATACCCAAAAAATGCTATCCGAACCTCAATCGGGTCTCTGAAGTTTTTTGGCCTTCTGTTTTCCATCACGTGAATTTTTACGTTAAAACGGGATCACCTTGGATGGTCTTCGATTTACCTTCCCTGGAGAGTGGTGCACCATGGTACTTTTCCATTTCAAATCCCTGCACCCATTTCTAAAAGTCAAACGGCGCTGTTTCGACTTTTTGGACGAATGTTGCACCTTGCACCGCGAATGTTGCACCCTGTGGATATCGATTCTTCGGACGGCCATAACTCTTGGCTCGTTTAGAGTTACGGGAGCCATAACAATTCAAAACGAAGCTCTCAGTGAGTTCTACGGCTTTGATGGTTGTAAGCCGTCAGTGGATAGTTTCATACCCAAAAAAGGCTATCCGAACCTCAATCGGGTCTCTGATGTTTTTGGCCTTCTGTTTTCCATCACGTGAATTTTTACGTTAAAACGGGATCACCGTGGATGGTCTTCGATTTACCTTCCCTGGAGAGTGGTGCACCATAAAAATTCATGTGACGTAAAAACGAAGGCCAAAAAACTTCAGAGACCCGATTGAGGTACGGATAGCCTTTTTTTGGGTACGAAACTATCCGTTGACGGCTTACAACAGTCAAAGCTGTAGAACTCACTGAGACCTTCGTTTTGACTGGTTATGCCTCCCGTAACTCTAAACGAGGCAACAGTTATGGCCGTCCGAAGAATCGGTATCCGCAGGGTGCAACATCTGCGGTGCAAGGTGCAACATTCGTCCAAAAAGACGAAACAGCGCCGTGCGACTTTTATAAATGGGTGCATGGATTTGAAATGGACCGGTACCATGGTGCACCACTCTCCAGGGATGGTAAATCGAAGACCAGCCACGGTGTTCCCTTTTTAACGTAAAAATTCATGTGACGGAAATACGAAGGCCAAAAAACTTCAAAGACCCGATTGAGGTTCGGATAGCCTTTTTTGGGTACGAAACTATCCGCTGACGGCTTACAGCAGTCAAAGCCGTAGAACTCACTGAGACCTTCGTTTTGACTGGTTATGGCTCCAGTAACTCTAAACGAGGCAACAGTTATGGCCGTCCGAAGAATCGGTATCCGCAGGGTGCAACATTTGCGGTGCAAGGTGCAACATTCGTCCAAAAAGACGAAACAGCGCCGTGCGACTTTTAGAAATGGGTGCAGGGATTTGAAATGGACCGGTACCATGGTGCACCACTCTCCAGGGATGGTAAATCGAAGACCAGCCACGGTGTTCCCTTTTTAACGTAAAAATTCATGTGACGGAAAAACGAAGGCCAAAAAACTTCAGAGACCCGATTGAGGTTCGGATAGCCTTTTTTTGGGTACGAAACTATCCGTTGACGGCTTACAGCAATCAAAGCCGTAGAACTCACTGAGACCTTCGTTTTGACTGGTTATGGCTCCCGTAACTCTAAACGAGGCAACAGTTATGGTCGTCCGAAGAATCGGTATCCGCAGGGTGCAACATCTGCGGTGCAAGGTGCAACATTCGTCCAAAAAGACGAAACAGCGCCGTGCAACTTTTAGAAATGGGTGCAGGGATTTGAAATGGACCGGTACCATGGTGGACCACTCTCCAGGGATGGTAAATCGAAGACCAGCCACGGTGTTCCCTTTTTAACGTAAAAATTCATGTGACGTAAAAACGAAGGCCAAAAAACTTCAGAGACCCGATTGAGGTTCGGATAGCCTTTTTTTGGGTACGAAACTATCCGTTGATGGCTTACAGCAGTTAAAGCCGTAGAACTCACTGAGACCTTCGTTTTGACTGGTTATGTCTCCCGTAACTCTAAACGAGGCAACAGTTATGGCCGTCCGAAGAATCGGTATCCGCAGGGTGCAACATCTGCGGTGCAAGGTGCAACATTCGTCCAAAAAGACGAAACAGCGCCGTGCGACTTTTAGAAATGGGTGCAGGGATTTGAAATGGACCGGTACCATGGTGCACCACTCTCCAGGGATGGTAAATCGAAGACCAGCCACGGTGTTCCCTTTTTAACGTAAAAATTCGTGTGACGGAAAAACGAAGGCCAAAAAACTTCAAAGACCCGATTGAGGTTCGGATTGCCTTTTTTTGGGTACGAAACTATCCGTTGATGGCTTACAGCAGTCAAAGCCGTAGAACTCACTGAGACCTTCGTTTTGACTGGTTATGGCTCCCGTAACTCTAAACGAGGCAACAGTTATGGCCGTCCGAAGAATCGGTATCCGCAGGGTGCAACATCTGCGGTGCAAGGTGCAACATTCGTCCAAAAAGACGAAACAGCGCCGTGCGACTTTTAGAAATGGGTGTAGGGATTTGAAATGGACCGGTACCATGGTGCACCACTCTCCAGGGATGGTAATCGAAGACCAGCCACGGTGTTCCCTTTTTAACGTAAAAATTCATGTGACGGAAAAACGAAGGCCAAAAAACTTCAGAGACCCGATTGAGGTTCGGATAGCCTTTTTTTGGGTAAGAAACTATCCGTTGACGGCTTACAGCAGTCAAAGCCGTAGAACTCACTGAGACCTTCGTTTTGACTGGTTATGGCTCCCGTAACTCTAAACGAGGCAACAGTTATGGCCGTCCGAAGAATCGGTATCCGCAGGGTGCAACATCTGCGGTGCAAGGTGCAACATTCGTCCAAAAAGACGAAACAGCGCCGTGCGACTTTTAGAAATGGGTGCAGGGATTTGAAATGGACCGGTACCATGGTGCACCACTCTCCAGGGATGGTAAATCGAAGACCAGCCACGGTGTTCCCTTTTTAACGTAAAAATTCATGTGACGGAAAAACGAAGGCCAAAAAACTTCAAAGACCCGATTGAGGTTCGGATAGCCTTTTTTTGGGTACGAAACTATCCGTTGACGGCTTACAGCTGTCAAAGCCGTAGAACTCACTAAGACCTTCGTTTTGACTGGTTATGGCTCCCGTAACTCTAAACGAGGCAACAGTTATGGCGTCCGAAGAATCGGTATCCGCAGGGTGCAACATCTGCGGTGCAAGGTGCAACATTCGTCCAAAAAGACGAAACAGCGCCGTGCGACTTTTAGAAATGGGTGCAGGGATTTGAAATGGACCGGTACCATGGTGGACCACTCTCCAGGGATGGTAAATCGAAGACCAGCCACGGTGTTCCCTTTTTAACGTAAAAATTCATGTGACGTAAAAACGAAGGCCAAAAAACTTCAAAGACCCGATTGAGGTTCGGATATCCTTTTTTTGGGTACGAAACTATCCGTTGACGGTTTACAGCAGTCAAAGCCGTAGAACTCACTGAGACCTTCGTTTTGACTGGTTATGCCTCCCGTAACTCTAAACGAGGCAACAGTTATGGCCGTCCGAAGAATCGGTATCCGCAGGGTGCAACATCTGCGGTGCAAGGTGCAACATTCGTCCAAAAAGACGAAACAGCGCCGAGCGACTTTTAGAAATGGGTGCAGGGATTTGAAATGGACCGGTACCATGGTGGACCACTCTCCAGGGATGGTAAATCGAAGACCAGCCACGGTGTTCCCTTTTTAACATAAAAATTCATGTGACGTAAAAACGAAGGCCAAAAAACTTCAGAGACCCGATTGAGGTACGGATAGCCTTTTTTTGGGTACGAAACTATCCGTTGACGGCTTACAGCAGTCAAAGCTGTAGAACTCACTGAGACCTTCGTTTTGACTGGTTATGCCTCCCGTAACTCTAAACGAGGCAACAGTTATGGCCGTCCGAAGAATCGGTATCCGCAGGGTGCAACATCTGCGGTGCAAGGTGCAACATTCGTCCAAAAAGACGAAACAGCGCCGTGCGACTTTTATAAATGGGTGCATGGATTTGAAATGGACCGGTACCATGGTGCACCACTCTCCAGGGATGGTAAATCGAAGACCAGCCACGGTGTTCCCTTTTTAACGTAAAAATTCATGTGACGGAAATACGAAGGCCAAAAAACTTCAAAGACCCGATTGAGGTTCGGATAGCCTTTTTTGGGTACGAAACTATCCGCTGACGGCTTACAGCAGTCAAAGCCGTAGAACTCACTGAGACCTTCGTTTTGACTGGTTATGGCTCCAGTAACTCTAAACGAGGCAACAGTTATGGCCGTCCGAAGAATCGGTATCCGCAGGGTGCAACATTTGCGGTGCAAGGTGCAACATTCGTCCAAAAAGACGAAACAGCGCCGTGCGACTTTTAGAAATGGGTGCAGGGATTTGAAATGGACCGGTACCATGGTGCACCACTCTCCAGGGATGGTAAATCGAAGACCAGCCACGGTGTTCCCTTTTTAACGTAAAAATTCATGTGACGGAAAAACGAAGGCCAAAAAACTTCAGAGACCCGATTGAGGTTCGGATAGCCTTTTTTTGGGTACGAAACTATCCGTTGACGGCTTACAGCAATCAAAGCCGTAGAACTCACTGAGACCTTCGTTTTGACTGGTTATGGCTCCCGTAACTCTAAACGAGGCAACAGTTATGGTCGTCCGAAGAATCGGTATCCGTAGGGTGCAACATCTGCGGTGCAAGGTGCAACATTCGTCCAAAAAGACGAAACAGCGCCGTGCAACTTTTAGAAATGGGTGCAGGGATTTGAAATGGACCGGTACCATGGTGGACCACTCTCCAGGGATGGTAAATCGAAGACCAGCCACGGTGTTCCCTTTTTAACGTAAAAATTCATGTGACGTAAAAACGAAGGCCAAAAAACTTCAGAGACCCGATTGAGGTTCGGATAGCCTTTTTTTGGGTACGAAACTATCCGTTGATGGCTTACAGCAGTTAAAGCCGTAGAACTCACTGAGACCTTCGTTTTGACTGGTTATGTCTCCCGTAACTCTAAACGAGGCAACAGTTATGGCCGTCCGAAGAATCGGTATCCGCAGGGTGCAACATCTGCGGTGCAAGGTGCAACATTCGTCCAAAAAGACGAAACAGCGCCGTGCGACTTTTAGAAATGGGTGCAGGGATTTGAAATGGACCGGTACCATGGTGCACCACTCTCCAGGGATGGTAAATCGAAGACCAGCCACGGTGTTCCCTTTTTAACGTAAAAATTCGTGTGACGGAAAAACGAAGGCCAAAAAACTTCAAAGACCCGATTGAGGTTCGGATTGCCTTTTTTTGGGTACGAAACTATCCGTTGATGGCTTACAGCAGTCAAAGCCGTAGAACTCACTGAGACCTTCGTTTTGACTGGTTATGGCTCCCGTAACTCTAAACGAGGCAACAGTTATGGCCGTCCGAAGAATCGGTATCCGCAGGGTGCAACATCTGCGGTGCAAGGTGCAACATTCGTCCAAAAAGACGAAACAGCGCCGTGCGACTTTTAGAAATGGGTGCAGGGATTTGAAATGGACCGGTACCATGGTGCACCACTCTCCAGGGATGGTAAATCGAAGACCAGCCACGGTGTTCCCTTTTTAACGTAAAAATTCATGTGACGGAAAAACGAAGGCCAAAAAACTTCAGAGACCCGATTGAGGTTCGGATAGCCTTTTTTTGGGTACGAAACTATCCGTTGACGGCTTACAGCAATCAAAGCCGTAGAACTCACTGAGACCTTCGTTTTGACTGGTTATGGCTCCCGTAACTCTAAACGAGGCAACAGTTATGGCCGTCCGAAGAATCGGTATCCGCAGGGTGCAACATCTGCGGTGCAAGGTGCAACATTCGTCCAAAAAGACGAAACAGCGCCGTGCAACTTTTAGAAATGGGTGCAGGGATTTGAAATGGACCGGTACCATGGTGGACCACTCTCCAGGGATGGTAAATCGAAAACCAGCCACGGTGTTCCCTTTTTAACGTAAAAATTCATGTGACGTAAAAACGAAGGCCAAAAAACTTCAGAGACCCGATTGAGGTTCGGATAGCCTTTTTTTGGGTACGAAACTATCCGTTGACGGCTTACAGCAGTCAAAGCCGTAGAACTCACTGAGACCTTCGTTTTGACTGGTTATGCCTCCCGTAACTCTAAACGAGGCAACAGTTATGGCCGTCCGAAGAATCGGTATCCGCAGGGTGCAACATCTGCGGTGCAAGGTGCAACATTCGTCCAAAAAGACGAAACAGCGCCGTGCGACTTTTAGAAATGGGTGCAGGGATTTGAAATGGACCGGTACCATGGTGCACCACTCTCCAGGGATGGTAAATCGAAGACCAGCCACGGTGTTCCCTTTTTAACGTAAAAATTCGTGTGACGGAAAAACGAAGGCCAAAAAACTTCAAAGACCCGATTGAGGTTCGGATAGCCTTTTTTTGGGTACGAAACTATCCGTTGACGGCTTACAGCTGTCAAAGCCGTAGAACTCACTAAGACCTTCGTTTTGACTGGTTATGGCTCCCGTAACTCTAAACGAGGCAACAGTTATGGCGTCCGAAGAATCGGTATCCGCAGGGTGCAACATCTGCGGTGCAAGGTGCAACATTCGTCCAAAAAGACGAAACAGCGCCGTGCGACTTTTAGAAATGGGTGCAGGGATTTGAAATGGACCGGTACCATGGTGGACCACTCTCCAGGGATGGTAAATTGAAGACTAGCCACGGTGTTCCCTTTTTAACGTAAAAATTCATGTGACGTAAAAACGAAGGCCAAAAAACTTCAAAGACCCGATTGAGGTTCGGATATCCTTTTTTTGGGTACGAAACTATCCGTTGACGGTTTACAACAGTCAAAGCCGTAGAACTCACTGAGACCTTCGTTTTGACTGGTTATGGCTCCCGTAACTCTAAACGAGGCAACAGTTATGGTGTCCGAAGAATCGGTATCCGCAGGGTGCAACATCTGCGGTGCAAGGTGCAACATTCGTCCAAAAAGACGAAACAGCGCCGAGCGACTTTTAGAAATGGGTGCAGGGATTTGAAATGGACCGGTACCATGGTGGACCACTCTCCAGGGATGGTAATCGAAGACCAGCCACGGTGTTCCCTTTTTAACGTAAAAATTCATGTGACGGAAAAACGAAGGCCAAAAAACTTCAGAGACCCGATTGAGGTTCGGATAGCCTTTTTTTGGGTAAGAAACTATCCGTTGACGGCTTACAGCAGTCAAAGCCGTAGAACTCACTGAGACCTTCGTTTTGACTGGTTATGGCTCCCGTAACTCTAAACGAGGCAACAGTTATGGCCGTCCGAAGAATCGGTATCCGCAGGGTGCAACATCTGCGGTGCAAGGTGCAACATTCGTCCAAAAAGACGAAACAGCGCCGTGCGACTTTTAGAAATGGGTGCAGGGATTTGAAATGGACCGGTACCATGGTGCACCACTCTCCAGGGATGGTAAATCGAAGACCAGCAACGGTGTTCCCTTTTTAACGTAAAAATTCATGTGACGGAAAAACGAAGGCCAAAAAACTTCAAAGACCCGATTGAGGTTCGGATAGCCTTTTTTTGGGTACGAAACTATCCGTTGACGGCTTACAGCTGTCAAAGCCGTAGAACTCACTGAGACCTTCGTTTTGACTGGTTATGGCTCCCGTAACTCTAAACGAGGCAACAGTTATGGCGTCCGAAGAATCGGTATCCGCAGGGTGCAACATCTGCGGTGCAAGGTGCAACATTCGTCCAAAAAGACGAAACAGCGCCGAGCGACTTTTAGAAATGGGTGCAGGGATTTGAAATGGACCGGTACCATGGTGGACCACTCTCCAGGGATGGTAAATCGAAGACCAGCCACGGTGTTCCCTTTTTAACATAAAAATTCATGTGACGTAAAAACGAAGGCCAAAAAACTTCAGAGACCCGATTGAGGTACGGATAGCCTTTTTTTGGGTACGAAACTATCCGTTGACGGCTTACAGCAGTCAAAGCTGTAGAACTCACTGAGACCTTCGTTTTGACTGGTTATGCCTCCCGTAACTCTAAACGAGGCAACAGTTATGGCCGTCCGAAGAATCGGTATCCGCAGGGTGCAACATCTGCGGTGCAAGGTGCAACATTCGTCCAAAAAGACGAAACAGCGCCGTGCGACTTTTATAAATGGGTGCATGGATTTGAAATGGACCGGTACCATGGTGCACCACTCTCCAGGGATGGTAAATCGAAGACCAGCCACGGTGTTCCCTTTTTAACGTAAAAATTCATGTGACGGAAATACGAAGGCCAAAAAACTTCAAAGACCCGATTGAGGTTCGGATAGCCTTTTTTGGGTACGAAACTATCCGCTGACGGCTTACAGCAGTCAAAGCCGTAGAACTCACTGAGACCTTCGTTTTGACTGGTTATGGCTCCAGTAACTCTAAACGAGGCAACAGTTATGGCCGTCCGAAGAATCGGTATCCGCAGGGTGCAACATTTGCGGTGCAAGGTGCAACATTCGTCCAAAAAGACGAAACAGCGCCGTGCGACTTTTAGAAATGGGTGCAGGGATTTGAAATGGACCGGTACCATGGTGCACCACTCTCCAGGGATGGTAAATCGAAGACCAGCCACGGTGTTCCCTTTTTAACGTAAAAATTCATGTGACGGAAAAACGAAGGCCAAAAAACTTCAGAGACCCGATTGAGGTTCGGATAGCCTTTTTTTGGGTACGAAACTATCCGTTGACGGCTTACAGCAATCAAAGCCGTAGAACTCACTGAGACCTTCGTTTTGACTGGTTATGGCTCCCGTAACTCTAAACGAGGCAACAGTTATGGTCGTCCGAAGAATCGGTATCCGCAGGGTGCAACATCTGCGGTGCAAGGTGCAACATTCGTCCAAAAAGACGAAACAGCGCCGTGCAACTTTTAGAAATGGGTGCAGGGATTTGAAATGGACCGGTACCATGGTGGACCACTCTCCAGGGATGGTAAATCGAAGACCAGCCACGGTGTTCCCTTTTTAACGTAAAAATTCATGTGACGTAAAAACGAAGGCCAAAAAACTTCAGAGACCCGATTGAGGTTCGGATAGCCTTTTTTTGGGTACGAAACTATCCGTTGATGGCTTACAGCAGTTAAAGCCGTAGAACTCACTGAGACCTTCGTTTTGACTGGTTATGTCTCCCGTAACTCTAAACGAGGCAACAGTTATGGCCGTCCGAAGAATCGGTATCCGCAGGGTGCAACATCTGCGGTGCAAGGTGCAACATTCGTCCAAAAAGACGAAACAGCGCCGTGCGACTTTTAGAAATGGGTGCAGGGATTTGAAATGGACCGGTACCATGGTGCACCACTCTCCAGGGATGGTAAATCGAAGACCAGCCACGGTGTTCCCTTTTTAACGTAAAAATTCGTGTGACGGAAAAACGAAGGCCAAAAAACTTCAAAGACCCGATTGAGGTTCGGATTGCCTTTTTTTGGGTACGAAACTATCCGTTGATGGCTTACAGCAGTCAAAGCCGTAGAACTCACTGAGACCTTCGTTTTGACTGGTTATGGCTCCCGTAACTCTAAACGAGGCAACAGTTATGGCCGTCCGAAGAATCGGTATCCGCAGGGTGCAACATCTGCGGTGCAAGGTGCAACATTCGTCCAAAAAGACGAAACAGCGCCGTGCGACTTTTAGAAATGGGTGTAGGGATTTTAAATGGACCGGTACCATGGTGCACCACTCTCCAGGGATGGTAATCGAAGACCAGCCACGGTGTTCCCTTTTTAACGTAAAAATTCATGTGACGGAAAAACGAAGGCCAAAAAACTTCAGAGACCCGATTGAGGTTCGGATAGCCTTTTTTTGGGTAAGAAACTATCCGTTGACGGCTTACAGCAGTCAAAGCCGTAGAACTCACTGAGACCTTCGTTTTGACTGGTTATGGCTCCCGTAACTCTAAACGAGGCAACAGTTATGGCCGTCCGAAGAATCGGTATCCGCAGGGTGCAACATCTGCGGTGCAAGGTGCAACATTCGTCCAAAAAGACGAAACAGCGCCGTGCGACTTTTAGAAATGGGTGCAGGGATTTGAAATGGACCGGTACCATGGTGCACCACTCTCCAGGGATGGTAAATCGAAGACCAGCCACGGTGTTCCCTTTTTAACGTAAAAATTCATGTGACGGAAAAACGAAGGCCAAAAAACTTCAAAGACCCGATTGAGGTTCGGATAGCCTTTTTTTGGGTACGAAACTATCCGTTGACGGCTTACAGCTGTCAAAGCCGTAGAACTCACTAAGACCTTCGTTTTGACTGGTTATGGCTCCCGTAACTCTAAACGAGGCAACAGTTATGGCGTCCGAAGAATCGGTATCCGCAGGGTGCAACATCTGCGGTGCAAGGTGCAACATTCGTCCAAAAAGACGAAACAGCGCCGTGCGACTTTTAGAAATGGGTGCAGGGATTTGAAATGGACCGGTACCATGGTGGACCACTCTCCAGGGATGGTAAATCGAAGACCAGCCACGGTGTTCCCTTTTTAACGTAAAAATTCATGTGACGTAAAAACGAAGGCCAAAAAACTTCAAAGACCCGATTGAGGTTCGGATATCCTTTTTTTGGGTACGAAACTATCCGTTGACGGTTTACAGCAGTCAAAGCCGTAGAACTCACTGAGACCTTCGTTTTGACTGGTTATGCCTCCCGTAACTCTAAACGAGGCAACAGTTATGGCCGTCCGAAGAATCGGTATCCGCAGGGTGCAACATCTGCGGTGCAAGGTGCAACATTCGTCCAAAAAGACGAAACAGCGCCGTGCGACTTTTATAAATGGGTGCAGGGATTTGAAATGGACCGGTACCATGGTGGACCACTCTCCAGGGATGGTAAATCGAAGACCAGCCACGGTGTTCCCTTTTTAACGTAAAAATTCATGTGACGTAAAAACGAAGGCCAAAAAACTTCAGAGACCCGATTGAGGTTCGGATAGCCTTTTTTTGGGTACGAAACTATCCGTTGATGGCTTACAGCAGTCAAAGCCGTAGAACTCACTAAGACCTTCGTTTTGACTGGTTATAGCTCCCGTAACTCTAAACGAGGCAACAGTTATGGCCGTCCGAAGAATCGGTATCCGCAGGGTGCAACATTTGCGGTGCAAGGTGCAACATTCGTCCAAAAAGACGAAACAGCGCCGTGCGACTTTTAGAAATGGGTGCAGGGATTTGAAATGGACCGGTACCATGGTGGACCACTCTCCAGGGATGGTAAATCGAAGACCAGCCATGGTGTTCCCTTTTTAACGTAAAAATTCATGTGACGGAAATACGAAGGCCAAAAAACTTCAAAGACCCGATTGAGGTTCGGATAGCCTTTTTTGGGTACGAAACTATACGCTGACGGCTTACAGCAGTCAAAGCCGTAGAACTCACTAAGACCTTCGTTTTGACTGGTTATAGCTCCCGTAACTCTAAACGAGGCAACAGTTATGGCCGTCCGAAGAATCGGTATCCGCAGGGTGCAACATTTGCGGTGCAAGGTGCAACATTCGTCCAAAAAGACGAAACAGCGCCGTGCGACTTTTAGAAATGGGTGCAGGGATTTGAAATGGACCGGTACCATGGTGGACCACTCTCCAGGGATGGTAAATCGAAGACCAGCCATGGTGTTCCCTTTTTAACGTAAAAATTCATGTGACGGAAATACGAAGGCCAAAAAACTTCAAAGACCCGATTGAGGTTCGGATAGCCTTTTTTGGGTACGAAACTATCCGCTGACGGCTTACAGCAGTCAAAGCCGTAGAACTCACTGAGACCTTCGTTTTGACTGGTTATAGCTCCCGTAACTCTAAATGAGGCAACAGTTATGGCCGTCCGAAGAATCGGTATCCGCAGGGTGCAACATTTGCGGTGCAAGGTGCAACATTCGTCCAAAAAGACGAAACAGCGCCGTGCGACTTTTAGAAATGGGTGCAGGGATTTGAAATGGACCGATACCATGGTGCACCACTCTCCAGGGATGGTAAATCGAAGACCAGCCACGGTGTTCCCTTTTTAACGTAAAAATTCATGTGACGGAAAAACGAAGGCCAAAAAACTTCAGAGACCCGATTGAGGTTCGGATAGCCTTTTTTTGGGTACGAAACTATCCGTTGACGACTTACAGCAGTGAAAGCCGTAGAACTCACTGAGACCTTCGTTTTGACTGGTTATGGCTCCCGTAACTCTAAACGAGGCAACAGTTATGGCCGTCCGAAGAATCGGTATCCGCAGGGTGCAACATCTGCGGTGCAAGGTGCAACATTCGTCCAAAAAGACGAAACAGCGCCGTGCGACTTTTAGAAATGGGTGCAGGGATTTGAAATGGACCGGTACCATGGTGGACCACTCTCCAGGGATGGTAAATCGAAGACCAGCCACGGTGTTCCCTTTTTAACGTAAAAATTCATGTGACGTAAAAACGAAGGCCAAAAAACTTCAGAGACCCGATTGAGGTTCGGATAGCCTTTTTTTGGGTACGAAACTATCCGTTGACGGCTTACAGCAGTCAAAGCCGTAGAACTCACTGAGACCTTCGTTTTGACTGGTTATGCCTCCCGTAACTCTAAACGAGGCAACAGTTATGGCCGTCCGAAGAATCGGTATCCGCAGGGTGCAACATCTGCGGTGCAAGGTGCAACATTCGTCCAAAAAGACGAAACAGCGCCGTGCGACTTTTAGAAATGGGTGCAGGGATTTGAAATGGACCGGTACCATGGTGCACCACTCTCCAGGGATGGTAAATCGAAGACCAGCCACGGTGTTCCCTTTTTAACGTAAAAATTCATGTGACGTAAAAACGAAGGCCAAAAAACTTCAAAGACCCGATTGAGGTTCGGATAGCCTTTTTTTGGGTACGAAACTATCCGTTGACGGCTTACAGCAGTCAAAGGCGTAGAACTCACTGAGACCTTCGTTTTGACTGGTTATGGCTCCCGTAACTCTAAACGAGGCAACAGTTATGGCCGTCCGAAGAATCGGTATCCGCAGGGTGCAACATCTGCGGTGCAAGGTGCAACATTCGTCCAAAAAGACGAAACAGCGCCGTGCGACTTTTAGAAATGGGTGCAGGGATTTGAAATGGACCGGTACCATGGTAAACCACTCTCCAGGGATGGTAATCGAAGACCAGCCACGGTGTTCCCTTTTTAACGTAAAAATTCATGTGACGGAAAAACGAAGGCCAAAAAACTTCAGAGACCCGATTGAGGTTCGAATAGCCTTTTTTTGGGTACGAAACTATCCGTTGACGGCTTACAGCAGTCAAAGCCGTAGAACTCACAGAGACCTTCGTTTTGACTGGTTATGGCTCCCGTAACTCTAAATGAGGCAACAGTTATGGCCGTCCGAAGAATCGGTATCCGCAGGGTGCAACATCTGCGGTGCAAGGTGCAACATTCGTCCAAAAAGACGAAACAGCGCCGTGCGACTTTTAGAAATGGGTGCAGGGATTTGAAATGGACCGGTACCATGGTGGACCACTCTCCAGGGATGGTAAATCGAAGACCAGCCACGGTGTTCCCTTTTTAACGTAAAAATTCATGTGACGGAAAAACGAAGGCCAAAAAACTTCGGAGACCCGATTGAGGTTCGGATAGCCTTTTTTTGGGTACGAAACTATCCATTGACGGCTTACAGCCGTCAAAGCCGTAGAACTCACTGAGACCTTCGTTTTGACTGGTTATGCCTCCCGTAACTCTAAACGAGGCAACAGTTATGGCCGTCCGAAGAATCGGTATCCGCAGGGTGCAACATCTGCGGTGCAAGGTGCAACATTCGTCCAAAAAGACGAAACAGCGCCGTGCGACTTTTAGAAATGGGTGCAGGGATTTGAAATGGATCGGTACCATGGTGCACCACTCTCCAGGGATGGTAAATCGAAGACCAGCCACGGTGTTCCCTTTTTAACGTAAAAATTCATGTGATGGAAAAACGAAGGCCAAAAAACTTCAGAGACCCGATTGAGGTTCGGATAGCCTTTTTTGGGTACGAAACTATCCGTTGACGGCTTACAGCTGTCAAAGCCGTAGAACTCACAGAGACCTTCGTTTTGACTGGTTATGCCTCCCGTAACTCTAAATGAGGCAACAGTTATGGCCATCCGAAGAATCGGTATCCGCAGGGTGCAACATCTGCGGTGCAAGGTGCAACATTCGTCCAAAAAGACGAAACAGCGCCGTGCGACTTTTAGAAATGGATGCAGGGATTTGAAATGGACCGGTACCATGGTGGACCACTCTCCAGGGATGGTAAATCGAAGACCAGCCACGGTGTTCCCTTTTTAACGTAAAAATTCATGTGACGGAAAAACGAAGGCCAAAAAACTTTAGAGACCCGATTGAGGTTCGGATAGCCTTTTTTTGAGTACGAAACTATCCGTTGACGGCTTATAGCCGTCAAAGCCGTAGAACTCACTGAGACCTTCGTTTTGACTGGTTATGCCTCCCGTAACTCTAAACGAGGTAACAGTTATGGCCGTCCGAAGAATCGGTATCCGCAGGGTGCAACATCTGCGGTGCAAGGTGCAACATTCGTCCAAAAAGACGAAACAGCGCCTTGCGACTTTTAGAAATGGGTGCAGGGATTTGAAATGGACCGGTACCATGTTGCACCACTCTCCAGGGATGGTAAATCGAAGACCAGCCACGGTGTTCCCTTTTTAACGTAAAAATTCATGTGATGGAAAATTTTGGCCAAAAAACTTCAAAGACCCGATTGAGGTTCGGATAGCCTTTTTTTGGGTACGAAACTATCCGTTGATGGCTTACAGCTGTCATAGCCGTAGAACTCACTGAGACCTTCGTTTTGACTGGTTATGGCTCCCGTAACTCTAAACGAGGCAACAGTTATGGCGTCCGAAGAATCGGTATCCGCAGGGTGCAATATCTGCGGTGCAAGGTGCAACATTCGTCCAAAAAGACGAAACAGCGCCGTGCGACTTTTAGAAATGGGTGCAGGGATTTGAAATGGACCGGTACCATGGTGGACCACTCTCCAGGGATGGTAAATCGAAAACCAGCCACGGTGTTCCCTTTTTAACGTAAAAATTCATGTGACGTAAAAACGAAGGCCAAAAAACTTCAAAGACCCGATTGAGGTTCGGATAGCCTTTTTTGGGTACGAAACTATCCGTTGACGGCTTAAAGCCGTCAAAGCCATAGAACTCACTGAGACCTTCGTTTTGACTGGTTATGGCTCCCGTAACTCTAAACGAGGCAACAGTTATGGCCGTCCGAAGAATCGGTATCCGCAGGGTGCAACATCTGCGGTGCAAGGTGCAACATTCGTCCAAAAAGACGAAACAGCGCCGTGCGACTTTTAGAAATGGGTGCAGGGATTTGAAATGGACCGGTACCATGGTGCACCACTCTCCAGGGATGGTAAATCGAAGACCAGCCACGGTGCTCCCTTTTTAACGTTAAAATTCATGTGACGTAAAAACGAAGGCCAAAAAACTTCAAAGACCCGATTGAGGTTCGGATAGCCTTTTTTTGGGTACGAAACTATCCGTTGACGGCTTACAGCAGTCAAAGCCGTAGAATTCACTGAGAGCTTTTTGACTGGTTATGGCTCCCGTAATTCTAAACGAGGCAACAGTTATGGCGTCCGAAGAATCGGTATCCGCAGGGTGCAATATCTGCGGTGCAAGGTGCAACATTCGTCCAAAAAGACGAAACAGCGCCGTGCGACTTTTAGAAATGGGTGCAGGGATTTGAAATGGACCGGTACCATGGTGCACTACTCTACAGGGATGGTAAATCGAAGACCAGCCACGGTGCTCCCTTTTTAACGTTAAAATTCATGTGACGTAAAAACGAAGGCCAAAAAACTTCAAAGACCCGATTGAGGTTCGGATAGCCTTTTTTTGGGTACGAAACTATCCGTTGACGGCTTACAGCAGTCAAAGCCGTAGAACTCACTGAGACCTTCGTTTTGACTGGTTTTGGCTCCCGTAACTCTAAATGAGGCAACATTTATGGCCGTCCGAAAAATCGGTATCCGCAGAGTGCAACATCTGCGGTGCAAGGTGCAACATTCGTCCAAAAAGACGAAACAGCGCCATGCGACTTTTAGAAATGGGTGCAGGGATTTGAATGGACCGGTACCATGATGCACCACTCTCCAGGGATGGTAAATCGAAGACCAGCCACGGTGTTCCCTTTTAACGTAAAAATTCATGTGATGGAAAAACGAAGGCCAACAAACTTCAAAGACCCGATTGAGGTTCGGATAGGCTTTTTTTGGGTACGAAACTATCCGTTGACAGCTTACAGCTGTCAAAGCCGTAGAACTCACTGAGACCTTCGTTTTGACTGGTTATGGCTCCCGTAACTCTAAACGAGGCAACAGTTATGGCGTCCGAAGAATAGGTATCCGCAGGGTGCAACATCTGCGGTGCAAGGTGCAACATTCGTCCAAAAAGACGAAACAGCGCCGTGCGACTTTTAGAAATGGGTGCAGGGATTTGAAATGGACCGGTACCATGGTGCACCACTATCCAGGGATGGTAAATCGAAGACCAGCCATGGTGTTCCCTTTTTAACGTAAAAATTCATGTGATGGAAAAACGAAGGCCAAAAAACTTCAGAGACCCGATTGAGGTTCGGATAGCCTTTTTTTGGGTACGAAACTATCCGTTGACGGCTTACAGTTGTCAAAGCCGTAGAACTTACAGAGACCTTCGTTTTGACTGGTTATGCCTCCCGTAACTCTAAATGAGGCAACAGTTATGGCCGTCCGAAGAATCGGTATCCGCAGGGTGCAACATCTGCGGTGCAAGGTGCAACATTCGTCCAAAAAGACGAAACAGCGCCGTGCGACTTTTAGAAATGGGTGCAGGGATTTGAAATGGACCGGTACCATGGTGGACCACTCTCCAGGGATGGTAAATCGAAGACCAGCCACGGTGTTCCCTTTTTAACGTAAAAATTCATGTGACTTAAAAACGAAGGCCAAAAAACTTCAGAGACCCGATTGAGGTTCGGATAGCCTTTTTTTGGGTACGAAACTATCCGTTGACGGCTTACAGCAGTCAAAGCAGTAGAACTCACTAAGACCTTCGTTTTGACTGGTTATGCCTCCCGTAACTCTAAACGAGGCAACAGTTATGGCCGTCCGAAGAATCGGTATCCGCAGGGTGCAACATCTGCGGTGCAAGGTGCAACATTCGTCCAAAAAGACGAAACAGCGCCGTGCGACTTTTTGAAATGGGTGCAGGGATTTGAAATGGACCGGTACCATGGTGCACCACTCTCCAGGGATGGTAAATCGAAGACCAGCCACGGTGTTCCCTTTTTAACGTAAAAATTCATGTGACGGAAAATTTTGGCCAAAAAACTTCAATGACCCGATTGAGGTTCGGATAGCCTTTTTTTGGGTACGAAACTATCCGTTGATGGCTTACAGCTGTCAAAGCCGTAGAACTCACTGAGACCTTCATTTTGACTGGTTATGGCTCCCGTAACTCTAAACGAGGCAACAGTTATGGCGTCCGAAGAATCGGTATCCGCAGGGTGCAATATCTGCGGTGCAAGGTGCAACATTCGTCCAAAAAGACGAAACAGCGCCGTGCGACTTTTAGAAATGGGTGCAGGGATTTGAAATGGACCGGTACCATGGTGGACCACTCTCCAGGGATGGTAAATCGAAGACCAGCCACAGTGTTCCCTTTTTAACGTAAAAATTCATGTGACGTAAAAACGAAGGCCAAAAAACTTCAGAGACCCGATTGAGGTTCGGATAGCCTTTTTTTGGGTACGAAACTATCCGTTGACGGCCTATAGCCGTCAAAGCCATAGAACTCACTGAGACCTTCGTTTTGACTGGTTATGGCTCCCGTAACTCTAAACGAGGCAACAGTTATGGCCGTCCGAAGAATCGGTATCCGCAGGGTGCAACATCTGCGGTGCAAGGTGCAACATTCGTCCAAAAAGACGAAACAGCGCCGTGCGACTTTTAGAAATGGGTGCAAGGATTTGAAATGGACCGGTACCATGGTGCACCACTCTCCAGGGATGGTAAATCGAAGACCAGCCACGGTGTTCCCTTTTTAACGTTAAAATTCATGTGACGGAAAAACGAAGGCCAAAAAACTTCAAAGATCCGATTGAGGTTTGGATAGCCTTTTTTTGGGTACGAAACTATCCGTTGACGGCTTACAACTGTCAAACCCGTAGAAATCACTGAGACCTTCGTTTTGACTGGTTATGGCTCCCGTAACTCTAAACGAGGCAACAGTTATGGCGTCTGAAGAATCGGTATCCGCAGGGTGCAACATCTGCGGTGCAAGGTGCAACATTCGTCCAAAAAGACGAAATAGCGCCGCGCGACTTTTAGAAATGGGTGCAGGGATTTGAAATGGACCGGTACCATGGTGCACCACTCTCCAGGGATGGTAAATCGAAGACCAGCCACGGTGTTCCCTTTTTAACGTAAAAATTCATGTGACGGAAAAACGAAGGCCAAAAAACTTCAAAGACCCGATTGAGGTTCGGATAGCCTTTTTTTGGGTACGAAACTATCCGTTGATGGCTTACAGCTGTCAAAGCCGTAGAACTCACTGAGACCTTCGTTTTGACTGGTTATGGCTCCCGTAACTCTAAACGAGGCAACAGTTATGGCCGTCCGAAGAATCAGTATCCGTAGGGTGCAACATCTGCGGTGCAAGGTGCAACATTCGTCCAAAAAGACGAAACAGCGCCGTGCGACTTTTAGAAATGGGTGCAGGGATTTGAAATGGACCGGTACCATGGTGAACCACTCTCCAGGGATGGTAAATCGAAGACCAGCCACGATGTTCCCTTTTTAACGTAAAAATTCATGTGACGGAAAAACGAAGGCCAAAAAACTTCAGAGACCCGATTGAGGTTCGGATAGCCTTTTTTTGGGTACGAAACTATCCGTTGACGGCTTATAGCCGTCAAAGCCATAGAACTCACTAAGACCTTCGTTTTGACTGGTTATGGCTCCCGTAACTCTAAACGAGGCAACAGTTATGGCCGTCCGAAGAATCGGTATCCGTAGGGTGCAACATCTGCGGTGCAAGGTGCAACATTCGTCCAAAAAGACGAAACAGCGCCGTTCGACTTTTAGAAATGGGTGCAGGGATTTGAAATGGACCGGTACCATGGTGCACCACTCTCCAGGGATGGTAAATCGAAGACCAGCCACGGTGTTTCCTTTTTAACGTAAAAATTCATGTGACGGAAAAACGAAGGCCAAAAAACTTCAAAGACCCGATTGAGGTTCGGATAGCCTTTTTTTGGGTACGAAACTATCCGTTGATGGCTTACAGCTGTCAAAGCCGTAGAACTCACTGAGACCTTCGTTTTGACTGGTTATGGCTCCCGTAACTCTAAACGAGGCAACAGTTATGGCCGTCCGAAGAATCAGTATCCGCAGGGTGCAACATCTGCGGTGCAAGGTGCAACATTCGTCCAAAAAGACGAAACAGCGCCGTGCGACTTTTAGAAATGGGTGCAGGGATTTGAAATGGACCGGTACCATGGTGCACCACTCTCCAGGGATGGTAAATCGAAGACCAGCCACGGTGTTCCCTTTTTAACGTAAAAATTCATGTGATGGAAAAACGAAGGCCAAAAAACTTCAGAGACCCGATTGAGGTTCGGATAGCCTTTTTTTGGGTACGAAACTATCCGTTGACGGCTTACAGCAGTCAAAGCAGTAGAACTCACTGAGACCTTCGTTTTGACTGGTTATGCCTCCCGTAACTCTAAACGAGGCAACAGTTATGGCCGTCCGAAGAATCGGTATCCGCAGGGTGCAACATCTGCGGTGCAAGGTGCAACATTCGTCCAAAAAGACGAAACAGCGCCGTGCGACTTTTTGAAATGGGTGCAGGGATTTGAAATGGACCGGTACCATGGTGCACCACTCTCCAGGGATGGTAAATCGAAGACCAGCCACGGTGTTCCCTTTTTAACGTAAAAATTCATGTGACGGAAAATTTTGGCCAAAAAACTTCAATGACCCGATTGAGGTTCGGATAGCCTTTTTTTGGGTACGAAACTATCCGTTGATGGCTTACAGCTGTCAAAGCCGTAGAACTCACTGAGACCTTCATTTTGACTGGTTATGGCTCCCGTAACTCTAAACGAGGCAACAGTTATGGCGTCCGAAGAATCGGTATCCGCAGGGTGCAATATCTGCGGTGCAAGGTGCAACATTCGTCCAAAAAGACGAAACAGCGCCGTGCGACTTTTAGAAATGGGTGCAGGGATTTGAAATGGACCGGTACCATGGTGGACCACTCTCCAGGGATGGTAAATCGAAGACCAGCCACAGTGTTCCCTTTTTAACGTAAAAATTCATGTGACGTAAAAACGAAGGCCAAAAAACTTCAGAGACCCGATTGAGGTTCGGATAGCCTTTTTTTGGGTACGAAACTATCCGTTGACGGCCTATAGCCGTCAAAGCCATAGAACTCACTGAGACCTTCGTTTTGACTGGTTATGGCTCCCGTAACTCTAAACGAGGCAACAGTTATGGCCGTCCGAAGAATCGGTATCCGCAGGGTGCAACATCTGCGGTGCAAGGTGCAACATTCGTCCAAAAAGACGAAACAGCGCCGTGCGACTTTTAGAAATGGGTGCAAGGATTTGAAATGGACCGGTACCATGGTGCACCACTCTCCAGGGATGGTAAATCGAAGACCAGCCACGGTGTTCCCTTTTTAACGTTAAAATTCATGTGACGGAAAAACGAAGGCCAAAAAACTTCAAAGATCCGATTGAGGTTTGGATAGCCTTTTTTTGGGTACGAAACTATCCGTTGACGGCTTACAACTGTCAAACCCGTAGAAATCACTGAGACCTTCGTTTTGACTGGTTATGGCTCCCGTAACTCTAAACGAGGCAACAGTTATGGCGTCTGAAGAATCGGTATCCGCAGGGTGCAACATCTGCGGTGCAAGGTGCAACATTCGTCCAAAAAGACGAAATAGCGCCGCGCGACTTTTAGAAATGGGTGCAGGGATTTGAAATGGACCGGTACCATGGTGCACCACTCTCCAGGGATGGTAAATCGAAGACCAGCCACGGTGTTCCCTTTTTAACGTAAAAATTCATGTGACGGAAAAACGAAGGCCAAAAAACTTCAAAGACCCGATTGAGGTTCGGATAGCCTTTTTTTGGGTACGAAACTATCCGTTGATGGCTTACAGCTGTCAAAGCCGTAGAACTCACTGAGACCTTCGTTTTGACTGGTTATGGCTCCCGTAACTCTAAACGAGGCAACAGTTATGGCCGTCCGAAGAATCAGTATCCGTAGGGTGCAACATCTGCGGTGCAAGGTGCAACATTCGTCCAAAAAGACGAAACAGCGCCGTGCGACTTTTAGAAATGGGTGCAGGGATTTGAAATGGACCGGTACCATGGTGAACCACTCTCCAGGGATGGTAAATCGAAGACCAGCCACGATGTTCCCTTTTTAACGTAAAAATTCATGTGACGGAAAAACGAAGGCCAAAAAACTTCAGAGACCCGATTGAGGTTCGGATAGCCTTTTTTTGGGTATGAAACTATCCGTTGACGGCTTATAGCCGTCAAAGCCATAGAACTCACTAAGACCTTCGTTTTGACTGGTTATGGCTCCCGTAACTCTAAACGAGGCAACAGTTATGGCCGTCCGAAGAATCGGTATCCGCAGGGTGCAACATCTGCGGTGCAAGGTGCAACATTCGTCCAAAAAGACGAAACAGCGCCGTTCGTCTTTTAGAAATGGGTGCAGGGATTTGAAATGGACCGGTACCATGGTGCACCACTCTCCAGGGATGGTAAATCGAAGACCAGCCACGGTGTTTCCTTTTTAACGTAAAAATTCATGTGACGGAAAAACGAAGGCCAAAAAACTTCAAAGACCCGATTGAGGTTCGGATAGCCTTTTTTTGGGTACGAAACTATCCGTTGATGGCTTACAGCTGTCAAAGCCGTAGAACTCACTGAGACCTTCGTTTTGACTGGTTATGGCTCCCGTAACTCTAAACGAGGCAACAGTTATGGCCGTCCGAAGAATCAGTATCCGCAGGGTGCAACATCTGCGGTGCAAGGTGCAACATTCGTCCAAAAAGACGAAACAGCGCCTTGCGACTTTTAGAAATGGGTGCAGGGATTTGAAATGGACCGGTACCATGGTGCACCACTCTCCAGGGATGGTAAATCGAAGACCAGCCACGGTGTTCCCTTTTTAACGTAAAAATTCATGTGATGGAAAATTTTGGCCAAAAAACTTCAAAGACCCGATTGAGGTTCGGATAGCCTTTTTTTGGGTACGAAACTATCCGTTGATGGCTTACAGCTGTCATAGCCGTAGAACTCACTGAGACCTTCGTTTTGACTGGTTATGGCTCCCGTAACTCTAAACGAGGCAACAGTTATGGCGTCCGAAGAATCGGTATCCGCAGGGTGCAACATCTGCGGTGCAAGGTGCAACATTCGTCCAAAAAGACGAAACAGCGCCGTGCGACTTTTAGAAATGGGTGCAGTGATTTGAAATGGACCGGTGCCATGGTTCACCACTCTCCAGGGATGGTAAATCGAAGACCAGCCACGGTGTTCCCTTTTTAACGTAAAAATTCATGTGACGGAAAAACGAAGGCCAAAAAACTTCAAAGATCCGATTGAGTTTTGGATAGCCTTTTTTTGGGTACGAAACTATCCGTTGACGGCTTACAGCTGTCAAAGCCGTAGAACTCACTGAGACCTTCGTTTTGACTGGTTATGGCTCCCGTAACTCTAAACGAGGCAACAGTTATGGCGTCCGAAGAATCGGTATCCGCAGGGTGCAACATCTGCGGTGCAAGGTGCAACATTCGTCCAAAAAGACGAAACAGCGCCGTGCGACTTTTAGAAATGGGTGCAGGGATTTGAAAAGGACCGGTACCATGGTGCACCACTCTCCAGGGATGGTAAATCGAAGACCAGCCACGGTGCTCCCTTTTTAACGTTAAAATTCATGTGACGTAAAAACGAAGGCCAAAAAACTTCAAAGACCCGATTGAGGTTCGGATAGCCTTTTTTTGGGTACGAAACTATCCGTTGACGGCTTACAGCAGTCAAAGCCGTAGAATTCACTGAGACCTTTTTGACTGGTTATGGCTCCCGTAATTCTAAACGAGGCAACAGTTATGGCGTCCGAAGAATCGGTATCCGCAGGGTGCAATATCTGCGGTGCAAGGTGCAACATTCGTCCAAAAAGACGAAACAGCGCCGTGCGACTTTTAGAAATGGGTGCAGGGATTTGAAATGGACCGGTACCATGGTGCACTACTCTACAGGGATGGTAAATCGAAGACCAGCCACGGTGCTCCCTTTTTAACGTTAAAATTCATGTGACGTAAAAACGAAGGCCAAAAAACTTCAAAGACCCGATTGAGGTTCGGATAGCCTTTTTTTGGGTACGAAACTATCCGTTGACGGCTTACAGCAGTCAAAGCCGTAGAACTCACTGAGACCTTCGTTTTGACTGGTTATGGCTCCCGTAACTCTAAATGAGGCAACATTTATGGCCGTCCGAAGAATCGGTATCCGCAGAGTGCAACATCTGCGGTGCAAGGTGCAACATTCGTCCAAAAAGACGAAACAGCGCCATGCGACTTTTAGAAATGGGTGCAGGGATTTGAATGGACCGGTACCATGATGCACCACTCTCCAGGGATGGTAAATCGAAGACCAGCCACGGTGTTCCCTTTTAACGTAAAAATTCATGTGATGGAAAAACGAAGGCCAACAAACTTCAAAGACCCGATTGAGGTTCGGATAGCCTTTTTTTGGGTACGAAACTATCCGTTGACAGCTTACAGCTATCAAAGCCGTAGAACTCACTGAGACCTTCGTTTTGACTGGTTATGGCTCCCGTAACTCTAAACGAGGCAACAGTTATGGCGTCCGAAGAATAGGTATCCGCAGGGTGCAACATCTGCGGTGCAAGGTGCAACATTCGTCCAAAAAGACGAAACAGCGCCGTGCGACTTTTAGAAATGGGTGCAGGGATTTGAAATGGACCGGTACCATGGTGCACCACTATCCAGGGATGGTAAATCGAAGACCAGCCATGGTGTTCCCTTTTTAACGTAAAAATTCATGTGATGGAAAAACGAAGGCCAAAAAACTTCAGAGACCCGATTGAGGTTCGGATAGCCTTTTTTTGGGTACGAAACTATCCGTTGACGGCTTACAGCTGTCAAAGCCGTAGAACTCACAGAGACCTTCGTTTTGACTGGTTATGCCTCCCGTAACTCTAAATGAGGCAACAGTTATGGCCGTCCGAAGAATCGGTATCCGCAGGGTGCAACATCTGCGGTGCAAGGTGCAACATTCGTCCAAAAAGACGAAACAGCGCCGTGCGACTTTTAGAAATGGGTGCAGGGATTTGAAATGGACCGGTACCATGGTGGACCACTCTCCAGGGATGGTAAATCGAAGACCAGCCACGGTGTTCCCTTTTTAACGTAAAAATTCATGTGACTTAAAAACGAAGGCCAAAAAACTTCAGAGACCCGATTGAGGTTCGGATAGCCTTTTTTTGGGTACGAAACTATCCGTTGACGGCTTACAGCAGTCAAAGCAGTAGAACTCACTGAGACCTTCGTTTTGACTGGTTATGCCTCCCGTAACTCTAAACGAGGCAACAGTTATGGCCGTCCGAAGAATCGGTATCCGCAGGGTGCAACATCTGCGGTGCAAGGTGCAACATTCGTCCAAAAAGACGAAACAGCGCCGTGCGACTTTTTGAAATGGGTGCAGGGATTTGAAATGGACCGGTACCATGGTGCACCACTCTCCAGGGATGGTAAATCGAAGACCAGCCACGGTGTTCCCTTTTTAACGTAAAAATTCATGTGACGGAAAATTTTGGCCAAAAAACTTCAAAGACCCGATTGAGGTTCGGATAGCCTTTTTTTGGGTACGAAACTATCCGTTGATGGCTTACAGCTGTCAAAGCCGTAGAACTCACTGAGACCTTCATTTTGACTGGTTATGGCTCCCGTAACTCTAAACGAGGCAACAGTTATGGCGTCCGAAGAATCGGTATCCGCAGGGTGCAATATCTGCGGTGCAAGGTGCAACATTCGTCCAAAAAGACGAAACAGCGTCGTGCGACTTTTAGAAATGGGTGCAGGGATTTGAAATGGACCGGTACCATGGTGGACCACTCTCCAGGGATGGTAAATCGAAGACCAGCCACAGTGTTCCCTTTTTAACGTAAAAATTCATGTGACGTAAAAACGAAGGCCAAAAAACTTCAGAGACCCGATTGAGGTTCGGATAGCCTTTTTTTGGGTACGAAACTATCCGTTGACGGCCTACAGCCGTCAAAGCCATAGAACTCACTGAGACCTTTGTTTTGACTGGTTATGGCTCCCGTAACTCTAAACGAGGCAACAGTTATGGCCGTCCGAAGAATCGGTATCCGCAGGGTGCAACATCTGCGGTGCAAGGTGCAACATTCGTCCAAAAAGACGAAACAGCGCCGTGCGACTTTTAGAAATGGGTGCAGGGATTTGAAATGGACCGGTACCATGGTGCACCACTCTCCAGGGATGGTAAATCGAAGACCAGCCACGGTGTTCCCTTTTTAACGTTAAAATTCATGTGACGGAAAAACGAAGGCCAAAAAACTTCAAAGATCCGATTGAGGTTTGGATAGCCTTTTTTTGGGTACGAAACTATCCGTTGACGGCTTACAACTGTCAAAGCCGTAGAAATCACTGAGACCTTCGTTTTGACTGGTTATGGCTCCCGTAACTCTAAACGAGGCAACAGTTATGGCGTTTGAAGAATCGGTATCCGCAGGGTGCAACATCTGCGGTGCAAGGTGCAACATTCGTCCAAAAAGACGAAATAGCGCCGTGCGACTTTTAGAAATGGGTGCAGGGATTTGAAATGGACTGGTACCATGGTGCACCACTCTCCAGGGATGGTAAATCGAAGACCAGCCACGGTGTTCCCTTTTTAACGTAAAAATTCATGTGACGGAAAAACGAAGGCCAAAAAACTTCAAAGACCCGATTGAGGTTCGGATAGCCTTTTTTTGGGTACGAAACTATCCGTTGATGGCTTACAGCTGTCAAAGCCGTAGAACTCACTGAGACCTTCGTTTTGACTGGTTATGGCTCCCGTAACTCTAAACGAGGCAACAGTTATGGCCGTCCGAAGAATCAGTATCCGCAGGGTGCAACATCTGTGGTGCAAGGTGCAACATTCGTCCAAAAAGACGAAACAGCGCCGTGCGACTTTTAGAACTGGGTGCAGGGATTTGAAATGGACCGGTACCATGGTGAACCACTCTCCAGGGATGGTAAATCGAAGACCAGCCACGATGTTCCCTTTTTAACGTAAAAATTCATGTGACGGAAAAACGAAGGCCAAAAAACTTCAGAGACCCGATTGAGGTTCGGATAGCCTTTTTTTGGGTACGAAACTATCCGTTGACGGCTTATAGCCGTCAAAGCCATAGAACTCACTAAGACCTTCGTTTTGACTGGTTATGGCTCCCGTAACTCTAAACGAGGCAACAGTTATGGCCGTCCGAAGAATCGGTATCCGCAGGGTGCAACATCTGCGGTGCAAGGTGCAACATTCGTCCAAAAAGACGAAACAGCGCCGTTCGACTTTTAGAAATGGGTGCAGGGATTTGAAATGGACCGGTACCATGGTGCACCACTCTCCAGGGATGGTAAATCGAAGACCAGCCACGGTGTTCCCTTTTTAACGTAAAAACTCATGTGACGGAAAAACGAAGGCCAAAAAACTTCAAAGACACGATTGAGGTTCGGATAGCCTTTTTTTGGGTACGAAACTATCCGTTGACGGCTTACAGCTGTCAAAGCCGTAGAACTCATTGAGTCCTTCGTTTTGACTGGTTATGGCTCCCGTAACTCTAAACGAGGCAACAGTTATGGCCGTCCGAAGAATCGGTATCCGCAGGGTGCAATATCTGCGGTGCAAGGTGCAACATTCGTCCAAAAAGACGAAACAGCGCCGTGCGACTTTTAGAAATGGGTGCAGGGATTTGAAATGGACCGGTACCATGGTGGACCACTCTCCAGGGATGGTAAATCGAAGACCGGCCACGGTGTTCCCTTTTTAACGTAAAAATTCATGTGACGTAAAAACGAAGGCCAAAAAACTTCAAAGACCCGATTGAGGTTCGGATAGCCTTTTTTGGGTACGAAACTATCCGTTGACAGCTTACAGCTGTCAAAGCCGTAGAACTCACTGAGACCTTCGTTTTGACTGGTTATGGCTCCCGTAACTCTAAACGAGGCAACAGTTATGGCCGTCCAAAGAATCGGTATCCGCAGGGTGCAACATCTGCGGTGCAAGGTGCAACATTCGTCCAAAAAGACGAAACAGCGCCGTGCGACTTTTAGAAATGGGTGCAGTGATTTGAAATGGACCGGTGCCATGGTTCACCACTCTCCAGGGATGGTAAATCGAAGACCAGCCACGGTGTTCCCTTTTTAACGTAAAAATTCATGTGACGGAAAAACGAAGGCCAAAAAACTTCAAAGATCCGATTGAGGTTTGGATAGCCTTTTTTTGGGTACGAAACTATCCGTTGACGGCTTACAACTGTCAAAGCCGTAGAACTCACTGAGACCTTCGTTTTGACTGGTTATGGCTCCCGTAACTCTAAACGAGGCAACAGTTATGGCGTCCGAAGAATCGGTATCCGCAGGGTGCAACATCTGCGGTGCAAGGTGCAACATTCGTCCAAAAAGACGAAACAGCGCCGTGCGACTTTTAGAAATGGGTGCAGGGATTTGAAATGGACCGGTACCATGGTGCACCACTCTCCAGGGATGGTAAATCGAAGACCAGCCACGGTGTTTCCTTTTTAACGTAAAAATTCATGTGACGGAAAAACGAAGGCCAAAAAACTTCAAAGACCCGATTGAGGTTCGGATAGCCTTTTTTTGGGTACGAAACTATCCGTTGATGGCTTACAGCTGTCAAAGCCGTAGAACTCACTGAGACCTTCGTTTTGACTGGTTATGGCTCCCGTAACTCTAAACGAGGCAACAGTTATGGCCGTCCGAAGAATCGGTATCCGCAGGGTGCAACATCTGCGGTGCAAGGTGCAACATTCGTCCAAAAAGACGAAACAGCGCCTTGCGACTTTTAGAAATGGGTGCAGGGATTTTAAATGGACCGGTACCATGGTGAACCACTCTCCAGGGATGGTAAATCGAAGACCAGCCACGATTTTCCCTTTTTAACGTAAAAATTCATGTGACGGAAAAACGAAGGCCAAAAAACTTCAGAGACCCGATTGAGGTTCGGATAGCCTTTTTTTGGGTACGAAACTATCCGTTGACGGCTTACAGCCGTCAAAGCCATAGAACTCACTGAGACCATCGTTTTGACTGGTTATGGCTCCCGTAACTCTAAACGAGGCAACAGTTATGGCCGTCCGAAGAATCGGTATCCGCAGGGTGCAACATCTGCGGTGCAAGGTGCAACATTCGTCCAAAAAGACGAAACAGCGCCGTGCGACTTTTAGAAATGGGTGCAGGGATTTGAAATGGACCGGTACCATGGTGCACCACTCTCCAGGGATGGTAAATCGAAGACCAGCCACGGTGTTCCCTTTTTAACGTAAAAATTCATGTGACGGAAAAACGAAGGCCAAAAAACTTCAAAGACACGATTGAGGTTCGGATAGCCTTTTTTTGGGTACGAAACTATCCGTTGACGGCTTACAGCCGTCAAAGCCGTAGAACTCAATGAGTCCTTCGTTTTGACTGGTTATGGCTCCCGTAACTCTAAACGAGGCAACAGTTATGGCCGTCCGAAGAATCGGTATCCGCAGGGTGCAATATCTGCGGTGCAAGGTGCAACATTCGTCCAAAAAGACGAAACAGCGCCGTGCGACTTTTAGAAATGGGTGCAGGGATTTGAAATGGACCGGTACCATGGTGGACCACTCTCCAGGGATGGTAAATCGAAGACCAGCCACGGTGTTCCCTTTTTAACGTAAAAATTCATGTGACGTAAAAACGAAGGCCAAAAAACTTCAGAGACCCGATTGAGGTTCGGATAGCCTTTTTTTGGGTACGAAACTATCCGTTGACAGCTTACAGCTGTCAAAGCCGTAGAACTCACTGAGACCTTCGTTTTGACTGGTTATGGCTCCCGTAACTCTAAACGAGGCAACAGTTATGGCCGTCCGAAGAATCGGTATCCGTAGGGTGCAACATCTGCGGTGCAAGGTGCAACATTCGTCCAAAAAGACGAAACAGCGCCGTGCGACTTTTAGAAATGGGTGCAGGGATTTGAAATGGACCGGTGCCATGGTTCACCACTCTCCAGGGATGGTAAATCGAAGACCAGCCACGGTGTTCCCTTTTTAACGTAAAAATTCATGTGACGGAAAAACGAAGGCCAAAAAACTTCAGAGACCCGATTGAGGTTCGGATAGCCTTTTTTTGGGTACGAAACTATCCGTTTACGGCTTACAGCTGTCAAAGCTGTAAAACTCACTGAGACCTTCGTTTTGACTGGTTATGGCTCCCGTAACTCTAAACGAGGCAACAGTTATGGTCGTCCGAAGAATTGGTATCCGTAGGGTGCAACATCTGCGGTGCAAGGTGCAACATTCGTCCAAAAAGACGAAACAGCGCCGTGCGACTTTTAGAAATGGGTGCAGGGATTTGAAATGGACCGGTACCATGGTGCACCACTCTCCAGGGATGGTAAATCGAAAACCAGCCACGGTGTTCCCTTTTTAACGTTAAAATTCATGTGACGGAAAAACGAAGGCTAAAAAACTTCAAAGATCCGATTGAGGTTTGGATAGCCTTTTTTTGGGTACGAAACTATCCGTTGACGGCTTACAACTGTCAAAGCCGTAGAACTCACTGAGACCTTCGTTTTGACTGGTTATGGCTCCCGTAACTCTAAACGAGGCAACAGTTATGGCGTCCGAAGAATCGGTATCCGTAGGGTGCAACATCTGCGGTGCAAGGTGCAACATTCGTCCAAAAAGACGAAACAGCGCCGTGCGACTTTTAGAAATGGGTGCAGGGATTTGAAATGGACCGGTACCATGGTGCACCACTCTCCAGGGATGGTAAATCGAAGATCAGCCACGGTGATCCCTTTTTAACGTAAAAATTCATGTGACGGAAAAACGAAGGCCAAAAAACTTCAAAGACCCGATTGAGGTTCGGATAGCCTTTTTTTGGGTACGAAACTATCCGTTGATGGCTTACAGCTGTCAAAGCCGTAGAACTCACTGAGACCTTCGTTTTGACTGGTTATGGCTCCCGTAACTCTAAACGAGGCAACAGTTATGGCCGTCCGAAGAATCAGTATCCGCAGGGTGCAACATCTGCGGTGCAAGGTGCAACATTCGTCCAAAAAGACGAAACAGCGCCTTGCGACTTTTAGAAATGGGTGCAGGGATTTTAAATGGACCGGTACCATGGTGAACCACTCTCCAGGGATGGTAAATCGAAGACCAGCCACGATGTTCCCTTTTTAACGTAAAAATTCATGTGACGGAAAAACGAAGGCCAAAAAACTTCAGAGACCCGATTGAGGTTCGGATAGCCTTTTTTTGGGTACGAAACTATCCGTTGACGGCTTACAGCCGTCAAAGCCATAGAACTCACTGAGACCTTCGTTTTGACTGGTTATGGCTCCCGTAACTCTAAACGAGGCAACAGTTATGGCCGTCCGAAGAATCGGTATCCGCAGGGTGCAACATCTGCGGTGCAAGGTGCAACATTCGTCCAAAAAGACGAAACAGCGCCGTGCGACTTTTAGAAATGGGTGCAGGGATTTGAAATGGACCGGTACCATGGTGCACCACTCTCCAGGGATGGTAAATCGAAGACCAGCCACGGTGTTCCCTTTTTAACGTAAAAATTCATGTGACGGAAAAACGAAGGCCAAAAAACTTCAAAGACACGATTGAGGTTCGGATAGCCTTTTTTTGGGTACGAAACTATCCGTTGACGGCTTACAGCCGTCAAAGCCGTAGAACTCAATGAGTCCTTCGTTTTGACTGGTTATTGCTCCCGTAACTCTAAACGAGGCAACAGTTATGGCCGTCCGAAGAATCGGTATCCGCAGGGTGCAATATCTGCGGTGCAAGGTGCAACATTCGTCCAAAAAGACGAAACAGCGCCGTGCGACTTTTAGAAATGGGTGCAGGGATTTGAAATGGACCGGTACCATGGTGGACCACTCTCCAGGGATGGTAAATCGAAGACCAGCCACGGTGTTCCCTTTTAAAACGTAAAAATTCATGTGACGTAAAAACGAAGGCCAAAAAACTTCAGAGACCCGATTGAGGTTCGGATAGCCTTTTTTTGGGTACGAAACTATCCGTTGACAGCTTACAGCTGTCAAAGCCGTAGAACTCACTGAGACCTTCGTTTTGACTGGTTATGGCTCCCGTAACTCTAAACGAGGCAACAGTTATGGCCGTCCGAAGAATCGGTATCCGCAGGGTGCAACATTTGCGGTGCAAGGTGCAACATTCGTCCAAAAAGACGAAACAGCGCCGTGCGACTTTTAGAAATGGGTGCAAGGATTTGAAATGGACCGGTGCCATGGTTCACCACTCTCCAGGGATGGTAAATCGAAGACCAGCCACGGTGTTCCCTTTTTAACGTAAAAATTCATGTGACGGAAAAACGAAGGCCAAAAAACTTCAGAGACCCGATTGAGGTTCGGATAGCCTTTTTTTGGGTACGAAACTATCCGTTTACGGCTTACAGCTGTCAAAGCTGTAAAACTCACTGAGACCTTCGTTTTGACTGGTTATGGCTCCCGTAACTCTAAACGAGGCAACAGTTATGGCCGTCCGAAGAATCGGTATCCGCAGGGTGCAACATCTGCGGTGCAAGGTGCAACATTCGTCCAAAAAGATGAAACAGCGCCGTGCGACTTTTAGAAATGGGTGCAGGGATTTGAAATGGACCGGTACCATGGTGCACCACTCTCCAGGGATGGTAAATCGAAAACCAGCCACGGTGTTCCCTTTTTAACGTTAAAATTCATGTGACGGAAAAACGAAGGCCAAAAAACTTCAAAGATCCGATTGAGGTTTGGATAGCCTTTTTTTGGGTACGAAACTATCCGTTGACGGCTTACAACTGTCAAAGCCGTAGAACTCACTGAGACCTTCGTTTTGACTGGTTATGGCTCCCGTAACTCTAAACGAGGCAACAGTTATGGCGTCCGAAGAATCGGTATCCGCAGGGTGCAACATCTGCGGTGCAAGGTGCAACATTCGTCCAAAAAGACGAAACAGCGCCGTGCGACTTTTAGAAATGGGTGCAGGGATTTGAAATGGACCGGTACCATGGTGCACCACTCTCCAGGGATGATAAATCGAAGATCAGCCACGGTGATCCCTTTTTAACGTAAAAATTCATGTGACGGAAAAACGAAGGCCAAAAAACTTCAAAGACCCGATTGAGGTTCGGATAGCCTTTTTTTGGGTACAAAACTATCCGTTGATGGCTTACAGCTGTCAAAGCCGTAGAACTCACTGAGACCTTCGTTTTGACTGGTTATGGCTCCCGTAACTCTAAACGAGGCAACAGTTATGGCCGTCCGAAGAATCAGTATCCGCAGGGTGCAACATCTGCGGTGCAAGGTGCAACATTCGTCCAAAAAGACGAAACAGCGCCTTGCGACTTTTAGAAATGGGTGCAGGGATTTTAAATGGACCGGTACCATGGTGAACCACTCTCCAGGGATGGTAAATCGAAGACCAGCCACGATGTTCCCTTTTTAACGTAAAAATTCATGTGACGGAAAAACGAAGGCCAAAAAACTTCAGAGACCCGATTGAGGTTCGGATAGCCTTTTTTTGGGTACGAAACTATCCGTTGACGGCTTACGAGCCGTTAAAGCCATAGAACTCACTGAGACCTTCGTTTTGACTGGTTATGGCTCCCGTAACTCTAAACGAGGCAACAGTTATGGCCGTCCGAAGAATCGGTATCCGCAGGGTGCAACATATGCGGTGCAAGGTGCAACATTCGTCCAAAAAGACGAAACAGCGCCGTGCGACTTTTAGAAATGGGTGCAGGGATTTGAAATGGACCGGTACCATGGTGCACCACTCTCCAGGGATGGTAAATCGAAGACCAGCCACGGTGTTCCCTTTTTAACGTAAAAATTCATGTGACGGAAAAACGAAGGCCAAAAAACTTCAAAGACACGATTGAGGTTCGGATAGCCTTTTTTTGGGTACGAAACTATCCGTTGACGGCTTACAGCCATCAAAGCCGTAGAACTCACTGAGTCCTTCGTTTTGACTGGTTATGGCTCCCGTAACTCTAAACGAGGCAAAAGTTATGGCCGTCCGAAGAATCGGTATCCGCAGGGTGCAATATCTGCGGTGCAAGGTGCAACATTCGTCCAAAAAGACGAAACAGCGCCGTGCGACTTTTAGAAATGGGTGCAGGGATTTGAAATGGACCGGTACCATGGTGGACCACTCTCCAGGGATGGTAAATCGAAGAACAGCCACGGTGTTCCCTTTTTAACGTAAAAATTCATGTGACGTAAAAACGAAGGCCAAAAAACTTCAGAGACCCGATTGAGGTTCGGATAGCCTTTTTTTGGGTACGAAACTATCCGTTGACAGCTTACAGCTGTCAAAGCCGTAGAACTCACTGAGACCTTCGTTTTGAATGGTTATGGCTCCCGTAACTCTAAACGAGGCAACAGTTATGGCCGTCCGAAGAATCGGTATCCGCAGGGTGCAACATCTGCGGTGCAAGGTACAACATTCGTCCAAAAAGACGAAACAGCGCCGTGCGACTTTTAGAAATGGGTGCAGGGATTTGAAATGGACCGGTGCCATGGTTCACCACTCTCCAGGGATGGTAAATCGAAGACCAGCCACGGTGTTCCCGTTTTAACGTAAAAATTCATGTGACGGAAAAACGAAGGCCAAAAAACTTCAGAGACCCGATTGAGGTTCGGATAGCCTTTTTTTGGGTACGAAACTATCCGTTTACGGCTTACAGCTGTCAAAGCTGTAAAACTCACTGAGACCTTCGTTTTGACTGGTTATGGCTCCCGTAACTCTAAACGAGGCAACAGTTATGGCCGTCCGAAGAATCGGTATCCGCAGGGTGCAACATCTGCGGTGCAATGTGCAACATTCGTCCAAAAAGACGAAACTGCGCCGTGCGACTTTTAGAAATGGGTGCAGGGATTTGAAATGGACCGGTACCATGGTGCACCACTCTCCAGGGATGGTAAATCGAAGACCAGCCACGGTGTTCCCTTTTTAACGTAAAAATTCATGTGACGGAAAAACGAAGGCCAAAAAACTTCAAAGAACCGATTGAGGTTCGGATAGCCTTTTTTTGGTTACGAAACTATCCGTTGACGGCTTACAGCTGTCAAAGCCGTAGAACTCACTGATACCTTCGTTTTGACTGGTTATGGCTCCCGTAACTCTAAACGAGGCAACAGTTATGGCCGTCCGAAGAATCGGTATTCGCAGGGTGCAACATCTGCGGTGCAAGGTGCAGCATTCGTCCAAAAAGACGAAACAGCGCCGTGCGACTTTTAGAAATGGGTGCAGGGATTTGAAATGGACCGGTACCATGGTGCACCACTCTCCAGGGATGGTAAATCGAAGACCAGCCACGGTGTTCCCTTTTTAACGTTAAAATTCATGTGACGTAAAAACGAAGGCCAAAAAACTTCAGAGACCCGATTGAGGTTCGGATAGCCTTTTTTTGGGTACGAAACTATCCGTTGACGGCTTACAGCTGTCAAAGCCGTAGAACTCACTGAGACCTTCATTTTGACTGGTTATGCCTGCCGTAACTCTAAACGAGGCAACAGTTATGGCCGTCCGAAGAATCGGTATCCGCAGGATGCAACATCTGCGGTGCAAGGTGCAACATTCGTCCAAAAAGATGAAACAGCGCCGTGCGACTTTTAGAAATGGGTGCAGGGATTTGAAATGGACCGGTACCATGGTGGACCACTCTCCAGGGATGGTAAATCGAAGACCAGCCACGGTGTTCCCTTTTTAACGTTAAAATTCATGTGACGTAAAAACGAAGGCCAAAAAACTTCAGAGACCCGATTGAGGTTCGGATAGCCTTTTTTTGGGTACGAAACTATCCGTTGACGGCTTACAGCCGTCAAAGCTGTAGAACTCACTGAGACCTTTGTTTTGACTGGTTATGGCTCCCGTAACTCTAAACGAGGCAACAGTTATGGCCGTCCGAAGAATCAGTATCCGCAGGGTGCAACATCTGCGGTGCAAGGTGCAACATTCGTCCAAAAAGACGAAACAGCGCCGTGCGACTTTTAGAAATGGGTGCATGGATTTGAAATGGACCGGTACCATGGTGCACCACTCTCCAGGGATGGTAAATCGAAGACCAGCCACGGTGTTCCCTTTTTAACGTTAAAACATGTGACGTAAAAACGAAGGCCAAAAAACTTCAGAGACCCGATTGAGGTTCGGATAGCCTTTTTTTCGGTACGAAACTATCCATTGACGGCTTACAGCCGTCAAAGCCGTAGAACTCACTGAGACCTTCGTTTTGACTGGTTATGGCTCCCGTAACTCTAAACGAGGCAACAGTTATGGCCGTCCGAAGAATCGGTATCCGCAGGGTGCAACATCTGCGGTGCAAGGTGCAGCATTCGTCCAAAAAGACGAAACAGCGCCGTGCGACTTTTAGAAATGGGTGCATGGATTTGAAATGGACCGGTACCATGGTGCACCACTCTCCAGGGATGGTAAATCGAAGACCAGCCACGGTGTTCCCTTTTTAACGTTAAAATTCATGTGACGTAAAAACGAAGGCCAAAAAACTTCAGAGACCCGATTGAGGTTCGGATAGTCTTTTTTGGGTACGAAACTATCCGTTGACGGCTTACAGCTGTCAAAGCCGTAGAACTCACTGAGACCTTCATTTTGACTGGTTATGCCTGCCGTAACTCTAAACGAGGCAAAAGTTATGGCCGTCCGAAGAATCGGTATCCGCAGGGTGCAACATCTGCGGTGCAAGGTGCAACATTCGTCCAAAAAGATGAAACAGCGCCGTGCGACTTTTAGAAATGGGTGCAGGGATTTGAAATGGACCGGTACCATGGTGGACCACTCTCCAGGGATGGTAAAGCGAAGACCAGCCACGGTGTTCCCTTTTTAACGTTAAAATTCATGTGATGTAAAAAAGAAGGCCAAAAAACTTCAGAGACCCGATTGAGGTTCGAATTGCCTTTTTTTGGGTACGAAACTATCCGTTGACGGCTTACAGCAGTCAAAGCCATAGAACTCACTGAGACCTTCGTTTTGACTGGTTATGGCTCCCGTAACTCTAAACGAGGCAACAGTTATGGCCGTCCGAAGAATCGGTATCCGCAGGGTGCAACATCTGCGGTGCAAGGAGCAGCATTCGTCCAAAAAGACGAAACAGCGCCGTGCGACTTTTAGAAATGGGTGCATGGATTTGAAATGGACCGGTACCATGGTGCACCACTCTCCAGGGATGGTAAATCGAAGACCAGCCACGCTGTTCCCTTTTTAACGTTAAAATTCATGTGACGTAAAAACGAAGGCCAAAAAACTTCAGAGACCCGATTGAGGTTCGGATAGTCTTTTTTGGGTACGAAACTATCCGTTGACGGCTTACAGCTGTCAAAGCCGTAGAACTCACTGAGACCTTCATTTTGACTGGTTATGCCTGCCGTAACTCTAAACGAGGCAAAAGTTATGGCCGTCCGAAGAATCGGTATCCGCAGGATGCAACATCTGCGGTGCAAGGTGCAACATTCGTCCAAAAAGATGAAACAGCGCCGTGCGACTTTTAGAAATGGGTGCAGGGATTTGAAATGGACCGGTACCATGGTGGACCACTCTCCAGGGATGGTAAATCGAAGACCAGCCACGGTGTTCCCTTTTTAACGTTAAAATTCATGTGACGTAAAAAAGAAGGCCAAAAAACTTCAGAGACCCGATTGAGGTTCGAATTGCCTTTTTTTGGGTACGAAACTATCCGTTGACGGCTTACAGCAGTCAAAGCCATAGAACTCACTGAGACCTTCGTTTTGACTGGTTATGGCTCCCGTAACTCTAAACGAGGCAACAGTTATGGCCGTCCGAAGAATCGGTATCCGCAGGGTGCAACATCTGCGGTGCAAGGTGCAACATTCGTCCAAAAAGACGAAACAGCGCCGTGCGACTTTTAGAAATGGGTGCAGGGATTTGAAATGGACCGGTACCATGGTGCACCACTCTCCAGGGATGGTAAATCGAAAACCAGCCACGGTGTTCCCTTTTTAACGTAAAAATTCATGTGACGGAAAAACGAAGGCCAAAAAACTTCAGAGACCCGATTGAGGTTCGGATAGCCTTTTTTTGGGTACGAAACTATCCGTTTACGGCTTACAGCTGTCAAAGCTGTAAAACTCACTGAGACCTTCGTTTTGACTGGTTATGGCTCCCGTAACTCTAAACGAGGCAACAGTTATGGCCGTCCGAAGAATCGGTATCCGCAGGGTGCAACATCTGCGGTGCAATGTGCAACATTCGTCCAAAAAGACGAAACTGCGCCGTGCGACTTTTAGAAATGGGTGCAGGGATTTGAAATGGACCGGTACCATGGTGCACCACTCTCCAGGGATGGTAAATCGAAGACCAGCCACGGTGTTCCCTTTTTAACGTAAAAATTCATGTGACGGAAAAACGAAGGCCAAAAAACTTCAAAGAACCGATTGAGGTTCGGATAGCCTTTTTTTGGTTACGAAACTATCCGTTGACGGCTTACAGCTGTCAAAGCCGTAGAACTCACTGATACCTTCGTTTTGACTGGTTATGGCTCCCTTAACTCTAAACGAGGCAACAGTTATGGCCGTCCGAAGAATCGGTATCCGCAGGGTGCAACATCTGCGGTGCAAGGTGCAGCATTCGTCCAAAAAGACGAAACAGCGCCGTGCGACTTTTAGAAATGGGTGCAGGGATTTGAAATGGACCGGTACCATGGTGCACCACTCTCCAGGGATGGTAAATCGAAGACCAGCCACGGTGTTCCCTTTTTAACGTTAAAATTCATGTGACGTAAAAACGAAGGCCAAAAAACTTCAGAGACCCGATTGAGGTTCGGATAACCTTTTTTTGGGTACGAAACTATCCGTTGACGGCTTACAGCTGTCAAAGCCGTAGAACTCACTGAGACCTTCATTTTGACTGGTTATGCCTGCCGTAACTCTAAACGAGGCAACAGTTATGGCCGTCCGAAGAATCGGTATCCGCAGGATGCAACATCTGCGGTGCAAGGTGCAACATTCGTCCAAAAAGATGAAACAGCGCCGTGCGACTTTTAGAAATGGGTGCAGGGATTTGAAATGGACCGGTACCATGGTGGACCACTCTCCAGGGATGGTAAATCGAAGACCAGCCACGGTGTTCCCTTTTTAACGTTAAAATTCATGTGACGTAAAAACGAAGGCCAAAAAACTTCAGAGACCCGATTGAGGTTCGGATAGCCTTTTTTTGGGTACGAAACTATCCGTTGACGGCTTACAGCCGTCAAAGCTGTAGAACTCACCGAGACCTTTGTTTTGACTGGTTATGGCTCCCGTAACTCTAAACGAGGCAACAGTTATGGCCGTCCGAAGAATCAGTATCCGCAGGGTGCAACATCTGCGGTGCAAGGTGCAACATTCGTCCAAAAAGACGAAACAGCGCCGTGCGACTTTTAGAAATGGGTGCAGGGATTTGAAATGGACCGGTACCATGGTGCACCACTCTCCAGGGATGGTAAATCGAAGACCAGCCACGGTGTTCCCTTTTTAACGTTAAAACATGTGACGTAAAAACGAAGGCCAAAAAACTTCAGAGACCCGATTGAGGTTCGGATAGCCTTTTTTTCGGTACGAAACTATCCATTGACGGCTTACAGCCGTCAAAGCCGTAGAACTCACTGAGACCTTCGTTTTGACTGGTTATGGCTCCCGTAACTCTAAACGAGGCAACAGTTATGGCCGTCCGAAGAATCGGTATCCGCAGGGTGCAACATCTGCGGTGCAAGGTGCAGCATTCGTCCAAAAAGACGAAACAGCGCCGTGCGACTTTTAGAAATGGGTGCATGGATTTGAAATGGACCGGTACCATGGTGCACCACTCTCCAGGGATGGTAAATCGAAGACCAGCCACGGTGTTCCCTTTTTAACGTTAAAATTCATGTGACGTAAAAACGAAGGCCAAAAAACTTCAGAGACCCGATTGAGGTTCGGATAGTCTTTTTTGGGTACGAAACTATCCGTTGACGGCTTACAGCTGTCAAAGCCGTAGAACTCACTGAGACCTTCATTTTGACTGGTTATGCCTGCCGTAACTCTAAACGAGGCAAAAGTTATGGCCGTCCGAAGAATCGGTATCCGCAGGGTGCAACATCTGCGGTGCAAGGTGCAACATTCGTCCAAAAAGATGAAACAGCGCCGTGCGACTTTTAGAAATGGGTGCAGGGATTTGAAATGGACCGGTACCATGGTGGACCACTCTCCAGGGATGGTAAATCGAAGACCAGCCACGGTGTTCCCTTTTTAACGTTAAAATTCATGTGACGTAAAAAAGAAGGCCAAAAAACTTCAGAGACCCGATTGAGGTTCGAATTGCCTTTTTTTGGGTACGAAACTATCCGTTGACGGCTTACAGCAGTCAAAGCCATAGAACTCACTGAGACCTTCGTTTTGACTGGTTATGGCTCCCGTAACTCTAAACGAGGCAACAGTTATGGCCGTCCGAAGAATCGGTATCCGCAGGGTGCAACATCTGCGGTGCAAGGAGCAGCATTCGTCCAAAAAGACGAAACAGCGCCGTGCGACTTTTAGAAATGGGTGCATGGATTTGAAATGGACCGGTACCATGGTGCACCACTCTCCAGGGATGGTAAATCGAAGACCAGCCACGGTGTTCCCTTTTTAACGTTAAAATTCATGTGACGTAAAAACGAAGGCCAAAAAACTTCAGAGACCCGATTGAGGTTCGGATAGTCTTTTTTGGGTACGAAACTATCCGTTGACGGCTTACAGCTGTCAAAGCCGTAGAACTCACTGAGACCTTCATTTTGACTGGTTATGCCTGCCGTAACTCTAAACGAGGCAAAAGTTATGGCCGTCCGAAGAATCGGTATCCGCAGGGTGCAACATCTGCGGTGCAAGGTGCAACATTCGTCCAAAAAGATGAAACAGCGCCGTGCGACTTTTAGAAATGGGTGCAGGGATTTGAAATGGACCGGTACCATGGTGGACCACTCTCCAGGGATGGTAAATCGAAGACCAGCCACGGTGTTCCCTTTTTAACGTTAAAATTCATGTGACGTAAAAAAGAAGGCCAAAAAACTTCAGAGACCCGATTGAGGTTCGAATTGCCTTTTTTTGGGTACGAAACTATCCGTTGACGGCTTACAGCAGTCAAAGCCATAGAACTCACTGAGACCTTCGTTTTGACTGGTTATGGCTCCCGTAACTCTAAACGAGGCAACAGTTATGGCCGTCCGAAGAATCGGTATCCGCAGGGTGCAACATCTGCGGTGCAAGGTGCAACATTCGTCCAAAAAGACGAAACAGCGCCGTGCGACTTTTAGAAATGGGTGCAGGGATTTGAAATGGACCGGTACCATGGTGCACCACTCTCCAGGGATGGTAAATCGAAGACCAGCCACGGTGTTCCCTTTTTAACGTTAAAATTCATGTGACGTAAAAACGAAGGCCAAAAAACTTCAGAGACCCGATTGAGGTTCGGATAGCCTTTTTTTGGGTACGAAACTATCCGTTGACGGCTTACAGCTGTCAAAGCCGTAGAACTCACTGAGACCTTCGTTTTGACTGGTTATGGCTCGCGTAACTCTAAACGAGGCAACAGTTATGGCCGTCCGAAGAATCGGTATCCGCAGGGTGCAACATCTGCGTTGCAAGGTGCAGCATTCGTCCAAAAAGACGAAACAGCGCCGTGCGACTTTTAGAAATGGGTGCAGGGATTTGAAATGGACCGGTACCATGGTGCACCACTCTCCAGGGATGGTAAATCGAAGACCAGCCACGGTGTTCCCTTTTTAACGTTAAAATTCATGTGACGTAAAAACGAAGGCCAAAAAACTTCAGAGACCCGATTGAGGTTCGGATAGCCTTTTTTTGGGTACGAAACTATCCGTTGACGGCTTACAGCTGTCAAAGCCGTAGAACTCACTGAGACCTTCATTTTGACTGGTTATGCCTGCCGTAACTCTAAACGAGGCAACAGTTATGGCCGTCCGAAGAATCGGTATCCGCAGGGTGCAACATCTGCGGTGCAAGGTGCAACATTCGTCCAAAAAGATGAAACAGCTCCGTGCGACTTTTAGAAATGGGTGCAGGGATTTGAAATGGACCGGTACCATGGTGGACCACTCTCCAGGGATGGTAAATCGAAGACCAGCCACGGTGTTCCCTTTTTAACGTTAAAATTCAAGTGACGTAAAAAAGAAGGCCAAAAAACTTCAGAGACCCGATTGAGGTTCGAATTGCCTTTTTTGGGTACGAAACTATCCGTTGACGGCTTACAGTAGTCAAAGCCATAGAACTCACTGAGACCTTCGTTTTGACTGGTTATGGCTCCCGTAACTCTAAACGAGGCAACAGTTATGGCCGTCCGAAGAATCGGTATCCGCAGGGTGCAACATCTGCGGCGCAAGGTGCAACATTCATCCAAAAAGACGAAACAGCGTCGTGCGAGTTTTAGAAATGGGTGCAGGGATTTGAAATGGACCGGTACCATGGTGCACCACTCTCCAGGGATGGTAAATCGAAGACCAGCCACGGTGTTCCCTTTTTAACGTTAAAATTCATGTGACGGAAAAACGAAGGCCAAAAAACTTAAGAGACCCGATTGAGGTTCGGATAGCCTTTTTTTGGGTACGAAACTATCCGTTGACGGCTTACAGTAGTCAAAGCCGTAGAACTCACTGAGACCTTCGTTTTGACCGGTTATGGCTCCCGTAACTCTAAACGAGGCAACAGTTATGGCGTCCGAAGAATCGGTATCCGCAAGGTGCAACATCTGCGGTGTAAGGTGCAACATTCGTCCAAAAAGACGAAACAGCGCCGTGCGACTTTTAGAAATGGGTGCAGGGATTTGAAATGGACCGGTACCATGGTGCACCACTCTCCAGGGATGGTAAATCGAAGACCAGCCACGGTGTTCCCTTTTTAACGTAAAAATTCATGTGACGGAAAAACGAAGGCCAAAAAACTTCAAAGACCCGATTGAGGTTCGGATAGCCTTTTTTTGGGTACGAAACTATCCGTTGATGGCTTACAGCTGTCAAAGCCGTAGAACTCATTGATACCTTCATTTTGACTGGTTATGGATCCCGTAACTCTAAACGAGGCAACAGTTATGGCCGTCCGAAGAATCAGTATCCGTAGGGTGCAACATCTGCGGTGCAAGGTGCAACATTCGTCCAAAAAGACGAAACAGCGCCTTGCGACTTTTAGAAATGGGTGCAGGGATTTTAAATGGACCGGTACCATGGTTAACCACTCTCCAGGGATGGTAAATCGAAGACCAGCCATGATGTTCCCTTTTTAACGTAAAAATTCATGTGACGGAAAAACGAAGGCCAAAAAACTTCAGAGACCCGATTGAGGTTCGGATAGCCTTTTTTGGGTACGAAACTATCCGTTGACGGCTTACAGCCGTCAAAGCCATAGAACTCACTGAGACCTTCGTTTTGACTGGTTATGGCTCCCGTAACTCTAAACGAGGCAACAGTTATGGCCGTCCGAAGAATCGGTATCCGCAGGGTGCAACATCTGCGGTGCAAGGTGCAACATTCGTCCAAAAAGACGAAACAGCGCCGTGCGACTTTTAGAAATGGGTGCAGGGATTTGAAATGGACCGGTACCATGGTGGACCACTATCCAGGGATGGTAAATCGAAGACCAGCCACGGTGTTCCCTTTTTAACGTAAAAATTCATGTGACGTAAAAACGAAGGCCAAAAAACTTCAGAGACCCGATTGAGGTTCGGATAGCCTTTTTTTGGGTACGAAACTATCCGTTGACGGCTTACAGCTGTCAAAGCCGTAGAACTCACTGAGACCTTCATTTTGACTGGTTATGGCTCCCGTAACTCTAAACGAGGCAACAGTTATGGCCGTCCGAAGAATCGGTATCCGCAGGGTGCAACATCTGCGGTGCAAGGTGCAGCATTCGTCCAAAAAGACGAAACAGCGCCGTGCGACTTTTAGAAATGGGTGCAGGGATTTGAAATGGACCAGTACCATGGTGCACCACTCTCCAGGGATGGTAAATCGAAGACCAGCCACGGTGTTCCCTTTTTAACGTTAAAATTCATGTGACGTAAAAACGAAGGCCAAAAAACTTCAGAGACCCGATTGAGGTTCGGATAGCCTTTTTTTGGGTACGAAACTATCCGTTGACGGCTTACAGCTGTCAAAGCCGTAGAACTCACTGAGACCTTCATTTTGACTGGTTATGCCTGCCGTAACTCTAAACGAGGCAACAGTTATGGCCGTCCGAAGAATCGGTATCCGCAGGGTGCAACATCTGCGGTGCAAGGTGCAACATTCGTCCAAAAAGATGAAACAGCGCCATGCGACTTTTAGAAATGGGTGCAGGGATTTGAAATGGACCGGTACCAGGGTGGACCACTCTCCAGGGATGGTAAATCGAAGACCAGCCACGGTGTTCCCTTTTTAACGTTATAATTTCATGTGACGTAAAAACGAAGGCCAAAAAACTTCAAAGACCCGATTGAGGTTCGGATAGCCTTTTTTTGGGTACGAAACTATCCGTTGACGGCTTACTGCTGTCAAAGCCGTAGAACTCACTGAGACCTTCGTTTTGACTGGTTATGGCTCCCGTAACTCTAAACGAGGCAACAGTTACGGCCGTCCGAAGAATCGGTATCCGCAGGGTGCAACATCTGCGGTGCAAGGTGCAACATTCGTCCAAAAAGACGAAACAGCGCCGTGCGACTTTTAGAAATGGGTGCAGGGATTTGAAATGGACCGGTACCATGGTGCACCACTCTCCAGGGATGGTAAATCGAAGACCAGCCACGGTGTTCCCTTTTTAACGTTAAAATTCATGTGACGTAAAAACGAAGGCCAAAAAACTTCAGAGACCCGATTGAGGTTCGGATAGCCTTTTTTTGGGTACGAAACTATCCGTTGACGGCTTACAGCTGTCAAAGCCGTAGAACTCACTGAGACCTTCGTTTTGACTGGTTATGGCTCCTGTAACTCTAAACGAGGCAACAGTTATGTCCGTCCGAAGAATCGGTATCCGCAGGGTGTAACATCTGCGGTGCAAGGTGCAGCATTCGTCCAAAAAGACGAAACAGCGCCGTGCGACTTTTAGAAATGGGTGCAGGGATTTGAAATGGACCGGTACCATGGTGCACCACTCTCCAGGGATGGTAAATCGAAGACCAGCCACGGTGTTCCCTTTTTAACGTTAAAATTCATGTGACGTAAAAACGAAGGCCAAAAAACTTCAGAGACCCGATTGAGGTTCGGATAGCCTTTTTTTGGGTACGAAACTATCCGTTGACGGCTTACAGCTGTCAAAGCCGTAGAACTCACTGAGACCTTCATTTTGACTGGTTATGCCTGCCGTAACTCTAAACGAGGCAACAGTTATGGCCGTCCGAAGAATCGGTATCCGCAGGGTGCAACATCTGCGGTGCAAGATGCAACATTCGTCCAAAAAGACGAAACAGCGCCGTGCGACTTTTAGAAATGGGTGCAGGGATTTGAAATGGACCGGTACCATGGTGGACCACTCTCCAGGGATGGTAAATTGAAGACCAGCCACGGTGTTCCCTTTTTAACGTTAAAATTCATGTGACGTAAAAACGAAGGCCAAAAAACTTCAGAGACCCGATTGAGGTTCGGATAGCCTTTTTTTGGTTACGAAACTATCCGTTGACGGTTTACAGCTGTCAAAGCCGTAGAACTCACTGAGACCTTCGTTTTGACTGGTTATGGCTCCCGTAACTCTAAACGAGGCAACAGTTATGGCCGTCCGAAGAATCGGTATCCGCAGGGTGCAACATCTGCGGTGCAAGGTGCAACATTCGTCCAAAAAGACGAAACAGCGCCGTGCGACTTTTAGAAATGGGTGCAGGGATTTGAAATGGACCAGTACCATGGTGCACCACTCTCCAGGGATGGTAAATCGAAGACCAGCCACGGTGTTCCCTTTTTAACGTTAAAATTCATGTGACGTAAAAACGAAGGCCAAAAAACTTCAGAGACCCGATTGAGGTTCGGATAGCCTTTTTTTGGGTACGAAACTATCCGTTGACGGCTTACAGCTGTCAAAGCCGTAGAACTCACTGAGACCTTCATTTTGACTGGTTATGCCTGCCGTAACTCTAAACGAGGCAACAGTTATGGCCGTCCGAAGAATCGGTATCCGCAGGGTGCAACATCTGCGGTGCAAGATGCAACATTCGTCCAAAAAGACGAAACAGCGCCGTGCGACTTTTAGAAATGGGTGCAGGGATTTGAAATGGACCGGTACCATGGTGGACCACTCTCCAGGGATGGTAAATCGAAGACCAGCCACGGTGTTCCCTTTTTAACGTAAAAATTCATGTGACGTAAAAACGAAGGCCAAAAAACTTCAGAGACCCGATTGAGGTTCGGATAGCCTTTTTTTGGGTACGAAACTATCCGTTGACGGCTTACAGCTGTCAAAGCCGTAGAACTCACTGAGACCTTCATTTTGACTGGTTATGGCTCCCGTAACTCTAAACGAGGCAACAGTTATGGCCGTCCGAAGAATCGGTATCCGCAGGGTGCAACATCTGCGGTGCATGGTGCAGCATTCGTCCAAAAAGACGAAACAGCGCCGTGCGACTTTTAGAAATGGGTGCAGGGATTTGAAATGGACCAGTACCATGGTGCACCACTCTCCAGGGATGGTAAATCGAAGACCAGCCACGGTGTTCCCTTTTTAACGTTAAAATTCATGTGACGTAAAAACGAAGGCCAAAAAACTTCAGAGACCCGATTGAGGTTCGGATAGCCTTTTTTTGGGTACGAAACTATCCGTTGACGGCTTACAGCTGTCAAAGCCGTAGAACTCACTGAGACCTTCATTTTGACTGGTTATGCCTGCCGTAACTCTAAACGAGGCAACAGTTATGGCCGTCCGAAGAATCGGTATCCGCAGGGTGCAACATCTGCGGTGCAAGGTGCAACATTCGTCCAAAAAGATGAAACAGCGCCATGCGACTTTTAGAAATGGGTGCAGGGATTTGAAATGGACCGGTACCAGGGTGGACCACTCTCCAGGGATGGTAAATCGAAGACCAGCCACGGTGTTCCCTTTTTAACGTTATAATTTCATGTGACGTAAAAACGAAGGCCAAAAAACTTCAAAGACCCGATTGAGGTTCGGATAGCCTTTTTTTGGGTACGAAACTATCCGTTGACGGCTTACTGCTGTCAAAGCCGTAGAACTCACTGAGACCTTCGTTTTGACTGGTTATGGCTCCCGTAACTCTAAACGAGGCAACAGTTACGGCCGTCCGAAGAATCGGTATCCGCAGGGTGCAACATCTGCGGTGCAAGGTGCAACATTCGTCCAAAAAGACGAAACAGCGCCGTGCGACTTTTAGAAATGGGTGCAGGGATTTGAAATGGACCGGTACCATGGTGCACCACTCTCCAGGGATGGTAAATCGAAGACCAGCCACGGTGTTCCCTTTTTAACGTTAAAATTCATGTGACGTAAAAACGAAGGCCAAAAAACTTCAGAGACCCGATTGAGGTTCGGATAGCCTTTTTTTGGGTACGAAACTATCCGTTGACGGCTTACAGCTGTCAAAGCCGTAGAACTCACTGAGACCTTCGTTTTGACTGGTTATGGCTCCTGTAACTCTAAACGAGGCAACAGTTATGTCCGTCCGAAGAATCGGTATCCGCAGGGTGTAACATCTGCGGTGCAAGGTGCAGCATTCGTCCAAAAAGACGAAACAGCGCCGTGCGACTTTTAGAAATGGGTGCAGGGATTTGAAATGGACCGGTACCATGGTGCACCACTCTCCAGGGATGGTAAATCGAAGACCAGCCACGGTGTTCCCTTTTTAACGTTAAAATTCATGTGACGTAAAAACGAAGGCCAAAAAACTTCAGAGACCCGATTGAGGTTCGGATAGCCTTTTTTTGGGTACGAAACTATCCGTTGACGGCTTACAGCTGTCAAAGCCGTAGAACTCACTGAGACCTTCATTTTGACTGGTTATGCCTGCCGTAACTCTAAACGAGGCAACAGTTATGGCCGTCCGAAGAATCGGTATCCGCAGGGTGCAACATCTGCGGTGCAAGATGCAACATTCGTCCAAAAAGACGAAACAGCGCCGTGCGACTTTTAGAAATGGGTGCAGGGATTTGAAATGGACCGGTACCATGGTGGACCACTCTCCAGGGATGGTAAATTGAAGACCAGCCACGGTGTTCCCTTTTTAACGTTAAAATTCATGTGACGTAAAAACGAAGGCCAAAAAACTTCAGAGACCCGATTGAGGTTCGGATAGCCTTTTTTTGGTTACGAAACTATCCGTTGACGGCTTACAGCTGTCAAAGCCGTAGAACTCACTGAGACCTTCGTTTTGACTGGTTATGGCTCCCGTAACTCTAAACGAGGCAACAGTTATGGCCGTCCGAAGAATCGGTATCCGCAGGGTGCAACATCTGCGGTGCAAGGTGCAACATTCGTCCAAAAAGACGAAACAGCGCCGTGCGACTTTTAGAAATGGGTGTAGGGATTTGAAATGGACCGGTACCATGGTGCACCACTCTCCAGGGATGGTAAATCGAAGACCAGCCACGGTGTTCCCTTTTTAACGTTATAATTTCATGTGACGTAAAAACGAAGGCCAAAAAACTTCAAAGACCCGATTGAGGTTCGGATAGCCTTTTTTTGGGTACGAAACTATCCGTTGACGGCTTACTGTTGTCAAAGCCGTAGAACTCACTGAGACCTTCGTTTTGACTGGTTATGGCTCCCGTAACTCTAAACGAGGCAACAGTTACGGCCGTCCGAAGAATCGGTATCCGCAGGGTGCAACATCTGCGGTGCAAGGTGCAACATTCGTCCAAAAAGACGAAACAGCGCCGTGCGACTTTTAGAAATGGGTGCAGGGATTTGAAATGGACCGGTACCATGGTGCACCACTCTCCTGAGATGGTAAATCGAAGACCAGCCACGGTGTTCCCTTTTTAACGTTAAAATTCATGTGACGTAAAAACGAAGGCCAAAAAACTTCAGAGACCCGATTGAGGTTCGGATAGCCTTTTTTTGGGTACGAAACTATCCGTTGACGGCTTACAGCTGTCAAAGCCGTAGAACTCACTGAGACCTTCGTTTTGACTGGTTATGGCTCCCGTAACTCTAAACGAGGCAACAGTTATGTCCGTCCGAAGAATCGGTATCCGCAGGGTGTAACATCTGCGGTGCAAGGTGCAGCATTCGTCCAAAAAGACGAAACAGCGCCGTGCGACTTTTAGAAATGGGTGCAGGGATTTGAAATGGACCGGTACCATGGTGCACCACTCTCCAGGGATGGTAAATCGAAGACCAGCCACGGTGTTCCCTTTTTAACGTTAAAATTCATGTGACGTAAAAACGAAGGCCAAAAAACTTCAGAGACCCGATTGAGGTTCGGATAGCCTTTTTTTGGGTACGAAACTATCCGTTGACGGCTTACAGCTGTCAAAGCCGTAGAACTCACTGAGACCTTCATTTTGACTGGTTATGCCTGCCGTAACTCTAAACGAGGCAACAGTTATGGCCGTCCGAAGAATCGGTATCCGCAGGGTGCAACATCTGCGGTGCAAGATGCAACATTCGTCCAAAAAGACGAAACAGCGCCGTGCGACTTTTAGAAATGGGTGCAGGGATTTGAAATGGACCGGTACCATGGTGGACCACTCTCCAGGGATGGTAAATTGAAGACCAGCCACGGTGTTCCCTTTTTAACGTTAAAATTCATGTGACGTAAAAACGAAGGCCAAAAAACTTCAGAGACCCGATTGAGGTTCGGATAGCCTTTTTTTGGTTACGAAACTATCCGTTGACGGCTTACAGCTGTCAAAGCCGTAGAACTCACTGAGACCTTCGTTTTGACTGGTTATGGCTCCCGTAACTCTAAACGAGGCAACAGTTATGGCCGTCCGAAGAATCGGTATCCGCAGGGTGCAACATCTGCGGTGCAAGGTGCAACATTCGTCCAAAAAGACGAAACAGCGCCGTGCGACTTTTAGAAATGGGTGTAGGGATTTGAAATGGACCGGTACCATGGTGCACCACTCTCCAGGGATGGTAAATCGAAGACCAGCCACGGTGTTCCCTTTTTAACGTTAAAATTCATGTGACGTAAAAACGAAGGCCAAAAAACTTCAGAGACCCGATTGAGGTTCGGATACCCTTTTTTTGGGTACGAAACTATCCGTTGACGGCTTACTGTTGTCAAAGCCGTAGAACTCACTGAGACCTTCGTTTTGACTGGTTATGGCTCCCGTAACTCTAAACGAGGCAACAGTTACGGCCGTCCGAAGAATCGGTATCCGCAGGGTGCAACATCTGCGGTGCAAGGTGCAACATTCGTCCAAAAAGACGAAACAGCGCCGTGCGACTTTTAGAAATGGGTGCAGGGATTTGAAATGGACCGGTACCATGGTGCACCACTCTCCAGGGATGGTAAATCGAAGACCAGCCACGGTGTTCCCTTTTTAACGTTAAAATTCATGTGACGTAAAAACGAAGGCCAAAAAACTTCAGAGACCCGATTGAGGTTCGGATAGCCTTTTTTTGGGTACGAAACTATCCGTTGACGGCTTACAGCTGTCAAAGCCGTAGAACTCACTGAGACCTTCGTTTTGACTAGTTATGGCTCCTGTAACTCTAAACGAGGCAACAGTTATGTCCGTCCGAAGAATCGGTATCCGCAGGGTGTAACATCTGCGGTGCAAGGTGCAGCATTCGTCCAAAAAGACGAAACAGCGCCGTGCGACTTTTAGAAATGGGTGCAGGGATTTGAAATGGACCGGTACCATGGTGCACCACTCTCCAGGGATGGTAAATCGAAGACCAGCCACGGTGTTCCCTTTTTAACGTTAAAATTCATGTGACGTAAAAACGAAGGCCAAAAAACTTCAGAGACCCGATTGAGGTTCGGATAGCCTTTTTTTGGGTACGAAACTATCCGTTGACGGCTTACAGCTGTCAAAGCCGTAGAACTCACTGAGACCTTCATTTTGACTGGTTATGCCTGCCGTAACTCTAAACGAGGCAACAGTTATGGCCGTCCGAAGAATCGGTATCCGCAGGGTGCAACATCTGCGGTGCAAGATGCAACATTCGTCCAAAAAGACGAAACAGCGCCGTGCGACTTTTAGAAATGGGTGCAGGGATTTGAAATGGACCGGTACCATGGTGGACCACTCTCCAGGGATGGTAAATTGAAGACCAGCCACGGTGTTCCCTTTTTAACGTTAAAATTCATGTGACGTAAAAACGAAGGCCAAAAAACTTCAGAGACCCGATTGAGGTTCGGATAGCCTTTTTTTGGTTACGAAACTATCCGTTGACGGCTTACAGCTGTCAAAGCCGTAGAACTCACTGAGACCTTCGTTTTGACTGGTTATGGCTCCCGTAACTCTAAACGAGGCAACAGTTATGGCCGTCCGAAGAATCGGTATCCGCAGGGTGCAACATCTGCGGTGCAAGGTGCAACATTCGTCCAAAAAGACGAAACAGCGCCGTGCGACTTTTAGAAATGGGTGTAGGGATTTGAAATGGACCGGTACCATGGTGCACCACTCTCCAGGGATGGTAAATCGAAGACCAGCCACGGTGTTCCCTTTTTAACGTTAAAATTCATGTGACGTAAAAACGAAGGCCAAAAAACTTCAGAGACCCGATTGAGGTTCGGATAGCCTTTTTTTGGGTACGAAACTATCCGTTGACAGCTTACAGCTGTCAAAGCCGTAGAACTCACTGAGACCTTCGTTTTGACTGGTTATGGCTCCCGTAACTCTAAACGAGGCAACAGTTATGGCCGTCCGAAGAATCGGTATCCGCAGGGTGCAACATCTGCGGTGCAAGGTGCAACATTCGTCCAAAAAGACGAAACAGCGCCGTGCGACTTTTAGAAATGGGCGCAGGGATTTGAAATGGACCGGTACCATGGTGCACCACTCTCCAGGGATGGTAAATCGAAGACCAGCCACGGTGTTCCCTTTTTAACGTTAAAATTCATGTGACGTAAAAACGAAGGCCAAAAAACTTCAGAGACCCGATTGAGGTTCGGATAGCCTTTTTTTGGGTACGAAACTATCCGTTGACGGCTTACAGCTGTCAAAGCCGTAGAACTCACTGAGACCTTCGTTTTGACTGGTTATGGCTCCTGTAACTCTAAACGAGGCAACAGTTATGTCCGTCCGAAGAATCGGTATCCGCAGGGTGTAACATCTGCGGTGCAAGGTGCAGCATTCGTCCAAAAAGACGAAACAGCGCCGTGCGACTTTTAGAAATGGGTGCAGGGATTTGAAATGGACCGGTACCATGGTGGACCACTCTCCAGGGATGGTAAATTGAAGACCAGCCACGGTGTTCCCTTTTTAACGTTAAAATTCATGTGACGTAAAAACGAAGGCCAAAAAACTTCAGAGACCCGATTGAGGTTCGGATAGCCTTTTTTTGGTTACGAAACTATCCGTTGACGGCTTACAGCTGTCAAAGCCGTAGAACTCACTGAGACCTTCGTTTTGACTGGTTATGGCTCCCGTAACTCTAAACGAGGCAACAGTTATGGCCGTCCGAAGAATCGGTATCCGCAGGGTGCAACATCTGCGGTGCAAGGTGCAACATTCGTCCAAAAAGACGAAACAGCGCCGTGCGACTTTTAGAAATGGGTGTAGGGATTTGAAATGGACCGGTACCATGGTGCACCACTCTCCAGGGATGGTAAATCGAAGACCAGCCACGGTGTTCCCTTTTTAACGTTAAAATTCATGTGACGTAAAAACGAAGGCCAAAAAACTTCAGAGACCCGATTGAGGTTCGGATAGCCTTTTTTTGGGTACGAAACTATCCGTTGACAGCTTACAGCTGTCAAAGCCGTAGAACTCACTGAGACCTTCGTTTTGACTGGTTATGGCTCCCGTAACTCTAAACGAGGCAACAGTTATGGCCGTCCGAAGAATCGGTATCCGCAGGGTGCAACATCTGCGGTGCAAGGTGCAACATTCGTCCAAAAAGACGAAACAGCGCCGTGCGACTTTTAGAAATGGGTGCAGGGATTTGAAATGGACCGGTACCATGGTGCACCACTCTCCAGGGATGGTAAATCGAAGACCAGCCACGGTGTTCCCTTTTTAACGTTAAAATTCATGTGACGTAAAAACGAAGGCCAAAAAACTTCAGAGACCCGATTGAGGTTCGGATAGCCTTTTTTTGGGTACGAAACTATCCGTTGACGGCTTACAGCTGTCAAAGCCGTAGAACTCACTGAGACCTTCGTTTTGACTGGTTATGGCTCCTGTAACTCTAAACGAGGCAACAGTTATGTCCGTCCGAAGAATCGGTATCCGCAGGGTGTAACATCTGCGGTGCAAGGTGCAGCATTCGTCCAAAAAGACGAAACAGCGCCGTGCGACTTTTAGAAATGGGTGCAGGGATTTGAAATGGACCGGTACCATGGTGCACCACTCTCCAGGGATGGTAAATCGAAGACCAGCCACGGTGTTCCCTTTTTAACGTTAAAATTCATGTGACGTAAAAACGAAGGCCAAAAAACTTCAGAGACCCGATTGAGGTTCGGATAGCCTTTTTTTGGGTACGAAACTATCCGTTGACGGCTTACAGCTGTCAAAGCCGTAGAACTCACTGAGACCTTCATTTTGACTGGTTATGCCTGCCGTAACTCTAAACGAGGCAACAGTTATGGCCGTCCGAAGAATCGGTATCCGCAGGGTGCAACATCTGCGGTGCAAGATGCAACATTCGTCCAAAAAGACGAAACAGCGCCGTGCGACTTTTAGAAATGGGTGCAGGGATTTGAAATGGACCGGTACCATGGTGGACCACTCTCCAGGGATGGTAAATTGAAGACCAGCCACGGTGTTCCCTTTTTAACGTTAAAATTCATGTGACGTAAAAACGAAGGCCAAAAAACTTCAGAGACCCGATTGAGGTTCGGATAGCCTTTTTTTGGTTACGAAACTATCCGTTGACGGCTTACAGCTGTCAAAGCCGTAGAACTCACTGAGACCTTCGTTTTGACTGGTTATGGCTCCCGTAACTCTAAACGAGGCAACAGTTATGGCCGTCCGAAGAATCGGTATCCACAGGGTGCAACATCTGCGGTGCAAGGTGCAACATTCGTCCAAAAAGACGAAACAGCGCCGTGCGACTTTTAGAAATGGGTACAGGGATTTGAAATGGACCGGTACCATGGTGGACCACTCTCCAGGGATGGTAAATCGAAGACCAGCCACGGTGTTCCCTTTTTAACGTTAAAATTCATGTGACGTAAAAACGAAGGCCAAAAAATTTCAGAGACCCGATTGAGGTTCGGATAGCCTTTTTTTGGGTACGAAACTATCCGTTGACGGCTTACAGCTGTCAAAGCCGTAGAACTCACTGAGACCTTCATTTTGACTGGTTATGCCTGCCGTAACTCTAAACGAGGCAACAGTTATGGCCGTCCGAAGAATCGGTATCCGCAGGGTGCAACATCTGCGGTGCAAGGTGCAACATTCGTCCAAAAAGATGAAACAGCGCCGTGCGACTTTTAGAAATGGGTGCAGGGATTTGAAATGGACCGGTACCATGGTGGACCACTCTCCAGGGATGGTAAATCGAAGACCAGCCACGGTGTTCCCTTTTTAACGTTAAAATTCATGTGACGTAAAAACGAAGGCCAAAAAACTTCAGAGACCCGATTGAGGTTCGGATAGCCTTTTTTTGGGTACGAAACTATCCGTTGACGGCTTACAGCTGTCAAAGACGTAGAACTCACTGAGACCTTCATTTTGACTGGTTATGCCTGCCGTAACTCTAAACGAGGCAACAGTTATGGCCGTCCGAAGAATCGGTATCCGCAGGGTGCAACATCTGCGGTGCAAGGTGCAACATTCGTCCAAAAAGATGAAACAGCGCCGTGCGACTTTTAGAAATGGGTGCAGGGATTTGAAATGGACCGGTACCATGGTGGACCACTCTCCAGGGATGGTAAATCGAAGACCAGCCACGGTGTTCCCTTTTTAACGTTAAAATTCATGTGACGTAAAAACGAAGGCCAAAAAACTTCAGAGACCCGATTGAGGTTCGGATAGCCTTTTTTTGGGTACGAAACTATCCGTTGATGGCTTACAGCTGTCAAAGCCGTAGAACTCACTGAGACCTTCATTTTGACTGGTTATGCCTGCCGTAACTCTAAACGAGGCAACAGTTATGGCCGTCCGAAGAATCGGTATCCGCAGGGTGCAACATCTGCGGTGCAAGGTGCAACATTCGTCCAAAAAGATGAAACAGTGCCGTGCGGCTTTTAGAAATGGGTGCAGGGATTTGAAATGGACCGGTACCATGGTGGACCACTCTCCAGGGATGGTAAATCGAAGACCAGCCACGGTGTTCCCTTTTTAACGTTAAAATTCATGTGACGTAAAAACGAAGGCCAAAAAACTTCAGAGACCCGATTGAGGTTCGGATAGCCTTTTTTGGGTACGAAACTATCCGTTGACGGCTTACAGCTGTCAAAGCCGTAGATCTCACTGAGACCTTCGTTTTGACTGGTTATGGCTCCCGTAACTCTAAACGAGGCAACAGTTATGGCCGTCCGAAGAATCGGTATACGCAGGGTGCAACATCTGCGGTGCAAGGTGCAACATTCGTCCAAAAAGACGAAACAGCGCCGTGCGACTTTTAGAAATGGGTGCAGGGATTTGAAATGGACCGGTACCATGGTGCACCACTCTCCAGGGATGGTAATCGAAGACCAGCCACGGTGTTCCCTTTTTAACGTAAAAATTCATGTGACGGAAAAACGAAGGCCAAAAAACTTCAGAGACCCGATTGAGGTTCGAATAGCCTTTTTTTGGGTACGAAACTATCCGTTGACGGCTTACAGCAGTCAAAGCCGTAGAACTCACAGAGACCTTCGTTTTGACTGGTTATGGCTCCCGTAACTCTAAACGAGGCAACAGTTATGGCCGTCCGAAGAATCGGTATCCGCAGGGTGCAACATCTGCGGTGCAAGGTGCAACATTCGTCCAAAAAGACGAAACAGCGCCGTGCGACTTTTAGAAATGGGTGCAGGGATTTGAAATGGACCGGTACCATGGTGGACCACTCTCCAGGGATGGTAAATCGAAGACCAGCCACGGTGTTCCCTTTTTAACGTTAAAATTCATGTGACGTAAAAAGGAAGGCCAAAAAACTTCAGCGACCCGATTGAGGTTCGGATAGCCTTTTTTGGGTACGAAACTATCCGTTGACGGCTTACAGCTGTCAAAGCCGTAGAAATCACTGAGACCTTCGTTTTGACTGGTTATGGCTCCCGTAACTCTAAACGAGGCAACAGTTATGGCCGTCCGAAGAATCGGTATCCGCAGGGTGCAACATCTGCGGTGCAAGGTGCAACATTCGTCCAAAAAGACGAAACAGCGCCGTGCGACTTTTAGAAATGGGTGCAGGGATTTGAAATGGACTGGTACCATGGTGCACCACTCTCCAGGGATGGTAAATCGAAGACCAGCCACGGTGTTCCCTTTTTAACGTAAAAATTCATGTGACGTAAAAACGAAGGCCAAAAAACTTCAGAGACCCGATTGAGGTTCGGATAGCCTTTTTTTGGGTACGAAACTATCCGTTGACGGCTTACAGCTGTCAAAGCCGTAGAACTCACTGAGACCTTCGTTTTGACTGGTTATAGCTCCCGTAACTCTAAACGAGGCAACAGTTATGGCCGTCCGAAGAATCGGTATTCGCAGGGTGCAACATCTGCGGTGCAAGGTGCAGCATTCGTCCAAAAAGTCGAAACAGCGCCGTGCGACTTTTAGAAATGGGTGCAGGGATTTGAAATGGACCGGTACCATGGTGCACCACTCTCCAGGGATGGTAAATCGAAGACCAGCCACGGTGTTCCCTTTTTAACGTTAAAATTCATGTGACGTAAAAACGAAGGCCAAAAAACTTCAGAGACCCGATTGAGGTTCGGATAGCCTTTTTTTGGGTACGAAACTATCCGTTGATGGCTTACAGCTGTCAAAGCCGTAGAACTCACTGAGACCTTCATTTTGACTGGTTATGCCTGCCGTAACTCTAAACGAGGCAATAGTTATGGCCGTCCGAAGAATCGGTATCCGCAGGGTGCAACATCTGCGGTGCAAGGTGCAACATTCGTCCAAAAAGATGAAACAGCGCCGTGCGGCTTTTAGAAATGGGTGCAGGGATTTGAAATGGACCGGTACCATGGTGGACCACTCTCCAGGGATGGTAAATCGAAGACCAGCCACGGTGTTCCATTTTTAACGTTAAAATTCATGTGACGTAAAAACGAAGGCCAAAAAACTTCAAAGACCCGATTGAGGTTCGGATAGCCTTTTTTGGGTACGAAACTATCCGTTGACGGCTTACAGCTGTCAAAGCCGTAGAACTCACTGAGACCTTCGTTTTGACTGGTTATGGCTCCCGTAACTCTAAACGAGGCAACAGTTATGGCCGTCCGAAGAATCGGTATACGCAGGGTGCAACATCTGCGGTGCAAGGTGCAACATTCGTCCAAAAAGACGAAACAGCGCCGTGCGACTTTTAGAAATGGGTGCAGGGATTTGAAATGGACCGGCACCATGGTGCACCACTCTCCAGGGATGGTAAATCGAAGACCAGCCACGGTGTTCCCTTTTTAACGTTAAAATTCATGTGACGTAAAAACGAAGGCCAAAAAACTTCAGAGACCCGATTGAGGTTCGGATAGCCTTTTTTTGGGTACGAAACTATCTGTTGACGGCTTACAGCAGTCAAAGCCGTAGAACTCACTGAGACCTTCGTTTTGACTGGTTATGGCTCCCGTAACTCTAAACGAGGCAACAGTTATGGCCGTCCGAAGAATCGGTATCCGCAGGGTGCAACATCTGCGGTGCAAGGTGCAACATTCGTCCAAAAAGACGAAACAGCGCCGTGCGACTTTTAGAAATGGGTGCAGGGATTTGAAATGGACCGGTACCATGGTGCACCACTCTCCAGGGATGGTAAATCGAAGACCAGCCACGGTGTTCCCTTTTTAACGTTAAAATTCATGTGACGTAAAAACGAAGGCCAAAAAACTTCAGAGACCCGATTGAGCTTCGGATAGCCTTTTTTTGGGTACGAAACTATCTGTTGACAGCTTACAGCTGTCAAAGCCGTAGAACTCACTGAGACCTTCGTTTTGACTGGTTATGGCTCCCGTAACTCTAAACGAGGCAACAGTTATAGCCGTCCGAAGAATCGGTATCCGCAGGGTGCAACATCTGCGGTGCAAGGTGCAACATTCGTCCAAAAAGACGAAACAGCGCCGTGCGACTTTTAGAAATGGGTGCAGGGATTTGAAATGGACCGGTACCATGGTGCACCACTCTCCAGGGATGGTAAATCGAAGACCAGCCACGGTGTTCCCTTTTTGACGTTAAAATTCATGTGACGTAAAAACGAAGGCCAAAAAACTTCAGAGACCCGATTGAGGTTCGGATAGCCTTTTTTTGGGTACGAAACTATCCGTTGACGGCTTACAGCTGTCAAAGCCGTAGAACTCACTGAGACCTTCGTTTTGACTGGTTATGGCTCCCGTAACTCTAAACGAGGCAACAATTATGGCCGTCCGAAGAATCGGTATCCGCAGGGTGCAACATCTGCGGTGCAAGGTGCAGCATTCGTCCAAAAAGACGAAACAGCGCCGTGCGACCTTTAGAAATGGATGCAGGGATTTGAAATGGACCGGTACCATGGTGCACCACTCTCCAGGGATGGTAAATCGAAGACCAGCCACGGTGTTCCCTTTTTATCGTTAAAATTCATGTGACGTAAAAACGAAGGCCAAAAAACTTCAGAGACCCGATTGAGGTTCGGATAGCCTTTTTTTGGGTACGAAACTATCCGTTGACGGCTTACAGCTGTCAAAGACGTAGAACTCACTGAGACCTTCATTTTGACTGGTTATGCCTGCCGTAACTCTAAACGAGGCAACAGTTATGGCCGTCCGAAGAATCGGTATCCGCAGGGTGCAACATCTGCGGTGCAAGGTGCAACATTCGTCCAAAAAGATGAAACAGCGCCGTGCGACTTTTAGAAATGGGTGCAGGGATTTGAAATGGACCGGTACCATGGTGGACCACTCTCCAGGGATGGTAAATCGAAGACCAGCCACGGTGTTCCCTTTTTAACGTTAAAATTCATGTGACGTAAAAACGAAGGCCAAAAAACTTCAGCGACCCGATTGAGGTTCGGATAGCCTTTTTTGGGTACGAAACTATCCGTTGACGGCTTACAGCTGTCAAAGCCGTAGAAATCACTGAGACCTTCGTTTTGACTGGTTATGGCTCCCGTAACTCTAAACGAGGCAACAGTTATGGCCGTCCGAAGAATCGGTATCCGCAGGGTGCAACATCTGCGGTGCAAGGTGCAACATTCGTCCAAAAAGACGAAACAGCGCCGTGCGACTTTTAGAAATGGATGCAGGGATTTGAAATGGACCGGCACCATGGTGCACCACTCTCCAGGGATGGTAAATCGAAGACCTGCCACGGTGTTCCCTTTTTAACGTTAAAATTCATGTGACGTAAAAACGAAGGCCAAAAAACTTCAGAGACCCGATTGAGGTTCAGATAGCCTTTTTTTGGGTACGAAACTATCCGTTGACGGCTTACAGCCGTCAAAGCCGTAGAACTCACTGAGACCTTCGTTTTGACTAGTTATGGCTCCCGTAACTCTAAACGAGGCAACAGTTATGGCCGTCCGAAGAATCGGTATCCGCAGGGTGCAACATCTGCGGTGCAAGGTGCATCATTCGTCCAAAAAGACGAAACAGCGCCGTGCGACTTTTAGAAATGGGTGCAGGGATTTGAAATGGACCGGTACCATGGTGCACCACTCTCCAGGGATGGTAAATCGAAGACCAGCCACGATGTTCCCTTTTTAACGTTAAAATTCATGTGACGTAAAAACGAAGGCCAAAAAATTTCAGAGACCCGATTGAGGTTCGGATAGCCTTTTTTTGGGTACGAAACTATCCGTTGACGGCTTACAGCTGTCAAAGCCGTAGAACTCACTGAGACCTTCATTTTGACTGGTTATGCCTGCCGTAACTCTAAACGAGGCAACAGTTATGGCCGTCCGAAGAATCGGTATCCGCAGGGTGCAACATCTGCGGTGCAAGGTGCAACATTCGTCCAAAAAGATGAAACAGCGCCGTGCGACTTTTAGAAATGGGTGCAGGGATTTGAAATGGACCGGTACCATGGTGGACCACTCTCCAGGGATGGTAAATCGAAGACCAGCCACGGTGTTCCCTTTTTAACGTTAAAATTCATGTGACGTAAAAACGAAGGCCAAAAAACTTCAGAGACCCGATTGAGGTTCGGATAGCCTTTTTTTGGGTACGAAACTATCCGTTGACGGCTTACAGCCGTCAAAGCCGTAGAACTCACTGAGACCTTCATTTTGACTGGTTATGGCTCCCGTAACTCTAAACGAGGCAACAGTTATGGCCGTCCGAAGAATCGGTATCCGCAGGGTGCAACATCTGCGGTGCAAGGTGCAACATTCGTCCAAAAAGACGAAACAGCGCCGTGCGACTTTTAGAAATGGGTGCAGGGATTTGAAATGGACCGGTACCATGGTGCACCACTCTCCAGGGATGGTAAATCGAAGACCAGCCACGGTGTTCCCTTTTTAACGTTAAAATTCATGTGACGTAAAAACGAAGGCCAAAAAACTTCAGAGACCCGATTGAGGTTCGGATAGCCTTTTTTTTGGTACGAAACTATCCGTTGACGGCTTACAGCTGTCAAAGCCGTAGAACTCACTGAGACCTTCGTTTTGACTGGTTATGGCTCCCGTAACTCTAAACGAGGCAACAGTTATGGCCGTCCGAAGAATCGGTATCCGCAGGGTGCAACATCTGCGGTGCAAGGTGCAGCATTCGTCCAAAAAGACGAAACAGCGCCGTGCGGCTTTTAGAAATGGGTGCAGGGATTTGAAATGGACCGGTACCATGGTGCACCACTCTCCAGGGATGGTAAATCGAAGACCAGCCACGGTGTTCCCTTTTTAACGTTAAAATTCATGTGATGTAAAAACGAAGGCCAAAAAACTTCAGAGACCCGATCGAGGTTCGGATAGCCTTTTTTTGGGTACGAAACTATCTGTTGACGGCTTACAGCTGTCAAAGCCGTAGAACTCACTGAGACCTTCGTTTTGACTGGTTATGGCTCCCGTAACTCTAAACGAGGCAACAGTTATGGCCGTCCGAAGAATCGGTATCCGCAGGGTGCAACATCTACGGTGCAAGGTGCAGCATTCGTCCAAAAAGACGAAACAGCGCCGTGCGACTTTTAGAAATGGGTGCAGGGATTTGAAATGGACCGGTACCATGGTGCACCACTCTCCAGGGATGGTAAATCGAAGACCAGCCACGGTGTTCCCTTTTTAACGTTAAAATTCATGTGACGTAAAAACGAAGGCCAAAAAACTTCAGAGACCCGATTGAGGTTCGGATAGCCTTTTTTTGGGTACGAAACTATCCATTGACGGCTTACAGCTGTCAAATCCGTAGAACTCACTGAGACCTTCGTTTTGACTGGTTATGGCTCCCGTAACTCTAAACGAGGCAACAGTTATGGCCGTCCGAAGAATCGGTATCCGCAGGGTGCAACATCTGCGGTGCAAGGTGCATCATTCGTCCAAAAAGACGAAACAGCGCCGTGCGACTTTTAGAAATGGGTGCAGGGATTTGAAATGGACCGGTACCATGGTGCACCACTCTCCAGGGATGGTAAATCGAAGACCAGCCACGGTGTTCCCTTTTTAACGTTAAAATTCATGTGACGTAAAAACGAAGGCCAAAAAACTTCAGAGACCCGATTGAGGTTCGGATAGCCTTTTTTTGGGTACGAAACTATCCGTTGACGGCTTACAGCTGTCAAAGCCGTAGAACTCACTGAGACCTTCATTTTGACTGGTTATGCCTGCCGTAACTCTAAACGAGGCAACAGTTATGGCCGTCCGAAGAATCGGTATCCGCAGGGTGCAACATCTGCGGTGCAAGGTGCAACATTCGTCCAAAAAGATGAAACAGCGCCGTGCGACTTTTAGAAATGGGTGCAGGGATTTGAAATGGACCGGTACCATGGTGGACCACTCTCCAGGGATGGTAAATCGAAGACCAGCCACGGTGTTCCCTTTTTAACGTTAAAATTCATGTGACGTAAAAACGAAGGCCAAAAAACTTCAGAGACCCGATTGAGGTTCGGATAGCCTTTTTTTGGGTACGAAACTATCCGTTGACGGCTTACAGCCGTCAAAGCCGTAGAACTCACTGAGACCTTCGTTTTGACTGGTTATGGCTCCCGTAACTCTAAACGAGGCAACAGTTATGGCCGTCCGAAGAATCGGTATCCGCAGGGTGCAACATCTTTGGTGCAAGGTGCAACATTCGTCCAAAAAGACGAAACAGCGCCGTGCGACTTTTAGAAATGGGTGCAGGGATTTGAAATGGACCGGTACCATGGTGCACCACTCTCCAGGGATGGTAAATCGAAGACCAGCCACGGTGTTCCCTTTTTAACGTTAAAATTCATGTGACGTAAAAACGAAGGCCAAAAAACTTCAGAGACCCGATTGAGGTTCGGATAGCCTTTTTTTGGGTACGAAACTATCCGTTGACGGCTTACAGCTGTCAAAGCCGTAGAAATCACTGAGACCTTCGTTTTGACTGGTTAGGGCTCCCGTAACTCTAAACGAGGCAACAGTTATGGCCGTCCGAAGAATCGGTATCCGCAGGGTGCAACATCTGCGGTGCAAGGTGCAGCATTCGTCCAAAAAGACGAAACAGCGCCGTGCGACTTTTAGAAATGGGTGCAGGGATTTGAAATGGACCGGTACCATGGTGCACCACTCTCCAGGGATGGTAAATCGAAGACCAGCCACGGTGTTCCCTTTTTAACGTTAAAATTCATGTGACGTAAAAACGAAGGCCAAAAAACTTCAGAGACCCGATTGAGGTTCGGATAGCCTTTTTTTGGGTACGAAACTATCCGTTGACGGCTTACAGCTGTCAAAGCCGTAGAACTCACTGAGACCTTCGTGTTGACTGGTTATGGCTCCCGTAACTCTAAACGCGGCAACAGTTATGGCCGTCCGAAGAATCGGTATCCGCAGGGTGCAACATCTGCGGTGCAAGGTGCAGCATTCGTCCAAAAAGACGAAACAGCGCCGTGCGACTTTTAGAAATGGGTGCAGGGATTTGAAATGGACTGGTACCATGGTGCACCACTCTCCAGGGATGGTAAATCGAAGGCCAGCCACGGTGTTCCCTTTTTAACGTTAAAATTCATGTGACGTAAAAACGAAGGCCAAAAAACTTCAGAGACCCGATTGAGGTTCGGATAACCTTTTTTGGGCACGAAACTATCCGTTGACGGCTTACAGCCGTCAAAGCCGTAGTACTCACTAAGACCTTCGTTTTGAGTGGTTATGCCTGCCGTAACTCTAAACGAGGCAACAGTTATGGCCGTCCGAAGAATCGGTATCCGCAGGGTGCAACATCTGCGGTGCAAGGTGCAACATTCGTCCAAAAAGATGAAACAGCGCCGTGCGACTTTTAGAAATGGGTGCAGGGATTTGAAATGGACCGGTACCATGGTGGACCACTCTCCAGGGATGGTACCAGCCACGGTGTTCCCTTTTTAACGTAAAAATTCATGTGACGGAAAAACGAAGGCCAAAAAACTTCAGAGACCCGATTGAGGTTCGGATAGCCTTTTTTTGGGTACGAAACTATCCGTTGACGGCTTACAGCGGTCAAAGCCGTAGAACTCACTGAGACCTTCGTTTTGACTGGTTATGGCTCCCGTAACTCTAAACGAGGCAACAGTTATGGCCGTCCGAAGAATCGGTATCCGTAGGGTGCAACATCTGCGGTGCAAGGTGCAGCATTCGTCCAAAAAGACGAAACAGCGCCGTGCGACTTTTAGAAATGGGTGCAGGGATTTGAAATGGACCGGTACCATGGTGCACCACTCTCCAGGGATGGTAAATCGAAGACCAGCCACGGTGTTCCCATTTTAACGTTAAAATTCATGTGACGTAAAAACGAAGGCCAAAAAACTTCAGAGACCCGATTGAGGTTCGGAAAGCCTTTTTTTGGGTACGAAACTATCCGTTGACGGCTTACAGCCGTCAAAGCCGTAGAACTCACTGAGACCTTCATTTTGACTGGTTATGCCTGCCGTAACTCTAAACGAAGCAACAGTTATGGCCGTCCGAAGAATCGGTATCCGCAGGGTGCAACATCTGCGGTGCAAGGTGCAACATTCGTCCAAAAAGACGAAACAGCGCCGTTCGACTTTTAGAAATGGGTGCAGGGATTTGAAATGGACCGGTACCATGGTGCACCACTCTCCAGGGATGGTAAATCGAAGACCAGCCACGGTGTTCCCTTTTTAACGTTAAAATTCATGTGACGTAAAAACGAAGGCCAAAAAACTTCAGAGACCCGATTGAGGTTCGGATAGCCTTTTTTTGGGTACGAAACTATCCGTTGACGGCTTACAGCCGTCAAAGCCGTAGAACTCACTGAGACCTTCGTTTTGACTGGTTATGGCTCCCGTAACTCTAAATGAGGCAACAGTTATGGCCGTCCGAAGAATCGGTATCCGCAGAGTGCAACATCTGCGGTGCAAGGTGCAGCATTCGTCCAAAAAGACGAAACAGCGCCGTGCGACTTTTAGAAATGGGTGCAGGGATTTGAAATGGACCGGTACCATGGTGCACCACTCTCCAGGGATGGTAAATCGAAGACCAGCCACGGTGTTCCCTTTTTAACGTTAAAATTCATGTGACGTAAAAACGAAGGCCAAAAAACATCAGAGACCCGATTGAGGTTCGGATAGCCTTTTTTTGGGTACGAAACTATCCGTTGACGGCTTATAGCTGTCAAAGCCGTAGAACTCACTAAGACCTTCATTTTGACTGGTTATGCCTGCCGTAACTCTAAACGAGGCAACAGTTATGGCCGTCCGAAGAATCGGTATCCGCAGGGTGCAACATCTGCGGTGCAAGGTGCAACATTCGTCCAAAAAGACGAAACAGCGCCGTGCGACTTTTAGAAATGGGTGCAGGGATTTGAAATGGACCGGTACCATGGTGCACCACTCTCCAGGGATGGTAAATCGAAGACCAGCCACGGTGTTCCCTTTTTAACGTAAAAATTCATGTGACGGAAAAACGAAGGCCAAAAAACTTCAAAGACCCGATTGAGGTTCGGATAGCCTTTTTTTGGGTACGAAACTATCCGTTGACGGCTTACAGCCGTCAAAGCCGTAGTACTCACTGAGACCTTCGTTTTGAGTGTGTTTGTACCAAAAATGGGCACAACACTCTTCGGAAGTTTTTGAAGAGATAAAAGTGAAGAATGAAAATTAAAACTGTGGATTATCTAACAAAAACTCCAAATAACAGAAAATAAATTGCAAAGACAAGCGATTTAGAGTGGTTCGGCGTTTTGCCTACGTCCACTATGAAGTTTGATGATTTTATTGCTCGATTACTTGAAGATTACAGTAGTTGATAATGTAATACAACTGAATTCAAATGCTAAGTGTCAATCCAAAGCTGCGGCGGTGTTCTGGAGTAAATCTGGCAGAATCTGGGCGCTCTTCAGTACATTGAATTCTCCGACCCCTTTTCTGAATGACCAGGGGGTCTATTTATAGGTGTAGGAGGCTGGTATTTCGCCTAAAATGTGGGGAGACCAGTTCTGGTACGTCAGGGGGCCCACATGGCCGAAACCTGGAGACCCGGGCCCACTTTGGGATCGATTCGACCCTTGGTTCGAATCGATCAAGAAATCGTCCTATTGAGCTGAAATTTGGTGTGCACATTCTTCATCATGTGTTTGAGCTTCTGTGAAAATTTCAGAGCATTTGGACTTGTAAATCTCGAGATATGATCGATTCAAGTTTGGGATTTTCGCCTCCTGGACCTGTTCGAATCGATCTGTCCTTATCGATTCGTTCGAATTAATCTGTTCGCATCGATTTGTTCGAATCGATTTTCTTTGCATGCGTGTGCTTCGAGTCGATCCTTATTTTCCTCCGGGTTTTAGCTAAGTTGCTTGGTGGATTCGAAGACTGGTTGATTCGAAGAGTAGTTCTTTCAAACCGATGGAATCGGCTCGTCGTTCGAATCGATCATTGCTTAGATGCTATGAATCGATTCGAAACTCTCTCAACCATCTGGACTCGAAGAACACTCCCTTTATGGATTCGAAGATGAGCAGGAGGTGGAGTTTGAGCTTCCTCATTCGATCGATTCGAAGGGTTCTCTTTTGATGGATTCGTAGTAAGAGGGGGTTTCATGGATTCGAACGAACAATCGATTCGAACTTAAGCTATGTGAGGATGGATTCGTGGTGAGGCTCTGGGCCGATGGATTCGAAGCAATCAACTTTTGATGGATTCGAATTATAGAAGGATTCGAACCAAAGCATATTGATGGAGTCGAACTATTGCACTTTGATGGGTTCGAACCATTGCATGTTGATAGACTCGAACTGAAGCATGTCTCCATTGTTTTTCCAACGGCGATAACTCGAGCATACGAACTCGGATTGCTTCGAAATTTGGAACGTTGGTTCCTACTGCTTTGCTTGACGTGTCTGATCTGTTATAGCCCGATCCGGACTCGGGCAAAATTCGTCGATTTCCGTAGCGATCCTACGTGTAACCGACTTCCAAGACGATCTGTTACTGTTTTCTAGTTAAGTCCTTGGTATCACGGCCTTGCCAAAAGGCGGGATAACATTTGCCCCCCAAAGTACGTCTTGTGTAAACATGACGTGCTTTGAAAAGTTGCAGTCTCTCACTGGACAGCTATGACATGCTTTACCGAAAGTTGCATTCTGTATCGCTGTAATCGACCGTCGTACAATAGTGACTGGCTGTCAGTTTTTTGAGTCATGACGAGATGAACATGAATGTCCCTGTAAATGATAAAGATCAAACATTAGTCAGAAATACGTGCATACGTGTATTATCTTGACTTTGATTAACGTTGCGTGATCACAAGTCGTTGTCAGTTCGGTTTACTATCGAAACCTGCATCGGTCCTCTCCTGGACTGATTTGAGATTTGAGTTAAAACACTGCCTTTATGATTGCCTATGATTATCTTCTTGTATCGATCCTCTCCTGAATCGAGGTAAAAAGGTAATCCAGTAATCTTTTCATGTCGAAGCGATGTGTTCATTTTTATAGATGGTTTTGATGGATTCGAAGTGCCCATTCGAATCGATGACCTTCGAACCGCTGCGAGTCGAGGGATACGAGGTTGGCACTCCGAATCGATAGGTACATGACGGCTTCAATTCTTTTTTTTGCTAACTCCTTCGTATCGATAGTAGTTCGAATCGGTGCAGCTTCGTATCGATGAGCCTCGTGGAAATGTCGTTTTGATGGATTCGAAGAGTCGATGGATTCGAACGTGGACGTTCGAATCGATCAGCAGTTGACCGGTAAGTATCGGTCAATGTTAACCGGGAGGCGAATCGTCCCATTTTCTTTGTGAAGTCCATATAAATACGCGAGGCCGGTGTCACTTTCCTTTTTTACTTTTTACTGTCCACTGTAGCTATCTCTTCGACTCGATCCTTCAGAGCAGGAAACCTTCGTGTCTTCGTACGAATCGATCAAATTTTCCCAAGCTTTTGACTATAGTCGAATACAATCAGGTAAACATGGAACCGATTCGAGTGTAGAACATTAAAACTTGGAATTCTTGGCAGCGATTCCATTTTTTCTTCTGAAAATCATGAAGGATCAGTAGATCTGGGATGGGTCGAATCGATGAATTTTGGGAAAGAAACCTGTTATGGATGGACATCGTTCCTATTTACTGCTCTGCATCGATCCGGGAACGTGCAATTCAATTCAGTCTTAAGTGTCAGGCTTCGAATCGATGATCATGAAAGAAAAAATAGATCAAAACGATCGATTCGAAGCAATGTTGCCCTGATCGATTCGAAGACATAAAATTCTGATCGATTCGAAGCTATGTCATGCTCATGGATTCGAAGCATTTTCCCTTCTCCAGTTTTCATCGAGTCGTACCATATGGATTCGAAGTATTTGGACTTGAGCTTTATCGAATCGATTCACATCGATTCGAGCCAATGGATTTGAACTTTATTGACTCGACTCATATCGATTCGAGTCAATCGATTCGAACGTCCGGACTTTTGAAACTTCTGCTCTTCTGATTTACTCCAACATCTGAACTACGACCAGTTTCACGTTGAATTTCGACGAACATAATGAACTTTAGCATACTTGACTCCGACGAGCTTCGGCCTTGCATAGTCGAACTTGACCGAAAGGTTTGACCTCCTTTTTGAAGCTCGTCGATGGAACTGTGACTTAACCAACAACATAACTGACTTATATACGAGGTTGGTTCGTAGCGTTTGGATGTTGCGGAAGTGACGGTCAGCGATGACGGTCATTTTCATTCTCAAATTCCCAAGATATGTTGTACGAACATCTTGTTTTATTCTGTTAAATTTGCTTAAGTGATGCATATTACTTGTACTGCACGACACGTTCACACACACACTATACTGGGGCATGCACGGGCTGGTTATGAACTTAACGTTGCTTTCTGATGAGTTAGCTAATTATGGAATCTTCGAGCTCCCAACAACAAGAGGTGCAGAGCTCGACTCCTCCTGTGCTTGAGATTCCTGACATCCCTGCCGACGTAATCGATCCGGCTCCAGATGAATTGCCGGAGGCGATATTTATTGAGGACCCTGTTGATTCGGTTCAGTCCAACATATCTGAATCCTTGTTGGGACGAATATGCTTAAAGCATAACATATCTCTGGGTGACGTATTATTGCCCAGCGCCACCGATAGACCGCACAATCCGCCTGAAGGATATACAGCATTCTACCGTCATGCTTGTGCGGCTGGAACTCTTCCTCCCTTCAATCAATATATCCGAAGGATGCTATCATATTTAGGGATCGCTCCTTCACAACTTCATCCCAACGGGCATGCGCTGCTGAATAGTGTCTTCGTAATATTTATGGACTGTCTCTTCCGCCCGCCTAGGCCCTCCGAGATCAGACACATATTTAACTTCAAGAGCAGGGGTGATAGCCCGTCGTTTACATTCTTGGAGGCAGTTAGAAATTGCCAAGTTGTAGTTGGAGCTTGGACGCGCCTGAGCTATTTCAAGAACGAATGGTTCTACGTTCGATGTCCTCCGGGTTTCGCTAGGCGATGGTTGTCTAGACGTAAGCGCCTTAACCTGTTTCTTTGACCAATAACTCTTCGGTGTTAAAATTGACATTTCATTCCTTTTTCAGCTATTATCTCTAGGCCCGATGGAGGGCGTTTCAAAGGTACCGTCCGGAGTCTTCAAGAAGTTCCGAGCGAGCTGAGGCATATTGACTCGGTGCTGAACGACTACAACTTAAGTGTTCTGGGTTTGATCGACATTAATCAAAGCATAGTTGTTGAGGGATTTTCAAAGTCCGTCTCCAAGAAGGAAAGTAAGAAGAAACCCAAGAAGAGAAAAGCGAAGAGGTCACTCGGGATCAGAATAATCGAGGCGAGTGACGAAGAAAGAACTCAGACGGATTCAGAGCCAATGGCTGACCTTTCGGGAAACTTGGAGGAATCGGGAGAAAGACGGAAAGGCAAGGCCGCCGTTTCCAAAAAACTTAAGTCAAAAGGGGGAAAATCTGTAGATGTGTTTCTTCCCGCTTCCGGAGTTATGATTTCTGAGGCCGCCCCTTCTCATTTGAGAGATTCTCTCAAAGGGCTTGACGATATTCCTATCCCAGATTATATATCAATCTCTCATAATCCTGGGTTGGAGGAATTACAAGATGTCTTAAATATGAACGAGCCCTTTCCTTTAAGTGCGGTCAACACTTCCGGTCGGTTTGGGGGTTTACACATTTACACACACTTCCACGGCACTTCATGACTTCTGCATAGTACACATTGCTTTATGGGATTTTAATCCGTAATTCTTTCTTATCGCAGGTGAGATGTCAGGGCGTGGCTCCACTTTAGATAGGCTTCGGAATGTGCGCCAATCTTCTCCATTTTATGACTCCCGTAGGAGAGAGACAGATAGGGACCATGGGCGAGGCTACTCGAGTCAAGAACGTTATGACAGAGACAGGGATTACTCGCGTAACCGTTCTGGTTATGATTACTCTGATAGAGACCGGGGATACCAGCATCGACCCCGATCTCGTTCTCCTCCGCCTCCCAGGGCTCCAGTAGACCTCCCAGGGCCATCTCATCAGCAACAGTTGCCTTCTCAATCTTCTCGGCCTGACGCTCAACGGCCAAGAGTGGAACCAACGGCATCCGCTATAATTGAACAAGTTCCGGCTGAGTTGACAAGCGAGGGAGCTGCTAAACTCGCCCAAATGAAAAACGACTACCCGGAAATTTGCATGGATGGCTATATCTTCCCTCCTAACTTCAAAAGAATCCCTCCGGAAGCTGAGACCACTGCTCATAACTACATCCACGACTTCTATGCTCAGTACAAGGAGTGGTATAAGGCAGCCGTGAAGGCTTCTAGAGTAGCTTTCGACAGGGCAAAGGTCATTGCCGAACGTGATGTTGATATCGCGAAGCAGAAACGCATCATTCAAGTTCTTCAATCCGAAGTGGAAACGTCCCGAAAGTCAGAGCTTGAAACACTTAAGAAACACGAAGGTGTCGTGGCCAAATTAGCGAGGATGCAGCAAGAACACTGTGCCACAGTGGAAGAGATGGGCCATCGCAATACCACCGTTGCAGCTGAGCGAGATTTAGCCGTTAAAGAGCTGAACGAGCTCAAGGCCAAATTCGCTGAAATGGTGAAGGAGAAGGACGATGCGAACGCTACTGCTCAAGAGGCTTGCGACCAAGCAGTATCCCTCAGGGCCGAACTTGCTGCGGCGGCGGTCAAGGCTAAGTCTGTGGAAGCGGAGATTCAGGAAAAAGTCTTGGAGGAGAGGTCTAGGCTAGATGCTGAGTTTGACGATCTCTTAGTCACGTATAACGCTAATGTGCTGGAACACAGAAATCTAGCGTGGCTGGGAGATGACTCCATGATCTTGTATAATGCCTGGACCCGGCTGGTGAATGAGAAGAGAGCAGCGCACCCAGATGGAGCACTTGACGATTTCGAACTGGAGATGCGTCTGCTTACTGAGGATGAGAGGAAGACCCTTCATGAGGTGGTAATCTCTATGGCGAAAGAAAAGCTTGGTGTTCCATCTCTAGAGACAGGCGAAGGTTCGGGGACCGCGCATCACGAGGCAAGTGTTGGAGCTGTACTCCCAACATTGCCCGAAACCACTGGTGCGGCAGACCCCCAATCTGTTCCTGCATATAATCCTGATCAACCGTTATTATCTTCCGCCGATGATTCCACCCATGCTTCGGTCCAGACTAAGGAAGGTACTTGAACGCTTCTCGTAGTTTAGTTGTGAAGGACCTTAAGCAACACACTTGTCTAACAATCTCCGTTTTGTCGCATTTCAGTGATCGAAGTTATAGTTTCTACGCCCCTTGCTTTATCAGTTCCTCATCAAACACAAGGGGTAGTTTTTTCTGAAGCCATCACGACTTCTACTTTGATTGGCGAGGAGGGAGATGAAAATATGTTTTCTTTCAGCGCTCAGATGATTGAGGTGCTTCTCAACGAACCCATCGATCCCTCTGCCAATCCGTCTGATGCTGTGAGTGAGGCTGCTCCGGCCGTTAGTTTACCTATGCCAGCTATTGGCACATCTGATGCGGCCCAAGCATCTCGTGAGGACGACGTTTTAGCTGAGATTGCTGCCGAGATGGCGTCAGGGAATGTAGGTTCTAGTCCACCCGTGCCTGCCCCGTTAATGGTGATTTCGCCGGGTGGTACTGTGTTGATCGAGACCGCTCCTGTCCCTCCTCCTGCTACTACTCCTATGCCCCCAGCTCATCCTCCTAGAAGAACTTCTGTCGCCTCCAGCTCTGAGGAAGATGTCGACATCATATAGCTGCCGGAGGGCAAGCCTGAAAAGAGCAAGCGATTGAGGAAGAAGTCGGGCAGCGGATCAGGTGGAGCTACCCCAAAGAAAAAGATAAGGAAGAAGAAAGAATGAACTTCTTTCCCCAAATCTTTGTTGCGTAGGGTAGCATTTTGTTGATTTTTCTATAGCCGTGTTTAGATGTGGATTCGGCTCCCACTAGCAGAATTTTCCATAAACACTTTGTAATCAGATTCTTTTTGTTGATAATGGAAATGAAAATCTATTCCCTTTCTGTCTTCAACTTGTTATGTGTTATGGTTCTGCCCCCTGTATTGGGGAGAAGTGTGGAGTTGACGTATGTTTATACTCTGCCTTGCGTACTGGAAGCACGGAGTTAGTTAATGTTTGCACTCCAGTTCGCGTTCTCGGAAGCTGGAGTTCGTTAATGTTTATACTCCAGTTCGCGCTCTCGGAAGCTGGAGTTTGTTAGTGTTTATACCCAGCTCGCGCTCTCGGAGTACTCTGGGGTTTTTAGGAGAATGTTTATACCCCGCCTCGCACTCTGGGAGTACGGAGTTCGAAGGATGTTTATACTCCGCCTCGCGCTCTGGGAGCACGGAGTTAAGTAAAAAGCTTGTACCCAGCTCGCGCTCTCGGAGTACTCTGGGTTTTTAGGGAAAACGTTTATACTCCGCCTCGCACTCTGGGAGTACGGAGTTTAGTAAAATGTTTATACTCCGCCTCGCACTCTGGGAGTACGGAGTTGGAAGAATGTTTATACTCCGTCTCGCGCTCCGGGAGCATGGAGTTCAAAGAATGTTTATACTCCACCTCGCACTCTGGGAGTACGGAGTTAGATGTGAGTTTATACTCCGCCTCGCGCTCTGGGAGCACGGAGTTCAGTAAAATGTTTATACTCCGCCTCGCACTCTGGGAGTACGGAGTTGAATGAAGGGTTGTCGTATATCAACCCATTGTCGTGGCCTGACGTGATGGCTTGCCCCCGAGCTCGGGTTTCATTTAGCGAGTGGTTGATTGCTTCACAGCCACTCCCTACTTGAATAAATTCCACTGTGTGATGGAACTTAGCTCTTCGTGCATCGTGATGTTGTACATTGTATTTAATGAATCACAGCTCTGGCTCGAAGAGATGGCATTTTATTGCTGAAATAAGAAAATATGGCAAATTAGTTGCCTTATTACAAAGTCTAATTTCGAAATGCAAAAGTAAATTGCTGAATAAAAAATATAATGAAATAAATAAAGCCTGTCATATGTAATAGCGGCGGAGACTCTCGCTGTTCCAGGCTCTTGGTAAAACTAGACCGTCCACGGTTGATAGTTTGAATGTGCCATCTCCAAGTCGTTGCGTAATCACGTACGGTCCTTCCCAATTTGGTTTCATGTGCGAAGGAACCGGGTATACTCTCTTGAGGACCAGATCACCAAGATCAAAGGTTCGGGGGCGAACTTTGGTGTTATATAATCGGGCGACCCGACTTCGGTAAGCGGCCGCTCTTAAATCAGCTTCTTCTCGTTTCTCGTCCAACAGATCCAAAGACTCAGCGAGTAATATAGCATTTGTTTTCGGATCGTAATAAGTTACGCGGTGAGAAAATACTTCTGTCTCCACTGGAATGACGGCCTCCGAGCCATAGGATAAGGAAAATGGGGTGTGTCCAGTCGCGGTCTTGTGAGTTGTTCGATAAGCCCATAATGCCATAGGAAGTTCATCGACCCATTTGCCCCCGGCCTTTTCCAGTCGTTTCTTTAAGATGGATTTGATAACTTTGTTAACGGCTTCGACCTGACCATTTGCTTGTGGATGTGCGACTGCAGAGAACTTTTTATGAATATGAAATCGTTGGCAGAAACTCTTGAACTCTGAACTTTCGAATTGGGTCCCGTTATCGGTGATGACGGTGTGCGGGAGTCCAAATCGGCAAATGATATTGCGGACCACAAAGTTTATCACTTTCTTTGACGTAATCGTTGCGAGAGCTTCGGCTTCAGCCCATTTCGTGAAGTAATCAACTGCAACGATGGCATACTTCGCACCACCTTTTGCCAGAGGCAGAGCGCCAATGATATCGATACCCCACATAGCAAACGGCCAGGGACTGACCATTTGAGTTAACTCGGTAGGCGGGGCTCTTGGAATTCGAGCGTGTTTTTGGCACTTGTCGCACTTTCTGGCGTAATTGGCCGCATCCCGATTTACTGTTGGCCAGTAATATCCATATCGGAGTATCTTCTTAGCAAGCGCTTGTCCACCGGTGTGATCGCCGCATTCTCCCTCGTGTACATCATGTAACACTCGTTTGACTTCGTCGTGAGCGATACACCGGAGGAGTGGAACAGAATAACCTTTTCTATACATGATCCCGTCCTGAATGATGAACCGCGAAGCTTTTCGCAGAATTTGTCTTTTCTCATTTCGGTGTTCAGGCAATATCCCATTCTCAATATAATTTCGATATGGAGTCATCCATGATTCTCTGCTGGGAAAGGTCTCTAACACATCAGTTGTTTTGATTTGATCGATGCTCGGGAAAGGCAAAGTTTCGACTGGGACGAGTCCCATTTGCTGTGCTTCACCTGTGCTGGCCAACTTTGCCAATGTATCGGCCCTTTGATTGCGATCTCGTGGTATGTAGTAAATAGCATAATAATCAAACTGATCCAGCGCTTCCTGAACTCGGGCTAGATAAGCAGCTAACCTTCGATCTCTCGCTTGATATTCTCCTCGTACTTGACACACAACCAACTGTGAATCACAATAAACTTCTATAGCGATAATTTTCAGATCTCTGGCAAGCTTTAACCCAGCCAACAGGGCTTCATACTCGGCCTCGTTGTTGGTTGCGTGAAAATCAAACTTCAGAGCATAGCATATGGATCGACCTTCGGGGGTTTCTAGTACAACTCCGGCGCCCGAACATCGATCGTTTGATGCACCATCTGTATAAAGTTTCCATATATATTCAGGAGACTCGCTGGTTTCAGGTAATTCGTCAGGAACAGTAAATTCAGCTATGAAGTCAGCTAGGACTTGCCCTTGAATGGCTCTCCGCGGAGCATAAGTAATGTCAAATTTGCTCAGTTCAATATTCCACTTGAGTAACCTTCCAGACGTCTCAGGCCGTGTGAGGACCTATCGTAACGGCTGATCGGTATACACAGTAAGCGGATGTGCTTGGAAATAAGGGCGAAGCTTTCTCGAGGCAATGACCAAGCAATAAGCCAGCTTCTCCAACCTGGGGTAATTTCTCTCAGCTCCGGTCAATCGTTTACTGACATAATAGACCGGTTTCTGCACTCGATCTTCTTCTCGGACCAAAGCAGCACTGATCGCATGCTTTGATACCGCCAGATTAAGGTATAATTGTTCGTGATCAATTGGTTTCGACAAAATCGGTGGCGTAGAGAGATGTTGAACCAGCGATCGGAATGCGCCTTCACATTCCGTGGTCCATTCAAAGTTTCGTTTCCCTTTCCGGATTAGATCAAAGAAAGGAATACATTTATCAGTGGATTTCGAGATGAACCTGCTTAGCGCTGCTACCTTCCCGTTGAGACTCTGGACTTGCTTGATGGTCTTTGGAGTTTGCAAATTCCTTATTGCCCAGATCTTCTCGGGGTTTGCCTCTATCCCACGAGCGTTAACAATGAACCCTAGAAACTTTCCGGATGCGACGCCGAAGTGGCATTTTAGCGGGTTAAGCTTCATTCCATACTCACGCAAGATACAGAACATTGAATTTAAATCCTTGACGTGATCTGTGGAAAATCGGGACTTAACTAACATGTCATCCACATAGACTTCCATGGTCTTCCCGATCTGATCAGCGAACATTCGATTAACCAAGCGTTGGTAAGTTGCTCCGGCGTTCTTTAAACCAAAGGGCATGACTCTGTAGCAGTAGAGTCCCAGATCGGTTACGAAACTAGTATGTTCTTGATCGGGTAGATGCATGGGTATCTGATTATAACCTGAATAAGCATCCATAAAGGATAACAATTCGTGACCTGCAGTTGAGTCAACGAGTTGGTCAATTCGGGGAAGTGGAAAACTATCTTTTGGACAGGCTTTGTTTAAATCAGAGTAATCGACACAAGTTCTCCATTTCCCGTTCGGTTTCCGAACCATTACCGGATTTGACACCCACTCTGGGTATAGAGCATCTCGGATGAAACCATTCGAATGTAATTTGTCAATTTCTTCTTTAAGGGCGGCAGATCTCTCTGGATCCATACCACGCCTCTTTTGCTTGACCGGAACATGTCGCGGATCAATATTTAAAGAGTGACTTGCAATGTTCGGTGAGATTCCGCACATGTCGGAGTGCGTCCAGGCAAAGACATCAAGATTCACCTGAAGAAATTCAACCAATTCCTGTTGTATCTGTTTTCCCAGTTGAGATCCAACTTTCAGTACTTTCGAGTCGTCATCCTCACTGACCGGGACGTCCACAGTCAGTTCGGCTGGAGACGCTTGATTCTCTTCTACTTCATCTTTATCTTCGCTATCTCTAGGGTCAAGATCTCTAAGGAATTGGTAGTGGTGCCCGGGCCGGGGCCCAGGCGTTAGCTGTCAATTATCAGAAAAACGGACGCAGAGAGATTCCTCTACGCCCTTTCCTTTCTCCTTCTTCTGTGCTTCTCGCAATTCAGCAACATAACAGGCTCTTCCTGCTGCCTGATCTCCTTGAACGATTCCTATGCCATGATCGGTCGGGAATTTTAAAGTCAAACACCACGGGGCAATGGCTGCCCTGAATTCAGCAAGAGCTGGTCGACCCAGGAATGCATTGTACGGTGAAGCAATGTCAAGAACAACGAATTGCAGCAGTCGGACTCTCCTGCGCTCTCCGATCCCCAGTTCCACTGGTAGTTCCACTATCCCAGTAGGTATCGTTGCACTGCCATTGAAGCCATGAACCCGGGATTGGCAGGGTTTTAGGTCTTTTGCTTCCATCTTCATTAAATCGTAAGCTCGCTTGAATAGAATGTTTACAGAACTCCCACTGTCAACCAGGATCCTCTTCATCCAAGCAGGACCAACCTGGGCAGATATGACCAGTGGATCAATCGTTGGAGCTTCGATTTTGTCAGCATCTCTGCTTCTGAATATGATATCGTCAGACATCGTTTTTTGTTGCTTAGCCGGGGTTCCATCCTCACAATTACTGCAGCATTCGAAGCTCGCATGCCTGATAGAGCTAGCATACGACTCCATTTCCCTCCAGCTCCTGTCCGCTGGATGAGGACCACCACTTATGGTATTGATAACTAGCCTCCCGCCTGTACGAGCGGGTTCCTCTTGCCTATCCTGGTCTTGCGCACGGTTTGGATTCGATGGGCCCGCACCACCAGACTGCGGCGCCCGCACGAATTGATCTAACTTCCTCTCCCTGATCAACTTTTCTATGAGATCTTGCAAATGGCGACAGTCATTAGTATTGTGGCCATAGCTCTCATGAAACCTACAAAACTTTCCCGTCTGAATCTGCCTTTCTGACGACCGCTTCGGAGCGGGTTTCTTATACTGTTCTGTGTTGCAAGTTTGCAGATACACATTCTCCAGTGATGTGTTTAACGGTGTATAACTTTCGAACATCGGAGCCCTACGCCGTGGGCCTGGATTCGGATCTCTCTTCTTATTCTGACCATTGCCACCTCTTGGCTGAGTTTGTTTGTTCTGTATGCTTAACTGGACTTTTCCGGAATTGTCACCGGACTGTTTAACTGCGACATTGCTTTGTATTCCCTCACTTCCGGGTTTTGCATCGTCATGCTTCCTAGACTGTTTCGCGTCCTCTTGCCGTAAGAATTGAGCGGCTTTGGAGTAGAAACGGTCCAACGATGCGGGGGGTTTTCCGGCTAACCAGTTTCCAAATTCAGAATCGGGATCAATTCCCTTTGTCAATGCCATTAGAATTGAGTTGTCGTTGGGATTACTAATTTCCACGCATGCCGCATGGAATCTCTCCAAGTAACGCCTTAATGTTTCCCCACGAGCCTGGGTAACATTGGACAGGGTGTTAACATCTTTGGGTCTGGCAACATGCATACGGAACTGTTCAACAAATTTCTTAGCCAACTGGTCGAATGACGAAATAGATCTTGGAGGTAGTCTTGTAAACCACATTGTCGCAATTCCTCCCAGTGAAATGGGGAAGCTGCGGCATTTTACTACATCGTCGGCCCTTGCGGCGCTCATTGACCATTCGTATTTTAGTATGTGCTGATTGGGATCAGAACTTCCTTCGTACATAGGGAGAGTTGGCATTCTGAATCGCCGAGGAGGTTCAGCGTATAGTATCTCGTCCGTGAAAGGAGTATGGCTTCGAGAAATTCCCCAATCGTCATTGGTAAGCCCTTGGCTTTCACGGATCATCTGACGTATCATAGTCGGGATGTCCGGCATTGCTACATTTTGAGCATGCTGAGCTAAGGTGTGGTCGGGTTCCACAATGCGAGTTTGGACCGGGCGCTGTCGACGGTCCAAGTTTCGCCTCCTCGGCTCAGCGTCTTCCGGGACGTATGGTTCAGAAGTACGTCCTTGTTGTTGATTACCCGAATCTGGAAGATATCGGGTATCGACCCTTGTTTCTGCTGTTGCAGCTGTGACATGATTGTCCGTAGTATATTGTGGAGTGCGGCCACCCCGTGCTGATGGCCCAGCCTGGAAGCTGGTTGATGGTCCTACCCTCAATTGCCCGACAGTCAGGGCGGGCTGATATCCCGTAGTCTGAGCATAATCTCCGTCTAATCGGGGACGGGTAGATCTACGATGATAGTCAGATGAGGCAGAACTTTCAGTGGGCGAGCGGGAAACATCATCCCTCCTGGACCTCCTACGGGCCTGGCGATTCAGTTGATTTGTCAACTCAATATTAGCTCGCAACTGTTCGGCTAACTGTTGCCGACTCTGAGTCAACTCTTGGAGTAACATCTGAAATTCTTGTCTAGTGACTGCCCCAGACGGATCTGAGTGGGCAGTGTTGTCTTGGTTGGGTGGCTGCTGTTGAGCAGGATTTTGTCCATCCCTACCTTCTTGTCCTGGAGCTGCAGAAGTGGTTCTCGTGCTAACCATTTTGAACGATGATTCCTTTTCCTAGATTTTATGCAAATCTGAGTAGAATGGAAGGACTGTGAATCGAAGATCTGGATCTTCCTCTTGGATTTGTGCAATCCGGTATCGATGGTAGATCCAAGGAGCGGGAGAAAAAAGCTGGTTTTTTCTCAGTGAAAGCACCAAAGTGTTTGTACCAAAAATGGGCACAACACTCTTCGGAAGTTTTTGAAGAGATAAAAGTGAAGAATGAAAATTAAAACTGTGGATTATCTAACAAAAACTCCAAATAACAGAAAATAAATTGCAAAGACAAGCGATTTAGAGTGGTTCGGCGTTTTGCCTACGTCCACTATGAAGTTTGATGATTTTATTGCTCGATTACTTGAAGATTACAGTAGTTGATAATGTAATACAACTGAATTCAAATGCTAAGTGTCAATCCAAAGCTGCGGCGGTGTTCTGGAGTAAATCTGGCAGAATCTGGGCGCTCTTCAGTACTTAGAATTCTCCGACCCCTTTTCTGAATGACCAGGGGGTCTATTTATAGGTGTAGGAGGCTGGTATTTCGCCTAAAATGTGGGGAGACCAGTTCTGGTACGTCAGGGGGCCCACATGGCCGAAACCTGGAGACCCGGGCCCACTTTGGGATCGATTCGACCCTTGGTTCGAATCGATCAAGAAATCGTCCTATTGAGCTGAAATTTGGTGTGCACATTCTTCATCATGTGTTTGAGCTTCTGTGAAAATTTCAGAGCATTTGGACTTGTAAATCTCGAGATATGATCGATTCAAGTTTGGGATTTTCGCCTCCTGGACCTGTTCGAATCGATCTGTCCTTATCGATTCGTTCGAATTAATCTGTTCGCATCGATTTGTTAGAATCGATTTTCTTTGCATGCGTGTGCTTCGAGTCGATCCTTATTTTCCTCCGGGTTTTAGCTAAGTTGCTTGGTGGATTCGAAGACTGGTTGATTCGAAGAGTAGTTCTTTCAAACCGATGGAATCGGCTCGTCGTTCGAATCGATCATTGCTTAGATGCTATGAATCGATTCGAAACTCTCTCAACCATCTGGACTCGAAGAACACTCCCTTTATGGATTCGAAGATGAGCAGGAGGTGGAGTTTGAGCTTCCTCATTCGATCGATTCGAAGGGTTCTCTTTTGATGGATTCGAAGTAAGAGGGGGTTTCATGGATTCGAACGAACAATCGATTCGAACTTAAGCTATGTGAGGATGGATTCGTGGTGAGGCTCTGGGCCGATGGATTCGAAGCAATCAACTTTTGATGGATTCGAATTATAGAAGGATTTGAACCAAAGCATATTGATGGAGTCGAACTATTGCACTTTGATGGGTTCGAACCATTGCATGTTGATAGACTCGAACTGAAGCATGTCTCCATTGTTTTTCCAACGGCGATAACTCGAGCATACGAACTCGGATTGCTTCGAAATTTGGAACGTTGGTTCCTACTGCTTTGCTTGACGTGTCTGATCTGTTATAGCCCGATCCGGACTCGGGCAAAATTCGTCGATTTCCGTAGCGATCCTACGTGTAACCGACTTCCAAGACGATCTGTTACTGTTTTCTAGTTAAGTCCTTGGTATCACGGCCTTGCCAAAAGGCGGGATAACAGAGTGGTTATGGCTCCCGTAACTCTAAACGAGGCAACAGTTATGGCGTCCGAAGAATCGGTATCCGCAGGGTGCAATATCTGCGGTGCAAGGTGCAACATTCGTCCAAAAAGACGAAACAGCGCCGTGCGACTTTTAGAAATGGGTGCAGGGATTTGAAATGGACCGGTACCATGGTGCACCACTCTCCAGGGATGGTAATCGAAGACCAGCCACGGTGTTCCCTTTTTAACGTAAAAATTCATGTGACGGAAAAACGAAGGCCAAAAAACTTCAAAGACCCGATTGAGGTTCGGATAGCCTTTTTTTGGGTACGAAACTATCCGTTGACGGCTTACAGCGGTCAAAGCCGTAGAACTCACTGAGACCTTCGTTTTGACTGGTTATGGCTCCCGTAACTCTAAACGAGGCAACAGTTATGGCCGTCCGAAGAATCGGTATCCGCAGGGTGCAACATCTGCGGTGCAAGGTGCAGCATTCGTCCAAAAAGACGAAACAGCGCCGTGCGACTTTTAGAAATGGGTGCAGGGATTTGAAATGGACCGGTACCATGGTGCACCACTCTCCAGGGATGGTAAATCGAAGACCAGCCACGGTGTTCCCTTTTTAACCTTAAAATTCATGTGACGTAAAAACGAAGGCCAAAAAACTTCAGAGACCCGATTGAGGTTCGGATAGCCTTTTTTTGGGTACGAAACTATCCGTTGACGGCTTACAGCTGTCAAAGCCATAGAACTCACTGAGACCTTCATTTTGACTGGTTATGCCTGCCGTAACTCTAAACGAGGCAACAGTTATGGCCGTCCGAAGAATCGGTATCCGTAGGATGCAACATCTGCGGTGCAAGGTGCAACATTCGTCCAAAAAGACGAAACAGCGCCGTGCGACTTTTAGAAATGGGTGTAGGGATTTGAAATGGACCGGTACCATGGTGCACCACTCTCCAGGGATTGTAAATCGAAGACCAGCCACGGTGTTCCCTTTTTAACGTAAAAATTCATGTGACGGAAAAACGAAGGCCAAAAAACTTCAAAGACCCAATTGAGGTTCGGATAGCCTTTTTTTAGGTACGAAACTATCCTTTGACGGCTTACAACCGTCAAAGCCGTAGAACTCACTGAGACCTTCGTTTTGACTGGTTATGGCTTCCGTAACTCTAAACGAGGCAACAGTTATGGCCGTCCGAATAATCGGTATCCGCAGGGTGCAACATCTGCGGTGCAAGGTGCAACATTCGTCCAAAAAGACGAAACAGCGCCGTGCGACTTTTAGAAATGGGTGCAGGGATTTGAAATGGACCGGTACCATGGTGCACCACTCTCCAGGGATGGTAAATCGAAGACCAGCCACGGTGTTCCCTTTTTAACGTAAAAATTCATGTGACGGAAAAACGAAGGCCAAAAAACTTCAAAGACCCGATTGAGGTTCGGATAGCCTTTTTTTGGGTACGAAACTATCCGTTGACGGCTTACAGCCGTCAAAGCCGTAGAAATCACTGAGACCTTCGTTTTGACTGGTTATGGCTCCCGTAACTCTAAACGAGGCAACAGTTATGGCCGTCCGAAGAATCGGTATCCGCAGGGTGCAACATCTGCGGTGCAAGGTGCAACATTCGTCCAAAAAGACGAAACAGCACCGTGCGACTTTTAGAAATGGGTGCAGGGATTTGAAATGGACCGGTACCATGGTGCACCACTCTCCAGGGATGGTAAATCGAAGACCAGCCACGGTGTTCCCTTTTTAACGTTAAAATTCATGTGATGTAAAAACGAAGGCCAAAAAACTTCAGAGACCCGATTGAGGTTCGGATAGCCTTTTTTTGGGTACGAAACTATCCGTTGACGACTTACAGCTGTCAAAACCATAGAACTCACTGAAACCTTCATTTTGACTGGTTATGGCTGCCGTAACTCTAAACGAGGCAACAGTTATGGCCGTCCGAAGAATCGGTATCCGCAGGGTGCAACATCTGCGGTGCAAGGTGCAACATTCGTCCAAAAAGACGAAACAGCGCCGTGCGACTTTTAGAAATGGGTGCAGGGATTTGAAATGGACCGGTACCATGGTGCACCACTCTCCAGGGATGGTAAATCGAAGACCAGCCACAGTGTTCCCTTTTTAACGTAAAAATTCATGTGACGGAAAAACGAAGGCCAAAAAACTTCAAAGACCCGATTGAGGTTCGGATAGCCTTTTTTTGGGTACGAAAATATCCGTTGACGGCTTACAGCCGTCAAAGCCGTAGAACTCACTGAGACCTTCGTTTTGACTAGTTATGGCTCCCTTAACTCTAAACGAGGCAACAGTTATGGCCGTCCGAAGAATCGGTATCCGCAGGGTGCAACATCTGCGGTGCAAGGTGCAACATTCGTCCAAAAAGACGAAACAGCGCCGTGCGACTTTTAGAAATGGGTGCAGGGATTTGAAATGGACCGGTACCATGGTGCACCACTCTCCAGGGATGGTAAATCGAAGACCAGCCACGGTGTTCCCTTTTTAACGTAAAAATTCATGTGACGGAAGAACGAAGGCCAAAAAACTTCAAAGACCCGATTGAGGTTCGGATAGCCTTTTTTTGGGTACGAAACTATCCGTTGACGGCTTACAGCCGTCAAAGCCGTAGAACTCACTGAGACCTTCGTTTTGACTGGTTATGGCTCCCGTAACTCTAAACGAGGCAACAGTTATGGCCGTCCGAAGAATCGGTATCCGCAGGGTGCAATATCTGCGGTACAAGGTGCAACATTCGTCCAAAAAGACGAAACAGCGCCGTGCGACTTTTAGAAATGGGTGCAGGGATTTGAAATGGACCGGTACCATGGTGGACCACTCTCCAGGGATGGTAAATCGAAGACCAGCCACGGAATTCCCTTTTTAACGTAAAAATTCATGTGACGTAAAAAGAAGGCCAAAAAACTTCAGAGACCCGATTGAGGTTCGGATAGCCTTTTTTTGGGTACGGAACTATCCGTTGATGGCTTACAGCGGTCAAAGCCGTAGAACTCACTGAGACCTTCGTTTTGACTGGTTATGTCTCCCGTAACTCTAAACGAGGCAACAGTTATGGCCGTCCGAAGAATCGGTATCCGCAGGGTGCAACATCTGTGGTGCAAGGTGCAACATTCGTCCAAAAAGACGAAACAGCGTCGTGCGACTTTTAGAAATGGCTGCAGGGATTTGAAATGGACCGGTACCATGGTGCACCACTCTCCAGGGATGGTAAATCGAAGACCAGCCACGGTGTTCCCTTTTTAACGTAAAAATTCATGTGACGTAAAAACGAAGGCCAAAAAACTTCAAAGACCCGATTGAGGTTCGAATAGCCTTTTTTGGGTACGAAACTATCCGTTGATGGCTTACAGCTGTCAAAGCCATAGAACTCACTGAGACCTTCGTTTTGACTGGTTATGGATCCCGTAAATCTATACGAGGCAACAGTTATGGCCGTCCGAAGAATCGGTATCCGCAGGGTGCAACATCTGCGGTGCAAGGTGCAACATTCGTCCAAAAAGACGAAACAGCGCCGTGCGACTTTTAGAAATGGTTGCAGGGATTTGAAATGGACCGGTACCATGGTGCACCACTCTCCAGGGATGGTAAATCGAAGACCAGCCACGGTGTTCCCTTTTTAACGTAAAAATTCATGTAACGGAAAAACGAAGGCCAAAAAACTTCAGAGACCCGATTGAGGTTCGGATAGCCTTTTTTTGGGTACGAAACTATCCGTTGACGGCTTACAGCAGTCAAAGCCGTAGAACTCACTGAGACCTTCGTTTTGACTGGTTATGGCTCCCGTAACTCTAAACGAAGCAACAGTTATGGCCGTCCGAAGAATCGGTATCCGCAGGGTGCAACATCTGCGGTGCAAGGTGCAACATTCGTCCAAAAAGACGAAACAGCGCCGTGCGACTTTTAGAAATGGGTGCAGGGATTTGAAATGGACCGGTACCATGGTGCACCACTCTCCAGGGATGGTAAATCGAAGACCAGCCACGGTGTTCCCTTTTTAACCTTAAAATTCATGTGACGTAAAAACGAAGGCCAAAAAACTTCAGAGACCCGATTGAGGTTCGGATAGCCTTTTTTTGGGTACGAAACTATCCGTTGACGGCTTACAGCTGTCAAAGCCATAGAACTCACTGAGACCTTCATTTTGACTGGTTATGCCTGCCGTAACTCTAAACGAGGCAACAGTTATGGCCGTCCGAAGAATCGGTATCCGTAGGATGCAACATCTGCGGTGCAAGGTGCAACATTCGTCCAAAAAGACGAAACAGCGCCGTGCGACTTTTAGAAATGGGTGCAGGGATTTGAAATGGACCGGTACCATGGTGCACCACTCTCCAGGGATTGTAAATCGAAGACCAGCCACGGTGTTCCCTTTTTAACGTAAAAATTCATGTGACGGAAAAACGAAGGCCAAAAAACTTCAAAGACCCAATTGAGGTTCGGATAGCCTTTTTTTAGGTACGAAACTATCCTTTCAGCCGTCAAAGCCGTAGAACTCACTGAGACCTTCGTTTTGACTGGTTATGGCTTCCGTAACTCTAAACGAGGCAACAGTTATGGCCGTCCGAATAATCGGTATCCGCAGGGTGCAACATCTGCGGTGCAAGGTGCAACATTCGTCCAAAAAGACGAAACAGCGCCGTGCGACTTTTAGAAATGGGTGCAGGGATTTGAAATGGACCGGTACCATGGTGCACCACTCTCCAGGGATGGTAAATCGAAGACCAGCCACGGTGTTCCCTTTTTAACGTAAAAATTCATGTGACGGAAAAACGAAGGCCAAAAAACTTCAAAGACCCGATTGAGGTTCGGATAGCCTTTTTTTGGGTACGAAACTATCCGTTGACGGCTTACAGCCGTCAAAGCCGTAGAACTCACTGAGACCTTCGTTTTGACTGGTTATGGCTCCCGTAACTCTAAACGAGGCAACAGTTATGGCCGTCCGAAGAATCGGTATCCGTAGGGTGCAACATCTGCGGTGCAAGGTGCAACATTCGTCCAAAAAGACGAAACAGCGCCGTGCGACTTTTAGAAATGGGTGCAGGGATTTGAAATGGACCGGTACCATGGTGCACCACTCTCCAGGGATGGTAAATCGAAGACCAGCCACGGTGTTCCCTTTTTAACGTTAAAATTCATGTGATGTAAAAACGAAGGCCAAAAAACTTCAGAGACCCGATTGAGGTTCGGATAGCCTTTTTTTGGGTACGAAACTATCCGTTGACGACTTACAGCTGTCAAAACCATAGAACTCACTGAAACCTTCATTTTGACTGGTTATGGCTGCCGTAACTCTAAACGAGGCAACAGTTATGGCCGTCCGAAGAATCGGTATCCGCAGGGTGCAACATCTGCGGTGCAAGGTGCAACATTCGTCCAAAAAGACGAAACAGCGCCGTGCGACTTTTAGAAATGGGTGCAGGGATTTGAAATGGACCGGTACCATGGTGCACCACTCTCCAGGGATGGTAAATCGAAGACCAGCCACAGTGTTCCCTTTTTAACGTAAAAATTCATGTGACGGAAAAACGAAGGCCAAAAAACTTCAAAGACCCGATTGAGGTTCGGATAGCCTTTTTTTGGGTACGAAAATATCCGTTGACGGCTTACAGCCGTCAAAGCCGTAGAACTCACTGAGACCTTCGTTTTGACTAGTTATGGCTCCCTTAACTCTAAACGAGGCAACAGTTATGGCCGTCCGAAGAATCGGTATCCGCAGGGTGCAACATCTGCGGTGCAAGGTGCAACATTCGTCCAAAAAGACGAAACAGCGCCGTGCGACTTTTAGAAATGGGTGCAGGGATTTGAAATGGACCGGTACCATGGTGCACCACTCTCCAGGGATGGTAAATCGAAGACCAGCCACGGTGTTCCCTTTTTAACGTAAAAATTCATGTGACGGAAAAACGAAGGCCAAAAAACTTCAAAGACCCGATTGAGGTTCGGATAGCCTTTTTTTGGGTACGAAACTATCCGTTGACGGCTTACAGCCGTCAAAGCCGTAGAACTCACTGAGACCTTCGTTTTGACTGGTTATGGCTCCCGTAACTCTAAACGAGGCAACAGTTATGGCCGTCCGAAGAATCGATATCCGCAGGGTGCAATATCTGCGGTGCAAGGTGCAACATTCGTCCAAAAAGACGAAACAGCGCCGTGCGACTTTTAGAAATGGGTGCAGGGATTTGAAATGGACCGGTACCATGGTGGACCACTCTCCAGGGATGGTAAATCGAAGACCAGCCACGGTGTTCCCTTTTTAACGTAAAAATTCATGTGACGTAAAAACGAAGGCCAAAAAACTTCAGAGACCCGATTGAGGTTCGGATAGCCTTTTTTTGGGTACGGAACTATCCGTTGATGGCTTACAGCGGTCAAAGCCGTAGAACTCACTGAGACCTTCGTTTTGACTGGTTATGTCTCCCGTAACTCTAAACGAGGCAACAGTTATGGCCGTCCGAAGAATCGGTATCCGCAGGGTGCAACATCTGTGGTGCAAGGTGCAACATTCGTCCAAAAAGACGAAACAGCGTCGTGCGACTTTTAGAAATGGCTGCAGGGATTTGAAATGGACCGGTACCATGGTGCACCACTCTCCAGGGATGGTAAATCGAAGACCAGCCACGGTGTTCCCTTTTTAACGTAAAAATTCATGTGACGTAAAAACGAAGGCCAAAAAACTTCAGAGACCCGATTGAGGTTCGAATAGCCTTTTTTGGGTACGAAACTATCCGTTGATGGCTTACAGCTGTCAAAGCCATAGAACTCACTGAGACCTTCGTTTTGACTGGTTATGGATCCCGTAACTCTATACGAGGCAACAGTTATGGCCGTCCGAAGAATCGGTATCCGCAGGGTGCAACATCTGCGGTGCAAGGTGCAACATTCGTCCAAAAAGACGAAACAGCGCCGTGCGACTTTTAGAAATGGTTGCAGGGATTTGAAATGGACCGGTACCATGGTGCACCACTCTCCAGGGATGGTAAATCGAAGACCAGCCACGGTGTTCCCTTTTTAACGTAAAAATTCATGTGACGGAAAAACGAAGGCCAAAAAACTTCAGAGACCCGATTGAGGTTCGGATAGCCTTTTTTTGGGTACGAAACTATCCGTTGACGGCTTACAGCAGTCAAAGCCGTAGAACTCACTGAGACCTTCGTTTTGACTGGTTATGGCTCCCGTAACTCTAAACGAAGCAACAGTTATGGCCGTCCGAAGAATCGGTATCCGCAGGGTGCAACATCTGCGGTGCAAGGTGCAACATTCGTCCAAAAAGACGAAACAGCGCCGTGCGACTTTTAGAAATGGGTGCAGGGATTTGAAATGGACCGGTACCATGGTGCACCACTCTCCAGGGATGGTAAATCGAAGACTAGCCACGGTGTTCCCTTTTTAACGTAAAAATTCATGTGATGGAAAAACGAAGGCCAAAAAACTTCAAAGACCCGATTGAGGATCGGATAGCCTTTTTTTGGGTACGAAACTATCCGTTGACGGTTTACAGCCGTCAAAGCCGTAGAACTCACTGAGACCTTCGTTTTGACTAGTTATGGCTCCCGTAACTCTAAACGAGGCAACAGTTATGGCCGTCCGAAGAATCGGTATCCGCAGGGTGCAACATCTGCGGTGCAAGGTGCAACATTCGTCCAAAAAGACGAAACAGCGCCGTGCGACTTTTAGAAATGGGTGCAGGGATTTGAAATGGACCGGTACCATGGTGCACCACTCTCCAGGGATGGTAAATCGAAGACCAGCCACGGTGTTCCCTTTTTAACGTAAAAATTCATGTGACGGAAAAACGAAGGCCAAAAAACTTCAAAGACCCGATTGAGGTTCGGATAGCCTTTTTTTGGGTACGAAACTATCCGTTGACGGCTTACAGCCGTCAAAGTCGTAGAACTCACTGAGACCTTCGTTTTGACTGGTTATGGCTCCCGTAACTCTATACGAGGCAACAGTTATGGCCGTCCGAAGAATCGGTATCCGCAGGGTGCAACATCTGCGGTGCAAGGTGCAACATTCGTCCAAAAAGACGAAACAGCGCCGTGCGACTTTTAGAAATGGGTGCAGGGATTTGAAATGGACCGGTACCATGGTGCACCACTCTCCAGGGATGGTAAATCGAAGACCAGCCACGGTGTTCTCTTTTTAACGTAAAAATTCATGTGACGTAAAAACGAAGGCCAAAAAACTTCAAAGACCCGATTGAGGTTCGAATAGCCTTTTTTTGGGTACGAAACTATCCGTTGACGGTTTACAGCGGTCAAAGCCGTAGAACTCACTGAGACCTTCGTTTTGACTGGTTATGGCTCCCGTAACTCTAAACGAGGCAACAGTTATGGCCGTCCGAAGAATCGGTATCCGCAGGGTGCAACATCTGCGGTGCAAGGTGCAACATTCGTCCAAAAAGATGAAACAGCGCCGTGCGACTTTTAGAAATGGGTGCAGGGATTTGAAATGGACCGGTACCATGGTGCACCACTCTCCAGGGATGGTAAATCAAAGACCAGCCACGGTGTTCCCTTTTTAACATAAAAATTCATGTGACGGAAAAACGAAGGCCAAAAAACTTCAAAGACCCGATTGAGGTTCGGATAGCCTTTTTTTGGGTACGAAACTATCCGTTGACGGCTTACAGCTGTCAAAGCCGTAGAACTCACTGAGACCTTCGTTTTGACTGGTTATGGCTCCCGTAACTCTAAACGAGGCAACAGTTATGGCGTCCGAAGAATCGGTATCCGTAGGGTGCAATATCTGCGGTGCAAGGTGCAACATTCGTCCAAAAAGACGAAACAGCGCCGTGCGACTTTTAGAAATGGGTGCAGGGATTTGAAATGGACCGGTACCATGGTGGACCACTCTCCAGGGATGGTAAATCGAAGACCAGCCACGGTGTTCCCTTTTTAACGTAAAAATTCATGTGACGTAAAAACGAAGGCCAAAAAACTTCAGAGACCCGATTGAGGTTCGGATAGCCTTTTTTTGGGTACGAAACTATCCGTTGACGGCTTACAGCCGTCAAAGCCGTAGAACTCACTGAGACCTTCGTTTTGACTGGTTATGGCTCCCGTAACTCTAAACGAGGCAACAGTTATGGCCGTCCGAAGAATCGGTATCCGCAGGGTGCAACATCTGCGGTGCAAGGTGCAACATTCGTCCAAAAAGACGAAACAGCGCCGTGCGAATTTTAGAAATGGGTGCAGGGATTTGAAATGGACCGGTACCATGGTGCACCACTCTCCAGGGATGGTAAATCGAAGACCAGCCACGGTGTTCTCTTTTTAACGTAAAAATTCATGTGACGTAAAAACGAAGGCCAAAAAACTTCAGAGACCCGATTGAGGTTCGGATAGCCTTTTTTTGGGTACGAAACTATCCGTTGACGGCTTACAGCGGTCAAAGCCGTAGAACTCACTGAGACCTTCGTTTTGACTGGTTATGGCTCCCGTAACTCTAAACGAGGCAACAGTTATGGCCGTCCGAAGAATCGGTATCCGCAGGGTGCAACATCTGCGGTGCAAGGTGCAACATTCGTCCAAAAAGACGAAACAGCGCCGTGCGACTTTTAGAAATGGCTGCAGGGATTTGAAATTGACCGGTACCATGGTGCACCACTCTCCAGGGATGGTAAATCGAAGACCAGCCACGGTGTTCCCTTTTTAACGTAAAAATTCATGTGACGGAAAAACGAAGGCCAAAAAACTTCAGAGACCCGATTGAGGATCGGATAGCCTTTTTTTGGGTACGAAAATATCCGTTGACGGTTTACAGCCGTCAAAGCCGTAGAACTCACTGAGACCTTCGTTTTGACTAGTTATGGCTCCCGTAACTCTAAACGAGGCAACAGTTATGGCCGTCCGAAGAATCGGTATCCGCAGGGTGCAACATCTGCGGTGCAAGGTGCAACATTCGTCCAAAAAGACGAAACAGCGCCGTGCGACTTTTAGAAATGGGTGCAGGGATTTGAAATGGACCGGTACCATGGTGCACCACTCTCCAGGGATGGTAAATCGAAGACCAGCCACGGTGTTCCCTTTTTAACATAAAAATTCATGTGACGGAAAAACGAAGGCCAAAAAACTTCAAAGACCCGATTGAGGTTCGGATAGCCTTTTTTTGGGTACGAAACTATCCGTTGACGGCTTATAGCCGTCAAAGCCGTAGAACTCACTGAGACCTTCGTTTTGACTGGTTATGGCTCCCGTAACTCTAAACGAGGCAACAGTTATGGATGTCCGAAGAATCGGTATCCGCAGGGTGCAATATCTGCGGTGCAAGGTGCAACATTCGTCCAAAAAGACGAAACAGCGCCGTGCGACTTTTAGAAATGGGTGCAGGGATTTGAAATGGACCGGTACCATGGTGGACCACTCTCCAGGGATGGTAAATCGAAGACCAGCCACGGTGTTCCCTTTTTAACGTAAAAATTCATGTGACGTAAAAACGAAGGCCAAAAAACTTCAGAGACCCGATTGAGGTTCGGATAGCCTTTTTTTGGGTACGGAACTATCCGTTGATGGCTTACAGCGGTCAAAGCCGTAGAACTCACTGAGACCTTCGTTTTGACTGGTTATGTCTCCCGTAACTCTAAACGAGGCAACAATTATGGCCGTCCGAAGAATCGGTATCCGCAGGGTGCAACATCTGCGGTGCAAGGTGCAACATTCGTCCAAAAAGACGAAACAGCGCCGTGCGACTTTTAGAAATGGGTGCAGGGATTTGAAATGGACCGGTACCATGGTGCACCACTCTCCAGGGATGGTAAATCGAAGACCAGCCACGGTGTTCCCTTTTTAACGTAAAAATTCATGTGACGGAAAAACGAAGGCCAAAAAACTTCAGAGACCCGATTGAGGTTCGGATAGCCTTTTTTTGGGTACGAAACTATCCGTTGATGGCTTACAGCCGTCAAAGCTGTAGAACTCACTGAGACCTTCATTTTGACTGGTTATGGCTCCCGTAACTCTAAACGAGGCAACAGTTATGGCCATCCGAAGAATCGGTATCCGCAGGGTGCAACATCTGCGGTGCAAGGTGCAACATTCGTCCAAAAAGACGAAACAGCGCCGTGCGACTTTTAGAAATGGGTGCAGGGATTTGAAATGGACCGGTACCATGGTGCACCACTCTCCAGGGATGGTAAATCGAAGACCAGCCACGGTGTTCCCTTTTTAACGTAAAAATTCATGTGACGGAAAAACGAAGGCCAAAAAACTTCAGAGACCCGATTGAGGTTCGGATAGCCTTTTTTTGGGTACGAAACTATCCGTTGACGGCTTACAGCTGTCAAAGCCGTAGAACTCACTGAGACCTTCGTTTTGACTGGTTATGGCTCCCGTAACTCTAAACGAGGCAACAGTTATGGCCGTCCGAAGAATCGGTATCCGCAGGGTGCAACATCTGCGGTGCAAGGTGCAACATTCGTCCAAAAAGACGAAACAGCGCCGTGCGAATTTTAGAAATGGGTGCAGGGATTTGAAATGGACCGGTACCATGGTGCACCACTCTCCAGGGATGGTAAATCGAAGACCAGCCACGGTGTTCCCTTTTTAACGTAAAAATTCATGTGACGGAAAAACGAAGGCCAAAAAACTTCAAAGACCCGATTGAGGTTCGGATAGCCTTTTTTTGGGTACGAAACTATCCGTTGACGGCTTATAGCCGTCAAAGCCGTAGAACTCACTGAGACCTTCGTTTTGACTGGTTATGGCTCCCGTAACTCTAAACGAGGCAACAGTTATGGCCGTCCGAAGAATCGGTATCCGCAGGGTGCAATATCTGCGGTGCAAGGTGCAACATTCGTCCAAAAAGACGAAACAGCGCCGTGCGACTTTTAGAAATGGGTGCAGGGATTTGAAATGGACCGGTACCATGGTGGACCACTCTCCAGGGATGGTAAATCGAAGACCAGCCACGGTGTTCCCTTTTTAACGTAAAAATTCATGTGACGTAAAAACGAAGGCCAAAAAACTTCAGAGACCCGATTGAGGTTCGGATAGCCTTTTTTTGGGTACGGAACTATCCGTTGATGGCTTACAGCGGTCAAAGCCGTAGAACTCACTTAGACCTTCGTTTTGACTGGTTATGTCTCCCGTAACTCTAAACGAGGCAACAATTATGGCCGTCCGAAGAATCGGTATCCGCAGGGTGCAACATCTGCGGTGCAAGGTGCAACATTCGTCCAAAAAGACGAAACAGCGCCGTGCGACTTTTAGAAATGGGTGCAGGGATTTGAAATGGACCGGTACCATGGTGCACCACTCTCCAGGGATGGTAAATCGAAGACCAGCCACGGTGTTCCCTTTTTAACGTAAAAATTCATGTGACGGAAAAACGAAGGCCAAAAAACTTCAGAGACCCGATTGAGGTTCGGATAGCCTTTTTTTGGGTACGAAACTATCCGTTGATGGCTTACAGCCGTCAAAGCCGTAGAACTCACTGAGACCTTCGTTTTGACTGGTTATGGCTCCCGTAACTCTAAACGAGGCAACAGTTATGGCCGTCCGAAGAATCGGTATCCGCAGGGTGCAACATCTGCGGTGCAAGGTGCAACATTCGTCCAAAAAGACGAAACAACGCCGTGCGAATTTTAGAAATGGGTGCAGGGATTTGAAATGGACCGGTACCATGGTGCACCACTCTCCAGGGATGGTAAATCGAAGACCAGCCACGGTGTTCTCTTTTTAACGTAAAAATTCATGTGACGTAAAAACGAAGGCCAAAAAACTTCAGAGACCCGATTGAGGTTCGGATAGCCTTTTTTTGGGTATGAAACTATCCGTTGACGGCTTACAGCGGTCAAAGCCGTAGAACTCACTGAGACCATCGTTTTGACTGGTTATGGCTCCCGTAACTCTAAACGAGGCAACAGTTATGGCCGTCCGAAGAATCGGTATCCGCAGGGTGCAACATCTGCGGTGCAAGGTGCAACATTCGTCCAAAAAGACGAAACAGCGCCGTGCGACTTTTAGAAATGGGTGCAGGGATTTGAAATGGACCGGTACCATGGTGCACCACTCTCCAGGGATGGTAAATCGAAGACCAGCCACGGTGTTCCCTTTTTAACGTAAAAATTCATGTGACGGAAAAACGAAGGCCAAAAAACTTCAGAGACCCGATTGAGGATCGGATAGCCTTTTTTTGGGTACGAAAATATCCGTTGACGGCTTACAGCCGTCAAAGCCGTAGAACTCACTGAGACCTTCGTTTTGACTAGTTATGGCTCCCGTAACTCTAAACGAGGCAACAGTTATGGCCGTTCGAAGAATCGGTATCCGCAGGGTGCAACATCTGCGGTGCAAGGTGCAACATTCGTCCAAAAAGACGAAACAGCGCCGTGCGACTTTTAGAAATGGGTGCAGGGATTTGAAATGGACCGGTACCATGGTGCACCACTCTCCAGGGATGGTAAATCGAAGACCAGCCACGGTGTTCCCTTTTTAACGTAAAAATTCATGTGACGGAAAAACGAAGGCCAAAAAACTTCAAAGACCCGATTGAGGTTCGGATAGCCTTTTTTTGGGTACGAAACTATCCGTTGACGGCTTACAGCTGTCAAAGCCGTAGAACTCACTGAGACCTTCATTTTGACTGGTTATGGCTCCCGTAACTCTAAACGAGGCAACAGTTATGGCGTCCGAAGAATCGGTATCCGTAGGGTGCAATATCTGCGGTGCAAGGTGCAACATTCGTCCAAAAAGACGAAACAGCGCCGTGCGACTTTTAGAAATGGGTGCAGGGATTTGAAATGGACCGGTACCATGGTGGACCACTCTCCAGGGATGGTAAATCGAAGACCAGCCACGGTGTTCCCTTTTTAAAGTAAAAATTCATGTGACGTAAAAACGAAGGCCAAAAAACTTCAAAGACCCGATTGAGGTTCGGATAGCCTTTTTTTGGGTACGAAACTATCCGTTGACGGCTTACAGCCGTCAAAGCCGTAGAACTCACTGAGACCTTCGTTTTGACTGGTTATGGCTCCCGTAACTCTAAACGAGGCAACAGTTATGGCCGTCCGAAGAATCGGTATCCGCAGCGTGCAACATCTGCGGTGCAAGGTGCAACATTCGTCCAAAAAGACGAAACAGCGCCGTGCGAATTTTAGAAATGGGTGCAGGGATTTGAAATGGACCGGTACCATGGTGCACCACTCTCCAGGGATGGTAAATCGAAGACCAGCCACGGTGTTCTCTTTTTAACGTAAAAATTCATGTGACGTAAAAACGAAGGCCAAAAAACTTCAGAGACCCGATTGAGGTTCGGATAGCCTTTTTTTGGGTACGAAACTATCCGTTGACGGCTTACAGCGGTCAAAGCCGTAGAACTCACTGAGACCATCGTTTTGACTGGTTATGGCTCCCGTAACTCTAAACGAGGCAACAGTTATGGCCGTCCGAAGAATCGGTATCCGTAGGGTGCAACATCTGCGGTGCAAGGTGCAACATTCGTCCAAAAAGACGAAACAGCGCCGTGCGACTTTTAGAAATGGGTGCAGGGATTTGAAATGGACCGGTACAATGGTGCACCACTCTCCAGGGATGGTAAATCGAAGACCAGCCACGGTGTTCCCTTTTTAACGTAAAAATTCATGTGACGGAAAAACGAAGGCCAAAAAACTTCAGAGACCCGATTGAGGATCAGATAGCCTTTTTTTGGGTACGAAAATATCCGTTGACGGCTTACAGCCGTCAAAGCCGTAGAACTCACTGAGACCTTCGTTTTGACTAGTTATGGCTCCCTTAACTCTAAACGAGGCAACAGTTAGGGCCGTCCGAAGAATCGGTATCCGCAGGGTGCAACATCTGCGGTGCAAGGTGCAACATTCGTCCAAAAAGACGAAACAGCGCCGTGCGACTTTTAGAAATGGGTGCAGGGATTTGAAATGGACCGGTACCATGGTGCACCACTCTCCAGGGATGGTAAATCGAAGACCAGCCACGGTGTTCCCTTTTTAACGTAAAAATTCATGTGACGGAAAAACGAAGGCCAAAAAACTTCAAAGACCCGATTGAGGTTCGGATAGCCTTTTTTTGGGTACGAAACTATCCGTTGACGGCTTACAGCGGTCAAAGCCGTAGAACTCACTGAGACCTTCGTTTTGACTGGTTATGGCTCCCGTAACTCTAAACGAGGCAACAGTTATGGCCGTCCGAAGAATCGGTATCCGCAGGGTGCAACATCTGCGGTGCAAGGTGCAACATTCGTCCAAAAAGACGAAACAGCGCCGTGCGACTTTTAGAAATGGGTGCAGGGATTTGAAATGGACCGGTACCATGGTGCACCACTCTCCAGGGATGGTAAATCGAAGACCAGCCACGGTGTTCCCTTTTTAACTTAAAAATTCATGTGACGGAAAAACGAAGGCCAAAAAACTTCAAAGACCCGATTGAGGTTCGGATAGCCTTTTTTTGGGTACGAAACTATCCGTTGACGGCTTACAGCCGTCAAAGCCGTAGAACTCACTGAGACCTTCGTTTTGACTGGTTATGGCTCCCGCAACTCTAAACGAGGCAACAGTTATGGCCGTTCGAAGAATCGGTATCCGCAGGGTGCAACATCTGCGGTGCAAGGTGCAACATTCGTCCAAAAAGACGAAACAGCGCCGTGCGACTTTTAGAAATGGGTGCAGGGATTTGAAATGGACTGGTACCATGGTGCACCACTCTCCAGGGATGGTAAATCGAAGACCAGCCACGGTGTTCCCTTTTTAACGTAAAAATTCATGTGACGGAAAAACGAAGGCCAAAAAACTTCAGAGACCCGATTGAGGTTCGGATAGCCTTTTTTTGGGTACGAAACTATCCGTTGATGGCTTACAGCGGTCAAAGCCGTAGAACTCACTGAGACCTTCGTTTTGACTGGTTATGGCTCCCGTAACTCTAAACGAGGCAACAGTTATGGCCGTCCGAAGAATCGGTATCCGCAGGGTGCAACATCTGCGGTGCAAGGTGCAACATTCGTCCAAAAAGACGAAACAGCGCCGTGCGACTTTTAGAAATGGTTGCAGGGATTTGAAATGGACCGGTACCATGGTGCACCACTCTCCAGGGATGGTAAATCGAAGACCAGCCACGGTGTTCCCTTTTTAACGTAAAAATTCATCTGACGGAAAAACGAAGGCCAAAAAACTTCAGAGACCCGATTGAGGTTCGGATAGCCTTTTTTGGGTACGAAACTATCCGTTGACGGCTTACAGCAGTCAGAGCCGTAGAACTCACTGAGACCTTCGTTTTGACTGGTTATGGCTCCCGTAACTCTAAACGAGGCAACAGTTATGGCCGACCGAAGAATCGGTATCCGCAGGGTGCAACATCTGCGATGCAAGGTGCAACATTCGTCCAAAAAGACGAAACAGCGCCGTGCGAGTTTTAGAAATGGGTGCAGGGATTTGAAATGGACCGGTACCATGGTGCACCACTCTCCAGGGATGGTAAATCGAAGACCAGCCACGGTGTTACCTTTTTAACGTAAAAATTCATTTGACGGAAAAACGAAGGCCAAAAAACTTCAGAGACCCGATTGAGGTTCGGATAGCCTTTTTTGGGTACGAAACTATCCGTTGACGGCTTACAGCGGTCAAAGCCGTAGAACTCACTGAGGCCTTCGTTTTGACTGGTTATGGCTCCCGTAACTCTAAACGAGGCAACAGTTATGGCCGTCCGAAGAATCGGTATCCGCAGGGTGCAACATCTGCGATGCAAGGTGCAACATTCTTCCAAAAAGACGAAACAGCGCCGTGCGACTTTTAGAAATGGGTGCAGGGATTTGAAATGGACCGGTACCATGGTGCACCACTCTCCAGGGATGGTAAATCGAAGACCAGCCACGGTGTTCCCTTTTTAACGTAAAAATTCATCTGACGGAAAAACGAAGGCCAAAAAACTTCAGAGACCCGATTGAGGTTCGGATAGCCTTTTTTGGGTACGAAACTATCCGTTGACGGCTTATAGCTGTCAAAGCCGTAGAACTCACTGATACCTTCGTTTTGACTAGTTATGGCTCCCGTAACTCTAAACGAGGCAACAGTTATGGCCGTCCGAAGAATCGGTATCCGCAGGGTGCAACATCTGCGGTGCAAGGTGCAACATTCGTCCAAAAAGACGAAACAGCGCCGTGCGACTTTTAGAAATGGGTGCAGGGATTTGAAATGGACCGGTACCATGGTGCACCACTCTCCAGGGATGGTAAATCGAAGACCAGCCACGGTGTTACCTTTTTAACGTAAAAATTCATGTGACGGAAAAACGAAGGCCAAAAAACTTCAGAGACCCGATTGAGGTTCGGATAGCCTTTTTTTGGGTACGAAACTATCCGTTGACGGCTTACAGCCGTCAAAGCCGTAGAACTCACTGAGACCTTCGTTTTGACTGGTTATGGCTCCCGTAACTCTAAACGAGGCAACAGTTATGGCCGTCCGAAGAATCGGTATCCGCAGGGTGCAACATCTGCGGTGCAAGGTGCAACATTCGTCCAAAAAGACGAAACAGCGCCGTGCGGCTTTTAGAAATGGGTGCAGGGATTTGAAATGGACCGGTACCATGGTGCACCACTCTCCAGGGATGGTAAATCGAAGACCAGCCACGGTGTTCCCTTTTTAACGTAAAAATTCATGTGATGGAAAAACGAAGGCCAAAAAACTTCAGAGACCCGATTGAGGTTCGGATAGCCTTTTTTTGGGTACGAAACTATCCGTTGACGGCTTACAGCCGTCAAAGCCGTTGAACTCACTGAGACCTTCGTTTTGACTGGTTATGGCTCCCGTAACTCTAAACGAGGCAACAGTTATGGCCGTCCGAAGAATCGGTATCCGCAGGGTGCAACATCTGCGGTGCAAGGTGCAACATTCGTCCAAAAATACGAAACAGCGCCGTGCGACTTTTAGAAATGGGTGCAGGGATTTGAAATGGACCGGTACCATGGTGCACCACTCTCCAGGGATGGTAAATCGAAGACCAGCCACGGTGTTCCCTTTTTAACGTAAAAATTCATGTGACGGAAAAACGAAGGCCAAAAAACTTTAGAGACCGGATTAAGGTTCGGATAGCCTTTTTTTGGGTATGAAACTATCCGTTGACGGCTTACAACTATCAAAGCCGTAGAACTCACTAAGACCTTCGTTTTGACTGGTTATGGCTCCCGTAACTCTAAACGAGGCAACAGTTATGGCCGTCCGAAGAATCGGTATCCGTAGGGTGCAACATCTGCGGTGCAAGGTGCAACATTCGTCCAAAAAGACGAAACAGCGCCGTGCGACTTTTAGAAATGGGTGCAGGGATTTGAAATGGACCGGTACCATGGTGCACCACTCTCCAGGGATGGTAAATCGAAGACCAGCCACGGTGTTCCCTTTTTAACGTAAAAATTCATCTAACGGAAAAACGAAGGCCAAAAAACTTCAGAGACCCGATTGAGGTTCGGATAGCCTTTTTTGGGTACGAAACTATCCGTTGCCGGCTTACAGCTGTCAAAGCCGTAGAACTCACTGAGACCTTCGTTTTGACTGGTTATGGCTCCCGTAACTCTAAACGAGGCAACAGTTATGGCCGTCCGAAGAATCGGTATCCGCAGGGTGCAACATCTGCGGTGCAAGGTGCAACATTCGTCCAAAAAGACGAAACAGCGCCGTGCGACTTTTAGAAATGGGTGCAGGGATTTGAAATGGACCAGTACCATGGTGCACCACTCTCCAGGGATGGTAAATCGAAGACCAGCCACGGTGTTCCCTTTTTAACGTAAAAATTCATGTGACGGAAAAACGAAGGCCAAAAAACTTCAGAGACCCGATTGAGGTTCGGATAGCCTTTTTTTGGGTACGAAACTATCCGTTGACGGCTTACAGCCGTCAAAGCCGTAGAACTCACTGAGACCTTCGTTTTGACTGGTTATGGTTGCCGTAACTCTAAACGAGGCAACAGTTATGGCCGTCCGAAGAATCGGTATCCGCAGGGTGCAACATCTGCGGTGCAAGGTGCAACATTCGTCCAAAAAGACGAAACAGCGCCGTGCGACTTTTAGAAATGGGTGCAGGGATTTGAAATGGACCGGTACCATGGTGCACCACTCTCCAGGGATGGTAAATCGAAGACCAGCCACGGTGTTCCCTTTTTAACGTAAAAATTCATGTGATGGAAAAACGAAGGCCAAAAAACTTCAAAGACCCGATTGAGGTTCGGATAGCCTTTTTTTGGGTACGAAACTATCCGTTGACGGCTTACAGCCGTCAAAGCCGTTGAACTCACTGAGACCTTCGTTTTGACTGGTTATGGCTCCCGTAACTCTAAACGAGGCAACAGTTATGGCCGTCCGAAGAATCGGTATCCGCAGGGTGCAACATCTGCGGTGCAAGGTGCAACATTCGTCCAAAAAGATGAAACAGCGCCGTGCGACTTTTAGAAATGGGTGCAGGGATTTGAAATGGACCGGTACCATGGTGCACCACTCTCCAGGGATGGTAAATCGAAGACCAGCCATGGTGTTCCCTTTTTAACGTAAAAATTCATGTGACGGAAAAACGAAGGCCAAAAAACATTAGAGACCCGATTAAGGTTCGGATAGCCTTTTTTTGGGTATGAAACTATCCGTTGACGGCTTACAGCTATCAAAGCCGTAGAACTCACTAAGACCTTCGTTTTGACTGGTTATGGCTCCCGTAACTCTAAACGAGGTAACAGTTATGGCCGTCCGAAGAATCGGTATCCGCAGGGTGCAACATCTGCGATGCAAGGTGCAACATTCGTCCAAAAAGACGAAACAGCGCCGTGCGACTTTTAGAAATGGGTGCAGGGATTTGAAATGGACCGGTACCATGGTGCACCACTATCCAGGGATGGTAAATCGAAGACCAGCCACGGTGTTCCCTTTTTAACGTAAAAATTCATGTGACGGAAAAACGAAGGCCAAAAAACTTCAGAGACCCGATTGAGGTTCGGATAGCCTTTTTTGGGTACGAAACTATCCGTTGACGGCTTACAGCTGTCAAAGCCGTAGAACTCACTGAGACCTTCGTTTTGACTGGTTATGGCTCCCGTAACTCTAAACGAGGCAACAGTTATGGCCGTCCGAAGAATCGGTATCCGCAGGGTGCAACATCTGCGGTGCAAGGTGCAACATTCGTCCAAAAAGACGAAACAGCGCCGTGCGACTTTTAGAAATGGGTGCAGGGATTTGAAATGGACCGGTACCATGGTGCACCACTCTCCAGGGATGGTAAATCGAAGACCAGCCACGGTGTTACCTTTTTAACGTATAAATTCATGTGACGGAAAAACGAAGGCCAAAAAACTTCAAAGACCCGATTGAGGTTCGGATAGCCTTTTTTTGGGTACGAAACTATCCGTTGACGGCTTACAGCCGTCAAAGCCGTAGAACTCACTGAGACCTTCGTTTTGTCTGGTTATGCCTCCCGTAACTCTAAACGAGGCAACAGTTATGGCCGTCCGAAGAATCGGTATCCGCAGGGTGCAACATCTGCGGTGCAAGGTGCAACATTCGTCCAAAAAGACGAAACAGCGCCGTGCGACTTTTAGAAATGGGTGCAGGGATTTGAAATGGACCGGTACCATGGTGCACCACTCTCCAGGGATGGTAAATCGAAGACCAGCCACGGTGTTCCCTTTTTAACGTAAAAATTCATGTGATGGAAAAACGAAGGCCAAAAAACTTCAGAGACCCGATTGAGGTTCGGATAGCCTTTTTTTGGGTACGAAACTATCCGTTGACGGCTTACAGCCGTCAAAGCCGTTGAACTCACTGAGACCTTCGTTTTGACTGGTTATGGCTCCCGTAACTCTAAACGAGGCAACAGTTATGGCCGTCCGAAGAATCGGTATCCGCAGGGTGCAACATCTGCGGTGCAAGGTGCAACATTCGTCCAAAAAGACGAAACAGCGCCGTGCGACTTTTAGAAATGGGTGCAGGGATTTGAAATGGACCGGTACCATGGTGCACCACTCTCCAGGGATGGTAAATCGAAGACCAGCCACGGTGTTCCCTTTTTAACGTAAAAATTCATGTGACGGAAAAACGAAGGCCAAAAAACTTCAAAGACCCGATTGAGGTTCGGATAGCCTTTTTTTGGGTACGAAACTATCCGTTGACGGCTTACAGCCGTCAAAGCCGTAGAACTCACTGAGGCCTTCGTTTTGACTGGTTATGGCTCCCGTAACTCTAAACGAGGCAACAGTTATGGCCGTCCGAAGAATCGGTATCCGCAGGGTGCAACATCTGCGGTGCAAGGTGCAACATTCGTCCAAAAAGACGAAACAGCGCCGTGCGACTTTTAGAAATGGGTGCAGGGATTTGAAATGGACCGGTACCATGGTGCACCACTCTCCAGGGATGGTAAATCGAAGACCAGCCACGGTGTTCCCTTTTTAACGTAAAAATTCATGTGACGGAAAAACGAAGGCCAAAAAACTTTAGAGACCCGATTAAGGTTCGGATAGCCTTTTTTTGGGTATGAAACTATCCGTTGACGGCTTACAGCTATCAAAGCCATAGAACTCACTAAGACCTTCGTTTTGACTGGTTATGGCTCCCGTAACTCTAAACGAGGCAACAGTTATGGCCGTCCGAAGAATCGGTATCCGCAGGGTGCAACATCTGCGATGCAAGGTGCAACATTCGTCCAAAAAGACGAAACAGCGCCGTGCGACTTTTAGAAATGGGTGCAGGGATTTAAAATGGACCGGTACCATGGTGCACCACTCTCCAGGGATGGTAAATCGAAGACCAGCCACGGTGTTCCCTTTTTAACGTAAAAATTCATCTGACGGAAAAACGAAGGCCAAAAAACTTCAGAGACCCGATTGAGGTTCGGATAGCCTTTTTTGGGTACGAAACTATCCGTTGACGGCTTACAGCTGTCAAAGCCGTAGAACTCACTGAGACCTTCGTTTTGACTGGTTATGGCTCCCGTAACTCTAAACGAGGCAACAGTTATAGCCGTCCGAAGAATCGGTATCCGCAGGGTGCAACATCTGCGGTGCAAGGTGCAACATTCGTCCAAAAAGACGAAACAGCGCCGTGCGACTTTTAGAAATGGGTGCAGGGATTTGAAATGGACCGGTACCATGGTGCACCACTCTCCAGGGATGGTAAATTGAAGACCAGCCACGGTGTTACCTTTTTAACGTAAAAATTCATGTGACGGAAAAACGAAGGCCAAAAAACTTCAAAGACCCGATTGAGGTTCGGATAGCCTTTTTTTGGGTATGAAACTATCCGCTGACGGCTTACAGCCGTCAAAGCCGTAGAACTCACTGAGACCTTCGTTTTGACTGGTTATGCCTCCCGTAACTCTAAACGAGGCAACAGTTATGGCCGTCCGAAGAATCGGTATCCGTAGGGTGCAACATCTGTGGTGCAAGGTGCAACATTCGTCCAAAAAGACGAAACAGCGCCGTGCGACTTTTAGAAATGGGTGCAGGGATTTGAAATGGACCGGTACCATGGTGCACCACTCTCCAGGGATGGTAAATCGAAGACCAGCCACGGTGTTCCCTTTTTAACGTAAAAATTCATGTGATGGAAAAACGAAGGCCAAAAAACTTCAGAGACCCGATTGAGGTTCGGATAGCCTTTTTTTGGGTACGAAACTATCCGTTGACGGCTTACAGCCGTCAAAGCCGTTGAACTCACTGAGACCTTCGTTTTGACTGGTTATGGCTCCCGTAACTCTAAACGAGGCAACAGTTATGGCCGTCCGAAGAATCGGTATCCGCAGGGTGCAACATCTGCGGTGCAAGGTGCAACATTCGTCCAAAAAGACGAAACAGCGCCGTGCGACTTTTAGAAATGGGTGCAGGGATTTGAAATGGACCGGTACCATGGTGCACCACTCTCCAGGGATGGTAAATCGAAGACCAGCCACGGTGTTCCCTTTTTAACGTAAAAATTCATGTGACGGAAAAACGAAGGCCAAAAAACTTTAAAGACCCGATTGAGGTTCGGATAGCCTTTTTTTGGGTACGAAACTATCCGTTGACGGCTTACAGCTGTCAAAGCCGTAGAACTCACTAAGACCTTCGTTTTGACTGGTTATGGCTTCCGTAACTCTAAACGAGGCAACAGTTATGGCCGTCCGAAGAATCGGTATCCGCAGGGTGCAACATCTGCGGTGCAAGGTGCAACATTCGTCCAAAAAGACGAAACAGCGCCGTGCGACTTTTAGAAATGGGTGCAGGGATTTGAAATGGACCGGTACCATGGTGCACCACTCTCCAGGGATGGTAAATCGAAGACCAGCCATGGTGTTCCCTTTTTAACGTAAAAATTCATGTGACGGAAAAACGAAGGCCAAAAAACTTCAGAGACCCGATTAAGGTTCGGATAGCCTTTTTTTGGGTATGAAACTATCCGTTGACAGCTTACAGCTGTCAAAGCCGTAGAACTCACCGAGACCTTCGTTTTGACTAGTTATGGCTCCCGTAACTCTAAACGAGGCAACAGTTATGGCCGTCCGAAGAATCGGTATCCGCAGGGTGCAACATCTGCGGTGCAAGGTGCAACATTCGTCCAAAAAGACGAAACAGCGCCGTGCGACTTTTAGAAATGGATGTAGGGATTTGAAATGGACCGGTACCATGGTGGACCACTCTCCAGGGATGGTAAATCGAAGACCAGCCACGGTGTTCCCTTTTTAACGTTAAAATTCATGTGACTTAAAAACGAAGGCCAAAAAACTTCAGAGACCCGAATGAGGTTCGGATAGCCTTTTTTTGGGTACGAAACTATCCGTTGATGGCTTACAGCAGTCAAAGCCGTAGAACTCACTGAGACCTTCGTTTTGACTGGTTATGCCTCCCGTAACTCTAAACGAGGCAACAGTTATGGCCGTCCGAAGAATCGGTATCCGTAGGGTGCAACATCTGCGGTGCAAGGTGCAACATTCGTCCAAAAAGACGAAACAGCGCCGTGCGACTTTTAGAAATGGGTGCAGGGATTTGAAATGGACCGGTACCATGGTGCACCACTCTCCAGGGATGGTAAATCGAAGACCAGCCACGGTGTTCCCTTTTTAACGTAAAAATTCATGTGACGGAAAAACGAAGGCCAAAAAACTTCAGAGACCCGATTGAGGTTCGGATAGCCTTTTTTTGGGTACGAAACTATCCGTTGACGGCTTACAGCCGTCAAAGCCGAAGAACTCACTGAGACCTTCGTTTTGACTGGTTATGGCTCCCGTAACTCTAAACGAGGCAACAGTTATGGCCGTCCGAAGAATCGGTATCCGCAGGGTGCAACATCTGCGGTGCAAGGTGCAACATTCGTCCAAAAAGACGAAACAGCGCCGTGCGACTTTTAGAAATGGGTGCAGGGATTTGAAATGGACCAGTACCATGGTGCACCACTCTCCAGGGATGGTAAATCGAAGACCAGCCACGGTGTTCCCTTTTTAACGTAAAAATTCATATGACGGAAAAACGAAGGCCAAAAAACTTCAAAGACCCGATTAAGGTTCGGATAGCCTTTTTTTGGGTATGAAACTATCCGTTGATGGCTTACAGCTGTCAAAGCCGTAGAACTCACTGAGACCTTCGTTTTGACTGGTTATGGCTCCCGTAACTCTAAACGAGGCAACAATTATGGCCGTCCGAAGAATCGGTATCCGCAGGGTGCAACATCTGCGGTGCAAGGTGCAACATTCGTCCAAAAAGACGAAACAGCGCCGTGCGACTTTTAGAAATGGGTGTAGGGATTTGAAATGGACCGGTAACATGGTGGACCACTCTCCAGGGATGGTAAATCGAAGACCAGCCACGGTGTTCCCTTTTTAACGTTAAAATTCATGTGACGTAAAAACGAAGGCCAAAAAACTTCAGAGACCCGATTGAGGTTCGGATAGCCTTTTTTTGGGTACGAAACTATCCGTTGATGGCTTGCAGCAGTCAAAGCCGTAGAACTCACTGAGACCTTTGTTTTGACTGGTTATGGCTCCCGTAACTCTAAACGAGGCAACAGTTATGGTCGTCCGAAGAATCGGTATCCGCAGGGTGCAACATCTGCGGTGCAAGGTGCAACATTCGTCCAAAAAGACGAAACAGCGCCGTGCGACTTTTAGAAATGGGTGTAGGGATTTGAAATGGACCGGTACCATGGTGCACCACTCTCCAGGGATGGTAAATCGAAGACCAACCACGGCGTTACCTTTTTAACGTAAAAATTCATGTGACGGAAAAATGAAGGCCAAAAAACTTCAGAGACCCGATTGAGGTTCGGATAGCCTTTTTTTGGGTACGAAACTATCCGTTGACGGCTTACAGCCGTCAAAGCCGTAGAACTCACTGAGACCTTCGTTTTGACTGGTTATGCCTCCCGTAACTCTAAACGAGGTAACAGTTATGGCCGTCCGAAGAATCGGTATCCGCAGGGTGCAACATCTGCGGTGCAAGGTGCAACATTCGTCCAAAAAGACGAAACAGCGCCGTGCGACTTTTAGAAATGGGTGCAGGGATTTGAAATGGACCGGTACCTTGGTGCACCACTCTCCAGGGATGGTAAATCGAAGACCAGCCACGGTGTTCCCTTTTTAACGTAAAAATTCATGTGATGGAAAAACGAAGGCCAAAAAACTTCAGAGACCCGATTGAGGTTCGGATAGCCTTTTTTTGGGTACGAAACTATCCGTTGACGGCTTACAGCCGTCAAAGCCGTTGAACTCACTGAGACCTGCGTTTTGACTGGTTATGGCTCCCGTAACTCTAAACGAGGCAACAGTTATGGCCGTCCGAAGAATCGGTATCCGCAGGGTGCAACGTCTGCGGTGCAAGGTGCAACATTCGTCCAAAAAGACGAAACAGCGCCGTGCGACTTTTAGAAATAGGTGCAGGGATTTGAAATGGACCGGTACCATGGTGCACCACTCTCCAGGGATGGTAAATCGAAGACCAGCCACGGTGTTCCCTTTTTAACGTAAAAATTCATGTGACGGAAAAACGAAGGCCAAAAAACTTTAAAGACCCGATTGAGGTTCGGATAGCCTTTTTTTGGGTACGAAACTATCCGTTGACGGCTTACAGCTGTCAAAGCCGTAGAACTCACTAAGACCTTCGTTTTGACTGGTTATGGCTCCCGTAACTCTAAACGAGGCAACAGTTATGGCCGTCCGAAGAATCGGTATCCGCAGGGTGCAACATCTGCGGTGCAAGGTGCAACATTCGTCCAAAAAGACGAAACAGCGCCGTGCGACTTTTAGAAATGGGTGCAGGGATTTGAAATGGACCGGTACCTTGGTGCACCACTCTCCAGGGATGGTAAATCGAAGACCAGCCACGGTGTTCCCTTTTTAACGTAAAAATTCATGTGACGGAAAAACGAAGGCCAAAAAACTTCAGAGACCCGATTAAGGTTCGGATAGCCTTTTTTTGGGTATGAAACTATCCGTTGACGGCTTACAGCTGTCAAAGCCGTAGAACTCACCGAGACCTTCGTTTTGACTAGTTATGGCTCCCGTAACTCTAAACGAGGCAATAGTTATGGCCGTCCGAAGAATCGGTATCCGCAGGGTGCAACATCTGCGGTGCAAGGTGCAACATTCGTCCAAAAAGACGAAACAGCGCCGTGCGACTTTTAGAAATGGGTGTAGGGATTTGAAATGGACCGGTACCATGGTGGACCACTCTCCAGGGATGGTAAATCGAAGACCAGCCACGGTGTTCCCTTTTTAACGTTAAAATTCATGTGACGTAAAAACGAAGGCCAAAAAACTTCAGAGACCCGAATGAGGTTCGGATAGCCTTTTTTTGGGTACGAAACTATCCGTTGATGGCTTACAGCAGTCAAAGCCGTAGAACTCACTGAGACCTTCGTTTTGACTGGTTATGCCTCTCGTAACTCTAAACGAGGCAACAGTTATGGCCGTCCGAAGAATCGGTATCCGCAGGGTGCAACATCTGCGGTGCAAGGTGCAACATTCGTCCAAAAAGACGAAACAGCGCCGTGCGACTTTTAGAAATGGGTGCAGGGATTTGAAATGGACCGGTACCATGGTGCACCACTCTCCAGGGATGGTAAATCGAAGACCAGCCACGGTGTTCCCTTTTTAACGTAAAAATTCATGTGACGGAAAAACGAAGGCCAAAAAACTTCAGAGACCCGATTGAGGTTCGGATAGCCTTTTTTTGGGTACGAAACTATACGTTGACAGCTTACAGCCGTCAAAGCCGTAGAACTCACTGAGACCTTCGTTTTGACTGGTTATGGCTCCCGTAACTCTAAACGAGGCAACAGTTATGGCCGTTCGAAGAATCGGTATCCGTAGGGTGCAACATCTGCGGTGCAAGGTGCAACATTCGTCCAAAAAGACCAAACAGCACCGTGCGACTTTTAGAAATGGGTGCAGGGATTTGAAATGGACCAGTACCATGGTGCACCACTCTCCAGGGATGGTAAATCGAAGACCAGCCACGGTGTTCCCTTTTTAACGTAAAAATTCATGTGACGGAAAAACGAAGGCCAAAAAACTTCAGAGACCCGATTAAGGTTCGGATAGCCTTTTTTTGGGTATGAAACTATCCGTTGATGGCTTACAGCTGTCAAAGCCGTAGAACTCACTGAGACCTTCGTTTTGACTGGTTACGGCTCCCGTAACTCTAAACGAGGCAACAGTTATGGCCGTCCGAAGAATCGGTATCCGCAGGGTGCAACATCTGCGGTGCAAGGTGCAACATTCGTCCAAAAAGACGAAACAGCGCCGTGCGACTTTTAGAAATGGGTGTAGGGATTTGAAATGGACCGGTAACATGGTGGACCACTCTCCAGGGATGGTAAATCGAAGACCAGCCACGGTGTTCCCTTTTTAACGTTAAAATTCATGTGACGTAAAAACGAAGGCCAAAAAACTTCAGAGACCCGATTGAGGTTCGGATAGCCTTTTTTTGGGTACGAAACTATCCGTTGATGGCTTACAGCAGTCAAAGCCGTAGAACTCACTGAGACCTTCGTTTTGACTGGTTATGCCTCCCGTAACTCTAAACATGGCAACAGTTATGGCCACCCGAAGAATCGGTATCCGCAGGGTGCAACATCTGCGGTGCAAGGTGCAACATTCGTCCAAAAATACGAAACAGCGCCGTGCGACTTTTAGAAATGGGTGCAGGGATTTGAAATGGACCGGTACCATGGTGCACCACTCTCTAGGGATGGTAAATCGAAGACCAGCCACGGTGTTCCCTTTTTAAGGTAAAAATTCATGTGACGGAAAAACGAAGGCCAAAAAACTTCAGAGACCCGATTGAGGTTCGGATAGCCTTTTTTTGGGTATGAAACTATCCGTTGACGGCTTACAGCCGTCAAAGCCGTAGAACTCACTGAGACCTTCGTTTTGACTGGTTATGGCTCCCGTAACTCTAAACGAGGCAACAGTTATGGCCGTCCGAAGAATCGGTATCCGCATTGTGCAACATCTGCGGTGCAAGGTGCAACATTCGTCCAAAAAGACGAAACAGCGCCGTGCGACTTTTAGAAATGGGTGCAGGGATTTGAAATGGACCGGTACCATGGTGCACCACTCTCCAGGGATGGTAAATCGAAGACCAGCCACGGTGTTCCCTTTTTAACGTAAAAATTCATGTGACGGAAAAACGAAGGCCAAAAAACTTCAGAGACCCGATTGAGGTTCGGATAGCCTTTTTTTGGGTACGAAACTATCCGTTGACGGCTTACAGTTGTCAAAGCCGTAGAACTCACTGAGACCTTCGTTTTGACTAGTTATGGCTCCCGTAACTCTAAACGAGGCAACACTTATGGCCGTCCGAAGAATCGGTATCCACAGGGTGCAACATCTGCGGTGCAAGGTGCAACATTCGTCCAAAAAGACGAAACAGCGCCGTGCGACTTTTAGAAATGGGTGCAGGGATTTGAAATGGACTGGTACCATGGTGCACCACTCTCCAGGGATGTAAATCGACGACCAGCCACGGTGTTCCCTTTTTAACGTAAAAATTCATGTGATGGAAAAACGAAGGCCAAAAAACTTCAGAGACCCGATTGAGGTTCGGATAGCCTTTTTTTGGGTATGAAACTATCCGTTGACGGCTTACAGCCGTCAAAGCCGTAGAAATCACTGAGACCTTCGTTTTGACTGGTTATGGCTCCCGTAACTCTAAACGAGGCAACAGTTATGGCCGTCCGAAGAATCGGTATCCGCATTGTGCAACATCTGCGGTGCAAGGTGCAACATTCGTCCAAAAAGACGAAACAGCGCCGTGCGACTTTTAGAAATGGGTGCAGGGATTTGAAATGGACCGGTACCATGGTGCACCACTCTCCAGGGATGGTAAATCGAAGACCAACCACGGTGTTACCTTTTTAACGTAAAAATTCATGTGACGGAAAAACGAAGGCCAAAAAACTTCAGAGACCCGATTGAGGTTCGGATAGCCTTTTTTTGGGTACGAAACTATCCGTTGACGGCTTACAGCCGTCAAAGCCGTAGAACTCACTGAGACCTTCGTTTTGACTGGTTATGCCTCCCGTAACTCTAAACGAGGTAACAGTTATGGCCGTCCGAAGAATCGGTATCCGCAGGGTGCAACATCTGCGGTGCAAGGTGCAACATTCGTCCAAAAAGACGAAACAGCGCCGTGCGACTTTTAGAAATGGGTGCAGGGATTTGAAATGGACCAGTACCTTGGTGCACCACTTTCCAGGGATGGTAAATCGAAGACCAGCCACGGTGTTCCCTTTTTAACGTAAAAATTCATGTGATGGAAAAACGAAGGCCAAAAAACTTCAGAGACCCGATTGAGGTTCGGATAGCCTTTTTTTGGGTACGAAACTATCCGTTGACGGCTTACAGCCGTCAAAGCCGTTGAACTCACTGAGACCTTCGTTTTGACTGGTTATGGCTCCCGTAACTCTAAACGAGGCAACAGTTATGGCCGTCCGAAGAATCGGTATCCGCAGGGTGCAACGTCTGCGGTGCAAGGTGCAACATTCGTCCAAAAAGACGAAACAGCGCCGTGCGACTTTTAGAAATGGGTGCAGGGATTTGAAATGGACCGGTACCATGGTGCACCACTCTCCAGGGATGGTAAATCGAAGACCAGCCACGGTGTTCCCTTTTTAACGTAAAAATTCATGTGACGGAAAAACGAAGGCCAAAAAACAAGACCCGATTGAGGTTCGGATAGCCTTTTTTTGGGTACGAAACTATCCGTTGACGGCTTACAGCTGTCAAAGCCGTAGAACTCACTAAGACCTTCGTTTTGACTGGTTATGGCTCCCGTAACTCTAAACGAGGCAACAGTTATGGCCGTCCGAAGAATCGGTATCCGCAGGGTGCAACATCTGCGGTGCAAGGTGCAACATTCGTCCAAAAAGACGAAACAGCGCCGTGCGACTTTTAGAAATGGGTGCAGGGATTTGAAATGGACCGGTACCTTGGTGCACCACTCTCCAGGGATGGTAAATCGAAGACCAGCCACGGTGTTCCCTTTTTAACGTAAAAATTCATGTGACGGAAAAACGAAGGCCAAAAAACTTCAGAGACCCGATTAAGGTTCGGATAGCCTTTTTTTGGGTATGAAACTATCCGTTGACGGCTTACAGCTGTCAAAGCCGTAGAACTCACCGAGACCTTCGTTTTGACTAGTTATGGCTCCCGTAACTCTAAACGAGGCAATAGTTATGGCCGTCCGAAGAATCGGTATCCGCAGGGTGCAACATCTGCGGTGCAAGGTGCAACATTCGTCCAAAAAGACGAAACAGCGCCGTGCGACTTTTAGAAATGGGTGTAGGGATTTGAAATGGACCGGTACCATGGTGGACCACTCTCCAGGGATGGTAAATCGAAGACCAGCCACGGTGTTCCCTTTTTAACGTTAAAATTCATGTGACGTAAAAACGAAGGCCAAAAAACTTCAGAGACCCGAATGAGGTTCGGATAGCCTTTTTTTGGGTACGAAACTATCCGTTGATGGCTTACAGCAGTCAAAGCCGTAGAACTCACTGAGACCTTCGTTTTGACTGGTTATGCCTCCCGTAACTCTAAACGAGGCAACAGTTATGGCCGTCCGAAGAATCGGTATCCGCAGGGTGCAACATCTGCGGTGCAAGGTGCAACATTCGTCCAAAAAGACGAAACAGCGCCGTGCGACTTTTAGAAATGGGTGCAGGGATTTGAAATGGACCGGTACCATGGTGCACCACTCTCCAGGGATGGTAAATCGAAGACCAGCCACGGTGTTCCCTTTTTAACGTAAAAATTCATGTGACGGAAAAACGAAGGCCAAAAAACTTCAGAGACCCGATTGAGGTTCGGATAGCCTTTTTTTGGGTACGAAACTATACGTTGACGGCTTACAGCCGTCAAAGCCGTAGAACTCACTGAGACCTTTGTTTTGACTGGTTATGGCTCCCGTAACTCTAAACGAGGCAACAGTTATGGCCGTTCGAAGAATCGGTATCCGCAGGGTGCAACATCTGCGGTGCAAGGTGCAACATTCGTCCAAAAAGATGAAACAGCGCCGTGCGACTTTTAGAAATGGGTGCAGGGATTTGAAATGGACCAGTACCATGGTGCACCACTCTCCAGGGATGGTAAATCGAAGACCAGCCACGGTGTTCCCTTTTTAACGTAAAAATTCATGTGACGGAAAAACGAAGGCCAAAAAACTTCAGAGACCCGATTAAGGTTCGGATAGCCTTTTTTTGGGTATGAAACTATCCGTTGATGGCTTACAGCTGTCAAAGCCGTAGAACTCACTGAGACCTTCGTTTTGACTGGTTACGGCTCCCGTAACTCTAAACGAGGCAACAGTTATGGCCGTCCGAAGAATCGGTATCCGCAGGGTGCAACATCTGCGGTGCAAGGTGCAACATTCGTCCAAAAAGACGAAACAGCGCCGTGCGACTTTTAGAAATGGGTGTAGGGATTTGAAATGGACCGGTAACATGGTGGACCACTCTCCAGGGATGGTAAATCGAAGACCAGCCACGGTGTTCCCTTTTTAACGTTAAAATTCATGTGACGTAAAAACGAAGGCCAAAAAACTTCAGAGACCCGATTGAGGTTCGGATAGCCTTTTTTTGGGTACGAAACTATCCGTTGATGGCTTACAGCAGTCAAAGCCGTAGAACTCACTGAGACCTTCGTTTTGACTGGTTATGCCTCCCGTAACTCTAAACATGGCAACAGTTATGGCCGTCCGAAGAATCGGTATCCGCAGGGTGCAACATCTGCGGTGCAAGGTGCAACATTCGTCCAAAAATACGAAACAGCGCCGTGCGACTTTTAGAAATGGGTGCAGGGATTTGAAATGGACCGGTACCATGGTGCACCACTCTCTAGGGATGGTAAATCGAAGACCAGCCACGGTGTTCCCTTTTTAAGGTAAAAATTCATGTGACGGAAAAACGAAGGCCAAAAAACTTCAGAGACCCGATTGAGGTTCGGATAGCCTTTTTTTGGGTATGAAACTATCCGTTGACGGCTTACAGCCGTCAAAGCCGTAGAACTCACTGAGACCTTCGTTTTGACTGGTTATGGCTCCCGTAACTCTAAACGAGGCAACAGTTATGGCCGTCCGAAGAATCGGTATCCGCATTGTGCAACATCTGCGGTGCAAGGTGCAACATTCGTCCAAAAAGACGAAACAGCGCCGTGCGACTTTTAGAAATGGGTGCAGGGATTTGAAATGGACCGGTACCATGGTGCACCACTCTCCAGGGATGGTAAATCGAAGACCAGCCACGGTGTTCCCTTTTTAACGTAAAAATTCATGTGACGGAAAAACGAAGGCCAAAAAACTTCAGAGACCCGATTGAGGTTCGGATAGCCTTTTTTTGGGTACGAAACTATCCGTTGACGGCTTACAGTTGTCTAAGCCGTAGAACTCACTGAGACCTTCGTTTTGACTAGTTATGGCTCCCGTAACTCTAAACGAGGCAACACTTATGGCCGTCCGAAGAATCGGTATCCACAGGGTGCAACATCTGCGGTGCAAGGTGCAACATTCGTCCAAAAAGACGAAACAGCGCCGTGCGACTTTTAGAAATGGGTGCAGGGATTTGAAATGGACTGGTACCATGGTGCACCACTCTCCAGGGATGTAAATCGAAGACCAGCCACGGTGTTCCCTTTTTAACGTAAAAATTCAAGTGACGGAAAAACGAAGGCCAAAAAACTTCAAAGACCCGATTGAGGTTCGGATAGCCTTTTTTTGGTTACGAAACTATCCGTTGACGGCTTACAGCTGTCAAAGCCGTAGAACTCACTGAGACCTTCGTTTTGACTGGTTATGGCTCCCGTAACTCTAAACGAGGCAACAGTTATGGCCGTCCGAAGAATCGGTATCCGTAGGGTGCAACATCTGCGGTGCAAGGTGCAACATTCGTCCAAAAAGACGAAACAGCGCCGTGCGACTTTTAGAAATGGGTGCAGGGATTTGAAATAGACCGGTACCATGGTGCACCACTCTCCAGGGATGGTAAATCGAAGACCAGCCACGGTGTTCCCTTTTTAACGTAAAAATTCATGTGACGGAAAAACGTAGGCCAAAAAACTTCAAAGACCCGATTGAGGTTCGGATAGCCTTTTTTTGGGTACGAAACTATCCGTTGACGGCTTACAGCCGTCAAAGCCGTAGAACTCACTGAGACCTTCGTTTTGACTGGTTATGGCTCCCGTAACTCTAAACGAGGCAACAGTTATGGCCGTCCGAAGAATCGGTATCCGTAGGGTGCAACATCTGCGGTGCAAGGTGCAACATTCGTCCAAAAAGACGAAACAGCGCCGTGCGACTTTTAGAAATGGGTGCAGGGATTTGGAATGGACCGGTACCATGGTGCACCATTCTCCAGGGATGGTAAATCGAAGACCAGCCACGGTGTTCCCTTTTTAACGTAAAAATTCATTTGACGGAAAAACGACGGCCAAAAAACTTCAGAGACCCGATTGAGGTTCGGATAGCCTTTTTTTGGGTATGAAACTATCCGTTGATGGCTTACAGCCGTAAAAGCCGTAGAACTCACTGAGACCTTCGTTTTGACTGGTTATGGCTCCCGTAACTCTAAACGAGGCAACAGTTATGGCCGTCCGAAGAATCGGTATCCGCATTGTGCAACATCTGCGGGGCAAGGTGCAACATTCGTCCAAAAAGACGAAACAGCGCCGTGCGACTTTTAGAAATGGGTGCAGGGATTTGAAATGGACCGGTACCATGGTGCACCACTCTCCAGGGATGGTAAATCGAAGACCAGCCACGGTGTTCCCTTTTTAACGTAAAAATTCATGTGACGGAAAAACGAAGGCCAAAAAACTTCAGAGACCCGATTGAGGTTCGGATAGCCTTTTTTTGGGTATGAAACTATCCGTTGATGGCTTACAGCCGTCAAAGCCGTAGAACTCACTGAGACCTTCATTTTGACTGGTTAGGGCTCCCGTAACTCTAAACGAGGCAACAGTTATGGCCGTCCGAAGAATCGGTATCCGCAGGGTGCAACATCTGCGGTGCAAGGTGCAACATTCGTCCAAAAAGACGAAACAGCACCGTGCGACTTTTAGAAATGGGTGCAGGGATTTGAAATGGACCGGTACCATGGTGCACCACTCTCCAGGGATGGTAAATCGAAGACCAGCCACGGTGTTCCCTTTTTAACGTAAAAATTCATGTGACGGAAAAACGAAGGCCAAAAAACTTCAAAGACCCGATTGAGGTTCGGATAGCCTTTTTTTGGGTACGAAACTATCCGTTGACGGCTTACAGCCGTCAAAGCCGTAGAACTCACTGAGACCTTCGTTTTGACTGGTTATGGCTCCCGTAACTCTAAACGAGGCAACAGTTATGGCCGTCCGAAGAATCGGTATCCACAGGGTGCAACATCTGCGGTGCAAGGTGCAACATTCGTCCAAAAAGACGAAACAGCGCCGTGCGACTTTTAGAAATGGGTGCAGGGATTTGAAATGGACCGGTACCATGGTGCACCACTCTCCAGGGATGGTAAATCGAAGACCAGCCACGGTGTTCCCTTTTTAACGTAAAAATTCATGTGACGGAAAAACGAAGGCCAAAAAACTTCAGAGACCCGATTGAGGTTCGGATAGCCTTTTTTTGGGTACGAAACTATCCGTTGACGGCTTACTGCCGTCAAAGCCGTAGAACTCACTGAGACCTTCGTTTTGACTGGTTATGCCTCCCGTAACTCTAAACGAGGCAACAGTTATGGCCATCCGAAGAATCGGTATCCGCAGGGTGCAACATCTGCGGTGCAAGGTGCAACATTCGTCCAAAAAGACGAAACAGCGCCGTGCGACTTTTAGAAATGGGTGCAGGGATTTGAAATGGACCGGTACCATGGTGCACCACTCTCCAGGGATGGTAAATCGAAGACCAGCCACGGTGTTCCCTTTTTAACGTAAAAATTCATGTGACGGAAAAACAAAGGCCAAAAAACTTCAGAGACCCGATTGAGGTTCGGATAGCCTTTTTTTGGGTATGAAACTATCCGTTGACGGCTTACAGCCGTCAAAGCCGTAGAACTCACTGAGACCTTCGTTTTGACTGGTTATGGCTCCCGTAACTCTAAACGAGGCAACAGTTATGGCCGTCCGAAGAATCGGTATCCGCAGGGTGCAACATCTGCGGTGCAAGGTGCAACATTCGTCCAAAAAGACGAAACAGCGCCGTGCGACTTTTAGAAATGGGTGCAGGGATTTGAAATGGACCGGTACCATGGTGCACCACTCTCCAGGGATGGTAAATCGAAGACCAGCCACGGTGTTCCCTTTTTAACGTAAAAATTCATGTGACGGAAAAACGTAGGCCAAAAAACTTCAAAGACCCGATTGAGGTTCGGATAGCCTTTTTTTGGGTACGAAACTATCCGTTGACGGCTAACAGCCATCAAAGCCGTAGAACTCACTGAGACCTTCGTTTTGACTGGTTATGGCTCCCGTAACTCTAAACGAGGCAACAGTTATGGCCGTCCGAAGAATCGGTATCCGCAGGGTGCAACATCTGCGGTGCAAGGTGCAACATTCGTCCAAAAAGACGAAACAGCGTCGTGCGACATTTAGAAATGGGTGCAGGGATTTGAAATGGACCGGTACCATGGTGCACCACTCTCCAGGGATGGTAAATCGAAGACCAGCCACGGTGTTTGTTTGTACCAAAAATGGGCACAACACTCTTCGGAAGTTTTTGAAGAGATAAAAGTGAAGAATGAAAATTAAAACTGTGGATTATCTAACAAAAACTCCAAATAACAGAAAGTAAATTGCAAAGACAAGCGATTTAGAGTGGTTCGGCGTTTTGCCTACGTCCACTGTGAAATTGGATGATTTTATTGCTCGATTACTTGAAGATTACAGTAGTTAATAAGGCAATACAACTGAATCTAAATGCTAAGTGTCAATCTAAAGCAGCGGCGGTGTTCTGGAGTAAATCTGGCAGAATCTGGGCGCTCTTCAGTACTTAGAATTCTCCGACCCCTTTTCTGAATGACCAGGGGCTCTATTTATAGGTGTAGGAGGCTGATATTTCGCCTAAAATGAGGGGAGACCAATTCTGGCACGTCAGGGGGCCCACATGGCCGAAATCTGGAGATCCGGGCCCACTTCGGGATCGATTCGACCCTTGGTTCGAATCGATCAAGAAATCATCCAATCGAGCTGAAATTTGGTGTGAACATTCTTCATCATGCGCTTAAGCTTCTGTGAAAATTTCATGGCATTTGGACTTGTAGAACTCGAGTTATGATCGATTCAAGTTGGTGTTTTCCGTATTCTGGAGTCGTTCGAATCGATATGCTCGAATCGATTCATTCGAATCGATCCTCCTGCTCGTGAAGATGGTGACGTGGTGCGCCTTCTTCGCATCAGTCCGCTTTGCACTCCGTATTGACTGGGTCGAATCCACGACTTGGATTCGAAGATGGTGGAGTCGAGGACTCCCAGTTGAGTGGATTCGAAGATAGTGGAGTCGAGGGCAAGCTATATCTCCTAGATTCGAAGCTCCCTCTCTTGATGGATTCGAATTGTAGAAAGCTCCAATCGATTCGAACTTAAGGTATCGTTCGAATCGATTAGAAGTACAGCTAACTACAATTGATTCAAACCAATGCTATCTCGATGGTTTCGAATCAATGCTTGGTCCGGTTGGATTCGAACGAGAGCCTCTATGCTGATGGAGTCGAAGCAAGGGAGGGCTGATGGAGTCGAGGCAATGGAAGTTCGATGGATTCGAACTGGTTCCTGGCCAATGGATTCGAACATAGGTTTCGCCTATGGATTCGAACTAAGGGTGCCCTACTCCATCTTTTGTCGACGATATCTCGAGCATACGAACTCGGATTGACTTGAAACTTGGATCGTTGGTTCCCATGGCTTTGCTCGATGTGTCTTATCGATTGCAGCCCGATCCGGACTCGGACAAAGTTCATCGATATCCGTAGCGATCCTTATGTGTAACCGACTTCTGAGACAACCTATCACCGGTATCTATCCAAGTCCTTGGTGTCACGGCCTTTCCAAAAGGCGGGATAGCATTTGCCCCCCAAAGTACGTCTTGTGTAAACATGACGTGCTTTGAAAAGCTGCAGTCTCTCATTGGATTGCTACAACATGCTTTATTGAAAGTTGCATTCTGTATTGCAGTTGTCGACTGTCGTATAATCGTGACTGGCTGTCTGGGCTTTTGAGTCATGATGAGATGAACATTTGATTCCTGTTGATGATGAAGACCAAAACATTAGTCAAAAAATACGTGCACACGTGTATTATCTTGACCTTGGTTAACGTTGCGTGATCGCAAGTTGTTGCCCGTTCGGTTCGCTATCGAAATCTGCATCGGTCCTCTCCTGGACCGATTTGAGATTTGAGTTAAAACATTGCTTTTATGACTGTCTATGATCATCCTCTCGTATTGATCCTCTCCTGAATCGGTACAAGAGTGGACAAGCAATTTTTCATATGGAAACGATTCGCCCATTTGACCGGCGGTATTTGATGGATGCGAAGCAATGTTTCTGGATCCGCCTCGAGTTGATGGTTTCGAAGTAGACACTTCGAATCGATGGGGCGTAGTGACCCAGGTTCGTCTTCTGTCGACAGCTTCGAATCGATGGTTCTTTGAATCGATACTGTGTGGATTCGATGCTTGGATGGATTTGTAATTGAGGGATTCGAACTTGACTGTTCGAATCGATGGAGTCGAACGTTCCCCCTGACTCTTCTGACGCCGTGCTTCGAACCGACGCTGCGGATTCGAAGGAAAAGTTTCGAAGTTGTCTGGTGTAGATATTTGAGTTCGAATCGACGAGGTCACCTGGTCAGCCTCGAATCGATCGATGCCTTGCAGTGATCGATTCGAAGATACTGCTTCGAATCGATGAGCTAGACCCGTTATTTCCGGTTGCGCTTGACCGGGAGACGAATGGTCTCGTTTCCCCTATATATACCGGGGTCCTGTTCACTTTTAACTTTTTACTTTTACTGTTACGAGAGCTTCTTCTTCGAATCGACCTCTCCAAGGCCAGGACAAACGCGCTTTCCTCAAAACGATCGATCCCTTCCACGCTTTCATTTGTAGGAAAAACCAGGTACTCACGGGATCGATTCGAGAGGAGACAAATAGAACTTAGAAATTTTTGCATTGATTCAGTCTTCCTTTCTGAAAATTTCGAGGAGTAATGAGATCTGAACGAAGTGGGTCGACTCGATGGAATCGAGGAGTGAAACCTTTCGAGTTATATCGATCAGAGTGTTGTCTTCCGTTGCTTCGCATCGATCCAGGCACGAATCATTCGAATCGATTTTGAATGCATAGCTTCGAATCGATGGTTTTAAGAAAAAAGGAAAGAAAGCTCGTGGCAATCGATTCGAAGTAGCGATACTCTGATCGATTCGAAGGATCTCAGTTTTGATCGATTCGAAGTCAGGCATAGATCATGGATTCGAAGTGTTCCTCTATCCTAATGTTGCATCGAATCGATCCATATGGTTCGAAGCAACTGGAACCAGACTTCATCGATTCGACCTGCATCGATTCGCGCCGATGGATTCGAACATCTTCGTCCTAGGAGACCATTACTTTTTGACTTGCTCCATCATATGAACTACAACCAGTTTCAAGTTATTCTCTGATAAACTTAATGAACTTTAGCATACTTGACTCCGATGAGCTTCGGCCTTACATAATCGAACTTGACCAACAGACTTGAACCTGAATTTCCTTTGAAGCTCGTCGATGGAACTATGACTTAACCAATAATACAACTGAAAGACTTATACTTGAAGTGGGTAGTAGCCTTCGGATGGGGTGGAAGTGACGGTCAGCGATGACGGTCATCTTCGTTTTCAAATTTTCAAGTTATGTTGTACGAACATCTTGCCTCATTCTGTTACATCTGCTTAAGCGATGTACATCACTTACACTGCACGACACGTTCATACACACTACACAGGGGCATGCACGGGCTTGTTCATGAACTTAACGTTGCTTTCTAATGAGTTAGCTAATTATGGAATCTTCGAGCTCCCAACAACAAGAGGTACAGAGCTCGACTCCTCCGGTGCTTGAGATTCCCGATATCCCTGCCGATATAATCGATCCAGCTCCAGATGAATTGCCGGAGGCGATATTTATTGAGGACCCCGTTGATTCGGTTCAGTCCAACATCTCTGAATCCTTATTGGGACGAATATGCTTAAAGCATAACATATCTCTTGGTGACGTATTATTACCCAGCGCCACTGATAGACCGCACAATCCGCCCGAAGGATATACAGCATTCTACCGTCATGCTTGTGCGGCTGGAACTCTTCCTCCTTTCAATCAATATATCAGAGGGATGCTATCATATTTAGGAATCGCTCCTTCACAACTTCATCCCAACGGGCACGCGTTGCTGAATAGTGCCTTTGTAATATTTATGGACTGTCTTTTTCGCCCGCCGAGGCCCTCCGAGATCAGACACATATTTAACTTCAAGAGCAGGGGTGATAGCCCGTCGTTTACATTTTTGGAGGCAGTTAGAAATTGCCAAGTTGTAGTTGGAGCTTGGACGCGACTGAGCTATTTCAAGAACGAATGGTTCTACGTCCGGTGCCCTCCGGGTTTCGCTAGGCGATGGTTGTCTAGACGTAAGCGCCTTAACCTGTTTCCTTGACCAATAGCTCTTCGGTGTTAAAATTGACATTTCATTCCTTTTACAGCTATTATCTCTAGGCCCGATGGAGGGCGTTTCAAGGGTACCGTTCGGAGTCTTCAAGAAGTCCCAAGCGAGCTGAGGCATATTGACTCGGTGCTGAACGACTACAACTTAAGAATTCTGGGTTTGATCGACATTAATCAAAGCATAGTTGTTGAGGGATTTTCAAAGTCCGTCTCCAAGAAGGAAAATAAGAAGAAACCCAAGAAGAGAAAAGCGAAGAAGTCACTCGGAATCAGAATAATCGAGGCGAGTGACGAAGAAAGAACCCATACGGATTCAGAGCCAATGGCCGACCTTTCGGGAAACTTGGAGGAATCGGGAGAAAAACGGAAAGGCAAGGCCGCCGTTTGCAAAAAACTTAAGTCAAAGGGGGGAAAATCTGTAGATGTGTTTCTTCCCGCTTCCGGAGTTATGATTTCTGAGGCCGCCCCTTCTCATTCGAGAGATTCTCTCAAAGGGCTTGACGATATTCCTATCCCAGATTATATATCGATTTCTCATAATCCTGGGTTGGAGGAATTGCAAGATGTCCTAAACATGAACGAGCCCTTTCCTTTAAGTGCGGTCAACGCTTCCGGTCGGTTTGGGGGTTTACACATTTACACACACTTCCACGGCACTCCATGACTTCTGCATAGTAAACATTGATTTATGGGATTTTAATCCGTAATTCTTTCTTATCGCAGGTGAGATGTCAGGGCGTGGCTCCACTCTAGATAGGCTTCGGAATGTGCGTCAATCTTCTCCATTTTATGATTCCCGTAGGAGAGAGACAGATAGGGACCATGGGCGAGGCTACTCGAGTCAAGAACGTTATGATAGAGACAGAGATTACTCGCGTAACCGTTCTGGCTATGATTACTCTGACAGAGATCGGGGATACCAGCACCGACCCCGATCTCGTTCTCCTCCGCCTCCCAGGGCTCCAGTAGACCTCCCAGGGCCATCTCATCAGCAACAGTTGCCTTCTCAATCTTCTCGGCCTGATGCTCAACGGCCAAGAGTGGAACCAACGGCAGCCGCTATAATTGAACAAGCTCCGGCTGAGTTGACAAGCGAGGGAGCTGCTAAACTCGCCCAAATGAAAAACGACTACCCGGAAATTTGCATGGATGGCTATATCTTCCCTCCTAACTTTAAAAGAATCCCTCCGGAAGCTGAGACCACTGCTCATAATTACATCCACGACTTCTATGCTCAGTACAAGGAGTGGTATAAGGCAGCCGTGAAGTCTTCTAGAGTAGCTTTCGACAGGGCGAAGGTCATTGCTGAACGTGATGTTGACATTGCGAAGCAGAAACGCATCATTCAAGTTCTTCAATCCGAAGTGGAAACGTCCCGAAAGTCAGAGCTTGAAACACTTAAGAAACACGAGGGTGTCGTGGCCAAACTAGCGAGGATGCAGCAAGAACATTGCGCCACAGTGGAAGAGATGGGCCATCGCAATACCACCATTGCAGCTGAGCGAGACTTAGCCTTTAAAGAGCTGAATGAGCTCAAGGCCAAATTCGCTGAAATGGTGAAGGAGAAGGATGATGCGAACGCCACCGCTCAAGAGGCTTGCGACCAAGCAGTATCTCTCAGGGCCGAACTTGCTGCGGCGGCGGTCAAGGCTAAGTCTATGGAAGCAGAGATTCAGGAAAAGATCTTGGAGGAGAGGTCTAGGCTAGATGCTGAGTTTGACGATCTCTTAGTCACGTATAATGCTAATGTGCTGGAACACAGAAATTTAGCGTGGCTGGGAGATGACTCCATGATCTTGTACAATGCCTGGACCCGGCTGGTGAATGAGAAGAGAGCAGCGCATCCAGATGGAGCACTTGACGACTTTGAACTGGAGATGCATCTGCTTACCGAGGATGAGAGGAAGACCCTTCATGAAGTGGTAATCTCTATGGCGAAAGAAAAGCTCGGCGTCCAATCTCTAGAGGCAGGCGAAGGCTCGGGGGTCGTGCATCACGGGACAGGTGTTGGAACTGCAATTCCAACATTGCCCGAAACCACTGGTGCGGTAGATCCCCAATCTGTTCCTGCCTATAATCCTGACCAACCATTATTATCTTCTGCCGAGGATTCTGCCCTCGTTTCGGTTCAGACCAAGGAAGGTATTTGAACGTTTCTCGTAGTTCAGTTGTGAAGAACCTTAAGCAACACACTTGGCTAACAATCTTCATTTTGTCGTATTTCAGTGACCGAAGTTATTGTTTCTGCGCCCCTTGCTTTATCAGTTCCTCATCAAACAGAAGGGGTTGTTTTTTCTGAAGCCATCACGACTTCTACTTTGATTGGCGAGGAGGGAGATGCAAATATGTTTTCTTTCAGCGCTCAAATGATTGAGGAGCTTCTCAATGAACCCATCGATCCCTCTGCCAACCCGTCCGATGCTGTGAATGAGGCTGCTCCGGCCGCTAGTTTATCTATGCCAGCTATTGGCACATCCGATGCGGCCCAAGTATCTCGTGAGGACGACGTTATTGCTGAGATCGCTGCCGAGATGGCAGCAGGGAATGTTGGTGCTAGTCCACCCGGGCCTGCCCCGTTAATGGTGATTTCGCCGGGTGGTACTGTATTGATCGAGACCGCTCCTGTCCCTCCTCCTGCTACTACTCCTATGCCCCCAGCTCGTCCTCCTAGAAGAACTTTCGTTGCTTCCAGCTCTGAGGAAGATGTCGACATTATATCGCTGCCGGAGGGCAAGCCTGAAAAGAGCAAGCGATTGAGGAAGAAATCGGGCAGCGGATCAGGTGGAGCTACCCCGAAGAAGAAGATAAGGAAGAAGAAAGATTGAACTTCTTTCTCTAAATCTCTGTTGCGTAGGGTAGCATTTTGTTGATTTTTCTATAGCCGTGTATAGATGTGGATTCGGCTCCCACTAGCAGAATTTTTCATAAACACTTTGTAATCAGATTCTTTTTGTTGATAATGGAAATGAAAATCTATTCCCTTTCTGTCTTCAACTTGTTATGTGTTATGGTTCTGTCCCCTGTATTGGGGAGAAGTGTGGAGTTGACGTATGTTTATACCCCGTCTCGCGCTCCGGAGTTCGTAGTAGGATGAATGTCTATACTCCGTCTCGCACTCTGGGAGTACGGAGTTAGATGAATGTTTATACTCTGCCTCGCACTCTGGGAGCACGGAGTTAGATGAATGTTTATACTCCGCCTCGCACTCTGGGAGTACGGAGTTAGAAGAATGTTTATACTCCGCCTCGCGCTCTGGGAGCACGGAGTTAGAAGAATGTTTATACTCCGCCTCGCGCTCTGGGAGCACGGAGTTAAGTAAAAAGCTTATACCCAGCTCGCGCTCTCGGAGTACTCTGGGGTTTAGGAAAAATATTTATACTCCGCCTCGCACTCTGGGAGCACGAAGTTGAGAAAAATGTTTATACTCCGCCTCGCACTCTGGGAGCACGGAGTTTAGTAAAATATTTATACTCCGCCTCGCACTCTGGGAGTACGGAGTTGAATGAAGGGTTGTCGTGTATCAACCCATTTCGTGGCCTGATGTGATGGCTTGCCCCCGAGCTCGGGTTTCATTTAGTGAGTGGTTGATTGCTTCACAGCCACTCCCTACTTGAATAAATTCCACTGTGTGATGGAACTTAGCTCTTCGTGCATCGTGATGTTGTACATTGTATTTAATGAATCACAGCTCTGGCTCGAAGAGATGGCATTTTATTGCTGAAATAAGAAAATATGGCAAATCAGTTGCCTTATTACAAATTCTAATTTCGAAATGCAAAAGTAAATTGCTGAATAAAAAACATAATGAAATAAATAAAGCCTGTCATATGTAATAGCGACGGAGACTCTCGCTGTTCCAGGCTCTTGGTAAAACTAGACCGTCCACGGTTGATAGTTTGAATGTGCCATCTCCAAGTCGTTGCGTAATCACGTATGGTCCTTCCCAATTTGGTTTCATGTGTGAAGGAACCGGGTATATTCTCTTGAGGACCAGATCACCGAGATCAAAGGTTCGGGGGCGAACTTTGGTGTTATATAATCGGGCGACCCGACTTCGGTAAGCGGCCGCTCTTAAATCAGCTTCTTCTCATTTCTCGTCCAACAGATCCAAAGATTCAGCGAGCAATATAGCGTTTGTTTTCGGATCGTAATAAGTTACGCGGTGAGAAAATACTTCTGTCTCCACTGGAATGACGGCCTCCGAGCCATAGGATAAGGAAAATGGGGTGTGTCCAGTTGCGGTCTTGTGAGTTGTTCGATAAGCCCATAATGCCATGGGAAGTTCATCGACCCATTTGCCCCCAGCCTTTTCCAGTCGTTTCTTTAAGATGGATTTGATAACTTTGTTAACAGCTTCGACCTGACCGTTTGCTTGTGGATGCGCGACTGTAGAGAACTTTTTATGAATATGAAATCGTTGGCAGAAATTCTTGAACTCTGAACTTTCGAATTGGGTCCCGTTATCGGTGATGATGGTATGCGGGAGTCCAAATCGGCAAATGATATTGCGGACCACAAAGTTTATCACTTTCTTTGACGTAATCGTTGCGAGAGCTTCGGCCTCGGCCCATTTCGTGAAGTAATCAACTGCGACGATGGCATACTTCGCACCACCTTTTGCCAGAGGCAAAGCGCCAATGATATCGATACCCCACATAGCGAACGGCCAGGGACTGACCATTTGAGTTAACTCGGTAGGCGGGGCTCTTTGAATTCGACCGTGTTTTTGGCACTTGTCGCACTTTCTGGCGTAATTGGCAGCATCTCGATTTACTGTCGGCCAGTAATATCCATATCGGAGTATCTTCTTAGCAAGCGCTTGCCCACTGGTGTGATCGCCGCATTCTCCCTCGTGTACATCATGTAACACTCGTTTGACTTCGTCGTGAGCGATACACCGGAGGAGTGGAACAGAATAACCTTTTCTATACATGATCCCGTCCTGAATGATGAACCGCGAAGCTTTTCGTAGAATTTGCCTTTTCTCATTTCGGTGCTCAGGCAATATCCCATTCTCAATATAATTTCGATACGGAGTCATCCATGATTCTCTGCTGGGAAAGGTCTCCAACACATCATTCGTTTTGATTTGATCGATGCTTGGGAAAGGCAACGTTTCGACCGGGACGAGTCCCATTTGCTGTGCTTCACCTGTGCTGGCCAACTTTGCCAATGAATCGGCCTTTTGATTGCGATCTCGTGGTATGTAGTAAATAGCATAATAATCAAACTGATCCAGCGCTTCCTGAACTCGGGCTAGATAAGCAGCTAACCTTCGATCTCTTGCTTGATATTCTCCCCGTACCTGACACACAACTAACTGTGAATCACAATAAACTTCTATAGCGATAATTCTCAGATCTTTGGCAAGCTTTAACCCAGTCAACAGGGCTTCATACTCAGCTTCATTGTTGGTTGCGTGAAAGTCAAACTTCAAAGCATAGCATATGGATCGACCTTCGGGGGTTTCTAGTACAACTCCAGCGCCCGAACAACGATCATTTGATGCACCATCTGTATAAAGTTTCCAGACATATTTAGGAGACTCGCTGGTTTCAGGTAAGTCGTCAGGAACAGTAAATTCAGCTATGAAGTCAGCTAGGACTTGCCCTTGAATGGCTCTCCGTGGAGCATAAGTAATGTCAAATTGGCTCAGTTCAATATTCCACTTGAGTAACCTTCCAGACGTCTCAGGCCGCATGAGGACCTGTCGTAACGGCTGATCGGTATACACAGTAAGTGGATGTGCTTGGAAATAAGGACGAAGCTTTCTCGAGGCAATGACCAAGCAGTAAGCCAGTTTCTCCAACCTGGGGTAATTTCTTTCAGCTCCTGTCAATCGTTTACTGACATAATAGACCGGTTTTTGCACTCGATCTTCTTCCCGGACCAAAGCAGCACTGATCGCATGCTCCGATACCGCCAGATAAAGGTATAATTGTTCGTGATCAATTGGTTTCGACAAAATCGGTGGCGTAGAGAGATGCTGAACCAGCGATCAGAATGCGCCTTCACATTCCGTGGTCCATTCAAAGTTTCGTTTCCCTTTCCGGATTAGATCAAAGAAAGGAATACATTTATCAGTGGATTTCGAGATGAACCTGCTTAGCGCTGCTACCTTCCCGTTGAGACTCTGGACTTGCTTTATGGTCTTCGGGGTTTGCAAATTCCTTATTGCCCAGATCTTTTAGGGGTTTGCCTCTATCCCACGAGCGTTAACGATGAACCCTAGAAACTTTCCGGATGCGACGCCGAAGTGGCATTTTAGCGGGTTAAGCTTCATTCCATACTCACGTAAGATGCGGAACATTGAATTTAAATCCTTGACGTGATCTGTGGAAAATCGGGACTTAACTAACATGTCATCCACATAGACTTCCATGGTCTTCCCGATCTGATCAGCGAACATTCGATTAACCAAGCGTTGATAAGTTGCTCCGGCATTCTTTAAACCAAAGGGCATGACTCTGTAACAGTAGAGTCCCAGGTCGGTTACGAAACTAGTATGCTCTTGATCGGGTAGATGCATGGGTATCTGATTATAACCGGAATAAGCATCCATAAAGGATAACAATTCATGGCCTGCAGTTGAGTCTACGAGTTGGTCAATTTGAGGAAGTGGAAAACTATCTTTTGGACAGGCTTTGTTTAAATCAGAGTAGTCGACACAAGTTCTCCATTTCCCGTTCGGTTTCCGAACCATTACCGGATTTGACACCCACTCTGGGTACAGAGCATCTCGGATGAAACCATTTGAATGCAACTTGTCAATTTCCTCTTTAAGAGCGGCAGATCTCTCTGGATCCATACCACGCCTCTTTTGATTGACTGGAACATGTCGTGGATCAATATTCAAAGAGTGACTTGCAATGTTTGGTGAGATTCCGCACATGTCAGAGTGCGTCCAGGCAAAGACATCAAGATTCGCTTGAAGAAATTCAACCAATTCCTGTTGTATCTGTTTTCCCAGTTGAGATCCAACTTTTAGTACTTTCGAGTCGTCATCCTTACTGACTGGGACGTCCACAGTCAGTTCGGCTGGAGACGCTTGATTCTCTTCTACTTCATCTTTATCTTCGCTATCTCTAGGGTCAAGATCTCTAAGGAATTGGTAGTGGTGCCCGGGCCGGGGCCCAGGCGTTAGCTGTCAATTATCAGTAAAACGGACGCAGAGAGATTCCTTTACGCCCTTTCCTTTCGCCTTCTTCTGTGCTTCTCGCAATTCAGCAACATAACAGGCTCTTCCTGCTGCCTGATCTCCCTGAACGATTCCTATACCATGATCGGTTGGGAATTTTAAAGTCAAACACCACGGGGCAATGGCTGCCCTGAATTCAGCAAGAGCTGGTCGACCCAGGAATGCGTTGTACGGTGAAGCAATGTCAAGAACAACGAATTGCAGTAGTCGGACTCTCCTGCGCTCTCCGATCCCCAGTTCCACTGGTAGTTCCACTATTCCAGTAGGTATTGTTGCACTGCCATTGAAGCCATGAACCCGGGATTGGCAGGGTTTCAGGTCTTTTGCTTCCATCTTCATTAAATCGTAAGCTCACTTGAATAGAATGTTTACAGAACTCCCACTGTCAACCAAGATCCTCTTCATCCAAGCAGGACCAACCTGGGCAGATATGACCAGTGGATCAATCGTTGGAGCTTCGATTTTGTCAGCATCTCTGCTTCTGAATATGATATCGTCAGACATCGTTTTTTGTTGCTTAGCCGGGGTTCCATCCTCACAATTACTGCAGCATTCGAAGCTCTCATGCCTGATAGAGCTAGCATACGACTCCATTTCCCTCCAGCTCCTGTCTGCTGGATGAGGACCACCACTTATGGTATTGATAACTAGCCTCCCGCCTGTACGAGCGGGTTCCTCTTGTCTTTCCTGATCTTGCGCACGGTTTGGATTCGATGGGCCCGCACCACCAGACTGCGGCGCCCGCACGAATTGATCTAACTTCCTCTCCCTGATCAACTTTTCTATGAGATCTTGCAAATGGCGACAGTCATTAGTATTGTGGCCATAGCTCTCATGAAACCTACAAAACTTTCCCGTCTGAATCTGCCTTTCTGATGACCGCTTCGGAGCGGGTTTCTTATACTGTTATGTGTTGCAAGTTTGCAGGTACACATTTTCCAGTGAAGTGTTTAACGGTGTATAACTTTCGAACATCGGAGCCCTACGCCGTGGGCCTGGATTCGGGTCTCTCTTCTTATTCTGACCATTGCCACCTCTTGGCTGAGTTTGTTTGTTCTGTATGTTTAACTGGACTTTTCCGGAATTGTCACCGGACTGTTTAACTGCTACATTGCTTTGTATTCCCTCACTTCCGGGTTTTGCATCGTCCTGCTTCCTAGACTGTTTCGCATCCTCTTGCCGTAAGAATTGAGCGGCTTTGGAGTAGAAACGGTCCAACGATGCGGGGGGTTTTCCGGCTAACCAGTTTCCAAATTCAGAATCGGGATCAATTCCCTTTGTCAATGCCATTAAAATTGAGTTGTCGTTGGGATTACTAATTTCCACGCATGCCGCATGGAATCTCTCCAAGTAACGCCTTAATGTTTCCCCACGAGCCTGGGTAACATTGGACAGGGTGTTAACATCTTTGGGTCTTGCAACATGCATACGGAATTGTTCAACAAATTTCTTAGCCAATTGGTCAAATGACGAGATAGATCGTGGAGGTAGTCTTGTAAACCACATTGTTGCAATTCCTCCCAGTGAAATGGGGAAGCTGCAGCATTTTACTGCATCGTCGGCCCTTGCGGCGCTCATTGACCATTCGTATTTCAGTATGTGCTGATTAGGATCAGAACTTCCTTCGTACATAGGGAGAGTTGGCATTCTAAATCGCCGAGGAGGTTCAGCGTATAGTATCTCGTCCGTGAAAGGGGTATGGCTTCGAGAAATTCCCCAATCGTCATTGGTAAGTCCTTGGCTTTCACGGATCATCTGACGTATCATAGTCGAGATGTCTGGCATTGCTACATTTTGAGCATGCTGAGCTAAGGTGTGGTCGGGTTCCACAATGCGAGTTTGGACCGGGCGCTGTCGACGGTCCAAGTTTCGCCTCCTTGGCTCAGCGTCTTCCGGGACGTGTGGTTCAGAAGTACGTCCTTGCTGTTGATTACTCGAATCTGGAAGATATCGGGTATCGACCCTTGTTTCTACTGTGGCAGCTGTGACATGATTGTCCGTAGTATATTGTGGAGTGCGGCCACCTCGTGCTGATGGCCCAGCCTGGAAGCTGGTCGATGGTCCTACCCTCAATTGCCCGACAGTCAGGGCGGGCTGATATCCCGTGGTCTGAGCATAATCTCCGTCTAATCGGGGATGGGTAGATCTATGATGATAGTCAGATGAGGCAGAACTTTCAGTGGATGAGCGGGAAACATCATCCCTTCTGGACCTCCTACGGCCCTGGCGGTTCAGTTGATTTGTCAATTCAATATTGGCTCGCAATTGTTCGGCTAACTGTTGCCGACTCTGAGTCAACTCTTGAAGTAACATCTGAAATTCTTGTCTAGTGACCGCCCCAGACGGATCCGAGTGGGCAGTGTTGTCTTGGTTGGATGGCTGCTGTTGAGCAGGATTTTGTCCATCCCTACCTTCTTGTCCTGGAGCTGCAGAAGTGGTTCTCGTGCTAACCATTTTGAATGATGAATCCTTTTCCTAGATTTTATGCAAATCTGAGTAGAATGGAAGGACTGTGAATCGAAGATCTGGATCTTCCTCTTGGATTTGTGCAATCCGGTATCGATGGTAGATCCAAGGAGCAGGAGAAAAAAGCTGGTTTTTTCTCAGTGAAAGCACCAAAGTGTTTGTACCAAAAATGGGCACAACACTCTTCGGAAGTTTTTGAAGAGATAAAAGTGAAGAATGAAAATTAAAACTGTGGATTATCTAACAAAAACTCCAAATAACAGAAAGTAAATTGCAAAGACAAGCGATTTAGAGTGGTTCGGCGTTTTGCCTACGTCCACTGTGAAATTGGATGATTTTATTGCTCGATTACTTGAAGATTACAGTAGTTAATAAGGCAATACAACTGAATCTAAATGCTAAGTGTCAATCTAAAGCAGCGGCGGTGTTCTGGAGTAAATCTGGCAGAATCTGGGCGCTCTTCAGTACTTAGAATTCTCCGACCCCTTTTCTGAATGACCAGGGGCTCTATTTATAGGTGTAGGAGGCTGATATTTCGCCTAAAATGAGGGGAGACCAATTCTGGCACGTCAGGGGGCCCACATGGCCGAAATCTGGAGATCCGGGCCCACTTCGGGATCGATTCGACCCTTGGTTCGAATCGATCAAGAAATCATCCAATCGAGCTGAAATTTTGTGTGAACATTCTTCATCATGCGCTTAAGCTTCTGTGAAAATTTCATGGCATTTGGACTTGTAGAACTCCAGTTATGATCGATTCAAGTTGGTGTTTTTCGTATTCTGGAGTCGTTCGAATCGATATGCTCGAATCGATTCATTCGAATCGATCCTCCTGCTCGTGAAGATGGTGACGTGGTGCGCCTTCTTCGCATTGGTCCGCTTTGCACTCCGTATTGACTGGGTCGAATCCACGACTTGGATTCGAAGATGGTGGAGTCGAGGACTCCCAGTTGAGTGGATTCGAAGATAGTGGAGTCGAGGGCAAGCTATATCTCCTGGATTCGAAGCTCCCTCTCTTGATGGATTCGAATTGTAGAAAGCTCCAATCGATTCGAACTTAAGGTATCGTTCGAATCGATTCGAAGTACAGCTAACTACAATTGATTCAAACCAATGCTATCTCGATGGTTTCGAATCAATGCTTGGTCCGGTTGGATTCGAACGAGAGCCTCTATGCTGATGGAGTCGAAGCAAGGGAGGGCTGATGGAGTCGAGGCAATGGAAGTTCGATGGATTCGAACTGGTTCCTGGCCAATGGATTCGAACATAGGTTTCGCCTATGGATTCGAACTAAGGGTGCCCTACTCCATCTTTTGTCGACGATATCTCGAGCATACGAACTCGGATTGACTTGAAACTTGGATCGTTGGTTCCCATGGCTTTGCTCGATGTGTCTTATCGATTGCAACCCGATCCGGACTCGGACAAAGTTCATCGATATCCGTAGCGATCCTTATGTGTAACCGACTTCTGAGACAACCTATCACCGGTATCTATCCAAGTCCTTGGTGTCACGGCCTTGCCAAAAGGCGGGATAACAGTGTTCCCTTTTTAACATAAAAATTCAAGTGACGGAAAAACGAAGGCCAAAAAACTTCAGAGACCCGATTGAGGTTCGGATACCCTTTTTTTGGGTACGAAACTATCCGTTGACGGCTTACAGCTGTCAAAGCCGTAGAACTCACTAAGACCTTCGTTTTGACTGGTTATGGCTCCCGTAACTCTAAACGAGGCAACAGTTATGGCCGTCCGAAGAATCGGTATCCGCAGGGTGCAACATCTGCGGTGCAAGGTGCAACATTCGTCCAAAAAGACGAAACAGCGCCGTGCGACTTTTAGAAATGGGTGCATGGATTTGAAATGGACCGGTACCATGGTGCACCACTCTCCAGGGATGGTAAATCGAAGACCAGCCACGGTGTTCCCTTTTTAACGTAAAATTCATGTGACGGAAAAACGTAGGCCAAAAAACTTCAGAGACCCGATTGAGGTTCGTATAGCCTTTTTTTGGGTACGAAACTATCCGTTGACGGCTTACAGTTGTCAAAGCCGTAGAACTCACTGAGACCTTCGTTTTGACTGGTTATGGCTCCCGTAACTCTAAACGAGGCAACAGTTATGGCCGTTCGAAGAATCGGTATCCGCAGGGTGCAACATCTGCGGTGCAAGGTGCAACATTCGTCCAAAAATACGAAACAGCGCCGTGCGACTTTTAGAAATGGGTGCAGGGATTTGAAATGGACCGGTACCATGGTGCACCACTCTTCAGGGATGGTAAATCGAAGACCAGCCACGGTGTTCTCTTTTTAACGTAAAAATTCATGTGACGGAAAAACGAAGGCCAAAAAACTTCAAAGACCCGATTGAGGTTCGAATAGCCTTTTTTTGGGTATGAAACTATCCATTGACGGCTTACAGCCGCCAAAGCCGTAGAACTCACTGAGACCTTCGTTTTGACTGGTTATGGCTCCCGTAACTCTAAACGAGGCAACAGTTATGGCCGTCCGAAGAATCGGTATCCGCAGGGTGCAACATCTGCGGTGCAAGGTGCAACATTCGTCCAAAAAGACGAAACAGCGCCGTGCGACTTTTAGAAATGGGTGCAGGGATTTGAAATGGACCGGTACCATGGTGCACCACTCTCCAGGGATGGTAAATCGAAGACCAGCCACGGTGTTCCCTTTTTAACGTAAAATTCATGTGACGGAAAAACGAAGGCCAAAAAACTTCAGAGACCCGATTGAGGTTCGTATAGCCTTTTTTTGGGTACGAAACTATCCGTTGATGGCTTACAGCTGTCAAAGCCGTAGAACTCACTGAGACCTTCGTTTTGACTGGTTATGGCTCCCGTAACTCTAAACGAGGCAACAGTTATGGCCGTCCGAAGAATCGGTATCCACAGGGTATAACATCTGCGGTGCAAGGTGCAACATTCGTCCAAAAAGACGAAACAGCGCCGTGCGACTTTTAGAAATGGGTGCAGGGATTTGAAATGGACCGGTACCATGGTGCACCACTCTTCAGGGATGGTAAATCGAAGACCAGCCACGGTGTACTCTTTTTAACGTAAAAATTCATGTGACGGAAAAACGAAGGCCAAAAAACTTCAGAGACCCGATTGAGGTTCGGATACCCTTTTTTTGGGTACGAAACTATCCGTTGACGGCTTACGGCCGTCAAAGCCGTAGAACTCACTAAGACCTTCATTTTGACTGGTTATGGCTCCCGTAACTCTAAACGAGGCAACAGTTATGGCCGTCCGAAGAATCGGTATCCGCAGGGTGCAACATCTGCGGTGCAAGGTGCAACATTCGTCCAAAAAGACGAAACAGCGCCATGCGACTTTTAGAAATGGGTGCAGGGATTTGAAATGGACCGGTACCATGGTGCACCACTCTTCAGGGATGGTAAATCGAAGACCAGCCACGGTGTTCCCTTTTTAACGTAAAATTCATGTGATGGAAAAACGTAGGCCAAAAAACTTCAGAGACCCGATTGAGGTTCGTATAGCCTTTTTTTGGGTATGAAACTATCCGTTGACGGCTTACAGCCGTCAAAGCCGTAGAACTCACTGAGACCTTCGTTTTGACTGGTTATGGCTCCCGTAACTCTAAACGAGGCAACAGTTATGGCCGTCCGAAGAATCGGTATCCGCAGGGTGCAACATCTGCGGTGCAAGGTGCAACATTCGTCCAAAAAGACGAAACAGCACCGTGCGACTTTTAGAAATGGGTGCAGGGATTTGAAATGGACCGGTACCATGGTGCACCACTCTTCAGGGATGGTAAATCGAAGACCAGCCACGGTGTTCTCTTTTTAACGTAAAAATTCATGTGACGGAAAACCGAAGGCCAAAAAACTTCAGAGACCCGATTGAGGTTCGGATACCCTTTTTTTGGGTACGAAACTATCCGTTGACGGCTTACAGCCGTCAAAGCCGTAGAACTCACTAAGACCATCGTTTTGACTGGTTATGGCTCCCGTAACTCTAAACGAGGCAACAGTTATGGCCGTCCGAAGAATCGGTATCCGCAGGGTGCAACATCTGCGGTGCAAGGTGCAACATTCGTCCAAAAAGACGAAACAGCGCCGTGCGACTTTTAGAAATGGGTGCAGGGATTTAAAATGGACCGGTACCATGGTGCACCACTCTTCAGGGATGGTAAATCGAAGACCAGCCACGGTGTTCCCTTTTTAACGTAAAATTCATGTGACGGAAAAACGTAGGCCAAAAAACTTCAGAGACCCGATTGAGGTTCGTATAGCCTTTTTTTGGGTACGAAACTATCCGTTGACGGCTTACAGCCGTCAAAGCCGTAGAACTCACTGAGACCTTCGTTTTGACTGGTTATGGCTCCCGTAACTCTAAACGAGGCAACAGTTATGGCCGTCCGAAGAATCGGTATCCGCAGGGTGCAACATCTGCGGTGCAAGGTGCAACATTCGTCCAAAAAGACGAAACAGCGCCGTGCGACTTTTAGAAATGGGTGCAGGGATTTGAAATGGACCGGTACCATGGTGCACCACTCTTCAGGGATGGTAAATCGAAGACCAGCCACGGTGTTCTCTTTTTAACGTAAAAATTCATGTGACGGAAAAACGAAGGCCAAAAAACTTCAGAGACCCGATTGAGGTTCGAATAGCCTTTTTCTGGGTATGAAACTATCCGTTGACGGCTTACAGCCGTCAAAGCCGTAGAACTCACTGAGACCTTCGTTTTGACTGGTTATGGCTCCCGTAACTCTAAACGAGGCAACAGTTATGGTCGTCCGAAGAATCGGTATTCGCAGGGTGCAACATCTACGGTGCAAGGTGCAACATTCGTCCAAAAAGACGAAACAGCGCCGTGCGACTTTTAGAAATGGGTGCAGGGATTTGAAATGGACCGGTACCATGGTGCACCACTCTCCAGGGATGGTAAATCGAAGACCAGCCACGGTGTTCCCTTTTTAACGTAAAATTCATGTGACGGAAAAACGTAGGCCAAAAAACTTCAGAGACCCGATTGAGGTTCGTATAGCCTTTTTTTGGGTACGAAACTATCCGTTGATGGCTTACAGCTGTCAAAGCCGTAGAACTCACTGAGACCTTCGTTTTGACTGGTTATGGCTCCCGTAACTCTAAACGAGGCAACAGTTATGGCCGTCCGAAGAATCGGTATCCGCAGGGTGCAACATCTGCGGTGCAAGGTGCAACATTCGTCCAAAAATACGAAACAGCACCGTGCGACTTTTAGAAATGGGTGCAGGGATTTGAAATGGACCGGTACCATGGTGCACCACTCTTCAGGGATGGTAAATCGAAGACCAGCCACGGTGTTCTCTTTTTAACGTAAAAATTCATGTGACGGAAAAACGAAGGCCAAAAAACTTCAGAGACCCGATTGAGGTTCGGATACCCTTTTTTTGGGTACGAAACTATCCGTTGACGGCTTACGGCCGTCAAAGCCGTAGAACTCACTAAGACCTTCATTTTGACTGGTTATGGCTCCCGTAACTCTAAACGAGGCAACAGTTATGGCCGTCCGAAGAATCGGTATCCGCAGGGTGCAACATCTGCGGTGCAAGGTGCAACATTCGTCCAAAAAGACGAAACAGCGCCGTGCGACTTTTAGAAATGGGTGCAGGGATTTGAAATGGACCGGTACCATGGTGCACCACTCTTCAAGGATGGTAAATCGAAGACCAGCCACGGTGTACTCTTTTTAACGTAAAAATTCATGTGACGGAAAAACGAAGGCCAAAAAACTTCAGAGACCCGATTGAGGTTCGGATACCCTTTTTTTGGGTACGAAACTATCCGTTGACGGCTTACGGCCGTCAAAGCCGTAGAACTCACTAAGACCTTCATTTTGACTGGTTATGGCTCCCGTAACTCTAAACGAGGCAACAGTTATGGCCGTCCGAAGAATCGGTATCCGCAGGGTGCAACATCTGCGGTGCAAGGTGCAACATTCGTCCAAAAAGACGAAACAGCGCCATGCGACTTTTAGAAATGGGTGCAGGGATTTGAAATGGACCGGTACCATGGTGCACCACTCTTCAGGGATGGTAAATCGAAGACCAGCCACGGTGTTCCCTTTTTAACGTAAAATTCATGTGATGGAAAAACGTAGGCCAAAAAACTTCAGAGACCCGATTGAGGTTCGTATAGCCTTTTTTTGGGTATGAAACTATCCGTTGACGGCTTACAGCCGTCAAAGCCGTAGAACTCACTGAGACCTTCGTTTTGACTGGTTATGGCTCCCGTAACTCTAAACGAGGCAACAGTTATGGCCGTCCGAAGAATCGGTATCCGCAGGGTGCAACATCTGCGGTGCAAGGTGCAACATTCGTCCAAAAAGACGAAACAGCACCGTGCGACTTTTAGAAATGGGTGCAGGGATTTGAAATGGACCGGTACCATGGTGCACCACTCTTCAGGGATGGTAAATCGAAGACCAGCCACGGTGTTCTCTTTTTAACGTAAAAATTCATGTGACGGAAAACCGAAGGCCAAAAAACTTCAGAGACCCGACTGAGGTTCGGATACCCTTTTTTTGGGTACGAAACTATCCGTTGACGGCTTACAGCCGTCAAAGCCGTAGAACTCACTAAGACCATCGTTTTGACTGGTTATGGCTCCCGTAACTCTAAACGAGGCAACAGTTATGGCCGTCCGAAGAATCGGTATCCGCAGGGTGCAACATCTGCGGTGCAAGGTGCAACATTCGTCCAAAAAGACGAAACAGCGCCGTGCGACTTTTAGAAATGGGTGCAGGGATTTAAAATGGACCGGTACCATGGTGCACCACTCTTCAGGGATGGTAAATCGAAGACCAGCCACGGTGTTCCCTTTTTAACGTAAAATTCATGTGACGGAAAAACGTAGGCCAAAAAACTTCAGAGACCCGATTGAGGTTCGTATAGCCTTTTTTTGGGTACGAAACTATCCGTTGACGGCTTACAGCCGTCAAAGCCGTAGAACTCACTGAGACCTTCGTTTTGACTGGTTATGGCTCCCGTAACTCTAAACGAGGCAACAGTTATGGCCGTCCGAAGAATCGGTATCCGTAGGGTGCAACATCTGCGGTGCAAGGTGCAACATTCGTCCAAAAAGACGAAACAGCGCCGTGCGACTTTTAGAAATGGGTGCAGGGATTTGAAATGGACCGGTACCATGGTGCACCACTCTTCAGGGATGGTAAATCGAAGACCAGCCACGGTGTTCTCTTTTTAACGTAAAAATTCATGTGACGGAAAAACGAAGGCCAAAAAACTTCAGAGACCCGATTGAGGTTCGAATAGCCTTTTTCTGGGTATGAAACTATCCGTTGACGGCTTACAGCCGTCAAAGCCGTAGAACTCACTGAGACCTTCGTTTTGACTGGTTATGGCTCCCGTAACTCTAAACGAGGCAACAGTTATGGCCGTCCGAAGAATCGGTATTCGCAGGGTGCAACATCTACGGTGCAAGGTGCAACATTCGTCCAAAAAGACGAAACAGCGCCGTGCGACTTTTAGAAATGGGTGCAGGGATTTGAAATGGACCGGTACTATGGTGCACCACTCTCCAGGGATGGTAAATCGAAGACCAGCCACGGTGTTCCCTTTTTAACGTAAAATTCATGTGACGGAAAAACGTAGGCCAAAAAACTTCAGAGACCCGATTGAGGTTCGTATAGCCTTTTTTTGGGTACGAAACTATCCGTTGATGGCTTACAGCTGTCAAAGCCGTAGAACTCACTGAGACCTTCGTTTTGACTGGTTATGGCTCCCGTAACTCTAAACGAGGCAACAGTTATGGCCGTCCGAAGAATCGGTATCCGCAGGGTGCAACATCTGCGGTGCAAGGTGCAACATTCGTCCAAAAATACGAAACAGCACCGTGCGACTTTTAGAAATGGGTGCAGGGATTTGAAATGGACCGGTACCATGGTGCACCACTCTTCAGGGATGGTAAATCGAAGACCAGCCACGGTGTTCTCTTTTTAACGTAAAAATTCATGTGACGGAAAAACGAAGGCCAAAAAACTTCAGAGACCCGATTGAGGTTCGAATAGCCTTTTTTTGGGTATGAAACTATCCGTTGACGGCTTACAGCCGTCAAAGCCGTAGAACTCACTGAGACCTTCGTATTGACTGGTTATGGCTCCCGTAACTCTAAACGAGGCAACAGTTATGGCCGTCCGAAGAATCGGTATCCGCAGGGTGCAACATCTGCGGTGCAAGGTGCAACATTCGTCCAAAAAGACGAAACAGCGCCGTGCGACTTTTAGAAATGGGTGCAGGGATTTGAAATGGACCGGTACCATGGTGCACCACTCTCCAGGGATGGTAAATCGAAGACCAGCCACGGTGTTCCCTTTTTAACGTAAAAATTCATGTGACGGAAAAACGAAGGCCAAAAAACTTCAGAGACCCGATTGAGGTTCGGATAGCCTTTTTTGGGTACGAAACTATCCGTTGACGGCTTACAGCCGTCAAAGCCGTAGAACTCACTGAGACCTTCGTTTTGACTGGTTATGGCTCCCGTAACTCTAAACGAGGCAACAGTTATGGCCGTCCGAAGAATCGGTATCCGCAGGGTGCAACATCTGCAGTGCAAGGTGCAACATTCGTCCAAAAAGACGAAACAGCGCCGTGCGACTTTTAGAAATGGGTGCAGGGATTTGAAATAGACCGGTACCATGGTGCACCACTCTCCAGGGATGGTAAATCGAAGACCAGCCACGGTGTTCCCTTTCTAACGTAAAAATTCATGTGACGGAAAAACGTAGGCCAAAAAACTTCAGAGACCCGATTGAGGTTCGGATAGCCTTTTTTTGGGTACGAAACTATCCGTTGACGGCTTACAGCGGTCAAAGCCATAGAACTCACTGAGACCTTCGTTTTGACTGGTTATGGCTCCCGTAACTCTAAACGAGGCAACAGTTATGGCCGTCCGAAGAATCGGTATCCGCAGGGTGCAACATCTGCGGTGCAAGGTGCAACATTCGTCCAAAAAGACGAAACAGCGCCGTGCGACTTTTAGAAATGGATGCAGGGATTTGAAATGGACCGGTACCATGGTGCACCACTCTCCAGGGATGGTAAATCGAAGACCAGCCACAGTGTTCCCTTTTTAACGTAAAATTCATGTGACGGAAAAACGTAGGCCAAAAAACTTCAGAGACCCGATTGAGGTTCGTATAGCCTTTTTTTGGGTACAAAACTATCCGTTGATGGCTTACAGCTGTCAAAGCCGTAGAACTCACTGAGACCTTCGTTTTGACTGGTTATGGCTCCCGTAACTCTAAACGAGGCAACAGTTATGGCCGTCCGAAGAATCGGTATCCGCAGGGTGCAACATCTGCGGTGCAAGGTGCAACATTCGTCCAAAAAGACGAAACAGCGTTGTGCGACTTTTAGAAATGGGTGCAGGGATTTGAAATGGACCGGTACCATGGTGCACCACTCTTCAGGGATGGTAAATCGAAGACCAGCCACGGTGTTCTTTTTTAACGTAAAAATTCATGTGACGGAAAAACGAAGGCCAAAAAACTTCAGAGACCCGATTGAGGTTCGAATAGCCTTTTTTTGGGTATGAAACTATCCGTTGACGGCTTACAGCCGTCAAAGCCGTAGAACTCACTGAGACCTTCGTATTGACTGGTTATGGCTCCCGTAACTCTAAACGAGGCAACAGTTATGGCCGTCCGAAGAATCGGTATCCGCAGGGTGCAACATCTGCGGTGCAAGGTGCAACATTCGTCCAAAAAGACGAAACAGCGCCGTGCGACTTTTAGAAATGGGTGCAGGGATTTGAAATGGACCGGTACCATGGTGCACCACTCTCCAGGGATGGTAAATCGAAGACCAGCCACGGTGTTCCCTTTTTAACGTAAAAATTCATGTGATGGAAAAACGAAGGCCAAAAAACTTCAGAGACCCGATTGAGGTTCGGATAGCCTTTTTTTGGGTACGAAACTATCCGTTGACGGCTTACAGCCGTCAAAGCCGTAGAACTCACTGAGACCTTCGTTTTGACTGGTTATGGCTCCCGTAACTCTAAACGAGGCAACAGTTATGGCCGTCCGAAGAATCGGTATCCGCAGGGTGCAACATCTGCAGTGCAAGGTGCAACATTCGTCCAAAAAGAAGAAACAGCGCCGTGCGACTTTTAGAAATGGGTGCAGGGATTTGAAATGGACCGGTACCATGGTGCACCACTCTCCAGGGATGGTAAATCGAAGACCAGCCACGGTGTTCCCTTTTTAACGTAAAAATTCATGTGACGGAAAAACGTAGGCCAAAAAACTTCAGAGACCCGATTGAGGTTCGGATAGCCTTTTTTTGGGTACGAAACTATCCGTTTACGGCTTACAGCCGTCAAAGCCGTAGAACTCACTGAGACCTTCGTTTTGACTGGTTATGGCTCCCGTAACTCTAAACGAGGCAACAGTTATGGCCGTCCGAAGAATCGGTATCCGCAGGGTGCAACATCTGCGGTGCAAGGTGCAACATTCGTCCAAAAAGACGAAACAGCGCCGTGCGACTTTTAGAAATGGGTGCAGGGATTTGAAATGGACCGGTACCATGGTGCACCACTCTCCAGGGATGGTAAATCGAAGACCAGCCACAGTGTTCCCTTTTTAACGTAAAAATTCATGTGACGGAAAAACGAAGGCCAAAAAACTTCAGAGACCCGATTGAGGTTCGGATAGCTTTTTTTTGGGTACGAAACTATCCGTTGACGGCTTACAGCCGTCAAAGCCGTAGAACTCACTGAGACCTTCGTTTTGACTGGTTATGGCTCCCGTAACTCTAAACGAGGCAACAGTTATGGCCGTCCGAAGAATCGGTATCCGCAGGGTGCAACATCTGCGGTGCAAGGTGCAACATTCGTCCAAAAAGACGAAACAGCGCCGTGCGACTTTTAGAAATGGGTGCAGGGATTTGAAATGGACCGGTACCATGGTGCACCGCTCTCCAGGGATGGTAAATCGAAGACCAGCCACGGTTTTCCCTTTTTAACGTAAAAATTCATGTGACGGAAAAACGTAGGCCAAAAAACTTCAGAGACCCGATTGAGGTTCGGATAGCCTTTTTTTGGGTACGAAACTATCCGTGGACGGCTTACAGCCGTCAAAGCCGTAGAACTCACTGAGACCTTCGTTTTGACTGGTTATGGCTCCCGTAACTCTAAACGAGGCAACGGTTATGGCCGTCCGATGAATCGGTATCCGCAGGGTGCAACATCTGCGGTGCAAGGTGCAACATTCGTCCAAAAAGACGAAACAGCGCCGTGCGACTTTTAGAAATGGGTGCAGGGATTTGAAATGGACCGGTACCATGGTGCACCACTCTCCAGGGATGGTAAATCGTAGACCAGCCACGGTGTTCCCTTTTTAACGTAAAATTCAGGTGACGGAAAAACGTAGGCCAAAAAACTTCAGAGACCCGATTGAGGTTCGGATAGCTTTTTTTTGGGTACGAAACTATCCGTTGACGGCTTACAGCCGTCAAAGCCGTAGAACTCACTGAGACCTTCGTTTTGACTGGTTATGGCTCCCGTAACTCTAAACGAGGCAACAGTTATGGCCGTCCGAAGAATCGGTATCCGCAGGGTGCAACATCTGCGGTGCAAGGTGCAACATTCGTCCAAAAAGACGAAACAGCGCCGTGCGACTTTTAGAAATGGATGCAGGGATTTGAAATGGACCGGTACCATGGTGCACCACTCTCCAGGGATGGTAAATCGAAGACCAGCCACAGTGTTCCCTTTTTAACGTAAAATTCATGTGACGGAAAAACGTAGGCCAAAAAACTTCAGAGACCCGATTGAGGTTCGTATAGCCTTTTTTTGGGTACAAAACTATCCGTTGATGGCTTACAGCTGTCAAAGCCGTAGAACTCACTGAGACCTTCGTTTTGACTGGTTATGGCTCCCGTAACTCTAAACGAGGCAACAGTTATGGCCGTCCGAAGAATCGGTATCCGCTGGGTGCAACATCTGCGGTGCAAGGTGCAACATTCGTCCAAAAAGACGAAACAGCGCTGTGCGACTTTTAGAAATGGGTGCAGGGATTTGAAATGGACCGGTACCATGGTGCACCACTCTTCAGGGATGGTAAATCGAAGACCAGCCACGGTGTTCTTTTTTAACGTAAAAATTCATGTGACGGAAAAACGAAGGCCAAAAAACTTCAGAGACCCGATTGAGGTTCGAATAGCCTTTTTTTGGGTATGAAACTATCCGTTGACGGCTTACAGCCGTCAAAGCCGTAGAACTCACTGAGACCTTCGTATTGACTGGTTATGGCTCCCGTAACTCTAAACGAGGCAACAGTTATGGCCGTCCGAAGAATCGGTATCCGCAGGGTGCAACATCTGCGGTGCAAGGTGCAACATTCGTCCAAAAAGACGAAACAGCGCCGTGCGACTTTTAGAAATGGGTGCAGGGATTTGAAATGGACCGGTACCATGGTGCACCACTCTCCAGGGATGGTAAATCGAAGACCAGCCACGGTGTTCCCTTTTTAACGTAAAAATTCATGTGATGGAAAAACGAAGGCCAAAAAACTTCAGAGACCCGATTGAGGTTCGGATAGCCTTTTTTTGGGTACGAAACTATCCGTTGACGGCTTACAGCCGTCAAAGCCGTAGAACTCACTGAGACCTTCGTTTTGACTGGTTATGGCTCCCGTAACTCTAAACGAGGCAACAGTTATGGCCGTCCGAAGAATCGGTATCCGCAGGGTGCAACATCTGCAGTGCAAGGTGCAACATTCGTCCAAAAAGAAGAAACAGCGCCGTGCGACTTTTAGAAATGGGTGCAGGGATTTGAAATGGACCGGTACCATGGTGCACCACTCTCCAGGGATGGTAAATCGAAGACCAGCCACGGTGTTCCCTTTTTAACGTAAAAATTCATGTGACGGAAAAACGTAGGCCAAAAAACTTCAGAGACCCGATTGAGGTTCGGATAGCCTTTTTTTGGGTACGAAACTATCCGTTGACGGCTTACAGCCGTCAAAGCCGTAGAACTCACTGAGACCTTCGTTTTGACTGGTTATGGCTCCCGTAACTCTAAACGAGGCAACAGTTATGGCCGTCCGAAGAATCGGTATCCGCAGGGTGCAACATCTGCGGTGCAAGGTGCAACATTCGTCCAAAAAGACGAAACAGCGCCGTGCGACTTTTAGAAATGGGTGCAGGGATTTGAAATGGACCGGTACCATGGTGCACCACTCTCCAGGGATGGTAAATCGAAGACCAGCCACAGTGTTCCCTTTTTAACGTAAAAATTCATGTGACGGAAAAACGAAGGCCAAAAAACTTCAGAGACCCGATTGAGGTTCGGATAGCTTTTTTTTGGGTACGAAACTATCCGTTGACGTCTTACAGCCGTCAAAGCCGTAGAACTCACTGAGACCTTCGTTTTGACTGGTTATGGCTCCCGTAACTCTAAACGAGGCAACAGTTATGGCCGTCCGAAGAATCGGTATCCGCAGGGTGCAACATCTGCGGTGCAAGGTGCAACATTCGTCCAAAAAGACGAAACAGCGCCATGCGACTTTTAGAAATGGGTGCAGGGATTTGAAATGGACCGGTACCATGGTGCACCGCTCTCCAGGGATGGTAAATCGAAGACCAGCCACGGTTTTCCCTTTTTAACGTAAAAATTCATGTGACGGAAAAACGTAGGCCAAAAAACTTCAGAGACCCGATTGAGGTTCGGATAGCCTTTTTTTGGGTACGAAACTATCCGTGGACGGCTTACAGCCATCAAAGCCGTAGAACTCACTGAGACCTTCGTTTTGACTGGTTATGGCTCCCGTAACTCTAAACGAGGCAACGGTTATGGCCGTCCGATGAATCGGTATCCGCAGGGTGCAACATCTGCGGTGCAAGGTGCAACATTCGTCCAAAAAGACGAAACAGCGCCGTGCGACTTTTAGAAATGGGTGCAGGGATTTGAAATGGACCGGTACCATGGTGCACCACTCTCCAGGGATGGTAAATCGTAGACCAGCCACGGTGTTCCCTTTTTAACGTAAAAATTCATGTGACGGAAAAACGAAGGCCAAAAAACTTCAGAGACCCGATTGAGGTTCGGATAGCTTTTTTTTGGGTACGAAACTATCCGTTGACGGCTTACAGCCGTCAAAGCCGTAGAACTCACTGAGACCTTCGTTTTGACTGGTTATGGCTCCCGTAACTCTAAACGAGGCAACAGTTATGGCCGTCCGAAGAATCGGTATCCGCAGGGTGCAACATCTGCGGTGCAAGGTGCAACATTCGTCCAAAAAGACGAAACAGCACCGTGCGACTTTTAGAAATGGGTGCAGGGATTTGAAATGGACCGGTACCATGGTGCACCACTCTTCAGGGATGGTAAATCGAAGACCAGCCACGGTGTTCTCTTTTTAACGTAAAAATTCATGTGACGGAAAACCGAAGGCCAAAAAACTTCAGAGACCCGATTGAGGTTCGGATACCCTTTTTTTGGGTACGAAACTATCCGTTGACGGCTTACAGCCGTCAAAGCCGTAGAACTCACTAAGACCATCGTTTTGACTGGTTATGGCTCCCGTAACTCTAAACGAGGCAACAGTTATGGCCGTCCGAAGAATCGGTATCCGCAGGGTGCAACATCTGCGGTGCAAGGTGCAACATTCGTCCAAAAAGACGAAACAGCGCCGTGCGACTTTTAGAAATGGGTGCAGGGATTTAAAATGGACCGGTACCATGGTGCACCACTCTTCAGGGATGGTAAATCGAAGACCAGCCACGGTGTTCCCTTTTTAACGTAAAATTCATGTGACGGAAAAACGTAGGCCAAAAAACTTCAGAGACCCGATTGAGGTTCGTATAGCCTTTTTTTGGGTACGAAACTATCCGTTGACGGCTTACAGCCGTCAAAGCCGTAGAACTCACTGAGACCTTCGTTTTGACTGGTTATGGCTCCCGTAACTCTAAACGAGGCAACAGTTATGGCCGTCCGAAGAATCGGTATCCGTAGGGTGCAACATCTGCGGTGCAAGGTGCAACATTCGTCCAAAAAGACGAAACAGCGCCGTGCGACTTTTAGAAATGGGTGCAGGGATTTGAAATGGACCGGTACCATGGTGCACCACTCTTCAGGGATGGTAAATCGAAGACCAGCCACGGTGTTCTCTTTTTAACGTAAAAATTCATGTGACGGAAAAACGAAGGCCAAAAAACTTCAGAGACCCGATTGAGGTTCGAATAGCCTTTTTCTGGGTATGAAACTATCCGTTGACGGCTTACAGCCGTCAAAGCCGTAGAACTCACTGAGACCTTCGTTTTGACTGGTTATGGCTCCCGTAACTCTAAACGAGGCAACAGTTATGGCCGTCCGAAGAATCGGTATTCGCAGGGTGCAACATCTACGGTGCAAGGTGCAACATTCGTCCAAAAAGACGAAACAGCGCCGTGCGACTTTTAGAAATGGGTGCAGGGATTTGAAATGGACCGGTACCATGGTGCACCACTCTCCAGGGATGGTAAATCGAAGACCAGCCACGGTGTTCCCTTTTTAACGTAAAATTCATGTGATGGAAAAACGTAGGCCAAAAAACTTCAGAGACCCGATTGAGGTTCGTATAGCCTTTTTTTGGGTACGAAACTATCCGTTGATGGCTTACAGCTGTCAAAGCCGTAGAACTCACTGAGACCTTCGTTTTGACTGGTTATGGCTCCCGTAACTCTAAACGAGGCAACAGTTATGGCCGTCCGAAGAATCGGTATCCGCAGGGTGCAACATCTGCGGTGCAAGGTGCAACATTCGTCCAAAAATACGAAACAGCACCGTGCGACTTTTAGAAATGGGTGCAGGGATTTGAAATGGACCGGTACCATGGTGCACCACTCTTCAGGGATGGTAAATCGAAGACCAGCCACGGTGTTCTCTTTTTAACGTAAAAATTCATGTGACGGAAAAACGAAGGCCAAAAAACTTCAGAGACCCGATTGAGGTTCGAATAGCCTTTTTTTGGGTATGAAACTATCCGTTGACGGCTTACAGCCGTCAAAGCCGTAGAACTCACTGAGACCTTCGTATTGACTGGTTATGGCTCCCGTAACTCTAAACGAGGCAACAGTTATGGCCGTCCGAAGAATCGGTATCCGCAGGGTGCAACATCTGCGGTGCAAGGTGCAACATTCGTCCAAAAAGACGAAACAGCGCCGTGCGACTTTTAGAAATGGGTGCAGGGATTTGAAATGGACCGGTACCATGGTGCACCACTCTCCAGGGATGGTAAATCGAAGACCAGCCACGGTGTTCCCTTTTTAACGTAAAAATTCATGTGACGGAAAAACGAAGGCCAAAAAACTTCAGAGACCCGATTGAGGTTCGGATAGCCTTTTTTGGGTACGAAACTATCCGTTGACGGCTTACAGCCGTCAAAGCCGTAGAACTCACTGAGACCTTCGTTTTGACTGGTTATGGCTCCCGTAACTCTAAACGAGGCAACAGTTATGGCCGTCCGAAGAATCGGTATCCGCAGGGTGCAACATCTGCAGTGCAACATTCGTCCAAAAAGACGAAACAGCGCCGTGCGACTTTTAGAAATGGGTGCAGGGATTTGAAATAGACCGGTACCATGGTGCACCACTCTCCAGGGATGGTAAATCGAAGACCAGCCACGGTGTTCCCTTTTTAACGTAAAAATTCATGTGACGGAAAAACGTAGGCCAAAAAACTTCAGAGACCCGATTGAGGTTCGGATAGCCTTTTTTTGGGTACGAAACTATCCGTTGACGGCTTACAGCGGTCAAAGCCGTAGAACTCACTGAGACCTTCGTTTTGACTGGTTATGGCTCCCGTAACTCTAAACGAGGCAACAGTTATGGCCGTCCGAAGAATCGGTATCCGCAGGGTGCAACATCTGCGGTGCAAGGTGCAACATTCGTCCAAAAAGACGAAACAGCGCCGTGCGACTTTTAGAAATGGATGCAGGGATTTGAAATGGACCGGTACCATGGTGCACCACTCTCCAGGGATGGTAAATCGAAGACCAGCCACAGTGTTCCCTTTTTAACGTAAAATTCATGTGACGGAAAAACGTAGGCCAAAAAACTTCAGAGACCCGATTGAGGTTCGTATAGCCTTTTTTTGGGTACAAAACTATCCGTTGATGGCTTACAGCTGTCAAAGCCGTAGAACTCACTGAGACCTTCGTTTTGACTGGTTATGGCTCCCGTAACTCTAAACGAGGCAACAGTTATGGCCGTCCGAAGAATCGGTATCCGCAGGGTGCAACATCTGCGGTGCAAGGTGCAACATTCGTCCAAAAAGACGAAACAGCGCTGTGCGACTTTTAGAAATGGGTGCAGGGATTTGAAATGGACCGGTACCATGGTGCACCACTCTTCAGGGATGGTAAATCGAAGACCAGCCACGGTGTTCTTTTTTAACGTAAAAATTCATGTGACGGAAAAACGAAGGCCAAAAAACTTCAGAGACCCGATTGAGGTTCGAATAGCCTTTTTTTGGGTATGAAACTATCCGTTGACGGCTTACAGCCGTCAAAGCCGTAGAACTCACTGAGACCTTCGTATTGACTGGTTATGGCTCCCGTAACTCTAAACGAGGCAACAGTTATGGCCGTCCGAAGAATCGGTATCCGCAGGGTGCAACATCTGCGGTGCAAGGTGCAACATTCGTCCAAAAAGACGAAACAGCGCCGTGCGACTTTTAGAAATGGGTGCAGGGATTTGAAATGGACCGGTACCATGGTGCACCACTCTCCAGGGATGGTAAATCGAAGACCAGCCACGGTGTTCCCTTTTTAACGTAAAAATTCATGTGATGGAAAAACGAAGGCCAAAAAACTTCAGAGACCCGATTGAGGTTCGGATAGCCTTTTTTTGGGTACGAAACTATCCGTTGACGGCTTACAGCCGTCAAAGCCGTAGAACTCACTGAGACCTTCGTTTTGACTGGTTATGGCTCCCGTAACTCTAAACGAGGCAACAGTTATGACCGTCCGAAGAATCGGTATCCGCAGGGTGCAACATCTGCGGTGCAAGGTGCAACATTCGTCCAAAAAGACGAAACAGCGCCGTGCGACTTTTAGAAATGGGTGCAGGGATTTGAAATGGACCGGTACCATGGTGCACCACTCTCCAGGGATGGTAAATCGAAGACCAGCCACGGTGTTCCCTTTTTAACGTAAAAATTCATGTGACGGAAAAACGAAGGCCAAAAAACTTCAGAGACCCGATTGAGGTTCGGATAGCCTTTTTTGGGTACGAAACTATCCGTTGACGGCTTACAGCCGTCAAAGCCGTAGAACTCACTGAGACCTTCGTTTTGACTGGTTATGGCTCCCGTAACTCTAAACGAGGCAACAGTTATGGCCGTCCGAAGAATCGGTATCCGCAGGGTGCAACATCTGCAGTGCAACATTCGTCCAAAAAGACGAAACAGCGCCGTGCGACTTTTAGAAATGGGTGCAGGGATTTGAAATAGACCGGTACCATGGTGCACCACTCTCCAGGGATGGTAAATCGAAGACCAGCCACGGTGTTCCCTTTTTAACGTAAAAATTCATGTGACGGAAAAACGTAGGCCAAAAAACTTCAGAGACCCGATTGAGGTTCGGATAGCCTTTTTTTGGGTACGAAACTATCCGTTGACGGCTTACAGCGGTCAAAGCCGTAGAACTCACTGAGACCTTCGTTTTGACTGGTTATGGCTCCCGTAACTCTAAACGAGGCAACAGTTATGGCCGTCCGAAGAATCGGTATCCGCAGGGTGCAACATCTGCGGTGCAAGGTGCAACATTCGTCCAAAAAGACGAAACAGCGCCGTGCGACTTTTAGAAATGGATGCAGGGATTTGAAATGGACCGGTACCATGGTGCACCACTCTCCAGGGATGGTAAATCGAAGACCAGCCACAGTGTTCCCTTTTTAACGTAAAATTCATGTGACGGAAAAACGTAGGCCAAAAAACTTCAGAGACCCGATTGAGGTTCGTATAGCCTTTTTTTGGGTACAAAACTATCCGTTGATGGCTTACAGCTGTCAAAGCCGTAGAACTCACTGAGACCTTCGTTTTGACTGGTTATGGCTCCCGTAACTCTAAACGAGGCAACAGTTATGGCCGTCCGAAGAATCGGTATCCGCAGGGTGCAACATCTGCGGTGCAAGGTGCAACATTCGTCCAAAAAGACGAAACAGCGCTGTGCGACTTTTAGAAATGGGTGCAGGGATTTGAAATGGACCGGTACCATGGTGCACCACTCTTCAGGGATGGTAAATCGAAGACCAGCCACGGTGTTCTTTTTTAACGTAAAAATTCATGTGACGGAAAAACGAAGGCCAAAAAACTTCAGAGACCCGATTGAGGTTCGAATAGCCTTTTTTTGGGTATGAAACTATCCGTTGACGGCTTACAGCCGTCAAAGCCGTAGAACTCACTGAGACCTTCGTATTGACTGGTTATGGCTCCCGTAACTCTAAACGAGGCAACAGTTATGGCCGTCCGAAGAATCGGTATCCGCAGGGTGCAACATCTGCGGTGCAAGGTGCAACATTCGTCCAAAAAGACGAAACAGCGCCGTGCGACTTTTAGAAATGGGTGCAGGGATTTGAAATGGACCGGTACCATGGTGCACCACTCTCCAGGGATGGTAAATCGAAGACCAGCCACGGTGTTCCCTTTTTAACGTAAAAATTCATGTGATGGAAAAACGAAGGCCAAAAAACTTCAGAGACCCGATTGAGGTTCGGATAGCCTTTTTTTGGGTACGAAACTATCCGTTGACGGCTTACAGCCGTCAAAGCCGTAGAACTCACTGAGACCTTCGTTTTGACTGGTTATGGCTCCCGTAACTCTAAACGAGGCAACAGTTATGACCGTCCGAAGAATCGGTATCCGCAGGGTGCAACATCTGCAGTGCAAGGTGCAACATTCGTCCAAAAAGAAGAAACAGCGCCGTGCGACTTTTAGAAATGGGTGCAGGGATTTGAAATGGACCGGTACCATGGTGCACCACTCTCCAGGGATGGTAAATCGAAGACCAGCCACGGTGTTCCCCTTTTAACGTAAAAATTCATGTGACGGAAAAACGTAGGCCAAAAAACTTCAGAGACCCGATTGAGGTTCGGATAGCCTTTTTTTGGGTACGAAACTATCCGTTGACGGCTTACAGCCGTCAAAGCCGTAGAACTCACTGAGACCTTCGTTTTGACTGGTTATGGCTCCCGTAACTCTAAACGAGGCAACAGTTATGGCCGTCCGAAGAATCGGTATCCGCAGGGTGCAACATCTGCGGTGCAAGGTGCAACATTCGTCCAAAAAGACGAAACAGCGCCGTGCGACTTTTAGAAATGGGTGCAGGGATTTGAAATGGACCGGTACCATGGTGCACCACTCTCCAGGGATGGTAAATCGAAGACCAGCCACAGTGTTCCCTTTTTAACGTAAAAATTCATGTGACGGAAAAACGAAGGCCAAAAAACTTCAAAGACCCGATTGAGGTTCGGATAGCTTTTTTTTGGGTACGAAACTATCCGTTGACGGCTTACAGCCGTCAAAGCCGTAGAACTCACTGAGACCTTCGTTTTGACTGGTTATGGCTCCCGTAACTCTAAACGAGGCAACAGTTATGGCCGTCCGAAGAATCGGTATCCGCAGGGTGCAACATCTGCGGTGCAAGGTGCAACATTCGTCCAAAAAGACGAAACAGCGCCGTGCGACTTTTAGAAATGGGTGCAGGGATTTGAAATGGACCGGTACCATGGTGCACCGCTCTCCAGGGATGGTAAATCGAAGACCAGCCACGGTTTTCCCTTTTTAACGTAAAAATTCATGTGACGGAAAAACGTAGGCCAAAAAACTTCAGAGACCCGATTGAGGTTCGGATAGCCTTTTTTTGGGTACGAAACTATCCGTGGACGGCTTACAGCCGTCAAAGCCGTAGAACTCACTGAGACCTTCGTTTTGACTGGTTATGGCTCCCGTAACTCTAAACGAGGCAACGGTTATGGCCGTCCGATGAATCGGTATCCGCAGGGTGCAACATCTGCGGTGCAAGGTGCAACATTCGTCCAAAAAGACGAAACAGCGCCGTGCGACTTTTAGAAATGGGTGCAGGGATTTGAAATGGACCGGTACCATGGTGCACCACTCTCCAGGGATGGTAAATCGTAGACCAGCCACGGTGTTCCCTTTTTAACGTAAAAATTCATGTGACGGAAAAACGAAGGCCAAAAAACTTCAGAGACCCGATTGAGGTTCGGATAGCTTTTTTTTGGGTACGAAACTATCCGTTGACGGCTTACAGCCGTCAAAGCCGTAGAACTCACTGAGACCTTCGTTTTGACTGGTTATGGCTCCCGTAACTCTAAACGAGGCAACAGTTATGGCCGTCCGAAGAATCGGTATCCGCAGGGTGCAACATCTGCGGTGCAAGGTGCAACATTCGTCCAAAAAGACGAAACAGCGCCGTGCGACTTTTAGAAATGGGTGCAGGGATTTGAAATGGACCGGTACCATGGTGCACCACTCTCCAGGGATGGTAAATCGAAGACGAGCCACGGTGTTCCCTTTTTAACGTAAAAATTCATGTGACGTAAAAACGAAGGCCAAAAAACTTCAGACACCCGATTGAGGTTCGGATAGCCTTTTTTTGGGTACGAAACTATCCGTTGACGGCTTACAGCCGTCAAAGCCGTAGAACTCACTGAGACCTTCGTTTTGACTGGTTATGGCTCCCGTAACTCTAAACGAGGCAACAGTTATGGCCGTCCGAAGAATCGGTATCCGCAGGGTGCAACATCTGCGGTGCAAGGTGCAACATTCGTCCAAAAAGACGAAACAGCGCCGTGCGACTTTTAGAAATGGGTGCAGGGATTTGAAATGGACCGGTACCATTGTGCACCACTCTCCAGGGATGGTAAATCGAAGACCAGCCACGGTGTTCCCTTTTTAACGTAAAAATTCATGTGACGTAAAAACGAAGGCCAAAAAACTTCAGAGACCCGATTGAGGTTCGGATAGCCTTTTTTTGGGTACGAAACTATCCGTTGACGGCTTACAGCCGTCAAAGCCGTAGAACTCACTGAGACCTTCGTTTTGACTGGTTATGGCTCCCGTAACTCTAAACGAGGCAACAGTTATGGCTGTCCGAAGAATCGGTATCCGCAGGGTGCAACATCTACGGTGCAAGGTGCAACATTCGTCCAAAAAGACGAAACAGCACCGTGCGACTTTTAGAAATGGGTGCAGGGATTTGAAATGGACCGGTACCATGGTGCACCACTCTCCAGGGATGGTAAATCGAAGACCAGCCACGGTGTTCCCTTTTTAACGTAAAAATTCATGTGACGTAAAAACGAAGGCCAAAAAACTTCAGAGACCCGATTGAGGTTCGGATAGCCTTTTTTTGGGTACGAAACTATCCGTTGACGGCTTACAGCCGTCAAAGCCGTAGAACTCACTGAGACCTTCGTTCTGACTGGTTATGGCTCCCGTAACTCTAAACGAGGCAACAGTTATGGCCGTCCGAAGAATCGGTATCCGTAGGGTGCAACATCTGCGGTGCAAGGTGCAACATTCGTCCAAAAAGACGAAACAGCGCCGTGCGACTTTTAGAAATGGGTGCAGGGATTTGAAATGGACTGGTACCATGGTGCACCACTCTCTAGGGATGGTAAATCGAAGACCAGCCACGGTGTTCCCTTTTTAACGTAAAATTTCATGTGACGGAAAAACGAAGGCCAAAAAACTTCAGAGACCCGATTGAGGTTCGGATAGCCTTTTTTTGGGTACGAAACTATCCGTTGACGGCTTACTGCCGTCAAAGCCATAGAACTCACTGAGACCTTCGTTTTGACTGGTTATGGCTCCCGTAACTCTAAACGAGGCAACAGTTATGGCCGTCCGAAGAATCGGTATCCGCAGGGTGCAACATCTGCGGTGCAAGGTGCAACATTCGTCCAAAAAGACGAAACAGCGCCGTGCGACTTTTAGAAATGGGTGCAGGGATTTGAAATGGACCGGTACCATGGTGCACCACTCTCCAGGGATGGTAAATCGAAGACCAGCCACGGTGTTCCCTTTTTAACGTAAAAATTCATGTGCCGTAAAAACGAAGGCCAAAAAACTTCAAAGACCCGATTGAAGTTCGGATAGCCTTTTTTTGGGTACGAAACTATCCGTTGACGGCTTACAGCGGTCAAAGCCGTAGAACTCACTGAGACCTTCGTTTTGACTGGTTATGGCTCCCGTAACTCTAAACGAGGCAACAGTTATGGCCGTCCGAAGAATCGGTATCCGCAGGGTGCAACATCTGCGGTGCAAGGTGCAACATTCGTCCAAAAAGACGAAACAGCGCCGTGCGACTTTTAGAAATGGGTGCAGGGATTTGAAATGGACCGGTACCATGGTGAACCACTCTCCAGGGATGGTAAATCGAAGACCAGCCACGGTGTTCCCTTTTTAACGTAAAAATTCATGTGACGGAAAAACGAAGGCCAAAAAACTTCAGAGATCCGATTGAGGTTCGGATAGCCTTTTTTTGGGTACGAAACTATCCGTTGACGGCTTACAGCCGTCAAAGCCGTAGAACTCACTGAGACCTTCGTTTTGACTGGTTATGGCTCCCGTAACTCTAAACGAGGCAACAGTTATTGCCGTCCGAAGAATCGGTATCCGCAGGGTGCAACATCTGCGGTGCAAGGTGCAACATTCGTCCAAAAAGACGAAACAGCGCCGTGCGACTTTTAGAAATGGGTGCAGGGATTTGAAATGGACCGGTACCATGGTGCACCACTCTCCAGGGATGGTAAATCGAAGACCAGCCACGGTGTTCCCTTTTTAACGTAAAAATTCATGTGACGTAAAAACGAAGGCCAAAAAACTTCAGAGACCTGATTGAGGTTCGGATAGCCTTTTTTTGGGTACGAAACTATCCGTTGATGGCTTACAGCCGTCAAAGCCGTAGAACTCACTGAGACCTTCGTTTTGACTGGTTATAGCTCCCGTAAATCTAAACGAGGCAACAGTTATGGCCGTCCGAAGAATCGGTATCCGCAGGGTGCAACATCTGCGGTGCAAGGTGCAACATTCGTCCAAAAAGACGAAACAGCGCCGTGCGACTTTTAGAAATGGGTGCAGGGATTTGAAATGGACCGGTACCATGGTGAACCACTCTCCAGGGATGGTAAATCGAAGACCAACCACGGTGTTCCCTTTTTAACGTAAAAATTCATGTGACGGAAAAACGAAGGCCAAAAAACTTCAGAGACCCGATTGAGGTTCGGATAGCCTTTTTTTGGGTACGAAACTATCCGTTGACGGCTTACAGCCGTCAAAGCCGTTGAACTCACTGAGACCTTCGTTTTGACTGGTTATGGCTCCCGTAACTCTAAACGAGGCAACAGTTATGGCCGTCCGAAGAATCGGTATCCGCAGGGTGCAACATCTGCGGTGCAAGGTGCAACATTCGTCCAAAAAGACGAAACAGCGCCGTGCGACTTTTAGAAATGGGTGCAGGGATTTGAAATGGACCGGTACCATGGTGCACCACTCTCCAGGGATGGTAAATCGAAGACCAGCCACGGTGTTCCCTTTTTAACGTAAAATTCATGTGACGGAAAAACGAAGGCCAAAAAACTTCAGAGACCCGATTGAGGTTCGGATAGCCTTTTTTTGGGGACGAAACTATCCGTTGACGGCTTACAGCTGTCAAAGCCATAGAACTCACTAAGACCTTCGTTTTGACTAGTTATGGCTCCCGTAACTCTAAACGAGGCAACAGTTATGGCCGTCCGAAGAATCGGTATCCACAGGGTGCAACATCTGCGGTGCAAGGTGCAACATTCGTCCAAAAAGACGAAACAGCGCCGTGCGACTTTTAGAAATGGGTGCAGGGATTTGAAATGGACCGGTACCATGGTGCACCACTCTCCAGGGATGGTAAATCGAAGACCAGCCACGGTGTTCCCTTTTTAACGTAAAAATTCATGTGACGGAAAAACGAAGGCCAAAAAACTTCAGAGACCTGATTGAGGTTCGGATAGCCTTTTTTTGGGTACGAAACTATCCGTTGACGGCTTACAGCGGTCAAAGCCGTAGAACTCACTAAGACCTACGTTTTGACTGGTTATGGCTCCCGTAACTCTAAACGAGGCAACAGTTATGGCCGTCCGAAGAATCGGTATCCGCAGGGTGCAACATCTGCGGTGCAAGGTGCAACATTCGTCCAAAAAGACGAAACAGCGCCTTGCGACTTTTAGAAATGGGTGCAGGGAATTGAAATGGACCGGTACCATGGTGCACCACTCTCCAGGGATGGTAAATCGAAGACCAGCCACGGTGTTCCCTTTTTAACGTAAAAATTCATGTGACGGAAAAACGAAGGCCAAAAAACTTCAAAGACCCGATTAAGGTTCGGATAGCCTTTTTTTGGGAACGAAACTATCCGTTGACGGCTTACAGCCGTCAAAGCCGTAGAACTCACTGAGACCTTCGTTTTGACTGGTTATGGCTCCCGTAACTCTAAACGAGGCAACAGTTATGGCCGTCCGAAGAATCGGTATCCGCAGGGTGCAACATCTACGGTGCAAGGTGCAACATTCGTCCAAAAAGACGAAACAGCGCCGTGCGACTTTTAGAAATGGGTGTAGGGATTTGAAATGGACCGGTACCATGGTGCACCACTCTCCAGGGATGGTAAATCGAAGACCAGCCACGGTGTTCCCTTTTTAACGTAAAAATTCATGTGACGGAAAAACGAAGGCAAAAAAACTTCAGAGACCAGATTGAGGTTCGGATAGCCTTTTTTTGGGTACGAAACTATCCGTTGACGGCTTACAGCCGTCAAAGCCGTTGAACTCACTGAGACCTTCGTTTTGACTGGTTATGGCTCCCGTAACTCTAAACGAGGCAACAGTTATGGCCGTCCGAAGAATCGGTATCCGCAGGGTGCAACATCTGCGGTGCAAGGTGCAACATTCGTCCAAAAAGACGAAACAACGCCGTGCGACTTTTAGAAATGGGTGCAGGGATTTGAAATGGACCGGTACCATGGTGCACCACTCTCCAGGGATGGTAAATCGAAGACCAGCCACGGTGTTCCCTTTTTAACGTAAAATTCATGTGACGGAAAAACGAAGGCCAAAAAACTTCAGAGACCCGATTGAGGTTCGGATAGCCTTTTTTTGGGGACGAAACTATCCGTTGACGGCTTATAGCGGTCAAAGCCGTAGAACTCACTGAGACCTTCGTTTTGACTGGTTATGGCTCCCGTAACTCTAAAGGAGGCAACAGTTATGGCCGTCCGAAGAATCGGTATCCACAGGGTGCAACATCTGCGGTGCAAGGTGCAACATTAGTCCAAAAAGACGAAACAGCGCCGTGCGACTTTTAGAAATGGGTGCAGGGATTTGAAATGGACCGGTACCATGGTGCACCACTCTCCAGGGATGGTAAATCGAAGACCAGCCACGGTGTTCCCTTTTTAACGTAAAAATTCATGTGACGGAAAAACGAAGGCCAAAAAACTTCAGAGACCCGATTGAGGTTCGGATAGCCTTTTTTTGGGTACGAAACTATCCGTTGACGGCTTACAGCGTCAAAGCCGTAGAACTCACTGAGACCTTCGTTTTGACTGGTTATAGCTCTCGTAACTCTAAACGGGGCAACAGTTATGGCCGTCCGAAGAATCGGTATCCGCAGGGTGCAACATCTGCGGTGCAAGGTGCAACATTCGTCCAAAAAGACGAAATAGCGCCGTGCGACTTTTAGAAATGGGTGCAGGGATTTGAAATGGACCGATACCATGGTGCACCACTCTCCAGGGATGGTAAATCAAAGACCAGCCACGGTGTTCCCTTTTTAACGTAAAAATTCATGTGACGTAAAAACGAAGGCCAAAAAACTTCAGAGACCCGATTGAGGTTCGGATAGCCTTTTTTGGGTATGAAACTATCCGTTGACGGCTTACAGCCGTCAAAGCCGTAGAACTCACTAAGACCTTCGTTTTGACTGGTTATGGCTCCCGTAACTCTAAACGAGGCAACAATTATGGCCGTCCGAAGAATCGGTATCCGCAGGGTGCAACATCTGCAGTGCAAGGTGCAACATTCGTCCAAAAAGACGAAACAGCGCCGTGCGACTTTTAGAAATGGGTGCAGGGATTTGAAATGGACTGGTACCATGGTGCACCACTCTCTAGGGATGGTAAATCGAAGACCAGCCACGGTGTTCCCTTTTTAACGTAAAAATTCATGTGACGGAAAAACGAAGGCCAAAAAACTTCAAAGACCCGATTAAGGTTCGGATAGCCTTTTTTGGGAACGAAACTATCCGTTGACGGCTTACAGCCGTCAAAGCCGTAGAACTCACTGAGACCTTCGTTTTGACTGGTTATGGCTCCCGTAACTCTAAACGAGGCAACAATTATGGCCGTCCGAAGAATCGGTATCCGCAGGGTGCAACATCTACGGTGCAAGGTGCAACATTCGTCCAAAAAGACGAAACAGCGCCGTGCGACTTTTAGAAATGGGTGTAGGGATTTGAAATGGACCGGTACCATGGTGCACCACTCTCCAGGGATGGTAAATCGAAGACCAGCCACGGTGTTCCCTTTTTAACGTAAAAATTCATGTGACAGAAAAACGAAGGTCAAAAAACTTCAGAGACCCGATTGAGGTTCGGATAGCCTTTTTTTGGGTACGAAACTATCAGTTGACGGCTTACAGCTGTCAAAGCCGTAGAACTCACTGAGACCTTCGTTTTGACTGGTTATGGCTCCCGTAACTCTAAACGAGGCAACAGTTATGGCCGTCCGAAGAATCGGTATCCGCAGGGTGCAACATCTGCGGTGGAAGGTGCAACATTCGTCCAAAAAGACGAAACAGCGCCGTGCGACTTTTAGAAATGGGTGCAGGGATTTGAAATGGACCGGTACCATGGTGCACCACTCTCCAGGGATGGTAAATCGAAGACCAGCCACGGTGTTCCCTTTTTAACGTAAAAATTCATGTGACGGAAAAACGAAGGCCAAAAAACTTCAGAGACCCGATTGAGGTTCGGATAGCCTTTTTTTGGGTACGAAACTATCCGTTGATGGCTTACAGCTGTCAAAGCCGTAGAACTCACTGAGACCTTCGTTTTGACTGGTTATGGCTCCCGTAACTCTAAATGAGGCAACAGTTATGGCCGTCCGAAGAATCGGTATCCGTAGGGTGCAACATCTGCGGTGCAAGGTGCAACATTCGTCCAAAAAGACGAAACAGCGCCGTGCGACTTTTAGAAATGGGTGCAGGGATTTGAAATGGACCGGTACCATGGTGCACCACTCTCCAGGGATGGTAAATCGAAGACCAGCCACGGTGTTCCCTTTTTAACGTAAAAATTCATGTGACGTAAAAACGAAGGCCAAAAAACTTCAGAGACCCGATTGAGGTTCGGATAGCCTTTTTTTGGGTATGAAACTACCCGTTGATGGCTTACAGCCGTCAAAGCCGTAGAACTCACTGAGACCTTCGTTTTGATTGGTTATGGCTCCCGTAACTCTAAACGAGGCAACAGTTATGGCCGTCCGAAGAATCGGTATCCGTAGGGTGCAACATCTGCGGTGCAAGGTGCAACATTCGTCCAAAAAGACGAAACAGCGCCGTGTGACTTTTAGAAATGGGTGCAAGGATTTGAAATGGACCGGTACCATGGTGCACCACTCTCCAGGGATGGTAAATCGAAGACCAGCCACGGTGTTCCCTTTTTAACGTAAAAATTCATGTGACGGAAAAACGAAGGCCAAAAAACTTCAAAGACCCGATTAAGGTTCGGATAGCCTTTTTTTGGGAACGAAACTATCCGTTGACGGCTTACAGCCATCAAAGCCGTAGAACTCACTAAGACCTTCGTTTTGACTGGTTATGGCTCCCGTAACTCTAAACGAGGCAACAGTTATGGCCGTCCGAAGAATCGGTATCCGCAGGGTGCAACATCTGCGGTGCAAGGTGCAACATTCGTCCAAAAAGACGAAACAGCTCCGTGCGACTTTTAGAAATGGGTGCAGGGATTTGAAATGGACCGGTACCATGGTGCACCACTCTCCAGGGATGGTAAATCGAAGACCAGCCACGGTGTTCCCTTTTTAACGTAAAAATTCATGTGACGTAAAAACGAAGGCCAAAAAACTTCAGAGACCCGATTGAGGTTCGGATAGCCTTTTTTTGGGTATGAAACTATCCGTTGACGGCTTACAGCCGTCAAAGCCGTAGAACTCACTAAGACCTTCGTTTTGACTGGTTATGGCTCCCGTAACTCTAAACGAGGCAACAGTTATGGCCGTCCGAAGAATCGGTATCCGCAGGGTGCAACATCTGCGGTGCAAGGTGCAACATTCGTCCAAAAAGACGAAACAGCGCCGTGCGACTTTTAGAAATGGGTGCAGGGATTTGAAATGGACCGGTACCATGGTGCACCACTCTCCAGGGATGGTAAATCGAAGACCAGCCACGGTGTTCCCTTTTTAACGTAAAAATTCATGTGACGGAAAAACGAAGGCCAAAAAACTTCAAAGACCCGATTAAGGTTCGGATAGCCTTTTTTTGGGAACGAAACTATCCGTTGACGGCTTACAGCCATCAAAGCCGTAGAACTCACTGAGACCTTCGTTTTGACTGGTTATGGCTCCCGTAACTCTAAACGAGGCAACAGTTATGGCCGTCCGAAGAATCGGTATCCGCAGGGTGCAACATCTACGGTGCAAGGTGCAACATTCGTCCAAAAAGACGAAACAGCGCCGTGCGACTTTTAGAAATGGGTGCAGGGATTTGAAATGGACCGGTACCATGGTGCACCACTCTCCAGGGATGGTAAATCGAAGACCAGCCACGGTGTTCCCTTTTTAACGTAAAAATTCATGTGACGTAAAAACGAAGGCCAAAAAACTTCAGAGACCCGATTGAGGTTCGGATAGCCTTTTTTTGGGTATGAAACTACCCGTTGACGGCTTACAGCCGTCAAAGCCGTAGAACTCACTGAGACCTTCATTTTGACTGGTTAAGGCTCCCGTAACTCTAAACGAGGCAACAGTTATGGCCGTCCGAAGAATCGGTATCCGTAGGGTGCAACATCTGCGGTGCAAGGTGCAACATTCGTCCAAAAAGACGAAACAGCGCCGTGCGACTTTTAGAAATGGGTGCAAGGATTTAAAATGGACCGGTACCATGGTGAACCACTCTCCAGGGATGGTAAATCAAAGACCAGCCACGGTGTTCCCTTTTTAACGTAAAAATTCATGTGACGGAAAAACGAAGGCCAAAAAACTTCAGAGACCCGATTGAGGTTCGGATAGCTTTTTTTGGGTACGAAACTATCAGTTGACGGCTTACAGCCGTCAAAGCCGTAGAACTCACTGAGTCCTTCGTTTTGACTGGTTATGGCTCCCGTAACTCTAAACGAGGCAACAGTTATGGCCGTCCGAAGAATCGGTATCCGCAGGGTGCAACATCTGCGGTGCAAGGTGCAACATTCGTCCAAAAAGACGAAACAGCGCCGTGCGACTTTTAGAAATGGGTGCAGGGATTTGAAATGGACCGGTACCATGGTGCACTACTCTCCAGGGATGGTAAATCGAAGACCAGCCACGGTGTTCCCTTTTTAACGTAAAAATTCATGTGACGGAAAAACGAAGGCCAAAAAACTTCAGAGACCCGATTGAGGTTCGGATAGCCTTTTTTTGGGTACGAAACTATCCGTTGACGGCTTACAGCTGTCAAAGCCGTAGAACTCACTGAGACCTTCGTTTTGACTGGTTATGCCTCCCGTAACTCTAAACGAGGCAACAGTTATGGCCGTCCGAAGAATCGGTATCCGCAGGGTGCAACATCTGCGGTGCAAGGTGCAACATTCATCCAAAAAGACGAAACAGCGCCGTGCGACTTTTAGAAATGGGTGCAGGGATTTGAAATGGACCGGTACCATGGTGCACCACTCTCCAGGGATGGTAAATCGAAGACCAGCCACGGTGTTCCCTTTTTAACGTAAAAATTCATGTGACGGAAAAACGAAGGCCAAAAAACTTCATAGACCCGATTGAGGTTCGGATAGCCTTTTTTTGGGTATGAAACTACCCGTTGACGGCTTACAGCCGTCAAAGCCGTAGAACTCACTGAGAACTTCGATTTGACTGGTTATGGCTCCCGTAAATCTAAACGAGGCAACAGTTATGGCCGTCCGAAGAATCGGTATCCGCAGGGTGCAACATCTGCGGTGCAAGGTGCAACATTCGTCCAAAAAGACGAAACAGCGCCGTGCGACATTTAGAAATGGGTGCAAGGATTTGAAATGGACCGGTACCATGGTGCACCACTCTCCAGGGATGGTAAATCGAAGACCAGCCACGGTGTTCCCTTTTTAACGTAAAAATTCATGTGACGGAAAAACGAAGGCCAAAAAACTTCAAATACCCGATTGAGGTTCGGATAGCCTTTTTTTGGGTACGAAACTATACGTTGACGGCTTACAACTGTCAAAGCCGTAGAACTCACTGAGACCTTCGTTTTGACTGGTTATGGCTCCCGTAACTCTAACCGAGGCAACAGTTATGGCCGTCCGAAGAATCGGTATCCGTAGGGTGCAACATCTTCGGTGCAAGGTGCAACATTCGTACAAAAAGACGAAACAGCGCCGTGCGACTTTTAGAAATGGGTGCAGGGATTTGAAATGGACCGGTACCATGGTGCACCACTCTCCAGGGATGGTAAATCGAAGACCAGCCACGGTGTTCCCTTTTTAACGTAAAAATTCATGTGACGGAAAAACGAAGGCCAAAAAACTTCAGAGACCCGATTGAGGTTCGAATAGCCTTTTTTTGGGTACGAAACTATACGTTGACGGCTTACAGCTATCAAATCTGTAGAACTCACTGAGACCTTCGTTTTGACTGGTTATGGCTCCCGTAACTCTAAACGAGGCAACAGTTATGGCCGTCCGAAGAATAGGTATCCGTAGGGTGCAACATCTGCGGTGCAAGGTGCAACATTCGTCCAAAAAGACGAAACAGCGCCGTGCGACTTTTAGAAATGGGTGCAGGGATTTGAAATGGACCGGTACCATGGTGCACCACTCTCCAGGGATGGTAAATCGAAGACCAGCCACGGTGTTCCCTTTTTAACGTAAAAATTCATGTGACGGAAAAACGAAGGCCAAAAAACTTCATAGACCCGATTGAGGTTCGGATAGCCTTTTTTTGGGTATGAAACTACCCGTTGACGGCTTACAGCCGTCAAAGCCGTAGAACTCACTGAGAACTTCGATTTGACTGGTTATGGCTCCCGTAAATCTAAACGAGGCAACAGTTATGGCCGTCCGAAGAATCGGTATCCGCAGGGTGCAACATCTGCGGTGCAAGGTGCAACATTCGTCCAAAAAGACGAAACAGCGCCGTGCGACTTTTAGAAATGGGTGCAAGGATTTGAAATGGACCGGTACCATGGTGCACCACTCTCCAGGGATGGTAAATCGAAGACCAGCCACGGTGTTCCCTTTTTAACGTAAAAATTCATGTGACGGAAAAACGAAGGCCAAAAAACTTCAAATACCCGATTGAGGTTCGGATAGCCTTTTTTTGGGTACGAAACTATCCGTTGACGGCTTACAACTGTCAAATCCGTAGAACTCACTGAGACCTTCGTTTTGACTGGTTATGGCTCCCGTAACTCTAAACGAGGCAACAGTTATGGCCGTCCGAAGAATCGGTATCCGCAGGGTGCAACATCTGCGGTGCAAGGTGCAACATTCGTCCAAAAAGACGAAACAGCGCCGTGCGACTTTTAGAAATGGGTGCAGGGATTTGAAATGGACCGGTACCATGGTGCACCACTCTCCAGGGATGGTAAATCGAAGACCAGCCACGGTGTTCCCTTTTTAACGTAAAAATTCATGTGACGGAAAAACGAAGGCCAAAAAACTTCAAAGACCCGATTAAGGTTCGGATAGCCTTTTTTTGGGAACGAAACTATCCGTTGACGGCTTACAGCCATCAAAGCCGTAGAACTCACTGAGACCTTCGTTTTGACTGGTTATGGCTCCCGTAACTCTAAACGAGGCAACAGTTATGGCCGTCCGAAGAATCGGTATCCGCAGGGTGCAACATCTGCGGTGCAAGGTGCAACATTCGTCCAAAAAGATGAAACAGCGCCGTGCGACTTTTAGAAATGGGTGCAGGGATTTGAAATGGACCGGTACCATGGTGCACTACTCTCCAGGGATGGTAAATCGAAGACCAGCCACGGTGTTCCCTTTTTAACGTAAAAATTCATGTGACGGAAAAACGAAGGCCAAAAAACTTCAGAGACCCGATTGAGGTTCGGATAGCCTTTTTTTGGGTACGAAACTATCCGTTGACGGCTTACAGCTGTCAAAGCCGTAGAACTCACTGAGACCTTCGTTTTGACTGGTTATGCCTCCCGTAACTCTAAACGAGGCAACAGTTAGGGCCGTCCGAAGAATCGGTATCCGCAGGGTGCAACATCTGCGGTGCAAGGTGCAACATTCATCCAAAAAGACGAAACAGCGCCGTGCGACTTTTAGAAATGGGTGCAGGGATTTGAAATGGACCGGTACCATGGTGCACCACTCTCCAGGGATGGTAAATCGAAGACCAGCCACGGTGTTCCCTTTTTAACGTAAAAATTCATGTGACGGAAAAACGAAGGCCAAAAAACTTCATAGACCCGATTGAGGTTCGGATAGCCTTTTTTTGGGTATGAAACTACCCGTTGACGGCTTACAGCCGTCAAAGCCGTAGAACTCACTGAGAACTTCGATTTGACTGGTTATGGCTCCCGTAAATCTAAACGAGGCAACAGTTATGGCCGTCCGAAGAATCGGTATCCGCAGGGTGCAACATCTGCGGTGCAAGGTGCAACATTCGTCCAAAAAGACGAAACAGCGCCGTGCGACTTTTAGAAATGGGTGCAAGGATTTGAAATGGACCGGTACCATGGTGCAACACTCTCCAGGGATGGTAAATCGAAGACCAGCCACGGTGTTCCCTTTTTAACGTAAAAATTCATGTGACGGAAAAACGAAGGCCAAAAAACTTCAAATACCCGATTGAGGTTCGGATAGCCTTTTTTTGGGTACGAAACTATCCGTTGACGGCTTACAACTGTCAAAGCCGTAGAACTCACTGAGACCTTCGTTTTGACTGGTTATGGCTCCCGTAACTCTAACCGAGGCAACAGTTATGGCCGTCCGAAGAATCGGTATCCGTAGGGTGCAACATCTTCGGTGCAAGGTGCAACATTCGTACAAAAAGACGAAACAGCGCCGTGCGACTTTTAGAAATGGGTGCAGGGATTTGAAATGGACCGGTACCATGGTGCACCACTCTCCAGGGATGGTAAATCGAAGACCAGCCACGGTGTTCCCTTTTTAACGTAAAAATTCATGTGACGGAAAAACGAAGGCCAAAAAACTTCAAAGACCCGATTAAGGTTCGGATAGCCTTTTTTTGGGAACGAAACTATCCGTTGACGGCTTACAGCCATCAAAGCCGTAGAACTCACTGAGACCTTCGTTTTGACTGGTTATGGCTCCCGTAACTCTAAACGAGGCAACAGTTATGGTCGTCCGAAGAATCGGTATCCGCAGGGTGCAACATCTACGGTGCAAGGTGCAACATTCGTCCAAAAAGACGAAACAGCGCCGTGCGACTTTTAGAAATGGGTGCAGGGATTTGAAATGGACCGGTACCATGGTGCACCACTCTCCAGGGATGGTAAATCGAAGACCAGCCACGGTGTTCCCTTTTTAACGTAAAAATTCATGTGACGGAAAAACGAAGGCCAAAAAACTTCAGAGACCCGATTGAGGTTCGGATAGCCTTTTTTTGGGTACGAAACTATCAGTTGACGGCTTACAGCCGTCAAAGCCGTAGAACTCACTGAGACCTTCGTTTTGACTGGTTATGGCTCCCGTAACTCTAAACGAGGCAACAGTTATGGCCGTCCGAAGAATCGGTATCCGCAGGGTGCAACATCTGCGGTGCAAGGTGCAACATTCGTCCAAAAAGACGAAACAGCGCCGTGCGACTTTTAGAAATGGGTGCAGGGATTTGAAATGGACCGGTACCATGGTGCACTACTCTCCAGGGATGGTAAATCGAAGACCAGCCACGGTGTTCCCTTTTTAACGTAAAAATTCATGTGACGGAAAAACGAAGGCCAAAAAACTTCAGAGACCCGATTGAGGTTCGGATAGCCTTTTTTTGGGTACGAAACTATCCGTTGACGGCTTACAGCTGTCAAAGCCGTAGAACTCACTGAGACCTTCGTTTTGACTGGTTATGCCTCCCGTAACTCTAAACGAGGCAACAGTTATGGCCGTCCGAAGAATCGGTATCCGCAGGGTGCAACATCTGCGGTGCAAGGTGCAACATTCATCCAAAAAGACGAAACAGCGCCGTGCGACTTTTAGAAATGGGTGCAGGGATTTGAAATGGACCGGTACCATGGTGCACCACTCTCCAGGGATGGTAAATCGAAGACCAGCCACGGTGTTCCCTTTTTAACGTAAAAATTCATGTGACGGAAAAACGAAGGCCAAAAAACTTCATAGACCCGATTGAGGTTCGGATAGCCTTTTTTTGGGTATGAAACTACCCGTTGACGGCTTACAGCCGTCAAAGCTGTAGAACTCACTGAGAACTTCGATTTGACTGGTTATGGCTCCCGTAAATCTAAACGAGGCAACAGTTATGGCCGTCCGAAGAATCGGTATCCGCAGGGTGCAACATCTACGGTGCAAGGTGCAACATTCGTCCAAAAAGACGAAACAGCGCCGTGCGACTTTTAGAAATGGGTGCAAGGATTTGAAATGGACCGGTACCATGGTGCACCACTCTCCAGGGATGGTAAATCGAAGACCAGCCACGGTGTTCCCTTTTTAACGTAAAAATTCATGTGACGGAAAAACGAAGGCCAAAAAACTTCAAATACCCGATTGAGGTTCGGATAGCCTTTTTTTGGGTACGAAACTATCCGTTGACGGCTTACAACTGTCAAAGCCGTAGAACTCACTGAGACCTTCGTTTTGACTGGTTATGGCTCCCGTAACTCTAACCGAGGCAACAGTTATGGCCGTCCGAAGAATCGGTATCCGTAGGGTGCAACATCTTCGGTGCAAGGTGCAACATTCGTACAAAAAGACGAAACAGCGCCGTGCGACTTTTAGAAATGGGTGCAGGGATTTGAAATGGACCGGTACCATGGTGCACCACTCTCCAGGGATGGTAAATCGAAGACCAGCCACGGTGTTCCCTTTTTAACGTAAAAATTCATGTGACGGAAAAACGAAGGCCAAAAAACTTCAGAGACCCGATTGAGGTTCGAATAGCCTTTTTTTGGGTACGAAACTATACGTTGACGGCTTACAGCTGTCAAATCTGTAGAACTCACTGAGACCTTCGTTTTGACTGGTTATGGCTCCCGTAACTCTAAACGAGGCAACAGTTATGGCCGTCCGAAGAATAGGTATCCGTAGGGTGCAACATCTGCGGTGCAAGGTGCAACATTCGTCCAAAAAGACGAAACAGCGCCGTGCGACTTTTAGAAATGGGTGCAGGGATTTGAAATGGACCGGTACCATGGTGCACCACTCTCCAGGGATGGTAAATCGAAGACCAGCCACGGTGTTCCCTTTTTAACGTAAAAATTCATGTGACGGAAAAACGAAGGCCAAAAAACTTCAGAGACCCGATTGAGGTTTGGATAGCCTTTTTTTGGGTACGAAACTATCCGTTGACGGCTTACAGCAGTCAAAGCCGTAGAACTCACTGAGACCTTCGTTTTGACTGGTTATGGCTCCCGTAACTCTAAACGAGGCAACAGTTATGGCCGTCCGAAGAATCGGTATCCGCAGGGTGCAACATCTGCGGTGCAAGGTGCAACATTCGTCCAAAAAGACGAAACAGCGCCGTGCGACTTTTAGAAATGGGTGCAGGGATTTGAAATGGACCGGTACCATGGTGCACCACTCTCCAGGGATGGTAAATCGAAGACCAGCCACGGTGTTCCCTTTTAAACGTAAAAATTCATGTGACGTAAAAACGAAGGCCAAAAAACTTCAAAGACCCGATTGAGGTTCGGATAGCCTTTTTTTGGGTATGAAAATATCCGTTGACGGCTTACAGCCGTCAAAGCCGTAGAACTCACTGAGACCTTCGTTTTGACTGGTTATGGCTCCCGTAACTCTAAACGAGGCAACAGTTATGGCCGTCCGAAGAATTGGTATCCGCAGGGTGCAACATCTGCAGTGCAAGGTGCAACATTCGTCCAAAAAGACGAAACAGCGCCGTGCGACTTTTAGAAATGGGTGCAGGGATTTGAAATGGACCGGTACCATGGTGCACCACTCTCCAAGGATGGTAAATCGAAGACCAGCCACGGTGTTCCCTTTTTAACGTAAAAATTCATGTGACGGAAAAACGAAGGCCAAAAAACTTCAAAGACCCGATTGAGGTTCGGATAGCCTTTTTTTGGGTACGAAACTATCCGTTGACGGCTTACAGCCGTCAAAGCCGTAGAACTCACTGAGACCTTCGTTTTGACTGGTTATGGCTCCCGTAACTCTAATTGAGGCAACAGTTATGGCCGTCCGAAGAATCGGTATCCGCAGGGTGCAACATCTGCGGTGCAAGGTGCAACATTCGTCCAAAAAGACGAAACAGCGCCGTGCGACTTTTAGAAATGGGTGCAGGGATTTGAAATGGACCGGTACCATGGTGCACCACTCTCCAGTGATGGTAAATCGAAGACCAGCCACGGTGTTCCCTTTTTAACGTAAAAATTCATGTGACGTAAAAACGAAGGCCAAAAAACTTCAGAGATCCGATTGAGGTTCGGATAGCCTTTTTTTGGGTATGAAACTACCCGTTGACGGCTTACAGCCGTCAAAGCCGTAGAACTCACTGAGACCTTCGTTTTGACTGGTTATGGCTCCCGTAACTCTAAATGAGGCAACAGTTATGGCCGTCCGAAGAATCGGTATCCGCAGGGTGCAACATCTGCGGTGCAAGGTGCAACATTCGTCCAAAAAGACGAAACAGCGCCGTGCGACTTTTAGAAATGGGTGCAAGGATTTGAAATGGACCGGTACCATGGTGCACCACTCTCCAGGGATGGTAAATCGAAGACCAGCCACGGTGTTCCCTTTTTAACGTAAAAATTCATGTGACGGAAAAACGAAGGCCAAAAAACTTCAAATACCCGATTGAGGTTCGGATAGCCTTTTTTTGGGTACGAAACTATCCGTTGACGGCTTACAACTGTCAAAGCCGTAGAACTCACTGAGACCTTCGTTTTGACTGGTTATGACTCCCGTAACTCTAAACGAGGCAACAGTTATGGCCGTCCGAAGAATCGGTATCCGCAGGGTGCAACATCTGCGGTGCAAGGTGCAACATTCGTCCAAAAAGACGAAACAGTGCCGTGCGACTTTTAGAAATGGGTGCAAGGATTTGAAATGGACCGGTACCATGGTGCACCACTCTCCAGGGATGGTAAATCGAAGACCAGCCACGGTGTTCCCTTTTTAACGTAAAAATTCATGTGACGGAAAAACGAAGGCCAAAAAACTTCAGAGACCCGATTGAGGTTCGGATAGCCTTTTTTTGGGTACGAAACTATCCGTTGACGGCTTACAGCTGTCAAAGCCGTAGAACTCACTGAGACCTTCGTTTTGACTGGTTATGGCTCCCGTAACACTAAACGAGGCAACAGTTATGGCCGTCCGAAGAATCGGTATCTGCAGGGTGCAACATCTGCGGTGCAAGGTGCAACATTCGTCCAAAAAGACGAAACAGTGCCGTGCGACTTTTAGAAATGGGTGCAGGGATTTGAAATGGACCGGTACCATGGTGCACCACTCTCCAGGGATGGTAAATCGCAGACCAGCCACGGTGTTCCCTTTTTAACGTAAAAATTCATGTGACGGAAAAACGAAGGCCAAAAAACTTCAGAGACCCGATTGAGGTTCGGATAGCCTTTTTTTGGGTACGAAACTATCCGTTGACGGCTTACAGCCGTCAAAGCTGTAGAACTCACTGAGACCTTCGTTTTGACTGGTTATGGCTCCCGTAACTCTAAACGAGGCAACAGTTATGGCCGTCCGAAGAATCGGTATCCGCAGGGTGCAACATCTACGGTGCAAGGTGCAACATTCGTCCAAAAAGACGAAACAGCGCCGTGCGACTTTTAGAAATGGGTGCAGGGATTTGAAATGGACCGGTACCATGGTGCACCACTCTCCAGGGATGGTAAATCGAAGACCAGCCACGGTGTTCCCTTTTTAACGTAAAAATTCATGTTACGGAAAAACGAAGGCCAAAAAACTTCAAAGACCCGATTGAGGTTCGGATAGCCTTTTTTTGGGTACGAAACTATCCGTTGACGGCTTACAGCTGTCAAAGCCGTAGAACTCACTAAGACCTTCGTTTTGACTGGTTATGGCTCCCGTAACTCTAAACGAGGCAACAGTTATGGCCGTCCGAAGAATCGGTATCCGTAGGGTGCAACATCTGCGGTGCAAGGTGCAACATTGGTCCAAAAAGACGAAACAGCGCCGTGCGACTTTTAGAAATGGGTGCAGGGATTTGAAATGGACCGGTACCATGGTGCACCACTCTCCAGGGATGGTAAATCGAAGACCAGCCACGGTGTTCCCTTTTTAACGTAAAAATTCATGTGACGGAAAAACAAAGGCCAAAAAACTTCAGAGACCCGATTGAGGTTCGGATAGCCTTTTTTTGGGTACGAAACTATCCGTTGACGGCTTACAGCAGTCAAAGCCGTAGAACTCACTGAGACCTTCGTTTTGACTGGTTATGGCTCCCGTAACTCTAAACGAGGCAACAGTTATGGCCGTCCGAAGAATCGGTATCCGCAGGGTGCAACATCTGCGGTGCAAGGTGCAACATTCGTCCAAAAAGACGAAACAGCGCCGTGCGACTTTTAGAAATGGGTGCAGGGATTTGAAATGGACCGGTACCATGGTGCACCACTCTCCAGGGATGGTAAATCGAAGACCAGTCACGGTGTTCCCTTTTTAACGTAAAAATTCATGTGACGTAAAAACGAAGGCCAAAAAACTTCAAAGACCCGATTGAGGTTCGGATAGCCTTTTTTTGGGTATGAAAATATCCGTTGACGGCTTACAGCCGTCAAAGCCGTAGAACTCACTGAGACCTTCGTTTTGACTGGTTATGGCTCCCGTAACTCTAAACGAGGCAACAGTTATGGCCGTCCGAAGAATCGGTATCCGCAGGGTGCAACATCTGCAGTGCAAGGTGCAACATTCGTCCAAAAAGACGAAACAGCGCCGTGCGACTTTTAGAAATGGGTGCAGGGATTTGAAATGGACCGGTACCATGGTGCACCACTCTCCAGGGATGGTAAATCGAAGACCAGCCACGGTGTTCCCTTTTTAACGTAAAAATTCATGTGACGGAAAAACGAAGGCCAAAAAACTTCAGAGACCCGATTGAGGTTCGGATAGCCTTTTTTTGGGTACGAAACTATCCGTTGACGGCTTACAGCCGTCAAAGCCGTAGAACTCACTGAGACCTTCGTTTTGACTGGTTATGGCTCCCGTAACTCTAAATGAGGCAACAGTTATGGCCGTCCGAAGAATCGGTATCCGCAGGGTGCAACATCTGCGGTGCAAGGTGCAACATTCGTCCAAAAAGACGAAACAGCGCCGTGCGACTTTTAGAAATGGGTGCAGGGATTTGAAATGGACCGGTACCATGGTGCACCACTCTCCAGGGATGGTAAATCGAAGACCAGCCACGGTGTTCCCTTTTTAACGTAAAAATTCATGTGACGTAAAAACGAAGGCCAAAAAACTTCAAAGACCCGATTGAGGTTCGGATAGCCTTTTTTTGGGTATGAAACTACCCGTTGACGGCTTACAGCCGTCAAAGCCGTAGAACTCACTGAGACCTTCGTTTTGACTGGTTATGGCTCCCGTAACTCTAAATGAGGCAACAGTTATGGCCGTCCGAAGAATCGGTATCCGCAGGGTGCAACATCTGCGGTGCAAGGTGCAACATTCGTCCAAAAAGACGAAACAGCGCCGTGCGACTTTTAGAAATGGGTGCAAGGATTTGAAATGGACCGGTACCATGGTGCACCACTCTCCAGGGATGGTAAATCGAAGACCAGCCACGGTGTTCCCTTTTTAACGTAAAAATTCATGTGACGGAAAAACGAAGGCCAAAAAACTTCAAATACCCGATTGAGGTTCGGATAGCCTTTTTTTGGGTACGAAACTATCCGTTGACGGCTTACAACTGTCAAAGCCGTAGAACTCACTGAGACCTTCGTTTTGACTGGTGATGGCTCCCGTAACTCTAAACGAGGCAACAGTTATGGCCGTCCGAAGAATCGGTATCCGCAGGGTGCAACATCTGCGGTGCAAGGTGCAACATTCGTCCAAAAAGACGAAACAGCGCCGTGCGACTTTTAGAAATGGGTGCAGGGATTTGAAATGGACCGGTACCATGGTGCACCACTCTCTAGGGATGGTAAATCGAAGACCAGCCACGGTGTTCCCTTTTTAACGTAAAAATTCATGTGACGTAAAAACGAAGGCCAAAAAACTTCAGAGACCCGATTGAGGTTCGGATAGCCTTTTTTTGGGTATGAAACTACCCGTTGACGGCTTACAGCCGTCAAAGCCGTAGAACTCACTGAGACCTTCGTTTTGACTGGTTATGGCTCCCGTAACTCTAAACGAGGCAACAGTTATGGCCGTCCGAAGAATCGGTATCCGCAGGGTGCAACATCTGCGGTGCAAGGTGCAACATTCGTCCAAAAAGACGAAACAGCGCCGTGCGACTTTTAGAAATGGGTGCAAGGATTTGAAATGGACCGGTACCATGGTGCACCACTCTCCAGGGATGGTAAATCGAAGACCAGCCACGGTGTTCCCTTTTTAACGTAAAAATTCATGTGACGGAAAAACGAAGGCCAAAAAACTTCAAATACCCGATTGAGGTTCGGATAGCCTTTTTTTGGGTACGAAACTATCCGTTGACGGCTTACAACTGTCAAAGCCGTAGAACTCACTGAGACCTTCGTTTTGACTGGTGATGGCTCCCGTAACTCTAAACGAGGCAACAGTTATGGCCGTCCGAAGAATCGGTATCCGCAGGGTGCAACATCTGCGGTGCAAGGTGCAACATTCGTCCAAAAAGACGAAACAGCGCCGTGCGACTTTTAGAAATGGGTGCAGGGATTTGAAATGGACCGGTACCATGGTGCACCACTCTCCAGGGATGGTAAATCGCAGACCAGCCACGGTGTTCCCTTTTTAACGTAAAAATTCATGTGACGGAAAAACGAAGGCCAAAAAACTTCAGAGACCCGATTGAGGTTCGGATAGCCTTTTTTTGGGTACGAAACTATCCGTTGACGGCTTACAGCCGTCAAAGCTGTAGAACTCACTGAGACCTTCGTTTTGACTGGTTATGGCTCCCGTAACTCTAAACGAGGCAACAGTTATGGCCGTCCGAAGAATCGGTATCCGCAGGGTGCAACATCTACGGTGCAAGGTGCAACATTCGTCCAAAAAGACGAAACAGCGCCGTGCGACTTTTAGAAATGGGTGCAGGGATTTGAAATGGACCGGTACCATGGTGCACCACTCTCCAGGGATGGTAAATCGAAGACCAGCCACGGTGTTCCCTTTTTAACGTAAAAATTCATGTTACGGAAAAACGAAGGCCAAAAAACTTCAAAGACCCGATTGAGGTTCGGATAGCCTTTTTTTGGGTACGAAACTATCCGTTGACGGCTTACAGCTGTCAAAGCCGTAGAACTCACTAAGACCTTCGTTTTGACTGGTTATGGCTCCCGTAACTCTAAACGAGGCAACAGTTATGGCCGTCCGAAGAATCGGTATCCGTAGGGTGCAACATCTGCGGTGCAAGGTGCAACATTGGTCCAAAAAGACGAAACAGCGCCGTGCGACTTTTAGAAATGGGTGCAGGGATTTGAAATGGACCGGTACCATGGTGCACCACTCTCCAGGGATGGTAAATCGAAGACCAGCCACGGTGTTCCCTTTTTAACGTAAAAATTCATGTGACGGAAAAACAAAGGCCAAAAAACTTCAGAGACCCGATTGAGGTTCGGATAGCCTTTTTTTGGGTACGAAACTATCCGTTGACGGCTTACAGCAGTCAAAGCCGTAGAACTCACTGAGACCTTCGTTTTGACTGGTTATGGCTCCCGTAACTCTAAACGAGGCAACAGTTATGGCCGTCCGAAGAATCGGTATCCGCAGGGTGCAACATCTGCGGTGCAAGGTGCAACATTCGTCCAAAAAGACGAAACAGCGCCGTGCGACTTTTAGAAATGGGTGCAGGGATTTGAAATGGACCGGTACCATGGTGCACCACTCTCCAGGGATGGTAAATCGAAGACCAGTCACGGTGTTCCCTTTTTAACGTAAAAATTCATGTGACGTAAAAACGAAGGCCAAAAAACTTCAAAGACCCGATTGAGGTTCGGATAGCCTTTTTTTGGGTATGAAAATATCCGTTGACGGCTTACAGCCGTCAAAGCCGTAGAACTCACTGAGACCTTCGTTTTGACTGGTTATGGCTCCCGTAACTCTAAACGAGGCAACAGTTATGGCCGTCCGAAGAATCGGTATCCGCAGGGTGCAACATCTGCAGTGCAAGGTGCAACATTCGTCCAAAAAGACGAAACAGCGCCGTGCGACTTTTAGAAATGGGTGCAGGGATTTGAAATGGACCGGTACCATGGTGCACCACTCTCCAGGGATGGTAAATCGAAGACCAGCCACGGTGTTCCCTTTTTAACGTAAAAATTCATGTGACGGAAAAACGAAGGCCAAAAAACTTCAGAGACCCGATTGAGGTTCGGATAGCCTTTTTTTGGGTACGAAACTATCCGTTGACGGCTTACAGCCGTCAAAGCCGTAGAACTCACTGAGACCTTCGTTTTGACTGGTTATGGCTCCCGTAACTCTAAATGAGGCAACAGTTATGGCCGTCCGAAGAATCGGTATCCGCAGGGTGCAACATCTGCGGTGCAAGGTGCAACATTCGTCCAAAAAGACGAAACAGCGCCGTGCGACTTTTAGAAATGGGTGCAGGGATTTGAAATGGACCGGTACCATGGTGC